>CM070733.1:5304039-6504039 GCA_036346275.1 Otatea glauca | reverse complement strand
CTCGGAATCACAAGAAGAAAAACCAATGAAGGAACTGTACTAAAGACAGAGTAACAAGAAACGACAAGATTAGCAATCAAGTTAGGGTTTTGGTCGCACAGGTTGAGACCCATCTGGTGCTCCCCTATTTATTGCCCAAGGTGACCGGACTGAGCACGAATCGACGAGGAGTCCATGGCTGCCACGGAGACACTGCTTCGAGTCGCCATCGGAGACGATGACTCACACGGCGACACATCGCATGATGAATGACCGTGATGCTTGCCTGCGTGGATCAATCCAGGTCGCTTGCAGAATCCAATGACTGCAACACTCCAAAGTTTCCATAATGCCCGATTAACCTAAACACTCATCCGTATCCAACGGCTATCCTTTCTAGGGTTTACAAACCGCCCTTAGCCACTTGATCAAGATCCAACGGCTGACATCCCAGTCCTCGCGAGCAAACGGGCCAAACAGACAAATGGGCTGGGCCTTAGGGTTTCGGCGCAGTACAGAAAAATGGGCTGGGCCTTAGGGTTTGCAACAAAATAATTTCGATAATTGGAATAATTCAGTTAAGGTAGTAAATATATCATAAAAATTTCATAAAATTTTTTCAAATATTTTGATACATTTGTAACTCAAATAATATCCAAAGACTTAACTACTTTCCTTATTAGCCATAATTCAAAATTACAAATAAATTCCAGATAAATTCTAGAAAATTCCAAAAATTTAGAAAATTCACAAAATAAGTAATTAACAATATAATATTAGTAAAATGCAAAAATTAGGATGTTACACAAACCTTCTTGCGTTGATTGACTGTTAGCTTGCCGATAGTGGATACAACGAGTGCACGGGTGCATCTGCATGTGGCGGACAATTTTTTTTTCGCGCATACAGAAAGCAATTGTTACTGCTATTCAATTATTTTGGCTGATAACTCGACAAAAACATAAATTTTATGTAGACATTACTAGATATGGCATGTGAAATTACTATATAAGACATTTAAATTTACAAACCATACTAGGATCCAGAAAAAATTACTGATCTATATGATCGAAATTACAGTTACTACTCGCTATGTACTGAATGTAAAAGGCATTTTTACCTAGGCGGTCTTCCCAGCCGCTACGTCCTTGTTCGTAGAAGAAAGAGATGAGCAAGAATAAATTGTATCCATATTTTACTATAGGTGGCATGTGAAATTACTGTATGTGACATGTAAATTTACCAAACACACTAAAGATCTAGTAAAAGTTACCGAACTATGAGTTGGAAATCACTGATAGCACTTAAAATCTACTAAAATTCAAATGCATGATTACCTGGGTGGTCTTCCCAGAAGCAACGTCCTTGCTTGTAGTAGAAATAGTGGAGCGAGTGCACGGTCGCTTCGCCTTTGTGTCTACGACGGGGTTGAAATCTTTGTCGAAAGAGGAATCACTGCTGACCACATGCTTTGTCTTCCTTCCCGCCTGTTTTGGCCGTGAAATAGGTTCGGTTGGTTCTGTTGGTGGGTAAAATGTATCTATAGGCTGCGTCACGTCTATCCGAATCTCCATTGCACTCTGGCTTCCCTCTATGATGATCTTCTTCACCTTCGCAGGGACCTTACTGGAAGTCGTCATCTACAACAAGATTCAAAATAATTTCAAATACATCATGTGGATTTTACTATGTAATTATATAAAATGTACTATAGTAAAAAGGGGAATTACTGTACGGGGTTGTACTTCTTAGAGAATGTAATGTTTGGGGGTTGGGAGATTTTTTTTCAAAAATGTGAGATGTAAAAAATGTCGATTAAAACAGAAATCGATATGTAAAAAGGCAATTTTTTTAAAAAGATAAATACAACATCGAACATCCCTAACAGTGGAAAATGCATACCCGAATAGATTTGAATAGTGCTAACCTAACTAGGCCTGCAGAATGGATTGAAGAATGGAAGATCAATGTCAGTGTCTCTTGCTACTACAGGAAGAGAAGGGGCTATCGTTGGAGTGGGTTGGCGTCGAGTACAACGAATGGTCTGAGTGCTTGGACCGAGTCAAGAGAGAGAGAGAATATGTATAGGAACCAGAAACAATGTGACGTTTGTCGTAAATCGAGGCAAATTTCCGAAACAATGCGATAGGTTTTGTTTTTTTAAAAATTATTAATAAAACTAATAGCACACACGAACCGTTAACTGCACATGTAAGGAATAATATAAAAAGTTTTACTGTTGGCATGACCAAAAGTCATAAAAAATGAAACATTACTGTACCAAACGTGTTCTTTACGGTCCATACAACCTATTTTTACAACTATATGTATATACAACAGAAACAACAACGTTTATTCACATTTACTATTACAACTCTATAGCACTACTGTCTCAACAAAAAGTTTTTTATAGTTGATTAACTGAGTGCTTTCTCATGACGTACGGAATCACTACTCTATTAAAAAGCAATATTACTATTTCTGTAACTTCTATTAACTTTGTTACATGTATTCTAAACAAAAGTTGGATGGATGAGACCATAAGTACTGAATATCAAAATGTATGATTACTACCATGCAAAGTTACGTTCTATATAATCATTACTAGCGCGGCCAAAAATATTGTAAAAACTCAACTTACCAATACACTTCAGTTTATTTTATTTAAACAAAAAATTACGAGGTCTAACCACCGTGAAATAACGGCAACATCAACGAATAAATAGATTCTTCACTTTTTAATATTTCGAACATACATAATTACTATCTATGTAATATCTGATTACTACAATGTTATGACACCTCTATCTAATGTCCAACATCCAGTCTGGCAGGAGTCTTTTTTTAACTGGTTGAGATCTTGAATCGGCTTATCATGCTACAAAACACAATGATGTATACATATATATATGAAAATGGTTCCATACTCTTGGGTGTAAGTACTCCCACTCTAAGTATACCACTTAAATGATGTTGTTATACCACTTTATCCTTTTGAACATACTCTAATATTGATTATAAGATACTCCAAAGTGAGTTCTATGAAAAATTTCATCAAGCTCCACCTTTTATAGCATAATTTGTGTATGCACTCCTTTTACATATGGAATAGTGTATATAGCAAAAATAAAGGGCTTCGATGAAATTTTTCCAATTATATCGCATTGGAGTATCTTATAATTATGATTGAAGTATACCGAAAGTGATAAAGAAATATAACATATTCGTTTAAGTGGTATATTAGAGGTGGGAGTATGTACACCTGGGAGTACAGAAAAGGCTTACTATATATATATATATATATATATATATATGTCGGGGCCCGAATCTGCAAATTCGGACCCTCTGTGTGTCTGTGCGATCCCAGATCACGCTAGCACACGATCTTACTGAGGTTGCACATTTGAGACATTAGCAATGATATAAGAATAAATAGTGCAAACATTTATATAAACCGAGTTATACGACCTTATGGTCTCCTTACATAACATCAGCCACGCAGGGCTTTACATTATTCAGAGTAAAAGAAATAGCAGCGGAACATAAATAAATGTCGTGGAAGCCTTCATCTTGCCACAGGAAACCGACTGGGCTTGCCCCCTAGTTGCTCGGGTCCTCAATGTACTCCTCCTCCCAGGCTGGTGTAGACTCCACTGATGTTGGGGTTGATAAGCAAGGTGGGATGAGTACACAAGGCACTCAACAAGTAATGCACAGAATGCAGCGCTATTACTATATGCAAAGCTTATTCCAAAGGTTTGGCTTAAATGATTCTTTTGCATCAAACAACATTTTTAAACCAGTATCTTATGCAGATTAAAGCAATGGAACAGTTATAAGTAACACTAATTTATTCAAATGGTTTTCCTTCGAAGATTCTTGGCACACAGCCTTGACAGTTTATTTTTAACATTGGCACACAGCCACCCTTCCCACATTTTGTTTTTGAAAATCTACCCCTTGACTGTAATCCCCGAGCAATGCTCAATACCGCGATCACGGCTATTCGAATAGTTTTGACACTCTGCAGAGGTTGTACACTTTACCCACAAGATACAGCCGCTCACCACACAGGTGATTGTCCGCAACAAAGCTTTTCAGGAACCTCTACCTTAACCAAAGAACCTCTCTGGCATTGCCTTCACCATCACTTCCCTCACACAGAGCCGAAGTATAGGACAGGCCAATCACCGTTGGATGGGCACCAAGCCGTAGCACAGGTACGCTCCCCCGTACAAATACACCCCTGTGTACTATCACCTCGAGGTATCAGAGGAAAGATATCAGAACCCTAATCAACTAGGTCTGTCCCATATCAGACATGTGGTTGTACGGGTGACTCAGATCAAAGGCTTGCAAGGTGAAGTCCTTAACTGACCAAGGCAAGACTTCCAACACTCAACAGTGGCACACAGCCCATTGTGGCACACAAACTCACAACACTCATCAACCCAATACCACATAGGCCCACCAGGCACACAGCCTCTTGCCACTTGCCCTAGTCTAAATCATTTCCCACCCAGTTGATTATTGTGCAACACATGCCAGCAATAACTCAACATCGGTATGGAACTACATAGGTCTCCATACTTCAATTTCATCATGTGGCAATATCACACCACTTCAAAAATACATTCAATATTCCATTAGTCAATATTGTAGCATTTTTCCGAAAGATCATTCATGACTCGTTGCAAGGCTAAGCATCTACTCACGGTCTAGCCTCCCGTGTTGGCATCATATTATTATCCAACCAGTACAATCAACTTAGGGTGACAATGATTTAGGGCATACAATTAATCATTTCAAGGTGGCATAACAGAATGGGTTGATTAACTACATTATCCCAATTTAAATTACATTCATTTTAAATAAATTAGCATGCATAATTTCAAAGCATAAATTACATTTTTAAAAAGCAGGGATCAAAATGATCAAAGCATCACTTTCCTTCAAAGAGTTGCTGGTCGTGTTCCGAAGCTTGGTCTTGAGCGACAAACTCTTCCTCGAAACCTTCCGACAAATTTGCGTCTACGCGTACAAACAAAATATACAATAAATAGCTAATACAGAAGACTAGATAACCTCAAAAATTCAAATAAAATTCATCATTAAATAGATCACAATTTTATGAATTTTTAGAAATTTGAATCACCCAAATCCGAGTTAAAATGCAAAAGTTATAGTCATTTGAAGTTTGAATAAAATCTGAAAATACAGAAATTAAGAAATCCGATTTTCCAAATTATTTTTATACTGAAAATTCGCATTTATGACATCAGCATCGCGTCATGATGACGTCAGCACAGAAAAGAATTTCGGCCGAAATATTTTTATATATAAAAATATTTATGACGTCAGCGATGACGTCAGCACGACACGTGGCACGCCCAGAGGCTGCCACGTCGCTCTGGTCTATGGACTGGGTCCACGGTTCGGCTCTGGTCCACCGTGGACTGGCGGAACTGTGCCCGTGTGCCAAGTGACGCAAGCACTGACGTTAGCGCGACAGCTGGACCAATCCTATGGCGACACGCGACGCAACACAATTATCCAAAAGATTAATTCAATCTCGTTCGTCCAATTCTAAACGAACGGTCGGGATTCATGCGACCTTTCGCCTCATCTCCACCGCGCAGCCCGCACGTGGCTACTCCGTGACCCTCGGATCCAGATCGAACCACCATGATTAATCTGGCGACGTCGACAGAACGGCGGCGCTGACTCCTCGGTTTCCGCGCGTCACGCGTCAACACGGGACTGGCCCGATGCGCGGTGCGATCTCACCCGCCCGATGCAAAATGGACGGCCGAGATGAACCGAGGCTATTGGCTCTGGCGCGACACGCGGCGCGATCCAAGGCGACCGGCGCGCATCCGACGGCTAAAACATTTACGTGACGCGGCGAAATATAAACCCTACGATCTAGATCTAACGGCTGAAATAAACTAATCATGAAACTAATCGAAGCAATCTAGACCGTTGATTAAATCTAACGGCTGAGGAGAGAAGATGAGGATTACTGTTGGATGGCGACGTGGACGAATACGGTGCGTTCGGCGACGATCGGACGGTGGATGAAGCTCGGCTGGCGATGATGTCGCGGCGGCGTAGATCTCACCGGAGAGGAAGAAGACGACGTGCAACGCGGCGCTTCAGGGCTTCTCCGGCGTGAAGATCCGGCGTGTTCGACGCGTCTCGGGGTGAGTGCTACTCCGGTGCCCTTGGCAACGGCGGGGGTGGACCGACGGCGAAGGAAAAGGCGAAAAACAGCGGCGGCGCACAGAGAGCAACTACGGCGAGCTCTTGTGAGAGAACGGAGGCGTTTCGGGAGGCGTGCGGTAGGGCTACAGGAGCGTCTTGAAATGCGCAGCACGGGGGTGGCAGCGGCGCACTAAATAGCGCCTCGACGTGCGCGCAATCCTCGGCGAAACGGGCGGACATGCAGGCGGCTGTTGCTCCGGCGATCTCGCGAGGAAGAAGCGATGTGGCGAAATCCCGGGCGTCCGTGCGCAGCGATCCAACGCGAAGCGGTGAAGTGTGGCGGCTTCTTAGACGCACGATGCCGATCCAACCAGCGAAGCGGCGGCGGCTAGGGTTTGGCGGGCGGCTGCGTGGGCGGGCGACGCAAGTCGTGTGCGAGCACGATCTTGGGCGGTCCAAGGATTTCGGCCCAAGCACTGTTTCGGGGATTTTAAATCCTTTTCGAATAAAAATAATTCGAGAAAATAGTTTTGGCCAAAGAAAATAGTAAAAATATCTGAAAAATTCTAGAAAAATTCTAGAAAATAATTTGAGCTATTTGGGACTCAAATAAAATATTTCCAATCAAACTTTGCAAAAACTTTTCCATTATTTAATTGTTTTTAAGGAAGGCTTTATTTGAATAATTCTAAATAAATTTCAACAAATTCCCAAAAATTCACAAAAATAAAAAATACTCTAAAATTTAAATTAGGGCAAAATTTAGGGTGTTACAATATATATATATATAATGTACGACTAACATGCAACTTACTTTAAAAAAGAAGTGAATACAGCAATAACCAGTGTAAATTGCACACTTACTATATAATCCCGTGATGTGAACATCGTGCGATCTACATTGGCTTTTACGACAATAGTGTGTTTGGGGCCCATAAACCTCTAGTTATGCATGTGGTGGATCAGTTGCGCTGGGTATTGGGATTAGGCCGAACAACGTTTCAGTCGGTGTAACCTAATTGATTGGGGTGTATAATAGCCTATTCTACTCGTAGTTGAAGAATAGTGTGTGTGTATATATATATATATAGGAAGTATTTTACTACTCTTGGGAGTATGCACTCCCACTTCTAATATACTACTTAAACAAATGTTTTATACATCTTTATCACTTTCAGTATACTTAAATATTAATTCTAAGATACTACAATGTGATATGGTTGAAAATTTTGGACCCGTTTATTTTTGCTATATATATCTTTTTTCCATATGTACATACTCCTACAAGTATGTAAATCATTTACGCATACATACGCATGCACGCACGCAGGCATACAGGCATACATACATGCATGCATACATACATGCACACAGATACGCACATACAAATACACACAAACACACACATACAAATACACACACACACGCATATACATATATATTGGAAAATGATTCCATAATCCTAGGAGTACGTACTCCCACCATAGCAAAAATAAAGGGCTCCGATGATATTTTTCAACCAAATCACATTGGAGTATCTTAGAATTAGTATTTAAGTATACTGAAAGTGATAAAGAGGTATAACACGTTTGTTTAAGTAGTATATTGGAAGTGAGAGTACATACTCCAAAGAGTATGGAAAATGCTTCCTATACACACACGGTGTAGATTAAAATAGTTCTATACTCCTAGAGTATATACTCTGCTTAAACAAACAAGTAACCTCTTTGTCCTTTTTAGGGTACTCTAATAATGATTATAAGAAACTCCAAAGTGAATTCCATGGAAGATTTCATCAGTCTATTTTTTATAGCATAATTTATGTATATACTCCTTTTCAATATAAAAAGGGTACATAGCAAAAATAAAGGGCTCCGATGAAATTTTTTAATCATGTCGCATTGGAGTATCTTAGAACTAGTATTTAAATATATCAAAAATAATAAAGAGGTATAACACATTCGTTTAAATAGTATATATAGGGAGGTGCACATTTGTGAAAGGTAAGCTGGTCGTTGAGAAAGAGCTTGACACGACTACGCAAGTAGAGGTGGGCGTCAATGCCATGCCGGGCTGGGCCGGCACGGGCCCATCGTGCTTCGTGCCTGAACCGTGCCGGGCTGGGATGGCCCATCGTGCTCGTGTTTCCATGCCGTGTCGGCCCGACTCGTCTTCGGTGAGCCCAGGCACGGCCCATTTGCGCTTCGTGCCTGCTTCATGTCGTGCTGGCCCAGGCCCAGTCTGTTTATACTATTGTGATGAGAGAAAAGAAGCTGAAGACATACGAAGCTGAGGTAATGGACACAAATATTGGGGGAAAAGAAGTAAATTTAATTCATTCTTGAATAGATACATAGTTACTACCTCATTAAAAACCTTACACCCTGGTGTAGAGTACAGTAACTACGTACGTATGCATAGACTACTCGAGGCCGAGATGGTCAAAGTTGTCTATCGTGCCCTTGATCTCTGGATCATCGGTCTGATGTTGTGTCTTGACATCTGCACACTCCCAGTCTTTGAGGTATGTAATTGCCTTAACCATCTCAGGTCTAAGAGACAACCTCCTTGGCTCAAGTATCCTCCCCACCAAACTGATAGTGGCTTCCGACGAGACAGTGGACACCGAAACCACAAGTACGTCCCGTGCAAAATGTGATAGCATGGGGTAAATAAGTTTGTGATTCTTCCACCACAAGAGCAAGCTAAGTCGATTATCCTCGTCCATGTCAAACTCGCTCTCCACGAAAGGCGTCTTGAGTTAGTGGTTGATCTCTACTCATGGATTCCATTGTGACTTGCTCGGTGCTTCGAAAGACTAACTAGATGCCTTTCCTTTTAGCTTCTTCCATATGTTTGGAGTGGTCGAACTGCCTCGTGCTTGTTGCGTTGTTGAGATAGATTTTCTTGCTTCACTTCCGCTGCCAAAATTTTCGTAATATTTGTCAAAAACTCTGAAAAAACTCGTTATAAATATGAGTATAGACCTTAGAAAAATCAAGATCGAATGCTTCACCTATTCCCTCGAAGGCACCCTACAAATCAGATAATTTCTCTGAGGATCTAGAATAGTAGCAAAACAGTAGAGATGTGGAAAAGCTTAAAAATATTTTAAATTTTTTTCTCCATTGGTTCTATAATGGGTTGTAAAATATAATTATCTCTTTTTTCTTTGAAACTGATAGCAATAGTTCAAAGCCACTCGATGACTAAACAAGAAGTTGGGTAGTACACACCGAATAACATGTTGGTTGCATTGTAAAAAATTTCTAAACATTGACAAAAATGATGGGCAACTTCCCAATCCTTATCATATACCAATGGCTTACCATTATTGCAATTGATGAAGACGGTGATAATGTGCTCGTAGTCCTTGCACCCTCTAGCATAGTATACGTAGAGTTCTATCTAACCCTCATATCAAGGTTGAATCTTCTTCGTAGCTTATTATTTACCCTACAGTACTCCAAGAACTGGGCGAACCTTACAGTTGAACCTGTAACAAAATTGATAGCAACGCGTATGTCGTTCAAATTAGGTTTCATTATATCCAAACCTACCTACACAACGAGATTAATGATATCACATACGCATCTCTGGTGGAGTACGAAACCTCCAACATAAGTCTGCAGGTGTGGTGAGAGATGCTCCATGGCTGTCGTGTTAGCTGTTGCATTGTCAAGTGATGGAAACAGTTCTATTTTCTATAGGTTTGTGCCTTATCGATTGGCCTAAACCCTATAACCCTTTTGTTTAGGACGTAATCGTCATCCAAGTAATGTGCGACAGCGCTAAGATAGGCTGCTCTTTGTTGGAAGTCCATATATCTGATGTCAAGGCAAAGGAATAACTAACTCTCGTCAAAGCTTGTTTCAACATTGCAGTTTATTTGTGTACATTGTGTATATGTCACGTGTAGTTGCTCTCCTACTAACGTGTTGGTATTGTGGGCAAAAACCACATTGCACCATCCTTTCAAAACTAGAGCTCTCATCCATTCTAAGTAGAAGATCCTCCCTAACTATGTAACGTGTAATTTCGTCTCTAACTACATCGACGTTGTATACCCATGTACTTACTGAATCGTCGGTGTTGAAGTTGAGCTGTGTTTGGACGCCCTCGCTTGGCCTTTGTCCGCCGATATCTTCTTCAAGCATATCTCCGCGTGTCGCTTGAGATGACATGTTCCTCCACATGCACATGCAAATAATTTAGATTAACAATATTTACAAATAGCATACACTACCTCACAACCGTCCACAATTTCAACAGTTCTATCCATATGTTGTCTGCACCATGCCCGTAGACTGTCAAATTTGGACGCCCATCCCGGATGCATGTAAGGACCTGAATCCACTGATTCGAACCCACTGTGTTTACCGCACTATTCCCAGGATCAACGCTAGTGCACACAGCTCAACATCGGTACATATCACATCATACTCAACGATAATAGAAATAGTAGTTCATTTATTGATATAGCTAAGTATATGATCTTATGACCGACTTACATTATTAAGCCACGCAGGGCAAGACTGGAAATATAAGCTAATAATTAAGCAGCGGAAAGTAGAAAACGTAGATAGCTCATCAGTTCACCACAGGCAACCGACAAGGCTCGGACCCTAATGACTCGCGTCCTCTTGGAACTCCTCCTCCAACACAGGTGTAGATTCTTCGACTATTGATTATTGTTGTTGGCAAGGGTGAGTACTTAAAGCACTCAACAAGTTGTGCACAGAATGCAATTCTATGTAACTATATGCAAGGCTTATTCCAATGGATAGGCTATCATGGCTATTTTGCAATAAGCAGCATTTAGGAACAAATATAATAATTAGATTATAAAGACTGTAAAACAAATAACAATAATAAGTAGATTCAGCATTCCTGAAGTAAACCAAGTTTCCAATCTTAAGTCAAATTCCATCTTCCACATGGCATTCTGCCATCCCAACCAAGTTGTCCAATTAATTAAGCTAACCCTTAACTGTAATTCTCGAGCATTGCTCAATACCACGAGCACGGCTATCCGAATAGTTTCACACTCTGCAGAGGTTATGCAATTTACCCACGTGATACAACCAAACACCAACAAGGCGAGTGATTATAACAAAGCCTTTACAATGCGCTGGCTTAACCCGGTACCACCCGCTAAGGTTCAACACTGGTGGGACTGGTTACCACATCCAGGGCCCCCCTCTTGCGCCATGTGAATTACTCCATAACTCGAGAACTCACACCGACCACGATAGTACCAAAATTAAGACATTGCAAATTACTCAGCTAGGCTGGCCCATACCAGACATGTGGTTGCATGATTAACTCAGGTCAAAGGCTTGTAAGGTTAAGTCCTTAGAGTGATCAAGGCAAGACATCCACATACCCTCTGCCCATCGGGCCCACCTTGGCATACTCGTCCCTTGTCACTTGCCCCAATCTAAGTGATTATCACCCAAGTTGATTACCAAGTACCACGTGCCATCAACAATTCAACATCGTTGCGTGACATGACTCGCCACAACAACTCAATCTCATCGTGTGATCCCACATGACACACAAGTTCATAACATTGTTCCATATTCCATTAATCAAAATTGATTATCAATGATTCTGACACATGTGATGACGTGGCATGGCTAAGCGACTAATACGGACTAACCATCCCATGTTGATTATAATTACTAACCAACCATAATGATCCAACCTAGAATGACAATGTATCATGGCATACAATTGACAAGGTAGGATATAAATCAATCTAGTATATTAGCTAAGCCCAATCTAATTTGAAACAATTATATACTTGAAATAATATGCAATAGGGTAAAACAAATATAGCAATTTTATAAACATGGGTTCAACATGATCAAAGCACAACTTGCCTTGGAATAGGTCCTGATCTTGATCCGGAGCTTGCTCTTGAGTTGCTGGATCTTCCTCCGAAACGTCGCACAATTCAACGTCTACGCGTGCCGAAGGAGAAAATCAAATAAATACCAAAACAAAGAGCAAATGAACTCCAAAAATCAATTAAAATTCACCATTAAATAGATCTCAATTTTAAAATTTTTAGAAATTTGAATCACTCAAATCCGAGTTAAAACGCAAAAGATATAGCCTTCTGGAGTTTAAATAAATACTGAAAATACAGAAAATTAGAAATTCGGAATTAACAGAAATATTTTTAAACCGAAAAACCGATTTATTGCGCAAGCGTGACGTCATGCTGACGTCAGCCCTGGCCTGGTCCAACCGGAGCTTCACACGTGGTCCCGGTCCACGGACTCGGTCCACGGAATCGATCTGGTCCACCGTGGACCTAGCCCATGCGACCACGTCTCTCTGACGTGCGGGCCCGTAGCGTCGATCGACACCATCTGCTGGCGCTTACCGACGTGCCACGCCTGCGCCACGTCGCTGCCCGATCCGATCTGGCATCCATGTGGGCGACACGCGGCGACAAACTAGCAAGCCACGCCGACGGCGATGGCGCGGGAACCTAGGGTCGTCGACGGCGAAAACAAAGGGCACCCACGGATTCACTTAGATGAGATGAACACAATGACGCGATCCAACCTTGAGTCCCGGCACTGGTTCGACGACTGCGAGGTCTTTTTCCAATGGTGGCGGCGGCCTCCACAGGGATCTTCTACTCCGGCGCTCTTCGGAAAGAACCAAGGTGCGCACGACCATCCTCTCGACGAGACGAATCTACTGCCTTGGTTTCGCGCCTCGAGCTCCACGGACGACGGCGGAATCGAAGAAAAACGACGACGGCGGTGCTCGGTGTTGGGTGCAGATGCAGGTGAAGCGGCCGGCGGCTCGGGCTACGCGCTTAGGGCTTTTGCTCACGGACTCCTGGCGAACGCGGCGCGCCCCTTTTATAGCCCTAGGAGTCCGTGCCCTGCTGGCTTCCACCGCGGTGTCCATGGCCGACACAGAGCTGGACTTGGAGTCCTCATCCGAGACGATGCACGAGGCCCCGACACGCGGCAGGACGAACGGCGAGGATTCCTCGCAATGCGGCTCCATCCGGGACACCAACGGACCGCAACGGCCGAGATCTTCCAGAAGAAGTCAACGGGCCACACAGAATGGGCCGAACAGAAGTAATGGGCTCTGGCCCGCTACTGCTACTCGTTTTTTTAAAAAAAAATGTATTTTCCATTTAAAATAATTACAGAAATTCATCTAATTAGTTTTAGGCAATTAAATTATCAGGGAAAATCCAAGAAAATTCTCAAAAATACTTTGAGACATTCTGGACTCAAATAAAATATTTTTGGCAAAACTTTATTTTAACTTTGCATAAATTTAATTAGTTTTGGACAAAGGACCAATATACTTAATTTTCAATTAATTCCAATAAATCCATAAAAATCCAAATAAATTCCAGAAAATCATAAAATGCACAAATGACAATAAAATAATATTTGGAGGAAATTTGGGATGTTACAAACCTCCCCCTCAATAGAATCTCGACCCCGAGATTCAGGGCAAACTAGAGAATAGGTTTGAAAACTCTGACTTTAAATCTTCTTCACGCTCCCAGGTTGCTTCACTTTCGGAATGATTGCTCCACTGAACTCTGCAAAAGCGAATAGACTTGCTTCTAGTCTTGCGCTCTATAATATCCAAAATTCTGACTGGCTGCTCCTTGTATGTCAAATCTTCCTGCAGCTCTATTGCGTCCAACGGGGTTTGTTCTGCTGGCACTCTGAGACATTTCTTAAGTTGTGACATATGAAACACGTCGTGCACTCCTGCCAAGGACTGGGGCAATTCCAATTGATAAGCTACCTCTCCTCGACGGCTCAGAATCTTGAACGGACCAACATATCTTGGTGCAAGCTTCCCTTTAACGTGAAACATTTTAACGCCCTTAAGAGGGGTAACCCTGAGATAAACATAATCTTCTGGTTCAAAACTCAAATCTCGGCGTCGGTTATCGGCGTAACTCCTCTGCCTTAACTGTGCTATCTTCAACCTTTCTCTGATCATTGCAACTTGATTTTTGGCTTCCTCGAGAATGTCTGGCCCAAACACCAAACGTTCTCCTGTTTCATTCCAATTTAACGGAGTACGACAAGCACGTCCATACAACGCTTCAAATGGCGACATCTGCAAGCTAGCTTGGTAACTATTATTGTAACTGAATTCTACATACGGCAAACATTTATCCCAAGACGTAGCATAAGCTAAAGCACAAGCTCTCAACCTATCCTCCAAAATCTGATTTACTTTCTCAGTCTGACCATCTTTCTGCGGGTGATTTGCTGTACTGAAATTCAGACGAGTCCCCATTGCTTCATGCAACTTATTCCAAAATCTCAAGGTGAATTGGGTTCCTCTGTCTAACACAATCTTTTTGGGCACTCCATGCAAGCATACAATCCTTGACATGTACAACTATGCTAAACGATCTCCGGAGTACGTGGTCTTCACCGGAATAAAGTGAGCGACCTTGGTCAAACGATCCACAATAACCCAAATCGAATCGTAACCTCTCTGAGTCTTAGGTAGACCGGTGATAAAGTCCATTCCGATTTCTTCCCACTTCCATTCCACAATTTTCAACGGCTGCAACAAACCAGCTAGTCTTTGATGCATAGCTTTTACTCTCTGACATACATCACATAGAGCAACATGCTCAGCTACTTCACATTTCATATTAGGCCACCAGAATCTCTCCTTCAAATCTTGATACATTTTAGCACTTCCTGGATGAATCGAGTACTTCGAATCATGAGCTTCTTCAAGAATCAGCTGCTTCAGCTCTTTTTTATCCGGCACGCAAATTCGGCTTTTGAAGAACATGGTTCCTTGCTCATCTAGAGTGAAATCCCAGGCTAGGCCTTCCTCCTTTTTAGCCTTGATCTTAGAAATTTTATCATCATCCTTCTGGCCTTCTCTAATCTGATCCTCCAGCGTTGGTTTTACCTCCAGCGCAGCTACCATTCCTTGCGGAACAACTTCCAACCTTAGCTTCTGAAATTCCTTGCATAGTTCTGGTTGATCCTCCATTGACAATGTATTTGCGCTATGACTCTTCCGACTCAGAGCATCTGCTACTACATTGGCTTTTCCGGGGTGATAGTGGATTCCCACATTATAATCCTTGATTAACTCTAGCCACCTTCGTTGTCTCATATTAAGATCTGTTTGAGTGAATATGTACTTCAGGCTCTTATGGTCCGTATATATCTCACATCTATTCCCTATGAGATAATGACGCCATATCTTCAAAGCATGCACTACGGCAGCTAATTCCAAATCATGCGTTGGATAGTTCACTTCATGCGGTCTCAACTGTCTTGACGCATAGGCAACCACTTTACCATTCTGCATTAACACGCATCCCAGGCCTTGCTTCGAGGCATCGCAATAGATGTCAAATCCATTCTGCACATCTGGCAACACTAATACGGGGGCTGTCGTCAAACGCTTCTTCAGTTCCATAAAACTTTTCTCGCACTCCGGCGTCCATGCAAACTTCTTCTCTTTCTTCAACAACTACGTCAGGGGTTTAGCAATCGTTGAGAATCCTTCTATGAACCGATGGTAGTATCCTGCCATTCCCAGAAAACTACGGATCTGAGTAACCGACTTCGGTTGCTCCCAATGTAACACTGCGTCCACTTTGCTTGGGTCAACTGCAACTCCTTTAGTAGTCATTACGTGACTAAGGAATTCAACTTTCTTTCCAAAATTCACACTTGCTGAACTTAGCGTACAGCTGATGCTCTCGCAGTCTCTCTAAAACCATCCTCAGATGTTCCGCATGCTCTTCCTCTGTCTTTGAGAAAACTAGGATATCGTCTATAAAGACTACGACAAACTTATCCAAATACTCCATGAAAACCTTATTCATCATGTTCATGAAATATGCAGGGGCATTAGTCAATCCAAATGACATTACTGTGAACTCATAGTGTCCATATCGCGTAGAAAATGCAGTCTTAAGCACATCCTCCGCTCGGATCTTCAACTGATGGTATCCTGAACGAAGATCTATCATAGAGAAGACTCCAGCTCCCCTTAACTGATCAAATAAATCATCGATCCTGGGCAACGGATACTTATTTTTTATCGTTACTTCATTAAGTGCACGATAATCGATGCACATCCTAAGGCTTCCATCCTTCTTACGAACAAACAAAACTGGTGCTCCCCATGGTGATGAACTAGGTCTAATGAAACCTTTCTCTTGCAGTTCTTCAATCTGCTTTTTCATTTCCACTAACTCGTCGGTAGGCATCCGATATGGTCTCTTTGATATCGGTGCTGTGCCTGGTGCTAACTCGATAACAAACTCGATATCGCGGTCTGGTGGCAACCCTGGTAAATCTTCTAGAAACACATCCGGGTATTCTCTGACTACTGGCACATCTTCTATGCTGATGGCTTGCACGCTGTTGACCACTAACTGCCCATCACGAACTGCAGTCGCTTGAAATTCTACCTTCTTGCCACTAGGGCCTTCCAGAGATACAATCCTCCGGCCACAATCCAAAACGGCCTTATGCTTAGACAGCCAATCCATTCCAAGGATAACATCTAGGGACTGAGCCTCTAACAAGATAAGATTCGCTAGAAATTCTATCCCGTCCATAAGTAACTTAGCTCCCAAACACCCAAGGCTAGATCTAAGCTCCGATCCTGGGGCTTGGACTAAGAGCACACACTTAAGATTCACCACTTTAAATCCATTCTTGGTTGCAAAACTTTGAGAAACAAACGAATGCGAAGCTCCAGAATCAAACAAAACTGTAGCGGGTACCGAGTTAACCAGAAACTTACCCAGTACGACGTCCGTAGCCTCTTGAGCTCCATCTGCGGTGATGTGGTTGATCCTACCACGCGCTGTTGATTGAGGGGTTGCTCCAGCTTGACCGGGTGCACGATTTCCTCCTGGAGCCGGTGCCTTGACAGGTGTTGTTCCGAGGTTAAAGCGAACTGGCGTGATGCCTCCCTTCTGTGGACACCTATTAGAAAAGTGCCCTGGCTCATTGCATGTATAGCATCTTTTCACTGCAGATCACGACTCTCCTCTGGCGCATTGCTTGCCTCGGCCGTGTCTGAAAATTCTGATTGGCAGGGCGAGGTGCAGGGGTTGATGTCTTATTCACGGCTGGTGGTTGGAATCGCAAAGCGTTGTGGTGACATTCTCAAACGTAGGTGGTTTGGACGTCCACCCTGATTAGTCATCAAGCGCTTACGGTTTTCACCCAACTCTTTGCGCTTATCCTCTAGAATCAAAGCTTTATTAACTAGCTCCTGAAAATCTGGGAAATTGTGGGTGATCACCCCACTGCGATCTGAATTCAGCCCCTTCATGAAACGAGGCGCGCTAGCTTTATCTGTCGATACATCTTGAGGGCATAGCGAGCTAAGCGGGTAAACTTATTCGGATACTCGGCCTTTGGTGGCCTCCTTGTTTGAGCCACAATTCTTCCTTCTTGAGATCCATCATTTCCTCGGAACATGGTATTGGCGAAAAGCGAGTAAACTCCTCCCAAGTAATCTCCTGCGGTGCTCCATGCGCGGCACAGTAATTCTCCCACCATTCTGCGGCAGTTCCTTCCAGTTGATGAGAGGCATAGAGCACCTTCTCATTGCCCTCACACTGAGTAATATGCAGCTTCTTCTCAATGGTCCTAAGCCAGTCATCGGCTTCCAAGGGATTAGCATTCCCAGCAAAGGTTGGCGGCTGAGTCCTCATGAAATCTGACAGCTTGGAGTAAGGTCGAGGTCCACCATTGTTGTTCTGAGCTGCATGGTTGTTGTTGGTTGCTGCTACCTTGGTCATCTGCTGCATCATAGTCTGCATTAGTTGAGTCTGTGCGGCTAGAAACGCTCCCAAATTCTGCATGTCCACTGGCGGTGGTGGTTGGGGATGGCCTCCATCATTGGGGTTGTCATTCTGGCTTAGTCCACTTCCCGAAGCACCGTTGGTTCCACGAGTATTCACCAACTGATGATTACCTCTTGGGTTAGGAAAGGTAGATATAGCATAGATAAGAAGCAAGAATTTCTAAAGCGGGGGAAGATAGGTTATACCCAAACTGAAATAATTCTTTATTTATTTTTGGTATGGCTGCTTATTTAAGCCTACAAGGTTTGCAACACATACTGCACACCCAGCATTACAAAGAAGCAAACTAAACACGAAACCTTAACGTCAACTAAAGAGGTAAAGACTAACTTAAAGACGCGACTCAACACTCGAGTCTCAACACAACTCTAAGACTGATCCTCCTCGGGCTCCCACTCTCGCTCCTCGGGATCCTCCTCTGACTCCTCCTCAGCTGGCTCCTGAGCTCCTCGGGTCACGCGCTCCAACTCGTCCTCGACCCCCTCCAGGGCCTCTCCTAGCTCGGTGATCATTCCGGTGGCTGCAACACGGGTCTCCTCAAGCTCCTGCTCCGTCACTCTGAGTGCCTCGCATACGATCTCGGCTCTGAGTAGTCTCTCTCATATGCTCCTCCTGGGCAAGGGCGAACTCCGCAAGGTGTACCGCGGTAGCACACTCGTTCTCCACGATCCGTCGGCGTCAGCATGCTTGCACATCAGGGTGAAGTCGAAACACTGAGTCGTGAAGCTCGTCGGCGTAGTCACGGCAGATACAGCGAAGAGCAAGTCGAGCAACCTCTTGAATCGCAACCTCGTACGAGAATCTTCTGGCGGAGATGTTGATTGGCCTGCTAGCTTCCTCATTTTCCCGAGCGTAGATAATCAGCTTGCAAATAAAACCTCGCTGAACACCATTAACCGACCAGCTGCCTCCTTGGTAAAGCAGACGATAAAAGCCTCCAAGCGTCTGAAGAACTCTCCACAGCTCCATGGCGTAGCCGCCAGCTGACTCCTCAAAGGTTGGAACGATCGGCATCTGCTCCACAAGAACATTGAATAAGTTCTCCACCCGAAACGGTAAGTAGAACGGTAAATTCAGCAAAGGCGAGAAGTAGAGAATGAGATGAGTCGAGAGTGTTCTATTAGTCAACTTTAAATTTTTCTTTAGAAAATAGTTTTGGACACACCCAGGACACCTCCATGCTATCTAGGGCCAAGACCTACAGTTAGTATGCTCTGATACCACCTCTGTAAGGACCCGAATCCACTGATTCGAACCCACTGTGTTTACCGCACTATTCCCAGGATCAACGCTAGTGCACACAGCTCAACATCGGTACATATCACATCATACTCAACGATAATAGAAATAGTAGTTCATTTATTGACATAACTAAGTATATGATCTTATGACCGACTTACATTATTAAGCCACGCAGGGCAAGACTGGAAATATAAGCTAATAATTAAGCAGCGGAAAGTAGAAAACGTAGATAGCTCATCAGTTCACCACAGGCAACCGACAAGGCTCGGACCCTAATGACTCGCGTCCTCTTGGAACTCCTCCTCCAACACAGGTGTAGATTCTTCGACTGTTGATTATTGTTGTTGGCAAGGGTGAGTACTTAAAGCACTCAACAAGTTGTGCACAGAATGCAATTCTATGTAACTATATGCAAGGCTTATTCCAATGGATAGGCTATCATGGCTATTTTGCAATAAGCGACATTTAGGAACAAATATAATAATTAGATTATAAAGCGTAAAACAAATAACAATAATAAGTAGATTCAAAGATTCTGAAGTAAACCAAGTTTCCAATCTTAAGTCAAATTCCATCTTCCACATGGCATCTCGCCATCCCAACCAAGTTGTCCAATTAATTAAGCTAACCCTTAATCGTAATTCCGAGCATTGCTCAATACCGCGAGCACGGCTATCCGAATAGTTTCACACTCTGCAGAGGTTATGCACTTTACCCACGTGATACAACCAAACACCACCAAGGCGAGTGATTATAACAAAGCCTTTACAATGCGCTGGCTTAACCTGGTACCACCCGCTAAGGTTTCAACACTGGTGGGACCGGTTACCACATCCAGGGCCCCCCTCTTGCGCCATGTGAATTACACCATAACTCAGGAACTCAAACCGACCACGATAGTACCAAAATTAAGACATTGCAAATTACTCAGCTAGGCTGGCCCATACCAGACATGTGGTTGCATGATTAACTCAGGTCAAAGGCTTGTAAGGTTAAGTCCTTAGAGTGATCAAGGCAAGACATCCACATACCCTCTACCCATCGGGCCCACCTTGGCATACTCGCCCCTTGTCACTTGCCCCAATCTAAGTGATTATCACCCAAGTTGATTACCAAGCACCACGTGCCATCAACAATTCAACATCGTTGCGTGACATGACTCGCCACAACAACTCAATCTCATCGTGTGATCCCACATGACACACAAGTTCATAACATTGTTCCATATTCCATTAATCAAAATTGATTATCAATGATTCTGACACATGTGATGACGTGGCATGGCTAAGCGACTAATACGGACTAACCATCCCATGTTGATTATAATTACTAACCAACTATAATGATCCAACCTAGAATGACAATGGATCATGGCATACAATTGACAAGGTAGGATATAAATCAATCTAGTATATTAGCTAAGCCCAATCTAATTTGAAACAATTATATACTTGAAATAATATGCAATAGGGTAAAACAAATATAGCAATTTTATAAACATGGGTTCAACATGATCAAAGCACAACTTGCCTTGGAATAGGTCCTGATCTTGATCCAGAGCTTGCTCTTGAGTTGCTGGATCTTCCTCCGAAACGTCGCACAATTCAACGTCTACGCGTGCCGAAGGAGAAAATCAAATAAATACCAAAACAAAGAGCAAATGAACTCAAAAAATCAATTAAAATTCACCATTAAATAGATCTCAATTTTAAATTTTTTTAGAAATTTGAATCACTCAAATCCGAGTTAAAACGCAAAAGATATAGCCTTCTGGAGTTTAAATAAATACTGAAAATACAGAAAATTAGAAATTCGGAATTAACAGAAATATTTTTAAACCGAAAAACCGATTTATTGCGCAAGCGTGACGTCATCATGGCGACGCCGCCCCGCCTAGTCCACCGGAGCTTCACACGTGGTCCCGGTCCACGGAATCGATCTGGTCCACCGTGGACCTAGCCCATGCGACCACGTCTCTCTGACGTGCGGGCCCGCGCGTCGTTGACTGGACGCCACTGCGCTGCTTACCGACGTGCCACGCCTACGCCAAGTCGCTGCCCGATCCGATCTAGTATCCACGTGGGCGACACGCGGCGACAAACTAGCAAGCCACGCCGACGGCGATGGCGCGGGAACCTAGGGTCGTCGACGGCGAAAACAAAGGGTACCCACGGATTCACTTAGATGAGATGAACACAATGACGCGATCCAACCTTGAGTCCGGCAGACTGGTTCGACGGCGGCGAGTCTTTTTCCAATGGCGGCGGCGGCCTCCACAGGGATCTTCTACTCCGGCGCTCTTCGGAAAGAACCAAGGTGCGCACGGCCATCCTCTCGACGAGACGAATCTATTGCCTTGGTTTCGCGCCTCGAGCTCCACGGACGACGGCGGAATCGAAGAAAAACGACGACGGCGGTGCTCGGTGTTGGGTCTGAATTCCGGGTGAACAGCTTCGGCTCTCGGGCTACGCGCTTAGGGCTTTTGCTCACGGACTCCTGGCGAACGCGGCGCGCCCCTTTTATAGCCCTAGGAGTCCGTGCCCTGCCGCTTCCACCGCGGTGTCCATGGCCGACACAGAGCTGGACTTGGAGTCCTCATCCGAGACGATGCACGAGGCCCCGACACGCGGCAGGACGAACGGCGAGGATTCCTCGCAACGCGGCTCCATCCGGGACACCAACGGACCGCAACGGCCGAGATCTTCCAGAAGAAGTCAGCGGGCCGCACAGAATGGGCCGAATAGAAGTAATGGGCTCCGTCCCGCTACTGCTACTCGTTTAAAAAAAAGGATTTCCCTTTAAAATAATTACAGAAATTCATCTAATTATTTTTAGGCAATTAAATTATCAGGGAAAATCCAAGAAAATTCTCAAAAATACTTTGAGACATTCTGGACTCAAATAAAATTTTTTGGCAAAACTTTATTTTAACTTTGCATAAATTTAATTAGTTTTGGACAAAGGACCAATATACTTAATTTTCAATTAATTCCAATAAATCCATAAAAATCCAAATAAATTCCAGAAAATCATAAAATGCACAAATGACAATAAAATAATATTTGGATGAAATTTCGGATGTTACAATGCACCGATGTAGCGGCATTGGAGCTTGGGCCAGAGCCAGATACTGACGTCCTTCCTGGATGCATAGATGTAGCACCATCATAGCTCGGTATGGATACCGACACCCACCCCTCGAGAATGTAAGAGAAATCTTCGATGATGTGCGAACCATCCAAATGATGGTCACCCATACCATAGTCTGCTATGCTGGGGGAGAGTTGACGCAGATTGATCTCTTGATCCCGATGAGGGAGACTTCGAGAATGAGGGCGTGCTCTTCTGCTCTTGCTCTTTCTAAATATTTTGTTTCGTGGCGGAAGAACAAAAAGAGATAGCAAACTCGTAGCAAATAGAGAGAACAAATTTAGGAGAGAAGAAAGAGAGAGCAAGTAGAGAGCGAACTGAGAATCTTAGAGCAAAGGTTTCGGGTGCTGAGGAAATGAAAACCCGAGGGAGGTTTATAGAGAGAGTTGGATCAGCTGAACATTGCATTCTAGCCATTGAATCGGGTGCGGGATGGAACGTTAAAATCTTTATTTCTGTCACGTGTCACATCATTCTTTCTCTCTGTCATTCACTAAACGTTGGATTCTGACCGTTGCTCTCAAAGATTCAAACGCAGGGAGAGACAGAATCTCTCATACTCTCACTCGTGCTCTCTTTTCCCTATCTCCCCCTCTTTTCCCGCCACACTCTTTTCCCTCTTCTCCCTCTTTTCTCTCTCTCCCTCTCGGCTCCCGCGCTTTCTACCCCTCCTTCCCCCCTCTCTCAGTCTCTCTCCCCTGAACTCCCGGTTCCTCCTCCTTTTCTCTCTCTCTCTCGGTCTCTCTCTCCCTCCACGCCCAACACCCCGGCGTCCCTCAGCCTCTGGCCCTCTGCCCTCCGTGCGACGCCAGTTGGCCGCTCCTCCACCTCCCCCTCACCTCCCCGCCACCCTCCTCCTCCCTCCGCCCCTTGGCCGCTCCTCATCTCCCCCTCACCTTCCCACCGCCCCCTCAGCCTCCCCTCCATGCCTAGCACCCCTCGGCCTCCCCGTGGCCCCTCGTCCCTCTCTCTCTCTTCCCCTCCGGTCGATCGGCCAGACCTTCCCCTTCCCCCACCATCCCGTCGTCCCCTCTGCCCCATCGCTTTCCTCCGTCCCTCCCGTTCCCCTCCGTCCCACTCCGCCCCACCTCCCCCCACCCCTCCCCTTTCCCCTCCGGCACCCGCACGGCCACCCCGGCCTGCGCCGGCCACCCCCTCCCCTTCCCTCTTCCTCCATGGCTCCACCCCCTCCAAACCGCTGTCTCCCTCCGCCTCCTACCTCCCCGCTGCCTCCAACCCACCTCCTCTCTGACCTCCTACAAGGCACCGCCACGGCGCAGGCGTGGCCATAGCGTAGGTGCGCGGCCCCTGGGTCAGCATGCGTGGGCATGAGCACCGACCAGGGCTCTAGTGTAGGAGCCGACGTGCGCAGGCGCGGCGTTGGTGCAGGCGGGGCATCGGCCATGGGCGCGGCGTCGGCGCATGCGAAGCATTAGTGTAGCATCCCGAAATTTATGCAAATAAATAAAGTGGCATGTCATGACCCTTATTGCATACTTGAATGTTTCATTTGAATCTATCTCTTGAATTATTCTTTTATCCTCAGATTTTTTATTTTTATATTAATGACTTTTAAATACGTAATCTAACACATTAAAGAAACTCATCCAAACTCCAAGTAAACCAACCTAGCCAATAATTTTATAAAATAATAAAATAGTTTACATGTATAAATATAATTTTTTTAGTATTTTTTCTCAGCATTTAAATGCCCTAAAAATCCAAAAATAGATAGAAAATAGTCAAATTTGATGAATTTCTATTTGAATACCACAGTAGATAATGATATGAAACCAAAAAAATGGAAAGTAGACTCTCCGATGTACTAGCACAAAAATTTGTAATTTTTTTCAAATGCCATAGCACCATTGTTGGACCTTGTCAAATTCCAACTAAATCCTGCCCAATTTATCACAAAGCTCGGTGATGCAACCCAAGATGTGACAGAGATTATGACTACTAGTCTCTACCAGTGGGCCCCACACCATCCATGGCCCACCTACCAGCCACCCGGCACCTCCCTTCTCTCTTCCTCCCTCTCCCGGCTCTACCTGAGTGCTGCCACGGCACGATTTTGACGCCATTTTCGCTGCCCCGACAGAAGTTCTCTGCCACGCGGCTGCCATGACCTGAGTTCTCGCTGACTCGGCCAACGCCCATGCTGCGCCTCGGCTACTCCCTGCGCTCAACCATAACCCCCCAGCCATGTCTTGCGCTCGCCTGCGCCTTGCCCATTCGTCGAGAGCCACTAAGCTCAGGCAACGGCCGGTGAGCGCATTTTCTATGCAACACTTCACCATGTAGGTTCTTTGACAAACTCTTGTGACCGCTAGACATTGCTTGGACATCCCTAACCATTGCTCTCCTTGAATCACAGCCGAAGACGGTCGAGCTGCCACCGCGACCGCCACGTTCGTCTCCCGCACCGGCCGCTCGGTGGTAGGTTTCTCTAGTCGTTCGTCACCACACCGGGGTAGCCGAATCGGCTCCACTTCATCTCCTGGTGCTCATGCCCACCTCCTCCGGACTTCCGTACCTCATCTTCCCCCTCTCCGGCGATCGACTCCACCGGGCGCCGCCCCCATCCGTCGCCAGCCCAACACACTACCGTTCAACCCCAAACAATTGTGCCCCAAGGTTCACCTCCTCCTCCTCCTCTTGCTCACGGTGCTGCCCATTCAACCACTCCGGCAGCAGGTCACCGCCGGCGAGCCCGGAACCACAAGCTCTGTTTTCTCTCGCTGACTTGCGGGACCCAGCAGTCAGCCTCACTCTCCTCTTTTGTCTCTTGCAGTCCCTGCAAATAGGGCCCGCAAGTTAGACAGTGTAGCGTTATTTAAATTCTTGCCGAAAACGGAACGCGCTTTCATTGATGGAAAGCGTACTTTCCTTATGTGGAAAGTTTTTCAATTTCAGCAATTGTTTAACCCTAGCAATTTCAAACTCTTGTAACTTTTGCTAGCCTCTAAATTTAATGAGAAAAATTTCTAAATACTTGAAAAATCAAGTAGAATCTGTTGATTTATTGCGCGATGATTTTATTGAAAAAGATCATGCTATGGCCTCTATGAATTAAATGAGCTTAATTAAATGATGTAGGCCTAAGTTATGGTTAATATGAAACCTTCACAAACTAAGTCTAAAAATGATGAAACTAGTTTTGCCAGGTTCCTGAGGTTAAAAGAATCCCAAATATGTATAAATATTTAGGTTTTACCATGGTTAGCATCATATGTTTAATAGTCGAAATTACAATGCATGCATAGTTCATATAGTAATATGCATGCATAGTTCATATAGTCATGACTTTCGCAAATGAACTTCAAATTTGATGAAACCAAATCCTAGGACCTTGAAAAATTATACCCTTTCTGGTTATGTAAAAATATCTCATACTTGTGCAAATTTGAATTAAGTCCATATTAGGCCTTAATGTTCACTTATATGAAAACTATCTCGGATAAAAGCGAAATGTCACGGAACTAACTTTAAAACACTCTTAGCGTCACCCCTTGCTAATGCCAAAAAAAATAATTAAATAATCTTATAAGGTGCAGTCGCAAACTTAAAACAAAAAGTGAACCCTTAGCGCGTAAACTAGAGAATCACTTTTGCCTATTCAACAGCTTATAAAACATCTTATCTAAATGCAAATATTAGGAAGATCAGCCGAGAAATGCTCTTTAGGATAAGGATTACCATATTCTGGAAAATTATTTTTATTACAACTTGCTTTGCATCTGAATCCTGCTAAGGATATAACCCTAAGTGTTATGGAAGCTAAAACCCATCATATGAATAGTCGAGCTTAAGAAATCAATAGTTAAAGTACTTGTGTCGCAAGAATCATTGTGTACCCATGAATATGCAGCCAGTAGCCTGAACTTGTAGACGTAACATGTATAAATCACCTCGTATGCAAAACACCTAGGGCTAAATACTATTCATACACTACACCTAAACTAATGTCTTAATTCTGTTAATCTAAATAATTTTTGCATCTTGAATTCGAAGTTATAGATACAAAGATACATAATTTTAGCCTCTTAAGTTCATAAATAACCTTATGCATGATCATAACATTACCCTCTCGCATTCGAATGAAAGAAAGTAACATTTTCATGAAAAGGCCTCACATAAGCAAAGTATCGATGAAACCATTATGCAAGTGATAACTATGAAACCCTAAACCGTCCTATTCTTCTTTGGTAAGTTTCATTTGATATTTACATCTAATTTTTTTAACCTTATTGATATGTTTTTATTTGCTTTTGTCGCAATTCTTGTTGTTTAACGCGTAGACACCGACGTTTTGAAATCGATTGACAACGATCCCGACTACGACCCTTGTTACGATCTCGACTACGATGCTGATTACGTTCCCGACAAAGAGCAACTAGGCAAGCACCCTCTTTTGATCATATTGACCCTATTACTTTACAATGTTATGTTGTTTTATCCAACTATATGCATGTGTGTATGTTATAAACTTGCTTTGTTGTGGGAACCGGTAGCTATTTTCAATTGAATGCATTACCTTTACCTTGACGTTTGATTACCTACCATTGTAACCTAGTTATGGTGCAGACATTACTTAGTGTCACTTGGGTAATAATTGCGAAATATCTTATGTACATGCTTAGACATGCTTACTAGAAAGCTTTTAAATGTTGGGACACATTTATATCTATCTTGAGCAATTTTGTTTAATGGTACAGAATCGAGGTATGGTTCCCGTGTATTTTGGTAAAAATATCCAACCTAAAACACATGGTTTAGACGCGGGCGAGTTATGGTTAAACTTGAGGCGTGAAAAGGGACCTCGCGCGTAGTTAGGAGGAGATTCTCGCCCAGGTCAATTAAGGACCGAACTTGATGCTATCACCTAAGTGATTTGGAGCAACCACATGTGCTAGTATGGGATAGCCTTAGCTTATTAGATTAGTTGAAGTTTAACCTTGTATTTTTGTAGGCTGAAATAGTAAGAGCACTCCAGTATGGTGTTGCTTTTAGGTGCTCCCTTCACCGAGGTGTTGGGGCCAAAGCATTTCAATACAACGGTGTATGCCTTTTCATGGGGAGCGGACCCAATGGCATACACCATCATTAGCACAACACGTGTTGGTCCGGATCTCCAGACTATAGCAAGGGTTTATCATCACCGGGCTGGTGTAAGGCTAGGCTTTAGCTAGTTGAACGGTTTCGTCGCGAGGCATGGTTGACATGATTGTTAGAATATGTCATGTGGGTAAAGTGTACACTATCTGCAGAGATTAAAATCTAACTAATTATCCGTGCTCGCGGTCATGAGCAACTTGGGAAAATAATGTCAAGTATAGTCTTGTTTTTGTGAAAACTTTTGGAACTGGTGTTGAAACGGGTTGGTAAACTTACGAGCCAAGGGTGGCTGTGTTTACTCGCTGTTCGTGGCCAAGGAGGGCTGTGAATTGATGTATATGAACTTTACTTACTGTTATTTAACTTCCTATCAAATGCTCTTTACAATTACGTTATCGGTTGATGAAACATTCACATGCAAATAAAATATCCTTTATACTGAAAATGAGACTTAGTGTAGAGACATGTTTCCTTGTTCTAGCCATGCATTTACTATATTTCCATACACTAAAGTCTTGCAAGTATATACGTGTACTCACCGTTGCTCAATCTAAATAATATAGACGAAGGTATGGAAGAGTGCCCCCACGACTCGTACTTTACTCCGGGGTCCGACGACTATGTTGATGGATGAACTTGGGCTTTTCAAGTCGGTTGCTTATGGGTTTATGGATGGGCATACCGCTGTTCTTCTTTTAGTTTATGTTTATTTCCCGTTGCATTTTACTTTGGTATGTAATATTTGGCCAGTCGGCCACGTACTTGTAATATTAAATAGTTGTAATAGCTTCTAGTTTATGTTTATGCTATGCCAACTACTTAGACATGTGTGTATGTGATATTATGCATCTCGAATGCGGGATATGTGGGTGCTAGGCGTTGATCTTGGGAACTAGCACTAGACAAATTTTCGGCTACCTGGAATTGCTCTCAACCGTCTAATGCATAAACTCGAGCGATCGTCGTTTCTTGTCTATTGCGACACACCTCCCCTAGTGGGTGTGGGCGATACCAAGGTTCTGACATGGACGGCGAGTGCTATGCTTAGATGGGTTAGTTTCAATCCTGGTATGGTTGTTCGGAATGGAATCGAAACTCCTTTGGTTGCGTAAGTGTGTACGGTGCAACTAGGTGGCTCATATTTGCTTGAGTGAGGGCAATCTGGTTAATACTCCGTGCACGGGACTTTTGGGTGACAGCGATCATACACTTAAGTTTAGTATGGGTGTCACCTCTGAGTCCAACGCATGAGTGAGAATCTATTCGTATTTTCAGGTGCCCACAGTTAGCCATGAGCGCGAGCGCGGCGTCGGCCACGTGCACGGGCGTCAGCGCAAGTGGGGCGTCGTCCATGGGGGCAGCCACACAGGCGTCGGCAAGGGCGGGGTGTCGGCCACAGGCACGATATTGATGCGGGGGCAACGGCCATGGGCGTTGGCAACGGACAGCCACGGCGCAGCGCGGGCGCAGCCATGCAACGACGCAAGTAACCCACCCTCCTCTCCTGTTGTGCCCTACCGCGGGCCCACAGTAGGTCTGTTGTGCCGATCCATGCCCCCGGTGTGCTTTGTGCCGCTCAGGCTGACGTGCCTGGAGCATGCCGTGCTGGCACGAGCCCAACCCAAATGGTCGTGCCGGGCCATGCCGCCCGCCATGCCTGGTTCCAGGGCCCGACATGGCCCAAGCAATAGTGCCATGCTAGCACAACCCATTCAGCTTCGTGTCTGGCTGGGCCTTGGGTCAGGCCGTGTTCTCCGTGCCTCAGACTGGCCCAAAAAAGCCTGACCCATTGCCCACCACTATACGCAAGTAAAGCAATGGGTTGGTCTCACCGTACTTGAAGCATGGGTGTCCGCAAGGTCACATGGGCTACAAGGAGGCTTTTCAGAGGCCGAGACCGTGCCTTGCATTGTTGCATAGCTGCGATCCTAAAATGTTGTTCATCATAATCAAAACCACCATTATGTACCAAAGTTACATAAGCTAGGATGCTTTGCCTTTGTAACATCCCAATTTTTGCCTATATGAAAATCTTTTTGAGTAGTTTAACTCTTTATAATTTTTCACCATTTTATTTGTTAATTAAAGCTTAATATGAGACTTTATAACTAAAAAATGATTTGATATGATTAATTCTAAAGTGAATGATTGTCAAAATTCTTTTATTTGAGTTCTCTATGCTTGGAAGTATTTTTCAGAATATTTTTGGGAATTTCTCGAGTGCATTTGCTATTTTATTTAAGCTCTTTTGCATTTTTGTATTATCTAAAAATAAAACTAATTAAAATAATGAAAAAATGGCTCGTAGGCCGAACCCAAGCCACCGGTCTATTTCCCTCTTCCCAGCCCAATCCGTTTTCCATGTGAGCTAGCCCACACCATTGACCCAGCCAGCCAACGTTGCCTTGCCCATCTCCACACCACAACCTATTTCACCGCGTGCGCCGCGTTGAGCCACTGATAGGTGGGGCCACATGTTAGTGCACTATTCATCATCTTTAACCTGGAATTCGAGTTTATGTAGTGTGCGCTGCAAATTCCGAGATGTATTCCAGACAAACGAAAAATACCACTTTAAAAGACGCATTAGCATCGCCAGGTCTTACTCGTCCAAAGCCCTAACCCTAGCCATCGAGATTCACTATTGAATTGGATTTCAAGGTTTTTGTCATGAGTGCCATAATCAAACTTTTCACCGGATTCCATCGTCGTCGATGAGTCTTTGTCTTCTTGGTCTTCACCCTTAGCTTCATTATCACGTGTCATACTCGATGCGCACCCTCTGGTCACCAGAGTGTCATTGGAGGTCACTGTCATAGTGGAGATTATCGCCACCATCTCTTTTTCCATGCCATCGCTCGTTGCCGGTCACCAACTGCCACAACATTTGAGTCATCATGATCGCCTCATCACACTCATGCTGAACGTACCACCCTGTGGTCCAAAGGTAGTGTCAGTGAAGCTTGTTGCTGTTCGTTAGAGTTCTCTGCCTCGTATCTTCATCGGTGGTGACTATTGGGTCCCATGCTGGTGTACACAAGTTTCCAATGTCGTCTGCTCCAGATTGAGCCCTTCCGCAGTCCTAGCCGTGCCCCTATTTGTCGGAGTTGCACAGCCTCCAACAACGTGTTGCCTATGTGGCAGCCATGTGGGCACCACACCAGCGCTACCTCACCCTAAACCCAGATCAGATCCACATAGACCTATTCCACCGTATGTCATGCCTATGACACATGGGGTCCACATATCAGAGAGTCAAGCCATGCACCTAGTTCACCATAGACCATACATTCTATTCATGAACCCAGTCCATAGATTGAGGGCCCACATGTCAGTCTTTAGTTATTTTCCTAAAATCCAAAAATTAAAAAGAAATTTGGAGTATTCCCGGGCCCACTTGTCTATCTCTTAGAGAGGAATATTCTCCTTTCTCTCTCAATTTCCATGATTTTTTTGTTTGATAAATCTTTCGAGAGTCCGTTCTCCTTCATGCAAACTTCGATCGAGTCTGTTCAAGTTCCTAAATTTATCTAAAATTGAGCCCTACAATCTAGTATATTTTATTTGATTTTTAAAGTTTATTTTTCCTCTAATTTGTATTTTTTGTCAATTATTTCGATTAGATATTGAAATGCCGGGATCTTTCGAAGGAGAAGAGTTTACTCAAGATCAAGACCAGGAATTATTCTGAGGCAAGTTGTGCTTTGATCATGTTGAACCCAGTTTTATAAAAGTTACTTTGTTTCAAATTATTACATGTTTTGAATATTCCCTCAAAAAGCTTGATTCTAGTGCAAAATGGTCAATATGTACCAATTTCCACTCTATACGTAAAGGGTTAAGTGTTTGATTTTCGAGTGCTGGGATGGACATAGAGATGCATACCAAATTCTATCTACCCTGGCTTGCTTCTTCCATTCACCATAGGCTTGATTGACCCCTTCTCATAATAAGAATATGCACGGGCCGATCCAGTATGGAATGAACTTATAATCTGCCCTCTTTGCCTTTTGAATCAAAGTAGGTTGCGAGCTTGTTGTATTAGTAGTCGGTCATTAAGATGAAGCTTCTTCTGTTATAGCCAGCTTGTTGTATTAGTAGTCAGTCATTAAGTAGGTTACCGATTTTCCTAAGACGAATCCGACGATGACTCCAAGCAATCAACGATGACTCCGAGCGATTGCTTGGAGCTTAGAAGAAGCTGACTCAAGAGCCTAAGGAAGGTGACTTGTGCAGACGGCTAACTCCTTTTCAATAGAAAGGAATAGCCATACGAACTCTCGTTCTTTTACCACTGATCACGCGAAAGTTTACCAATTTCTTGATCAATTCTTTTTGCTCACCATCATCAGTTCCTTGTCTTCATCCCATCGAGAAAGACTAATGCAAAAGGTGAATTGAATTCTAAATCTTTCTCTATCTAGAAGTGGAATAGAATAACCCAGTTGAAGGGTAATGATCATACGTACAGTGAGCTAAAAAAATGAAAGAATGGATTACATTTTTCATATACTCTCCTTTTATAGATAGGACGAACAAAGAACAAAGTTTTTTGCCGAGGTCGAGCCGTCTCAATTTCACTATAGGATTTGCGAATGAATGCTGGGCTGGGCCACCTCAAATGGCGTGAGTCGCTGTAGGGAGGTGTTCATAGAAAGCAAGGCCTCGTCCAACGAGTGGCGGATTTGGTTTCGATAAATCGGCCGCTTTAAGATTATCATCTGCGGAGGTCTGTTTGGCTTTATTATTTTTAGATAATAGTAGATAGAAATAATGCTCGTAAGGACTCCTATTGAAACCACGAAATATAGCAAGCATTTCATTCCTGTAGAGTAGATAATTGGATTTTGATTGAGTTATTTTTCTAAGGGAAAAAGGAAAAGGCCTCTCCTTCCTTTGGCTTATCACCGGCGGTCTATTCAGGGTTCCAAACTCATTGTGGCAACTAAACACAAGGGTTGGGTTTAGGGATAATCAGGCTCGAACTAATGACTTCCACCATGTCAAGGTAACACTCTACCACTGAGTTATATCCCTTCCCCATCCCATCGAGAAAGAGAATTAATGAATCTTAAGGCAAAGGGGCAATAAACTCAAGGCCACTCTTCCTCCGAGCTTTCTTTCTGACCTAATTGGTGAGCTTATGCCCGCCCTAGTTCCTTCCCATCCCCTCTCTCTCACTTCACACCTCGGAACACGCTGATCTTGTAGAGACAAAGGTGCTTTCCCATCTTCTTAACCCAAAATGAAATGGCTAACTCTCTTCCCTTCTTGAGTAACTAACCACTGCTGAAAGCATCTAGGCCCCCAAATTGGTTTGGTTTTGATAATTAATGACAACCTTGGTTAAAGGACTAATATTTTCCTTGAGAAAGTTGAAAACAGGTTAGTCCAAGGTTTGGTGATCATGGAAGCATAAAGAATGGTGCAAAAGAATATCAATACGTCAAGAAAGTGAAAAGGTATAAATATAAGGACCTTTGTCTAGCTTTTTACCGATCTCGGAGTTTGGAGAAAAGATCGGGTTGCTAGAATTAGGGCCGTACTATAAAGAAGGGTCTTGACGATTGTCTTGATGTCATCTAGGGTTTAAAGGCTCAAATCTATTCTTAAGGTCATGCATCATTTCATACAAAAATTCAGATTGAAAATTCATATTTGTTGAAAGAAAAGAATCTGTAAGTCCGGTGCTACCGCCCATGGTAGCCCAGTGCTACTGGGGAAGCGGTAGCACCGGCCCTAGAGCGGTGTGTAAAAATCCGAGAAGGGTATTTTTGGGGACCGAGCAGGCGGTGCTACGCCATAGTAGTATGATGCTCAAGACAGCGATGCACCCGCCCTCGATTTGGTGCTATAATTCCAGAGGACTTATTTTTGAGCAGTCGGCAGTCCGGTGCTACCGCCCATGGTAGCGCGGTGCTACCGGGCGAGCGGTAGCACCGGCCCCTCAGCTCGGTGCTATAATTCCAGAGGACTTGTTTTTGAGCAGTCGGGCGGTCCGGTGCTACCGCCATAGTAGCGTGGTGCTACCGGGCGAGCGGTAGCACTGGCTTTTGAGCCCGGTGTAAAAATTACAGAGAAGCTCCTTTTTAGAGCAAAAATCTAAAGGAGTCCGGTGCTACCGCCCATGGTAGCACGGTGCTATCGGGCGAGCGGTAGCACGGTGCTATCGGGCGAGCGGTAGCACCGGTTTTGAGCCCGGTGTAAAAATTACAGAGAAGCTCCTTTTCAAAGCAAAAATCTAAAGGAGTCTGGTGCTACCAGTCTCAGTTGGGCGGTAGCACCGAACCACCAGTACAACGGTCTCTGGCAGTGCATTTAATGCACTGTTCCAACCATTGAGTTGGAGCCCAGTGCTACCGGTCCTAATGGGCGGTAGCATCGAAAATTCTGGTTTCAGCCCATTTCGAGCTCCAACGGCTAGAAAAATTTGTGGGGGCTATAAATACACCCCCACCTGCACTCTAGAGTGTTCTGGGTATTCATTGATGATATTTTGAGCTCTAGCAAGTCTTCTCCTCTCTATAAGAGCATTCACTTTTCATTTAAGAGAGTGAAGAGCAAAAGATTGAGTGTTGCATTTAGTTTGAGCCTTTAGATACTCAATTCAACCTCAAGCAAGCGTCAAGATTTGTTACTCTTGGAGGTTGCCGCCTCCTAGACGGCTTGCAGGCGGTCGTGCGTGGTGAGCTTCTCAAGGAAGATTATGAGAAGCCCCGGCAAGTTGTGAAGGCCGGAGTTCGCCTACCCGAAACGGGGAAGAACTACCATAGTGATCAAGGAAGGCTCAAGCGAGTGGAGCCGACTTGAAGTTGTTCAAGTCACTTCAACGTGAAGTAGGGGAGACCGGCAAATCTCCGAGACCACAGGTCAAAAATCTTGTCTCTTGTTCTCTTGTGTTTTGCATTTACTCTTCTAGGTTTTGGTTCAATCTTCTAGTTTTCCCAAGTATATTATTTGTGCTTAGATTTCTACTTGATTCATACTTAAATTGCTAGAGTACGTAAAATTTACTAGAGAACTTAGTTGCATAGTTGAAGGAGATAGCAATTCTTGTTTAGTGTCTTAATTGTTTGTGCTTAAAATTAAAAAAATTAGAAACCTCCTATTCACCCTCCTCTAGTCGGTTATCCTTGATCCTACAACTGCAAATCAAGTCGAAAGTGCTTATATGCTTAACATGGTATCCCCAATCCCGACCGTCTTAGCACCCATCTGAGGGGGTCTTTGTGACTTGCCAAAGTCTTTTACGACCTCACTTTCAAGAGATCGATTCAACCTCTGATCAAAAAGATAGACATTGGTTCTATTTCATCTTTTCAACAACTTTTACCAAAAACATTGTTAAAATACTTCTACAAGAGGGTTTTATTGAAAGTGTTCAGAAACATTAGAGTGCAGCATGTAGCCGACCATGAGGATGTACCTTTCTTTCACTTCTTTTTTCTTTTCTGCAGGGCAGGAAGGAGCCTTGAGAGTTCTTCTTGTAAGGGGTCAGTCAATATCTGTAGTGGAGAAAGAAGAGTAGCCCTCTGGGTCATCAATTAGTAATAGAATAATCCCAATAGTAGTCTTCCTCTACCTTTTTGATAGCCCATCCTTTTGTCTCAGTAGTGTGAAACATCGAATACTACATCTACACAGCCATAATTGTTGTCTTCGTGAAAGGGGCCACCTCAAGCACCTCCAGATCAAGTCTTTTATGATTGTGACCAATTTCCAGACCCAAAACGACTTCTAGCATCACCGGAGGGATCGAAACCTTATTTGTAGGCCGACAATTTTTCTGGATAAGTCGAACTAGTGGAAGCAAATGGAAAAGGTATTTGCTTGTAAAAAGTGGGCAGTAGAATTTATATTGCTGAGTATAAAAATTATTCTACACTCCTCATGTTGCTACTAAAAGAAACAGTTCGGACAGGATAGCGATTTGTGATGCCTGTCATGATCGCACTGTGAGCCCGTGCCCCCCGCCCCATCCAATCGCCACTTGGATGCGTGTATGTGATGGACTAAAAAATATGCGGTTCCCTTTACTTTTGATGTCTATGTATCTATTTTTTAATCATCTCCCGATTATCTTTTTTTTCTAGTTCACACGATCTAACCTATTATTGGGAATCGGTCCTTCACTTGTCCTATCATACCTTCTTCGTGTATACGAAATAGTGGACTCGACTAACCCAATTGAGCTTCGACTTTGATTGCATTGCCAGCAGCGGATGAGTGGAAATATAGGAAAGGAATCCAAATCTACCGAATCGCTCATGTTATGATCTTCTACATCCTAGGTCTCCGCGTTCCACTTAGGAGCCCTTTGGATATCAAGATTTCTGACATCTTAGACTCGTAGTTTTAAATTCTCGAATCGACGCAAAGGAGTCTATTGATTCTCTCTCGATTGGTTGGATCATATGGGCAATGATTTACTTCACAGGCGAGGTCTCTAGTTCAGAAAGAACGTAGAATAGTAGAGAATCCAGCATGCAGGACACGGCGATCATTAGAAATTCACGAATTAGAAATGCAGTGCGTCCTTCTCGGCCTCTCAGTGCTCTAATGCCCACACCTGATATGGACCAATTTTTGTAATTTTGGATTAATAGTACTTAGAATGGCTTTTTCATATTGAGAAATTCTGTTTAGTGGCATTCGATCACAGAAGCTATCGAAACCGACTCCACAAACTTTGGTAACTCCAACTTCAACTTCGATTTTATTAATAGCCAATTTTTTATTAAACAGGCATGATAGTCTTCAACTGAGGAAAGGCTTTCCATACATGGTGGCGAAGAAGATAAGGGTAAGTGGGTCAAAGCAAGGGCGCGTTGCGTGACTCTATGTATTCAGTTGTCAAGGAACCGCAATTGAAATTCCTTGAGAGTTATACATTTGTGTATTGATAAGACTGTTCATAATTTCTTGAAGCTCTTTAATCGACAGGTGAGGCGGAAAGTAGGTAATCGCATTCTGAAGCAAGGAGTTAGGATCGACAAAGCACCATTTCCTCCGTTATGTCTCCCTCTTCTATCAAGTGAAGAGTTCGCTATAGCTGAATTGGAAGGCTACCAAAGGGCGCTAACCCTATCTTTCCTAAAAAGTCTCGTTTTGTTTACTTTCCCTAGGGAGGACAGTTAGGAAGACTAGTGACGTAGGGCGGCGGGTGAGCTCAACCTCAAACCAAACAAGCAACGACATTGGCTACATCCGCCCCTTATCCAGCTAAAGGATTTTCTCTTTTTTCCATTCATCATTATTCTTTTTATTCTGACTTCCAAACTTTTTTTTCTGACGAATCACGTAATCCACTAAGTTCATGAACTAATAAGGTAATCAAATCCTCTTACTCTGGAGTCTGACTTTTTGGATTGGAATATGACTATTATTCGGCCTAAAAAACTACTCTTATTGACACTCTCTCTTGGTATATCCAAACAATAGGTAGGAACATAAACTAAAACGTTCTTGCAGCAGGTCAGTAGGCCTTTTAGAAGGTGAACAAACGAAAGTTCCCCGTGGGCACTAGCGCTATCTTGTTCGGGCTGGAGTAGGTAAAACAATACTTATCATGGAATTAATCAACAACATTGCTAAAGATCATGGAGGTGTATCCGTATTTGGCAGAGTAGGGGAACGGACTCGTGACAGGTTCTATCGTTCCTGTAGCATCTCCATTAATGGTTAGGTCCGAACTCTGTAATGGATTCCTCCAACTCCATGAATGAAGGAGGAAGTATGCGAATGATGAACATACCTTGTCTCCACAATGGATCCAAAACATGATCAGAGGGATCAAAAACCGCTAATTCGTATAAAGCTATCAAGCCGGCCCAACCAGAAACTAGAGCTGAGAAAAAAGTCATGTATTTTCATTGGCTATAGTGATCAGTCCAACTACCAGAGTTCACTAGCACGAAAGAAAAATAGATGGATTGAGCGTCGGGATTCCACGTGCCCCATCCTACTTGGGTCAGAGCATAAGCTAGTGATGCTTTCGACTATTAGACTTTAGCCATCTAGGGTGCGGCTTCTAAGGGTATTTATCCAACAGTAGTAAGACATGCGGATCTCCATACAAAATTTGACACGTCTTCTTGTGTTTTACCGCCATTGACCCCTATGCCCCCTAGTGGAAGAACAAATTCCCCAAATAGCACAAGAATCTCATGTATTAGTCCAAGTAAATCCATTATGGATAAGACCCTAGCAAACAGCACAGGATTTGGGCTTCCATGCATATTCAGCTCTAATGTCAATCTCATCTCCTTAATAAGTAATTACTAGCCGCAAGTGCCTTGTTTATGAGCTATCCCAAGGTAGATTCCATAAGCCATTCGAGAGAGTGCCTGGACCCATTTGTACCCGAGGGACGAGGGATCCCTTCGTGATGGCCTCTAGATTGAACTAGGGCTTCGCTTTGCTCTCCTACAGGCCTTCCTCCCCTAGCAGGTTTCTTCGAAAAACGATGCTCCTTGCTCACGGAGCAGCATACCAAAAAATTTAGTAAAATTTCTTGTACAGATTCTTCAATCCCCGGAAGCATTCCATCCAGCAGCAGCATCTCCTTCAACCACACGAGGCAACCAATCCCGTAGATCTGATATTGACCATCACTCTGGCAATGCCCTTTTCTGTTCATCAACAATAGTTAAAACCTCAAACCCTCTAGTTCAAATTATCAACTATTTATTTATTTCGGGAATTAGTTATGCAACATATTTGGATTATACCTACCTTATCTTTTGTTATGACATGATCATTTGTCTCCCTAGGAAGGATAATTAATAGTTGGTCATTAATATATCACTAACGTGGGTTGGTGTTGGTATCTGAATATGCAAATCCGAACCCTTCTATGTATACTGCACTAGTCTAGGATCATACTAGTGCACACAGTGGCAACATAGATGTAATATCAAAATCATACACAGCGAAAGCATAATAAACAACTAAATTTGTTAAATAACAAGATAGTTTGAAGACCTTAAGGTCAACTTTACATCTATTAATCCTCAAAGGCTTATTCCGAGAAAACTATAGCGGAATGAAACACTTTGGCGGTAATCCATCAACATGCCACAAGCAATTGACTAGGTTCGAGTCCTAATAACTCGCCTCCTCCCCCATAGTAGGTGTTGACACCTCTTCAACTGATTGATTTATTGTTGCAAAGGTTAGTACATAAAGCACTTAACAAGTTATGCATAGAATGCAAAGCCTATTATAACTACATGTAAGGCTTATTCCAAAGGAATGGCAATCATGGCTATTTTGCAATAAAGCAGCATTTTCATTTGAATCCAATAAATAGATTTAAATAAAGAGTAAAACAAATACAATAATAACAATAATATCCAATATTTTTCAAGTTAAACTAGCACACAGTCTAATCCAATTCCATTACTTTCATTGGCACAGAGCCTCCCTTCCCAAGTTTAGTTTTTAATAAAATATAACCCTTGTGTGAAATTCTCGAGCATTGTCCATAATTGGGGACACGACTATTCAAATAGGATGTACACACTATAGAGGTTATACACTTTACCCACAAGATATGATCAATCTCTTATTATCATGCAAGGGCACGCTTCCTTAGGCGTGCGATACGAAGATCACACCAAAACTTTTCGAGAACTCTATCCGATCATAGACACTCCCTATAAGCCTGCTCTCATTACTTCTCCTTCACACAGAGCAAAAGAATAAAAGGGACTCATCATTGGACTAGAAACAATAACTGTTCAAGATGTGGAGCCACCTGCAACACACACCTTTTCCAACCACGCACACAGCTTAGTTATCCTCCTAAGTATCACATGTTAAGACTCGGTAACTTACTGAGCTGGATCTGCTCCATAACAGACATGTGATTTATGATTTAGCCCAGTTCAATGGCTTACAAGGTTAAGTCCTTAAATGACCGAGGCAAGACTTCTAATTATTCTCAGTAACCATATCAATCCATTTGCACATAAACACCAACCCAATGTCACACAAACCCACCATAACCTTTTATCACTTGCCTCAATCTAAATCATTTGACACCCTAGTTGATTATCATGCAACACATACCATCAACAACTCAACATCATTGTGTGACCACACATGACACCCCTTTTTCATAAACATGTTCCATAGACCATTAGTGAAGTTTGAATTTGCACTTTTCAAAATACATCAATTGTTCATGGCATGGCCAAGCAAACTAAGCACGTTCTAACCAACCCATGTCGACATATATTAGCAGCCAACTAATAATTATCCATCCTAGGGTGACAAATAATCATGACATAGCAAACCATAAGATATGTACAATTCAAATGGGTTGAATAACTAATTCCTAAACTATTTAAAAACAAATATAATTTAAAATAATATGCAATAGATTAAAACAAAATAAAATTTGTAAAAATAGTTTCAACATGATTAAGGCCCTATTTGTTTCGGCTTAAGATTTTTGGATTTTGACTTAAAGCTAGCATTTTGGCTTAACGAGCTTCTAAGCCAAGACATGCTGTTTGGTATTCTGGCTTTTTGATGGGTTAGATGGTGTAGCTTATTACTAGAAAGTTTGAAATACTCTTTAAAGTTGTAAGGACTTTTCTTATGTACTGATTTATTTAATACAAATGTTTCGTACTTTTTTCACCGAATATCGTATTGAAAAATATAGATTAATCTTGAGATCAAACTTCATTCTGAGCATAATTATTTATCAACTTGATCCGGGTTCATGGAGGAGGAAGGAGGCTGGGGACGATGGAGGAGGGAGGAGGTCGGGGACGGCACAGACCGGAGCGACGGAGGGAGAAGGCATGTCACACAAGGGAGCGAGAGAAAATGAGGAGATGGGAGAAGGATTCTTGAGTTTATATATGATGGCATTTGGTGGGTAATTTTGAAGACTTCTAGTGGCAAAGGGTTATTTCATCCCAAAAAAGTACCTCCCACCTGGCTTTTGGCTTATAGTTATATGGAGGCTTTTGGCTTTTTTTAAGCCCGGCTTAAAAGTCAGTCATTTGTTTCGGCTTTGACTTTTCTGCTTTTAATCCAGTGAAAAAGCCAAAACAAACAGGGCCTAAAGCACAACTTGCCTTGGAACAAATCCTGATCTGGACCTTGAACTTGAATCAACTCTTCACCTTCGAACACTCCTAGCACTTCAACGTCTAAGCGAAACAAACGGTGAGAAATAAAAAAAATAGAGACAAAACCAACTCCAAAATTCAAATAAAATACACCAAAGTGTAGGTCTTGGTTCTATATGAATTTAGAAACTTTAACGGGCTCAATTAGAGCTTGTATGAAAGAGAACGGACTCTCGAAAGATTCACCGGACAATTAAATCCTTAAAAAAGAGAGAGAAAAGAGAATATTCTTGGAATATTCCTCTCTGAGAGACTGACAAGCAGGCCCGAGCTGATTTTCTATTTTCTTGTTAATATTTGAATTTTTCAGAAATTAACAAAGGCTAACATGTGGGCCATTGGTCTATAGACCAAGTCCACGAACAGACAAGCCTGGTCCACGGTGGACTCGGCTCACGAGCATGACTCACTGACATATGGGTCTCACACATTAGAGACTAGGCTCATGATGGACTGTCTACCCAAATCTAAGGGCTTGCGTGGCAGCTGACCTAGCACCACATGGCTCGCCATGTCGGTGGCATGTTGGCAGCTAGGCTCTAGGACCTAGGGTCAATGGTGGCGAGCTATTGCGCGGCTCGACAACCTTCAAGCCATATCACCAGCAAGATATCAATACGATAATCCTTATGATGTAGGTGTCATGGGCAACAACGATGGCGACGACCAAGAAAGCGATAGTGGCAAGGACTATCATGGCAACAGTGAGATATGGCCATGCTCCGGTCGAGATGGTGCATGCACGGGAAAGAACACGAGATGATGAAGCTAACGGCATAGACCAAGGGCACAAGAACTCACTGACAATGAAGAAATCTGGTAAATACTCCTATGGCGGCATGCTTGGGAAACTTCAGATTCTAGTGAAATGGTGGCTCCTCGCGACTCCTAGGGTTAGGGCTTTGGTTGAGTGAAACTACGCGGTATTGGTGCTCCCCTTAAATCCCCCTCGACATCCATGTAGTACTAAAACAAAGAGGGTTTTTATGGTGGTTACGCCGTAGACTCGGAGTCTGGCTCATACACGGGGAAGACGAAGCTAACAAATGGCACCACCTATCAGTGTCTCACGCACGGTGTGGATTTGGCTGGTCTGCGACACTGACTGGGCTGGCACACGATGAGGTTAGTTGGGCTGGGCCACGTGGCTGTATGGGTTGAGTTTGGACCCAAAAATATTTCAGCATTTTTATTTTGTTTTCTTTTTAGAAAATACCCAAAATACAAATGAACTCAAATAAATAACAAATAGACTTGGAAAAATCACAAAAAAATTTGTAAAATACTTTAGAGTATATAGAACTAAAATAAAATAATTTTGATAATTGTTCATTTGAACATGAATCTTATTAAATTATTTTTTACTTAGGAAAATCCATATTAAGATTTAATTAACAAATAAAATCATGAAATTTTTTGAAGGGCTAAAATGCATAAAAACACTTTCAAAGAGGCAAAATTGGGATACTACAGTTGGTTAGAACATGATTAGTGTGCTTAGCCATGCAACAAGTTATCAATGTCATTTTGAAGCGTAAATTCAAATATGACTAATTATCTATGGATTATATTTAAAAAAAAGGTGTGTCATGTGTTATCATACAATGATGATGATATTGATAGTATGTGTTGCATGATAATCATCTAGGGTGGTAAATGATTTAGATTAAGACAAGTGGCAAGAGGCTGTGCCGGGTGGGTCTACGTGACATTGAGATGGTGATTCTGTGTGAATCAAGTGATATGGTTAGTGTGAATAAGTAGATCGAAAGTCTTGCCTCAGTCAGTTAAGGACTTAACCTTATAAATCATTGAACTAGACTAATCGTAAAACCATATGTTTGTAATGGGACAGATCTAACTCAGTAAGTTACTTAGTCTTGACATGTGATACCTTAGAGGGTAGACTAAGCTGTGTGTGAGGCTAGGGAAGATGTGTTGTAGTAGCTCTACATCTTGAATAGTTATTTTTCCTAGTCCAACAGTGTCCCTTCTATTCTTCTGCTCTGTGTGAGGGTGGAATGGCAAGATCACGATTATCGGGAGGGTCAATATTTGGATAGATTTTCTAAAAAGTTTTGTTATGATCTTCTTAGTCACATGCCTAAGAAAGCATGTAATAACCAACATTAAGAGATTGATCTGTCTTGTGGGTAAAGTGTATAACCTGTACAAAGTATAAAACTTATTTGAATAGTCGTATCCCCAATTATGGACAATTCTCGAGAATTTCACATAAGGGTTAGATTTTATAAAATAAAATTTAGGAAGGGGTTGTGCTAGAAAAAGTAAATGAAGTAGGCTGTGTGCTAGATCAATTCAGTTTATCTTGAGAAATATTTTAGAATCTTATTATTCCCTTTTGTTTCAATCAATCATTATATTCAATTCCAAATATTGCTTTATACAAAAGAATATGCCTTGTATATAGTTATATTAGACTTGCATTCTGTGCATAACTTGTTAAGTACTTTATGTATTCACTTTTGCAATAATAATCAATCAGTTGGAGAAGAAGAGTCAACACCAGCTCTAGAGGAGTATCATGAGGAGACCGGTTACTAGAATTCGAGCCTTGTCGATTTCCTGTAGCAGGTCGATGGGTTTTCCCACTTAAGTTTTCAATTCGCTGCATTTTATCTTATTTAGTGAATAAGCCCTGCGAGGTATATTAAATGTAAACTCGACTATAAGGTCATCACACTATCTATTTATTTATCAAATTTAGTCGTTTATTTTTATTCCGTTGTGTATGGAATTGATATTTTATCTATGTTGTCATTGTGCGCACTAACGTGATCCTAGACTAGTTGAGTATATACAGAGGATTCGGATTTGAATATTCGGGTCCCGATAGTCTTTCATTATACAAAAATACACATATCGACTGAGATAGATGATAATGCTACTCTTTGTTATATATTGGCCTATTTCAAGGATCTGATGGCGTGGACACTTTACTAAACAAGTTCATTAGAGGTAGGAGGCCGTTTACACTGTTTAGTCTCGTATTGTTTATTCAATAGCAGGTAAACCTGCTCGTGTACAAGGAGAGGTAAGGGCTGCTCGTTATATACATCTCATCTCATCCGGCTAATCAATAAAGTTGAGAAGAAAAAAAAGAGCTCCGGATCGACTACATCTCACGTCTCTCCTAAGCAATCACAAATCCTACCTATACTAAATTTCGTGGAATTCCGGGCACCACACGCGTTTGAGCCGGCCCGACTCCGGCTCGGCTCGCGGCTTGAGCCGAGCCACGGAAAAAAATTGTGTTTAGGTCTTTTTTTTCCCGAAAAAAAAATTATGTTTAGGTCTTTTTTCCGGAAAAAAAATTACGATTAGGTCCTTTTTCAAAAAAAAATATATTACGTTTAGGTCCTTTATTCGTTTTTAGGCATTGCGCTCGGGTCCTTTTTCATAAAATCAAAATTACGTTTAGATCCTTTTTCGGAAAAAAAATACGTTCGGATCCTTTTTTTTTCGGGAAAAACAAAATATTGCATTTAGATCTTTTTGCATTTTTTAGCATTACGTTTAAACCCTTTTTTGGAAAAACGAAATCGCAGATTATATCCTTTCAACCGTTTAGCGTGTTTTCTCGATTTGCTCACGTAAGGAGCGACATTCACACGTTTTCTCGATTTGCTCGCGTGGAGAGCGACGGTCGCGGCGTGGCACGCCGCGCTCGATTATCTAGTATACAATACTTTTATCTAACTAACTCCACGTAGGCACGATGGATGCCAAGTATATTTCCAGGCCTACAACAAAGCTATGGATGATACAGGTTCACCATCCTTATTTTTTCTCCTGATTAATGAGATCATTTCTAGATTGTTTTTCTTTTTTCTTTCAGATTTACCCTTTATGGGTGTTTTACGTAGAAATACTATTTTTGCTTATTTTGACGATCCATGATACAGTTCTTTCTTTTTCTAGAACTTATGGATGATATAGATTCCACAGAGACAGTAGTATTGACGCTAAGTATAATTTTGGTTTCAGACCTACAACAATGTCATGCATGTAGCATGTGCTGTGATCTTCTCTTTTTCTATTGTCGAAGATCTGCCTGCTACTGAGATTAAAAAACCGGTTACCACTTGCAAATTGCAACGCATCAATGCACAATATACCAATACAATTCCATACAACTATAGTCTATACAAGACAGTAGCTGTGCAGAATATGAATGTGCCCTAGAGGGCTTACGGCTTACCTTTTCTGTATCATTCCTGTCGTTTCTTTGATCCATTAATGGCCAGATTTGTTCCCACTCGACTTGTTTCTCGGCTTGAATCGTACCACCTGAATGTCACATCCCGCCTGCACAAGCTCCAAAACCACCATTAGATTCCTCAATTGAAACAAAGGCAAGAACTCAAAATCATATTGGAGTCACTTGGAAACCATAACCTAGTCAATCAGATTCAAGAAACCTCTTCATCAACCGGCGCTCTGATCTATTGGAAGTCTTGACACACGAGCATGACATGATGACACCTGGCTCACTCGGGGAAAACAAACATCAAGATAAATCTCGATGAGTACTGCAGTAAAATCCTTCCAAGCAGCTTGTTTTTATACATTCCGATTCCCGATCGTCTAATCTGCCGGCCGTGTAAGCTTTCTTGGGAGAAATGGACACCTTAATTAGTCCTTTGGAAAGTTACAACAAATGCCCTGTCATAGAAAGAGAAACCAAAGATAGTGTCATTTTGTTCACGACAAACCTTTTCACAGGAAAAAAAAACGTTATTCGATCATGATAGCCTCTGGCACAAAAGCACCAGTACTTATATAAAGGGAAATTGATGTGAACATAGGACATCATAAGATATTAGAGATTTTCATCATGGTATTGTCATTTCCACTTCATGCACATCACGTACATTCCTTTTCAACAAGGTGACCCAGCATTAGCAAAGCAAAAATAGTGGACAGAAGTAAAAACAACTGCCCTCTTACTAAAAATCCTCACTGCAAAAATTTTTGTGACAAAGTACCCCCAAAAGAAAATCACAAATATAGATCTCAAGAAGGAAAAGAAGAACACCATATGGGTCCTCTCTTTTTTCACACAGGAGTCCAAACAGACACTGAGGTCAAAGGCCTATCCTTCCAGCACAAAGCAAGCCTACCCTTCTCATGCACAACCCCAAACCCCCTGCTGAAAAGCCCAACCAACATCTTGGCCTGGGCAATGTTGAAACTACTCATCTCACAAGCCCTAAACCCCTCCAAGTACCCAGCTGCAGCTCTGGCTCCACCTGTCAGAGACCCATACTGCCCCACAGAGCCCTCTATCCTTGGCCCCAACATCTCCTCCATCACAAGCCTCAGGCACCCTTCGTAGTTGCCACCACGGAAGCAGCTCGCCAGGGACTCCAACACTGCGGTGAAGTGGTGCATTGCTTCGCAGAAGAACTCCACAAAGGAAGCAGTACCAAGCAATGATATCCCGCCGATTTGAAACAGCTCTTCTTCAATTAGGATCACCAATTTAGGCTGTAAAATCTTGATGCTGCCAAGAAGTAGCATCTGTAACCTGTTGATGGACATGTAAGGCCTATTTGTTGTGTCGCATGAGACGATCACTGAGCCTTTGCAGCTCTTGGTGAACTCGTGTAGGTCCTCATCACTCTGTATATGGAGAGAGTTGTACCGGAACGGAAGGTTCAGGGACTCGGCGAACTCTGAGAGCCACTGTGCAGCCGTGCGGTGTGTGTCAGCATCGGAGCCGGTGTCGATTGTGAGTGCCGTGAGATGGAAAGACTTGCTGCTGTGGCGGGCAAGGTCTGACAAGAGTGACGACCACTGGACGCCGTCGCCGACGTTGAAGTCAAGGACATGGACATCCGGATCATCCATGGTGGCTTCTAGGATGGCCTGGTTGGCGGTGAAGTGCGCGAACTTGATGAACGGTGACAGCTCTTGCAACATCCGGTATGCTGGCAGTCTATTGGATGGTGGTGGCGGTGCAGTTGGATGGCATTCGGTCCATGCACCGGAGATCTGGGACTGTAGACCCCAGGCAAAGTAGTAGGTCAGATGATCAAATGAGCTTACGATTGCATCATAACTTGTAGTGCAAGCGATATCAGGGAGGAGTTCGCTGAGCCTCGACATGATAGCTGAGGCTTGGATCAAGTCCCTAGCCTCAACTGCCTTGGCACCGGCGAGGAGGAGGTCACCTAAACTCTTCTCCTGCATGAGCTCCTCCTGGACTGCCACCAAGTTGCCATTCTCTTGCCCTACCAACGACTCATCACAGCTAGCTAATGGATCAACATCGGAGAAATCATTTTGAAGAAAATCATTAGATTCTTGGACCATTATGTCCAAGAACTCGTGATCTTGCTGCTGATGAGGGGAAAGATCACCATCATACATGTTGGCATTCTCATGGGGCCCTACCACTTGAGACCATAGGAGATAGCTACTCTCTTCATGTTGTGTGGGGAAGGGGATGAGAGGGGAGCAAGGATATGACATGGTCTCCATTTAGTTGCTACCCTCAACAAGAATTGCCCTGGTGTGTGTGGTTTCACACAGCTTATGTACACAAGGAAGAGGCAAGGTGTCAGGACCATTTCTCAAGAGAAGAGGGAATTTTATATGAGGACCCCCATCATGGCTAATGTAAGCTAATTTGTATGATGTTGAAGCCCTAACGGGGTCATTTAATCTGACAAAATATTTTTTCCTTTTTGTGTAGTTCTCTTAACAACTTCAGAGGATATGGATATCTGGATATGATGTATCATTGTGCCATTTTTGCTGGTAAATCAAAGTGAAGAAGAAAGAAGTGAGCAGATGCAAGGGCATATTCCTGGAATGCTTGCTTCTTGCTAGTTGTCAGCATGTGGTCAGGTTTTGAATCATATGCATAAAGAATTCCATGTTTGGTTGCTACAACCCTATGGTCAGTAAGCAATACCAATGCAATAAAGCGAAAACAAGATGCAGTCCCAAGAAGAAACTTACACTGATATATAAGAGCACATGACACTTGTTAATTCATAACTATCTCTTCTGGATATGTACACATCCTTCAATCAGATCCAGAACAAATGGTAAACACTGCAACTATACTTATGATCAGGTCAAGAACAGTTACTTTTCTTATGCTGATGTGTGTTCATTTTATAACCAGTAAGCTCATGACACAGACTTGCTCCAATGCTCAATCCTTTATGTGCAAGAGTATAACCAATCAAACAGCACTGTTTTTGCAAATTAATATTAAAATCTTGGCAGTTTTATAATGTAGCTGGTAGAGCATTGATTCAAACAAAATTCTAATATTTAAGAGAGATGAATCATAAGTAACCAATAGGGTGTAACTGAAAGAGAACAATGCTGCTTGTCTGTAGGGGTAGAGTTGATGCAGAAAGGGAACTTACACAAAACAAATGTGGGCCACTGAGATATTCTTGGTTCCAAGCTACCTCTTGTTTTTTTATCTGAAATTCTCCTGGATTCTTCTCCATGGTAACTTGTAATATGATTGGCTCGAAAACAACTGTGATAACAAGAGATTTAGCAAACAATTAGATCTTGAGATTTTGAACAGTCATCAATGTGCATCCTTGTACAGAACAGCTTAGGTCACTACTACAGAACAGCACATCACTGTCGGTTCCAAAACCCCATCACCGCCGGTCATTGGCGCCGCGAGTAATTGGTCGGCGGTGATACTCGAGATTATCACCGCCGGCTCAGAACCGGCGGTGATAAGGATTATCACCGCCGGTTCTACCTACAACCGCGGTGATATTGACTATCACTTCTTAGGATCAAACTAAAATCCGGCGGTGATAAGGACTATCACTGCGGATCAAACCAAAATCCGGCAGTGATAAGGATTATCACTGCCGGTTATATCTACAACCGCCAGGATATTGTACTAGCACTGCCGGGTTGTACCATAATCCGACAAGTGATATATACATATCACTGCCGGTTTTCTCCAAGAACCGGCAGTGAAAATCTTGCATATTTTTTGTGCAATATATATATATTTTTATATAATTGTTTACAGTGTCCATATGTTAGTATATAAAGCATCGTTCAAAGCATAATTCAAATATATGCATGTATCGACTAAACATCGTTAAAATCATAATTCAAATATATTAAATTACGCATCATATAATTTGCTTTTACAATGTAGCTCGACTACATGTCATCCCGTTTGCTTTGATTTTACAATGAGTCGAAGTAGACATGTCACGCGTCTAGGCCGTAGGAATGAGGGCGATGAGGCTACTCGTGGAACTCGCCGTTTGGATTGATGATCTCATCATGAATGAATCCGCGAGTGTTCTTGAATTGCTATAATTTCGTGAGCAATAACTTATTGGTTCTCGTTTGAGTATTTGTTTTTGAAAAAAATGAAGTTACTTAATGATGATATTTGTTAAATAAAAAGGGCATCAAAGTGTAATTACGTACCATGGCTTCGTTATAGCCGACACTCTCCGTGACAATTGAATGCATATTTGTACATACATAGAATGCACATAAATTGTTTAGGGTTCTGCTTCATGCATGGGAAGTCATTTATTATTTCAAAATTTTTCGGTATGGACGATACGAACACTTTTTCTTGCGATGCAGTCTGAAAGCCACTGTGAATGATTTTGAATAGTAATTAAACTTAAATGCAATAGAATGGAATTTTGCTAGAGTAATAACGCAATGATCGAGTTTACATTGCTCAAGATGTCCCAAAGGTCTTGGTACAGATTAGTTTGTTTTCTCATGGAGTCAAGACAAAAATCTCGCTAGCATCTAACCGGATGACGAGGAGGACCCAGTGAAACTGCACATATATGTCAACGTAGTCAATTACTCCCACATCGACGTGTTACGCAAAAATAGTAAAACGATATTAGAAGTCGGAGATACGTGCTTGAAGTTATAGGGTAAAAGAACGGAGGTTTTGTATTGCGACTTCAAAAACATTAAATAAATAGTCTTCAACGAACTGTGGATTGTCGCTCACAAGTTTCTCGTTGACGAGCCCCGGATCTAAGAATGCTAGATTGTCATTGTTATTTCTTCTACATGTACGTACCTCCATTCTACATAAAAAGAAGTTAGAGATGCAATTAAACAAAGATGCGAAATGCTCAACGATATCTTGATGGACTTACAAAGTCCATAGTCTAAGTATGTTCACGTCCGGGGCATCTTCTTCGGTACAACATATACTGACTCAGTGAAAAGAACCCAGCAGATGTTATCCCCATTGTGAAAATCTTGCTCTGTGTATCCGATCGAACGCTCCATACCATCGTTGGATCGCTGCATGTACCAGCGATGGACGCGCGCGCAGATTGAGTTGTAAGGTTGTTGAAATGAATTGGTTCAACCGGCGGTTTTCCCATAACAAACTTCCACGAGACCTTGCGCCAGAGCATCTAGTTGAACATCATCCGCTTGAGCATCCCGCTTTAACGTGTCGGCACTAGCCGCCGCAAGTCTTGCTTTCGGATATGCGCTCGTAGTCCGATATTTTGCAAGGTTCGAAGCTTGCCCGTCTTTGCACTTTTGCCATACTCAAGAAAAACTTTATGCGTCAAGATCAACTTTAGTCTTCTTACTTGATGGCACCTTTTTAAAGTGAGATGCTACGCAGCGCTACATGCTTTTTCCGCTCTTCCTCGTCATGTCGGTGATAGTTTCTTTTGTGGTTGTCCAGGTTCACGGATGGTTGAGATTTCTTCAAGGACGGTGCCCATCGCCGAGATGTTCCGTTGTTCGATTCTTCACAGCTTTTGGCGGAGGAGTCGGGCTTTTTCTCGTTGGTGCCGCGGAGGAGTTGGACTTTTCTGGTTGGCGCGAGAAGGCGGGAGGTCTCGTGTGGAAGTGCGGTGATCATCATCGTCGTCGCCTCATCGTCCGAGCCAAACTTAATCAAGCTCTTGCGCCACACGAGGAAGCTATTCACGTTTTCTCCTAGCTTTTGTTCCCATCCTCGCCGAGGATCTCTACCTCCATTTTTCGGTATTGGCGGACGACACCGCCCACTTCGACTGGCGAATCCTCGTGGTATCGGCGGCGATGCAAAGTCCGTGACTCTAGCATGGCCAAGCCCCGCCTCGGCCACCTTTATGGTAATGCCATATGCGGCCAAATGTAGTTTGCACGGTGTCGGTTCTTTGATGTCATCCACGAAAACGCAGTCCATGCTCTTGGGAATCCTCAGGGCGCGCAATGCTCTTACGAGCACCGGACCGATGAGCTCGGGGCTTTCACGGGTGGCGGTCGTGAGTGAGAGCTTTCATGCGGCTTGCTCCACGGCCTTATCTAGTTCGACCTTTGTTCCTTTAGCGCCTCGACAAAGATCTTTTATCGGCGTTCCAGTTGATCTTCTCTTAATCTCTTTGAACGCGTTTGTACATCCATGCGTCTGCGGGAAGGCTTCTTTCCACGTGACCAAACCAACTCCTCTCGTGCGACTGGATGCTCCTTGTTACCTGTGGCTATGGTTAGCTCGTCATTCTCCCTTCGTGGCACGAAAGATCCTTGGGAAGGCGGAGTGAGCATCGTGATTCTCGCGCAGCACTTCCCGCTCTCTATCGGTTCGAAGCTTGCCGCCATCATCGGAGATAGAAGCACCCCTCCCAAGCAACCGGTGCTTTGATCTTTCGCTAAGGAGGCCGTTGCAGGAATTATACCCTTGCGGGTCATTTCTTGTTCGGACCGATCCCATCTCGGTATTTTCTTCACGTACCCTCCTGCTCCTAGTCCTGTGAGGGTGAATATTCTTATCGCGTTTGCTTTGTTCCTTTCACTTACTATGTGAGCTTCTTGGACCTCTTGTACGCCACAAATTCATCCCGAACTCCCTTAACTTTGGGTGCGTGTCAAAATTCGGCGTTTCATTCTTTTCACATAATTCTTGTTTAATGTTGTCTTCCAATTCTTCCACTTGAAGGCACATGATGCTGAGTGCTCGTTTCTTTGCAACCATTTCGGTCCCTTGGGAACTGGAAAACTAGTTTCACTTGTCCCATAAAGAGTTCTTCACTCATTGGGTACCACCCATTGGTCACCTCGCGGCCAATCCATGATCTATAGGTGATGGGCACGTCATCCCTAGCAATAACCCCAGCAGTGTGTCTGTCGGCCCCAATGATGACTCGGTATAGCGGGTTCCCGACCGCGAGAGCTCCACTATGTTAAAAATTCCCTTAGGCATCTTGTTCGGACCACGACTTGCGCCACGCCTTCGTTGATCGACTTTGAGCACGCAAATTGATCTTCTAAATTATTAGTCGTTTAGGCCTACCATGTTTTGGGAACCACGGTGTACTAAAACTTTACCTCGCTACGTGAGTATCGTCGGAGTTGGTCCATGGCTGGGTCCTCTGAGTTCAGATAGGACGTTGGGCTATTATTCGGCTACCCTTCCTCCTTCGTCCATATTTGAGGGCCCAACTCCTCCGGCACTTGTCCTTCGTCGGAGGCCATTCCTAGCAAGTTTGTTGAAAATTTCCAATTAACAAGGTCATTTTTGAAAGACACATACAAGCGAGGATTGACATTGAAGTTAATCCGTGAAAGGATATTTACATATCCTGGGATACATACACATATACATCTATACATTAATATTGTAGAGAACTACTTGAAATTGAGAATGGTCGGTTGAAGTGTTGCTCTCTTTCATTTTTCTTTATAATTACGTCATTACTGGACTCTTTATAATTGTCTGCTTGCCCCAAATTCCAAACTAAATCAAGCAATTCTACTAAATAGAAAGCTACATGGCATGTTTATTGAAAGGAGTACTCAATAATAGACATCTTTAAAGAACATGTACACACATATTTTTTTTATCTGTATACACAAACATCCTTGAAGGACACATACACATATACATCTTTTTTTAAATCTGCATTCTCCAGAATATTTTTACCATAAACACAAATATAAGCATACACGTACACAAGATATATACACATCTGCAGGAGATATACACATACATATATACTTTGTCTCTCGGCACAAATTATATACAACCGTAACTGGAAATACATAGAGAACAGTTTATATTGCCGATGAAGCAAAAAAGGAATCGGCCAACTTCGGAGGGCGACAGAGGCCTTTAGCCACGCGGTATTTCCCTCTCGCGTATGCACCAATGCACATTTAACAATTAAGGTAAGTAACTATTGAGCAAATCAGTAATTGGTATAAAAAAAAGTACATATTATAGCTACCTTTGGTCAGTAGCCGGCAAGACAGCGGGGCGGTGAGGTTCGAGCGACGGCAGGCAAGGGAGGTCCGGCGGAGGTCGAGGCGACGGCGGGCGATGAGGTCCGGCGGTGAGGTCGAGGCGACGGCCAAGGCGTCTGTGGCGACGGTGGGGTGATGCGAGGAGACGGCGGCGTCTGGTTGAAGGGGAAATGAATTTGAGTGGCGCGGCGTTGATTTATAGGGTTAGAGTATCACTGCGGGTCAACACAAAAACCGGCGAAGGATACACTATCACCGCCGGATAATAAAGAGCACCGCGGTGATAGTTGAATTATCACTTGCCGGTTCAAGCTCAACCCGGCGGTGAAAAAACTTATCACCGCCGGTTCAATATCAACCCGGCGGTGAAAAACTTATCACTTGCCGGTTCAAGCTCAACGGCGGTGAAAAAATTATCACCGCTTCGGTTCAATATCAACCCGGCAGTGATAATACATTATCACCGCCGGTTGTATCTACACCGGCGGTGAAAGTATCAACCCGCGGTGATAATACATTATCATTGCGTCAATATCCATCTTGCAATTCCTTATTATTTACAAATTTGGAAAAAATTGTAAGCACTTAGGATATACTTTGAGTACATTAAAATATACTCAATTATGTCAATTATGTCAAAGTTTTCAAAGGATGATTGCTTTGGGATTTTTTATATCCTATCAATTTTTATCCAAATTTTCTGCAAATTTTTGGAGGAATACTTCAGGACATGTAATATTTGATTTAAATATTTCCCCTAAGTTTTGAAAAAGTTGTAAAATTATAAAAATCCAGATTGCTCATTGTTTTCATAGTTTTAATATTTCAAAATAAAAAAATCCAAATTGCTCACTGTTTTAAAATCCTATCAATTTTTATCCAAATTTTCTGGAAATTTTTGGAAGAATACTTCAGGACATGTAATATTAGATTTAAATTCAAACAAATGCAGTAGACCAACCATCGCTTCAAAAATTCACACAAATACAAAAAAAACACACAGATGAAGTCGAATTCACACAAATTGATAATATGACAAAAGAATACATTAATTGTTACATATCAGAAAATAAAATGTATTTCATTAGGACAACTAAGCTACGATTCGACCTTCGTCATGATCGCGGCGTATGTATGTAACTTCGTCCTCACTCTCTTCCATGAGACCGAGGTCAACGTCCTCTCGAAAGGAGGAACCTCATCGAATTGGTTGTACTCTTCCTCGTCGACAACATTCTCAACCCGACAATCCTTCTTTTCCTTGAATAACCACGTGGCGCTCCTTGTTAGTGGATCGGATACAAAAAGATTTGTGTAACACAATTAGCAAGTACGAATGGTTCTTCTCTCAGATCAGACCAGTTTTAGGTCCACGGTAGTGATACCGTACTTGTCGATGTTCATGCCCTTGGAAGTCTTACCCATTGGCACCGAAAGAGAGGACCTTCAAAGGTCCGTAATCAAGCTCCCAAATCTCTTCTATGAATCCGTAGTAGGTTTTCCTATCTCCGTTATTGTCGTAGGCATCTGTGACGGATACCGCTGTTTTGGTTGGTGCTCTTTTATCTTGTGCTCTTGTATAAAAAGTAAAACCATTTATATCGTATCCTTGGAATGTCCGAATTGTAGTGGGCGGTCCTTGAGCCAACACTTTCAATCGAGTGCACTCTGTCTCCGTATGCATCATGTGCCTCACGCAACCAATCGCCGGTTATGTCTATGCTCTCTCGCGATCCAACCCTCGACTTCGTTGGGTTTGTTCTAGATAGCATGCTCTTGTGCATGTTGACATACGGGCCACCACAACCGATTGTCCCAGGCTGCGAAATGTGCTTGTGTGAATGAAGCTAGATTGTTTGTACGGAGTGATTTCGCTTGATGTCCCTTTTCCTGTAGCCTACCCTCATGTCATGATGTAGGCACACCAATCGGTTTGAGATCCATGTAATCAACGCAGAACTCAATGACCTCCTCGGTTCCCCAACCATACGCAATGCAACCTTTCGCTCGATGTCGATTCTGAACATATTTCTTTATGACCCCATGAACCTCTCAAAAGGATACATCGATGTAGAAACACGGGACCTAGAATCAGTATCTCTTTCACGATGTGAACAATGAGATGGACCATAATATCAAAAAGATGGGGAAACACATCTCGAGCTGCAGAGAGTGTGGACCACGTCTTCTGTAGCTTATCTAGTTTCAATGGATCGATGGCCTTACGTGAAATCGCGTTGAAGAATGAACACAACTTCACAATTGGGTCTCGGACTTTCTCTGGCAGAACACCCCTAACTGCAATTGGAAGCATCTGCGTCATCATCACGTGGCAATCGTGAGACTTCATACCAATTAATTTTAAGTCTTTCATTGAGACTAGTCTCTTTATGTTGGCAGAGTATCCGGACGGAACTTTCACTCCGTGCAAGCATTCGCACATGCTAATTTTTCTTTCTTGCTCGAGTGTAGCAGTGCGGGAAGGTACTTTTCCTGTATCCATGTCTCGTGATGCGGCTCCTTCACGAGTTTCATATCTTCAAGGTCCATCCGTGCTTGAGAGTATCTTTTGTTTTGCTAGGTATATCCGATAAGATACCAAGCAATTTGTCACACACGTTCTTCTCTATGTGCATGGCGTCGATTGCGTGTCGCACTTCTAAGTCTTGCCGATGAGGTAGGACCCAAAATATCGATCTCTTTTTCCACAAAGGAGCCTTATCACGGAACTCGGGATAGATGTCCGCTGCTCCCTTTCGTGGATAATTTTAAGATCCCTTACAGCTGCAAATATCTCTCTCCCGATGTGATTCTTTGAGCTAAAGCGGTCTCCTTTGTCCCATCAAAAGCTTTCTTATTATTGCGGTATGGGTGATCCTTGCGGAGGAACCTACGATGCCGCATGTAAGACATTTTTCGCAGTTCTTGACCACCGACTAGTTGTACCATCTAAGCATTGGATGCATCCATTGAAGCCTTTTGTAAATGCGGCCCGACCAGTTACCAAGGGCAAGGTAATCATTGATGGGTACGAACAACAACGCGCGTAGGATAAAGCTCTCTCTTTTATACTTATCCCATACCCGTACTCCATCGTTCCACAAGATTAGAAGATCTTCAACCAATGGTTTGAGGTACACATCGATATCGTTGCCAGGTTGCCTGGGCCCTTGGATCGATGAGTGGCATCATAATGTACTTCCGCTTCATACAAAGCCAAGGAGGAAGGTTGTAGATACATAGAGTTACCGGCCAAGTGCTATGACGACTGCTCATGTTACCGAAAGGATTCATCCCATCCGTACTCAACCCGAACCTTATATTCCTTACATCATATGCAAAGTGCTTCTTATATTTTACATCGATGTTCCTCCATTGCACGCAGTCGTGAGGTGTCTGAGCATTCCATCGTTCTTACGCTCTTGGCGTGCCATCGTAGCAATTGGGCATGCCTTTTGTTCGCAAACAATCGATTGAGACGGAAATTATAGGAAAATACCACACCACCTTACGGGAGATCTCATCTTCTTACGCTTCACCCGACATCTTCATTATCGATGTCTTCATCGTTGCCCTTATACCGCTTTGCTTTGCAAACAACGCAGCCATCAAGTCCGCAAACTCATTGCGATACAACATGCAATCGTTTGGACATGCGTGTATCCTTTGTACTTCCAATCCCAGCGGCGGACAACTGCTTGGCGATGCGCACTTGTAGGCAACACGTTACCCTCGGAAGCAAATCCCCAAGAGACATAAGAGCTCGGTGAAGCTCTTATCGGACCAACCATTGCTTGCCTTCAAGCTGCGATGAGTGTAAGCACGGTCGCAATTTTTGTGCTCCTCCTTGCGGACTGGGTACAATGGTGTCGTGGAGTCTGTACCATATGTTGGAACTTTTGAAACTCTCTTTCACTCGTGAAGTCTCCTCCCATCACGCAACATTTGATCGGATCTTCGTCGTGGTTGCCGACAAGCGTATCTTCAAGCTGCCGTCATACCGTTGTCTCCGTCATCTTCAATAATGTGTTGCCCTTCATGTACAATCTCATCTTCGCGTGCTTGGTCCAACGGTATAGCCGACCTTGAAACCTCTTGAAGCAAGTGTGCACGATCGACTCTATGGTAGAAAACGACCACGATTTTTGCGATCAACGCATGGACAGCACATGTAGTCCGCATGATTCTTCGACTTAGCGCCGCGATACGTTTAGAAAATAACTCACACCATTAAAAACTACCCCACAACGGTCCGTGTCATACATCCACCTTGGTCCATCTACAATTAATTAAATCAAACATTACATACGCATATAATTGCAAATAACAAATAATTGTAGACAATTAGATTTAAAAACATATGTAGCAATTTTGACTATATTAAAATACATCAACCTTTTTCCGTTATGTAAATATCCATATAGCAATTTTTAGTATTGTAAAAATGAAAATAATTGTAAATAGTTATGATATATTTAGACTATATCCAAATATATCAATCTTTTTTCATTCGTCAATATCCATCTTGCAATTCCTTATTATTTACAAAATTGGAAAAAATTGTAAGCACTTAGGATATACTTTGAGTACATTAAAATATATCAAATTTTTTTATTAGGTAAATATCCATCTAACAAGTTTTATTATTTCAACATTTGAAAATACACCTTTTGTCATTATGTAAAAATCCACGTGGCAATTTTTATTATTTACAAAAATAGAGATCAAATTACTAACCTCAAAAGAAGTACAATACAAATTTTAACAAATTTTTCGGCAGCAGATCGTTGCAATATACAAATCGAGCAAAGACAGAGCGCCTCTGTCTTTGCTCGATCGGTCGAGGCGAGGGTCTCGATTATATAGAACACTTATCACTGCCGGTTCTGCGCAGAACCGATGATAAGCTCACGAATGCGCGAAAAACATCTCGCGGGAAGATAATATCACCGCCGGTCCTTACTTTAACCCGACGGTGAAAATGCAAGTATCCTGCCGGTTTAAGCACGACCGCAGTGATATATCTCTGCGGTTGTTGTCTCAAACCGCAGTGATATCTTGCTTTTACCGCCGGTTGGTTGCATGAACCGGCGGTGATAAGTTATCCCCCAACTTAACTTTCGAACCGGCGGAGATCGTTATCAGCTTATCGGTTGGTCCTAACCGGCAGTGATATGCCGGCAAGGATTGGCTGTTCTGTAGTAGTGGGTACAAAAGCACAAATGATGTGTTCTGATGAGCTTCAAGCAGTGGACCATTACACTGGAACACAAAAGAACTATTTCTTGCTTCCTGCTAAGAGGCCCAGAAGTGTTTGGTATTAGAGGACAAGCTAAGACGTCACCATCCGCACGCCAACAAGGGGAACCTCTGCATTGTGAATTTGATTACTCTAGTGTCAGTACTCAGTACACTGATGCATTGTTTATCACGAGTATTCATTGTCATGATTAACCAGAACAAAACAGATATCAAAGTGCAATAAAACAAACTTGCACAGTTAGAAAGGAAAGTAATGACTTTTATATTGTAAAGATCCTTGATAGCATGGAAGTATGGAACTTTCATGCAAATGGGTATTCAAACTAAGTAGATGACATCATCGTTCATTTTGTCAATAAAAAAGTTAAGAAATTTACTATGATCAACAAAAACCAGGAAGAAATATCAAAGCATAACATAACAGATGTATACGGTATGAGTGGAAAGTCATTAATTTGAATCTCCCCACAAAAGAAACCTACCAAACTGATCTCGGGGAAAAAGACATGATACTTGAGAGCATGCAAGCATCATAACTCATAAGACTTTCAGGATATCATCATAGGGCATAGTAATTAATTCATTTGATGACTTGAAACTGAGAAAAGAAATGACTTTATAGTCCATTTAGTAACACAGAAAGTGTAGGAGTATGCATGTTTGCCATGCTCACGAAACGCTCCACCACCAATGACATCAAATGAGTTAAGGCCGGCAGATGGTAGACCTTGGTGTCATCCTAATCACACCAGAGAAAGAAGCGAAAGATTAATTTAGAGAATAACATATTATAGATGCAGATCAATGATTCCAGTGATGGAATAAGTCTTGTACTTGGGTCTTTGTTGTACTTGGTCTTCGTTTAGCTTTTAAGACAGCATCTTAACATCTTTTAAGACAGCATCTTAGACTAGCATCTTAGACTAGCATCTAGGTATATGCTTGGCTGCCTTGGCCAGCTATAAATATGTAACCCCAACCCCTTAGGTTGGCATGGCATTGTGTGAGAAATAAACTAGAAAAAATTGCCCCAGCTCCTAGTGTCATCCTCTCTCAATGAGAGTAAGAGTTCCGCTACTCACAATTTGGTATCAGAGCTTGGTTGTCCTGCAACCTAAACATCTCCTGCTCATCACCTTCCCACATCTCTCCCAGTCCTCAGCCGGCAGCAGGAACACCGACTGTTGCTGCTCATCCCTCCTCTCTTGCAGACGACGAGCGGTTAAATGTTCGAGGCGCCTCTTCCCACGCAATGACCCCTCACTAGCACGCCATATCCGAAGAAACGATCTCGGCGCTCGGTCGCGCTTGAGTGCGCGGCACCGGCAGAGGCCGAGGTAGCCGCGTAGAGGAACACAAGCGGCGGCAGCGGCAGCTGCGGCGGCGGCGCGAGGGCGCAAGGTGGCGGCGCAGAAGCGGCAAGCAGCAAAGGCGGAGGTAGAAGCGGCGCGGCGGCAGATGCGGCGCGTGCGGCGGCAGAAGAGCTCGAGGCTCTGCGAGGCAATAGCGCCAGCAACTCCATTCCTGCCAACGACGAGCTCAGGCTGGCGAGGAAGCGGAGAGCGAAGCGGCGCGATGGACGGCCGCGCATCCCCATGGCGCGATGGCGGCGATCGAGACAGACGCAGACAGCGCCGCGCAGCGCCGGGCGAGGAAGCGCGGCGGCGGCCCCGACAGCGCGGACGCGCCGGTGGTCTCGGCGGCGGCAAGCGGGCGGCGGAGATCGTGGCCTTTACAGCGGCGCGACTCTCCTCCCGGATCGGTACCATGGTCATCGCGGGATCGGGCCGTTGTCGTGACATTGGTCCCGGCGGAGGTGGCCTACCTCACCAAGATCAACTACGTCGAATGGGCGCGGTGATGAGGGTGCGGCTCAGTGCGGCATATGTGGGAGGCGATTCGATCGGCGGCGTCGACTACTACGAGGATCGGACGGCGCTGGATGCCCTCATTGCTGCGATCCGCCGAGATGCGATTCGCTTCCCGAGCGAACTGCCAAGGAGGCCTGGGACGCTATTGCTGCGGTACACATCGGCAGCGACCGCGCCCGCAAGACCACACTGCGCAGCGCCGCGCAAGGAGTGGGAGAACCTGGCCTTCAAGCCAGGTGAGGACGTTGATGACTTTGCTCTCCGTCTCAACACTCTGCTGCAGAAGATGGTGCAGTTTGGCGACGACACCTACAACGAGGAGAGAGCCGTCGAGAAGCTCTTCCGTTGCATCCCCGAGAAGTACAAACAGATCGCTCGCTCGATAGAGTCTCTCCTGGACCTCTCCACGATGTCGATCGAGGAGGCGATAGGTCGTCTCAAGGTCGTCGACAATGACGAGCCACAGTCTCTCTCGGGGCCGTTTACCATCGGCGGGAAGCTACATCTCACTCGGGAGCAGTGGGAGGCCTGCCAGGGTGACGGGAAGAAGGGGGAGTCCTTCCCCTCGACAGGCGGCCGCCAGCGCGGCAAACCGCGCAAGGCGCGCGGAGGCGCCCGGGCCGGGGCACGAGGACGTGCCGAGGGTGGCGCCCGCAGAGGCGCCCAGGGCAGCGCCGTCGGCAACCAGAAGCCGACACAAGACGACGCCTGCCACAACTGTGGCAAGCTTGGCCATTGGGCCAGGGAGTGTCGACAGCCACGACGCGGTCAGGCCCACGTCGCACAGGCGGAGGAGGAGGAGCCAGCTCTGCTCCTGGCACACGCAAGCATCGAACTACCTCCAGCGGCATCGACCGCAGCGGCTCTCCTCCACCTTGATGAGCCGAGAGCGCACGCCTTCCTTGGTGACGGCTCCGGAAATGACAAAACTGACGGGTGGTGCCTCGACACCGGTGCCACCCATCACATGACCGGTCGACGGGAGTTCTTCACCGAGCTTGACTCCAACGTCCGAGGCTCCGTCAAGTTTGGGGCGCCCGGTGTGGAAATCAAGGCGTCGGCTCCGTCATCTTCACCACGAGTCTAGTGAGCACAGGCTGCTCACCGGAGTCTACTACATCCCCGCGTTGAGGAACTCTATCATCAGCCTGGGACAGATGGATGAGAACGGTTCGCGCGTGGAGGTCAAGGACGGAGTCATGAGGATTTGGGATCGCCATCGTCGCCTTCTTGCCAAGGTAACCAGAGGCACCAATCGACTCTATATCCTCAACGTGCAGGTTGCACAACCCCTCTGCCTTGCCGCTCGTCGGGACGACGAAGCGTGGCAGTGGCACGAGCGCTTCGGGCATCTTCACTTCGAGGCCTTGAAGCGGCTCAGTGCCATGAAGATGGTACGAGGCCTGCCGTGCCTCGACCACGCGGAGCAGTTCTGCGACGTCTGCGTATTGACGAAGCAGAGGCGGCTCCCCTTTCCCCAGCACTCGAGCTTCCGAGCCAAGGAGCGGCTCGAGCTCGCACGGGGACTTGTGTGGCCCGGTGACACCGGCCACACCAGGAGGACGACGCTACTTCCTGCTGCTCGTCGACGACCTCTCCCGCTACACGTGGGTGATGGTCCTCGGCAGCAAGGGAGAGGCAGCGAACGCCATCAGGCGCGCGCAGGCTGCTGCGGAGGTAGAGTGCGGCCGCAAGCTGCGCGTACTGCGCACCGACAACGGCGGCGAATTCACGGCGGTGAATTCGCGCCGTCTTCTGCGGATGAGGTGTTGGCGCCACTACTCCGCGCCATACAGCCCGCAGCAGAACGGCGTCGTCGAGCGGCGCAACCAGACGGTTGTGGGGATGGCTCGGGCCCTCCTCAAGCAGCGGGGAATGCCAGCTGTCTTCTGGGAGGAGGCGGTGGTGACGGCCGTCTACATCCTCAACCGCTCGCCCACCAAGGCGCTCAACGGCAAGACGCCATACGAGGCTTGGCATGGGTGCAAGCCGGTAGTCTCCCACCTACGGGTCTTCGGTTGCCTCGCGTTTGCCAAAGAGCTTGGCCATATCGGCAAGCTCGGCGGCAGAGCACTCGGGTGTTCATCGGCTCACGCCGAGGGCTCAAGGCCTACCGTATTCTTGACCCGAGGACACGGCGCGTGCGCGCGCGCCGCGCGACGAGTGTTCAACGAAGGGCGAGGATGAGCATGGGACAAGGCGGCGGCCGACGACTCGACTCCGACTTACAACGACTTCACTGTCGAGTACATCCACTCCAAGGAAGCTGGGGGAGTAGGCTGCTCCTCTTCACCGAGCACGCCTACCCCAGTCCCCGAGTCTCCACCGACTCCAATCCCACGCACTCCAGCACCGACGATCACACCTCCGGGCACGACCACTCCGACACCAGCTCGAGTCGAGCACAGCCCGGTGGAGTTCGTTACTCCGCCCTCCCACGACGAGGAGCGCATCGACGCGTACCACGACGGCGAGCTGTTGCGGTATCGTACGATGGAGGACCTTCTCGGAGACCAGCCGGTGCCGGGACTGGCGCCTCACGATCTGGAGGTGCAGCTGCACCTTGCGTGCGACGAAGGCGAGCCTCGGTCTTTCGCGGAGGCCGAAAGACACACGGCCTGGCGTGCCGCGATGCAGTCGGAGATGGACGTGGTTGAGAGGAACCACACCTGGGGGCTCGCTGACCTCCCTCGTGGTCACCGCGCGATTACCCTTAAGTGGGTATTCAAGCTGAAGAGGGATGAAGCCGGCGCCATCGTCAAGCACAAGGCTCGCTTGGTGGCACGCGGTTTCATGCAGCAGGAGGGAATCGACTTCGACGATGCTTTCGCCCCCGTGGCACGGATGGAATCCGTGCGACTCCTCCTTGCGCTGGCTGCCCAGGAAGGCTGGCGTGTTCATCACATGGACGTCAAGTCGGCGTTTCTTAACGGCGATTTAAAGGAGGAGGTCTACGTGCACCAGCCGCCGGGATTTGCGATCCCCGGCAAGGAGGGAAAGGTGTTGCGCTTGCGCAAGGCCCTCTATGGCTTGAGGCAGGCACCGAGGGCGTGGAATGCCAAGTTGGATTCCACGCTCAAGGGAATGGGCTTCGGACAAAGCCCGCACGAGCCGGCCGTCTACCGGCGGGGCAGCGGCGGAAACGCCCTGTTAGTAGGCGTCTACGTCGACGACTTGGTGATCACCGGCACCAAGGATGCGGAAGTGGCAGCGTTCAAGGAAGAGATGAAAGCCATCTTCCAGATGAGTGACCTGGGGCCTCTCTCCTTCTACCTGGGGATCGAGGTGCACCAGGGAGACTCCGGGATCACGCTTCGACAGACAGCCTACGCCAAGCGCGTCGTTGAGCTGGCTGGGCTCACCGACTGCAACCCGGCTCTCACCCCGATGGAGGAGAGGCTGAAGCTGAGTTGCGACAGCACGACGGAGGAGGTGGACGCTACGCAGTATCGACGTCTTGTGGGAAGCCTTCGCTACCTCTCCCACACACGGTCGGACCTGACATTCTCCGTCGGCTACGTTAGTCGGTTCATGCAATACCGACGATGGAACACCAAAGAGGTGTGAAGAGGATCATCCGCTATGTTGCGAGGACTCTCGACCACGGTCTCTACTACCCGAGGTGCCCTGGGAAGGCACACCTTGTCGAGTACAGCGACAGCGACCACGCCGGCGACATCGACACCAGCAAAAGCACGAGCGGGATTCTCTTCTTCCTCGGCAAGAGCCTCGTTAGCTGGCAGTCGGTCAAGCAGCAGGTGGTGGCCCTGTCCAGTTGCGAGGCCGAGTACATAGCGGCCTCCACCGCTCGACTCAGCGCGCTCACGGCTTGCTAGATCGTTTGGTGATCTCCTCGGCGAGAGATCTTTCGGGCGGTCGAACTCGAGTGGGCGATGAAGTGCGCGCTCGGCCCGCAAAGAACCCTGTTTTCCATGAGCGAGCAAGCACATCCGGTAAGGTATCACTTCATCCGAGGTGCTTGGAGGAAGGGAGCATCAAGGCGAGCTACATCAAGACCAAAGACCAACTTGCGGACACCGCTCACCAAGCCTCTTGGGAGGATCAAGTTCCTTGAGCTCTGCTCAGAACCGGATGGTCCAAGCTGTCTCACAAGACGACGCACAAGACTTAGGGGAGAATAATGGAATAAGTCTTGTACTTGGGTCTTTGTTGTACTTGGTCTTCGTTTAGCTTTTAGGATGACATCTTAATGACTTTTAGGATGACATCTTAACAGCTTTTAGGACATCTTAGACTAGCATCTAGGTATATGCTTGGCTGCCTTGGCCACTATAATATGTAACCCCAACCCCTTAGGTTGGCATGGCATTGTGTGAGAAATAAACTAGAAAAAATTGCCCCAGCTCCTAGTGTCATCCTCTCTCAATGAGAGTAAAAGTTCACTACTCACATCCAGAAGGCTTTCTACATACATACACATACACATATATATATAGGAAGCCTCTTTTTTACTCCCAGGAGTAATTACTCTCTACGTTATATCTCAAAACGTAGGGAGTATCTTGCGCAACAGAGGATATGTACGTGTAGTATACGAACATATAAGATTAGTTAGATAGTATTTACATTTTTTTCTGAGGTGGTATTTATATTTTTTGGACATACTCCTTTTTATGTTCATATATAAAGGTATTTATAAAATACGCTAAAAACTATGTACTCCCTTGCAATTTTTTCGTGTGGTTCACATTGGAATATCTTATAATTAGTATATGAGTGTACCCAAAGTGATAAAGGAGTATTTCAAGTTCGTTTAGGTAGTATTTCAGAGCTGGGAGTAACTACACCCAGGAGTAAAAGATATTTTCCATATATATATATATATATATATAAACCGCTGGGAAGGACATCCCGAGAGGCAACACGAGAGATCCTGCACGCGGTTGCTGACCCCTCCTCCCCGATGGCTTGACGGCGCGGGCAATGGGGCGACGGCTCGGGAGGAATACGAGGAGGCAAAGGAAGGAAAAGAAAGTGGTTTTTGTGACATGGTTAGAGATTGCAGCGGGTTTTATGAAAAAATGTTTTAAGTGGTTGGGAGAGTCCCCTCTACCTCCATCTCGTACGTTGAGTTTTGATCGGATTATCCATGTTGAAGGTTGCATGCATAACACCAAAAGGTGGGTTTACACTAAATATATCCGTCTTTGCTCTTGTTTTATTCTCCTAGTGGGTGCCAACATGACGATCAACAGAAAATGAGAATCAAATAATCAGAAAATTTTGTGGATGTAACAAAACTTCCGAGACTAAAGAAACAGGGAGTTACAATTGCTCTTGAAGGACCCTTGTCAACATTTGATTGACACAAAATATTTCTATTCAAAAGCCTACAAAATTTGTTAAATGGGAAAATTGGGCAAACATCACCAATCAATTTCCAAGAGAAGGCCTTCAGTTGTTGAGGGGAAGGTGGGACTTGGAAGGCATCTTGTAGCAATAGAAGGCAAAGGCAATACCAGCAGAACAACCTGTTGTTTCTCTTCTGCAGTGCTGGCACAGCCTGTCTCCTGCATTCCAAATCCTCAGCTAGTTTGGCGCATCACTAAAAATTACTTTCATCCTTATTCTGTTAAAACATGTTTCCTAATATAACAACAAGAACACTTGAATCCCAAAGTGAAGCACAAAGCAGCAATCTGGTACCGCATGATGCCAATTTAATTAATCTGAACAAGGGACAAGTAAAAGGTTCCAATGCCGAAAATTAGGCAACAGGCTACTTGGCCTAAAAATTAGGCAGAAGAACAATAAGTTCCGAAAGAGTGAAAGTGAAAGATAACAAACACTTTTTACGGCATTTTGCATGAGCTACGACGCCTTACGGTTGAAAACAGCAGTGGCAAGTAGCTGCACTAGGTACATTCTTCTTAACAAGCTTAGCAAGCTAGATCAAACTAGTACTCCAAAGTTATATATTCCATTGCTCGTGTGGCACAATCAGAAATAATGTTTGGGAAGCTGCAGCACATAGTACCCATTTTGCAGAAATTCCACATCAGTTTCACTGAAGTTAAAGATGACATTTGTATGAAGCCAACTGTCCTAATTCCTTGATCCCTGCCTGCCTCCTTCACCAATTGCCACCAGTAGTAACATGCTGTCGTGAGTGTGACATGTTTCTCATAAATACAACATGGCTTTTGGATCTGTTGCTTTACCAGCGGCCAGCCTATGATCAACAAGGTTGCTTCATCTGCCACATGGCCTAAATATGACCAGAATTCCATAAGCACCTAAAAAGGAACATTTGCCATCTTCTGTCATGTTTATTGTCTAGTAGACGTGAGAAGCTTACAAATGGAGATAAGTGTATTTGGCAGTTCAGGGTCTGTGCGCCCATGCTAGTACGCTAGACACATTGAAGGAAGCATGATCTTTTTTTGTCCTTAGAGAATCAGCTTCAACTCTCATCTGGACTTCAAAAGGAGATATTAACGAATTTATTTTTGAAATAACACTAATGTAGTCCAAAAAATAGCACTAATGAACCACAAGCCCACCACTCAATATCTATCTCCATCATATAAGAGTAAATTTCACAAAAACTATAGGTTTATTGTACAAACTATTAGAAAACTACAGATTTTAGCTTCTATTCCACAAAATTACAGATTTTAAGAGAACTTGTGTCACAAAACTACATGTTTTAGTATTAACTATTTCTTGTAACAGTCTGACAGAGCGGGCCTATATGACAGCCTTACGCGCGAATGAAACGGGAAATGGGGCGCATAAGATTGCTATGTGGGCCCACACTGTTAGACCCGTTATAAGAAACGGTCAATTCTAAAACCTGTATTTCTTGACAAGTTCTCCTAAAATCTGTGGTTTTGTAAAATATGAGCTAAAACCTGTAGTTTTCTGATAGTTTGTACAAGAAACTTATAGTTTCGATAAATTTATTCATGATATAATGTTAACTAGTATGATCTGAAAAGTTCATTTTGACAAACAAGAGTTTACAGTAACTGAAAATCATATGTAGGTGCCATCTCAATTTTTTTGTATTGGCTAGAGCATCATCATCGCCACTGACAAGGGGGCAAAAACTAGGATTTTCTGCCAGTCTTACTGCTATACTTAGTTACTATTAGGGTTCTTCACCAGTTTACAATGAAAATTAGCACAACTGACAAGTTCCATACTTTGCTTGTTTTCAAATTTCACTATCAAATATTCATGTCAATGCAAAAATCGATCAAAATAGGTAAAGATAATTTATAAGTCAAATAAGTAGTCAGCAAAAGACCTGATGTGCAGTCCTTAAGGTGGACACCTGGCCAATTGAGCAAGGACCTTGAACAAATATTTCTGCTACCTGCTGCAACTGTTTAGAACTTTAGATGGGGTGGGAACTAGCATCAGTCAAGAGCCTGATGCTTTTTACTGCAAAAATCCAATAAAGGCAGGGTCTACTCCACAAAATTCCTGTGGTGTCATGTCACAATCATCCAGTGGAAAGTGGAAACGCCCAATGGTGCGTCCAAATAATACATTCAGGCATAGGCAGAAGGTTCAGGCTCTATTCTTTGTCAAAGAGGAGGTAAGAGAACGAAAGGAAGGAGAAAGCTGAGAGGAATGAAAGAAGAGAGCATGGCATGTCACATCGACCTACAATATTATGTTCCTGTTTTGTCAATTGGATGAGAGAAACCAACTACCTGCCTGACCGCTACAGGTCCAGGCCACGCAAGCTCCAGGAGAGCCTCAGATCTCTCTCATTCTAAGTTCATCTGAACAAAGTAAATGTAGTGTAATTCTAGTAGAGCTCTAACAGAGCCACTGGCCTGTGTCTATCAATCGATGTTTACTTGTTGTCGGTAGCATGGGTGGATCATGAATATCCAAACCAGCGTGCCCCCTACTCTCATCAAGACATGATATGTTAACTAATCCGGTGCACATTAATAATACCTTGCTCACCAACTGTATCCGATGGCCAATAGCCTATAGTAACGTGCATGCAACTTAAGAAAGCAAAGGAATTGAACTACCTATGGTTCTGTAACTTTTGTTGTACCACAAGCCTACCAGGGAATTAGTATTAATTGGAGACTTTGCAACTGGATAACCTTGGCATTTACAAAACAAAAGCCCCTGTAAAAGGTAAACACTAACAGGTACTAAATTGTTAAGCATAGTTAATTGTTCAGTCTTAAGGCATTAATCCAGAAACCAACAAAGGAAAAAAAGATTATGTCATACAAGAATTACTTTCTGATTAATGATACAAAGAACGGCTAGCTACCCTATCAATGATTCATATGCATATATTGTACATTAGCTATCTTTACAATGCTGAGCTGCAGTTGGTATATGGTTTAATAGGGGCCCTGAAATTCTCCTCAAATGAAATCCATGGGGTCGTTTAGGGACTGACCACTCAGCGACTGGCTACCATTCGATGAGCTCTGGTGATGGCTTAGATGGCGATGCTGAGCCTGGTGACTGCCTAAATAAGGTATCTGCTGCTGGTGGTGTTGCTGAGAGAAAAAGGATGGAATCTGCTGCTGGCGTCCGCCATTGAAGGGATTCCCGTTCATGCTTGGAGCTTGCCCTGCAGCTATCTTAAGTCGCTGGACTTCTTCTCGCAGGGTTTCATTCAGAGCTGCATTTGGTAGGAAAGGAAATATTTCAATCCGTTGATTCCTTGTAGCAGACAAACTTCAAGTCTTTCAGAGCATTCAAATAATGACTACTGGAAGAACTGAAGAAGTTCTAAAGGAAGATCAGAGCATACCATCCCGTAGTTTAGCTTGCTCTTCCATGGACTGCAACCGAAGTTTGAGCTCTCTATTCTCAGCAGTTAAGCCAGATGTATCCCTCTGGGTTTCAAGAAAATTGCAATAAATCAGATAAGAGAAGATGTGGTGAACAAAAGAAATAAAGTTAGATCACCATAATGGCAAATTCACAAAATAAAACAAAATAAACTGTTGGCTAAAAGGCTTGGCTAGCAAACACCTATCAAATATTATCAATGGCATACACAAGGGGGGTTGTGTGCTAGCATGGTCCAAAAATCAATAAACTATGGAACACACATACCATGCAAACGCTACATACAGTTAAATATTTGCAATGAACAATGGTGTACTCTGCAGACAGTAGTTAACAGCATTAGGTCCAACAACTATGTACTCCATAACAATAAAAGTATTCTAGTTGTCTCAATCTCATCAAATAAATTGAAGAATGAACCAACAAAATCATCTGAATTTATCCAAGATTCAAAGATCACATACTAGCCACTGATATTAATTCATTACTCGGTATAGATAAAGCCAGTGCAATGTCTGAACTATTGTGACAGAATTCATCTATTATAAGTTTATCACAGAGGTCTTATCAATACTGGTAGAATGCTTATGCGAAGTTTGAAAGACACATGAAAAGTATGTCCGTAACCTACAAGAATTAACTCTAGACAGCACAGCTTCATTTTTCTCATTTCTTTTTTCAAAGCATAATGTTACTCCAGGGATTATGGGTTGATTGTCCTAGCCTAACCAAATGGTAGAGTACTAGCCAAGTTTCCTTGAGAGAGACATCTTAGGTTACTATCTTTGACCACTTAATCTTCAGCCTAACACTACCCATTTGATACCATCCACTTCATTCAAATCATGCTCTGAAATGGCACATCGCAAACCCCATTTGTGGTGAGTGATCTATCAACATCCAGACATCTGCTCTACTTCAAAAACTACTAAGTGCATCGATTCCTACTCGTAAGTTTCATGTCAACTACAAGAACCAACGCAGAAAGGTATTAAATAAACAACAAAAAAACTTGTGCTCTTTTAAATGAAAATGTATAATCCATCTGATTCCATCCACTTCATTCAAATCATACTCTGAGATGGCACATCGCTAGCCCCATTTGTGGTGAGCTATCTATCAAGCTCCAGACATCTGCTTTACTTAAAAAACTACTAGGTGCATCACTTGCTCAGCTCTGAAACCACATGGCTCTTATTTTCTACAATTTTGTCATTAAAAAAACCATTTTTCAGTTCGAAGTTCCTACAGGAAGATGTTCTCCATAAAAGAAATAAGCTATGCTAACAATATCGACACATGTTTTGTGTCGTACTAACAGGCTTATATACTGTTAGTATTTGGTTTTCAATGTAGTACATTATACTCTAGAAGAAATGCCAATAATAAAGCTAGTCCATAACAGAACTGTATAAACAAATGTAAATTCTTAAGCAATGCAAAAGCCACACAATATTATATGTGTCATTTCCGCACAATTCCCTCAACAAAACTACAAATATGGATCAATTCTCATGCAGTTATCATATTAACATAAACTAGCTCATTTTGCGTCCTCACAATTATCAGTCAACTTCAAGGAAAAGGATTAGATGCAACAACATGCTGTACGCAACCAAAAGGTATAAGCAGCTACTGTAGTTCAGTCAAACATTTAGGTTTCGTATAAGCTACTCTACTCTGGTCATAATACATGTCAAACATAACAATTGACCACCGATTAATGAATTTAGCTGATTTGATAAATATAAGCTCATCTCGCACTTCTGAATGGAAAAAAAATCCCATACCTGGAGAAGCGTGAGCTGTGCTGACAGCGTGGTGGCCTCGGTCTGCAGTGTCTGGACCTTCCTCTCCAGTTCACTAGTGTACTTGATTTTCCTCTCCTTCGACCTGGCCGCCGACTGCCTGTTGGCCAGAATCCTAAACACAGGCACCACCACAAACTTTAACCTAAAGCAACAAATCTAATACTCTCCGAATTACCACAAGAAACCCTAAAACCTCGTAATTATCAGTAGTAAGACAAGGCAGATAGCCCAGATCTCAAAACACACGTGACACCACCAACACTAGCAGGAATGGATATTAACTCTTAACATGCTTCACGAGCTAAATTACAAGATTAGATGACAATACACCTTCCGGATCTTGAAAGCAGAAAAAACGACTGATAAAAAGGGGAGCAGCTGAAGACTGCCTCACCTCTTTGCGCGCTTGGGGTCGATGAGTGCGAGCTCGGCGATCCTCTCAGCAGGCATGGCCTTCTTGGCGTAGTCCGGCAGCCCGCGTGACAGCGCCGACTCGCCTTCGAACGGCGAATTGACTCCGTCCATCCACCCGTTCCTGTTATGCCCACCTCCCCCGCCGCCTCCGCCCTGCAGGGCGAGGTCCTCGAAGAAGGCAGCGTCGAGGGAGAGGCTCCTCATGTGGACCCCGCCCGGGGGCCGGGGCGCCGGCTCCGGGGACGCCGCGGGCGGCGGAGGCGGGGTGGGGTCAGAGGCCGCCGGGGAGTCGTCGGAGAGGGAGGGGAAGTCGAGGTCAGAGAAGGAGAAGTCCCCGTCGGGGTCGAGGAGGAGGTCGGCGTCGGGGAGGCGCAGGAACGTCTCCGAGTGGGCCCGCCGGTGGTGCCCACGTCCGCCGCCCCCGCCAGAGGCCGGCGCAGGCGCCGGGAGAGGGAAGCGCGGGTCCATGGCGGTCAACGGGGTCAACCCCGGCGGCGAGGCGGCTAGCTCGCGGTGGTCGCGGCGCTTGGACTCGCGTGTGGTGTTGGATTATGTGTGCGTGCGCGCGCGCGCGTGTGAGCTCCGGGTTCGAGTTGGTGTGGGGAGTAGAAGGGCGTGCTGCCGTTCGGACCCCGTGGTCCCGGTGCACGGAGTTAACTAAACGTGGCACGAATCTCGAAGGGGAATGGACGGGTCAGCCGTGGCATGGTCGGTGAGGTGGGTGTAGGGGGAGGACGAATCTTCGCCAGGGAGATGCGAGGCGGGTGCTGGTATGTACGTGGACTCGGTGTATGGATCGGAGGGCAGAGTGCGTCCATGGTCCATCTTGAGGTCAGTTGGAATAGTGCTGTCCAAACGGGCCGCCCGACACGGCACGGCCCGTTTAAAAATGGGCACGGCCCGTTTAGACCGGCTCATAAGCGGGCCGTCGTGCGTCCGCCCACGTCGTCGAACCTCCCGCCAGCACGGCTGTTTGAGTCTCGGGCGTCTGCGTCTTGCCGATCCTTCGCAGCAAAACGGTAAGATCGCCCCGATAGCTCGCTTAAGCGTCGAAAATTTTTGAAAAAATTAGAAAAATAGATAAAATACGGTAAAAATATGAAAAATTCAAAAAATGGGAAAATTTAGAATAATTAGAAAAACTCGAATGATGAATAAAAACTTTTAAATATATATATAAATTAAGAAAAAGCTAAAATACAAGATAAATTCTAAAATAAGACAAATAATTTGAATTAAATAATGAGCTTTATTGATGTTTGGTCGCCTCATTAAAAACTTTGCCAAGTAAAAACTCAACACGAAAACCTTGGCAAAGAAAAAGAGTACTGACCTATAGCTCGGTGATACAATAAAAAGTGAAGATTACAATTATTCTTCCTCATTATCTAGATAAAGATTTTGAGCGTCTCTGCCCATTTCGGTATTTTCTGCAGTATGTTGAGCTCGTTGATTAGCTTGTTCCCAATCTTTCACAAGGAGAAGTATTTCCACCATCTCACTAGTCGGACTTGTTCTTCTCTCTTGATTATTCTTCCTGAGGACCAAAGCGGACTCAAGAAACCGTGGAGACAGAGGCTGTTAACACATCCGTGCTAGTATGGAAAGCACCGGATATGTTATCTTGTGCTCGTGCCACCACCGCAAAATGTTGAACTCCTCTTCCTTCTCTTGGTAGTTGTGATTGTCATTGTTGAGATAGGCGACTAGCTCCCACTACTTGATGTGTCCGCACTTGTCATTGATGTAGTTGAACTCCTTGAGGAAGAGCCACTGCATACCCCATATCTTTCCCACGCGGTTTCTTCTTACATTAGGGTCTTTGGTGGAGGTCATTGCATGCGAACTCCGGCAAATTTTCGATCGTACTTATCATAAACTTGATTAAGTTAGCACTGACGGTTGAAAAATAACTAGAATAATCAAGTACCTACCGCATCACTTAGAAGTGAGAGAACATTACCGAATCCCCGAATTTTAGCTCTAGGATCTAAAATAAATGCAAATGCATATAACATAGGAATTTCTTGCCAATATTTTAAAAATTTAGTTTTCATAGCATAAACAGCTTCCCGCAATATATTATCATTTTCGTAGCTCTTTAAGTGGGTAGCAATTTCTAAAATATGATGCACAATTAAAGGAGAGGTTGAATAATAAACTCGGATAAAACAACGATGGAATCAAAAAAGTTCTAAAAATGAAAGCAAGTATTTAGCAACATATCAATGTCGCTCTGTGAGTACCGGTTGACCATCCCGTGTACGACAGTGCGTGTTAATAAAAACAGAAAATGTGCTCTCATATGGTATGACATTCTTAAGCATCAAGTAAGTAGAGTTCCATCTAACAGGCATATCCAAACCAAACTTACGCGGACGTACATTCATTGCAATACAATAAGTTTTATATGCTGCTACTCGTTGATTAGAATGAATTAAGAAAGATTTTGCGAGATTTAAAAGGTTCAATATCTTGATTTAACCTCTTTAAACCAGATTTAACTATAAGATTAATAATATGGCAAGTACAACGCTGATGTAATAAGAAAGACTCAGCATATGAATTGAAAAGCGGAGTAAGTATGTTCATGGCAGAAGTATTTGCGGAAGCATTATCTAATGTTATTGCAAAAATCTTATCATTAAGTCCAAAATCTTCCACAACTTTTACAATACAATCAACAATATTTTCACCAAGATTATGTGCTACATCAATTAATTTGAATCCTATGATTCTCTTTTTAGTTGCCAATCATCGTTTACATAATGAGCAACTACACTAAGGTAATCCTCTTTAGCTCTACCACTCCATATATCGGATGTCAAAGACACGTAAAAAATGCAGTACTAAATTTTCTTTTAGCTTATTGCGACAATTATTATAATATTTAATCAAATCTCTAGTTGTTGTGCTGTCTAGAAGCTGCAGAAAATCTAGGATTATGAGCGGTCCTAATAAAGTTTTCAAACGCGGTGACTCACCAAAGTTTAAAGGAAGATCTTGAGAAGCGATTAAGCGACAAAGAGATTCACGAGCTACTTGAGTTGTAGTCGATTCGTCGCATCGCGCCGTCGGGTTGTATGCTGCAGATCGTCTGCCTCGAAGCCATTCCCACTTTTTTCTCTGTTTGTCGGCATGCCTCTTCAAGTGCCCGTTCCACGAAGATTTCGCATTAATTTATGCTTGCAATATTTACAAACAAACATACCTGATTTGGACGTCGTTTGATATCTCAAAAATCTGGTCGAAATCTTCCTAGACTCCCGATGTACTGCGTCTTGCTCTTTTCGCCCCGGTGCTTGCCGACGCAGTAGCACTTGTAGAGCCTGAAGATGGCACAGCTCCTGCAGCTTCTTCGGCATATGATGCAAGAAGCTCCTCGGGTGAAATACCGAAAATCCCATTTGGCACGGCCCGTTTGGCCAGGTCTAGTTGGAAGTTTGAACGGTGCGATCGTGCAGTACTGCGTGGGCTTGAATTTTTTTTCTTTAATATTTATTTTTATTCTTTTTTTCAAAACTATACGTCCGAATTTAAATTTTGCAAATTTGTACACCCGTCGCCCGTGTATAGTGCGATCGCCCCATACACGGGCGATAGCTGCCCTGCTAACGGCTAGCCGTTGGCTAGCTTAACGGCATTGCGAGATGGGCCCCCCTGTCACCCCTGTATGGGGCGATAGCCCATACAGGGGGCGACAGGCCAGTTTTTAAGCCCCCCAGCGCGTTCGGTCGGCAGAGAAAGGAAAGAAAGAGAGGGGAGCCGAGCGCAGGGAGAAAAGGAGGGGGAGAAGAAAGGGAGAAGAGGAAGAGAAGAAAAAGAGAAGGGAGCCGCGAAATTTAGGTAAATTTTTGAATTTTATTGTAGCGTTAGTTTTAGCAATTTTTTGTAGAGGTAAATGTAGGAATTTTTTATAGGTTATGTAGTATTTAAAATTTAATGTAGCATTTCATATTTAGGAATTTGTTGTAGTATTTAGAAATTTTAGGATTATGTATTGTTTAGAAATTTAATATAGCAGTTAATATTCAGAAATTTAATGTAGTATGTAGTATTTACAAATTTAATTTAGTATTTCAGTATGTGCAAATTTAATGTAGTATTCAGTATGTAGAAATTTAATACTGATATAAATATTAGACAATATTTGAATTTAATTTAGTAGGGTTGTGTATTAGTAATTTTGTTATGCAAATAATGTATTAGGCAATATATATACAAATGTAATGTGGTATGAATTTAATTTAGTAGGGTCGTGTATTACTAATTTTATTATGTAAATAATGTATTAGGCAATATATACAAATGTAACATAGTAGAAATTGAATATTAGGTCAGTATAGTAGGCTAGTCGAATCTCTTATTCATAGTCGTATTTTGTAGTACGATCAATGTACGTTTTGTAGATTGTATTTTAGAGTAATATTTTTAGTCGGACGTTGCGGCATGTCGGAGAAATTGTATTTCCAAATATTTTATGGAGATGGGGAGATAGCACGGGGCGGATGGGGTGGATCTATCATCATTTTCAAGAGTCGATGCAGGGCATATGTAGACCGAGCGATAGGACATCTGAGGGTTTGTTGGAGTGGATGTCTCGGATGTTCGATTTGGATGCCCGAGTGTTGGTTATGGTCGAGCAGTAGTGAGCGAGCGCAAGACCGTTTTACGGAGAGTTGATTCCTATTAACTCGGCGTCAACATGGAGGAGTTATGTTGGTTTTGCGTAGAGCGGGTTGGCGCTCATGTTGTTGGTCTGATGCTACCGGTAGCTCCATCGGTGTCGCAAGTTCGTGATGTCGGGTGGACATTACGGGGAGGGCGTCAAATGTAGAAGGATACGAAGAGGAAGACGGCGAGGAGCCCAGAGACGAGGAGCACGAGACTGGCGGTGGCGAAGGGACCGGGGGGGCAGAGGAGACAGCGGTGGAGGCGCGAGGGGTGGCCGACGAGGGGGAGGAGGTGGAGGACATTGTTGACCTGATGGAAGAGGAGGACCGTGCGGATGAGGAAGTCCCTGATGGTGAGCACTCCGACGAGGAGGACAACGCCCCTGAGGTGCCTATCCCTGGTGCGTGGACCAATTACAATTTCGAAGACCTAACAATGAATGAAGGGAACATTGATGCATGTGAGTATCGTGAGAACGAGGTGACGGAGGGGGCCATATATAAAAACAAGGAGGATGTGATGGATGCGGTGAAGTACTGGGCAATGTCTCTCTGGCGGCAATTCAGGGTTGTGAAGTCCAGCAAGAAGGACTACGACGTGAAGTGCGTAGTTGATTCGTGCCCATGGCGGGTGCATGCATACCAAGTGAAGTGGAAGGACTCTGGAAATGCTCCATAGTGATTGAGCATAAGCTGCGAAGTGGAAGAAGCGGGCGAGGACACCGCAATCTGTCGTCCACTTGGGTGGCAAATGTGTTTTATGGTCGATCGTGGACAATCCCCATCTGCGACCTCGATCTATTATCACACCGTGGAGGAGAGGTTTGATACAAGATTAGCTACGCAAAGGCATGGAGAGCAAAAGGACAGCTCTGGAAATACGGTTCGGGGCGACGAGGCTTCGTGCGAGAATATTCCCACTTGCTCGGGGCAATCGCACATAGGAACCCGGTACATCCATCGACCTTACGGAGTTTCCTGCGGGTGGTGTGTGCCGGTAAGTGGGTATTGCGGCGTGCATTCTTCGCCAGGCGCATGCATAAATGCGTCAAGATCGTCGCCCCGGTCCTTTGCATGGGCGGCACGTTCCTCACGGGAAGTACAAGGGCGATTCTAAGCTGCGATCGCGGTGGATGCCAACAACCGAGTTCTACCGGTTGCGTTGGCATTCGTGGAGGGGGAAAACACGGAGAGTTGGTGCTGGTTCCTTGAAAGAGTGAAGCTAGCGATTGTTCTCGGCGGGCACGATGTTTGTGTCATCCATGACCGACATGCGAGGGCTGTTAAAGCGATCGTGGATATGCAACAAGGGTCGCCGTCGTGGGAGCAGACAAAGTGGCGGACACGAGAGCGGGTGGTGCATGAGGCACATGGGTGCCAATTTTTCCGTCGATTCAGAACAAGAAGCTTATGAACATGTTCAAGCGCTGTGCAAACAGAACCAACGGAGGAAGTTCGACGCGCTTTGCAAGGCGTTGGGCGAACTAACGAAGAAGCAATCAATGGATCCCTGAGGTATCTGCTAGTTCATCAAGGAACCCGATGGTGTACCATGAGCGGGAGAGGACCCCCTGACCTTGTGTGCGGCTGCCCGCAGACCCCCAAACCTCCGGCGTGGGCGGTACCAAAGATAAAGAATTTCACCGATTGGATACGATATGAGCCTTTGGAGAAATAGTCCCTTCTGCATGACGAGGGTGGCTCGCGTTATGGGATCATGACAACGAACCTGGCGGAGATTTACAACTGGGTAATGAAAGGCACGGATGCCTTCCATCGTGGGTATAGTTGAGGTGTCTTATTAGGGACACAGAGATATTTCATTGAGCGATACAAGACCTCCACAGCATGTATGTCGGACAATCAACTGTCGTACTCAACTGTCGTGTCTACCTACATGTCCAAGAAAACAAGAAAGGCGCAGACACATCGGGTTACACCGAGAGTGGCGTGGAACGGAGATACCACGCAATCGCGGTGACCGAGGTCGCAGGGTGCCCACCGAGAGGACTTCCCATCGTGCATACTCGAGCGGTGATTGCGAGTGCTCTGCCGAAACCACGCTGCTTTGCACTTGCCGTGCTCGCACGTCATTGCCGCGCCGCCGAGACGCATCAATCACGCCGTCCGTTCGTCTCCCGTACTACTACAAGCGAGCGTTCTCAACGCGTGGCATCACGAGGTGTACGGTACCGAGTGGATGGATCGTTCACAACACCCCCTCCGGACCATCGATGGGTGGGACATCCGAATGTTGAAGTGAAGGTCGGGCGTCGAAGGACAAGGCGATTCGAACGATATGGACGAGTCCGAGGCGTCGCAACCGCGGATAATGTAATTTTCCATGTTGTTCCCATCTTGTATTTTCAATGGACCGTAAGTTGTGATGTAAGTTGTAATGATCGATGTAATTTTCAATGTACTAGTAAGTTCTTTTTCGCATCATGTAATTCTCCGATGTACCGCTTAGTAGCTACGAGGATAATGTAATTCTCGGCGTTGTGTGCCTCGTCGAACATGTCCTTCTCTTTCATATGTTTGTAATATGAGATTTTTTGGCTCTCGCACTTGGTTGTATCGTTTGATGAGTATGGTACAATTCGTTATTTCGCATTTCATTTTGTGTGCACATGTAATTACCGACAAATTTGTTGTATTTGCTTTGTAATGAGGCCACGATGGCGCGACCTTGCCACGAGTGCCGGGCGTGATCGTCGATCGACCCACCGGTCTAGGTACTCCACGAGAGGAGAACCGAGAGCTAGGGACACTCCGACCTCGGGTGCCCAACGAGCCGCCCGCATCGACCCACATTTGGGTTCCACGGTAAGTTGCCAACGCTTGCACTCTTTTACGTACATGTATTTACCGTGAATGCAATTCTAACGACGCAATGCACTACATGCGAGGTTGCGGCGGTATCGCTTACTTCCTCTTTGTAGGATGGTGGAGGAGGTGATCGCCCGTTAGCGGGCAAGGAGATCCCGCGGTTCGAATACGACCGGTCCTCGCTGGCGCACTCGTGGACCGGTGGAGGCGGAGACGACACGTTCCACCTTCCGTGCGGAGAGATGGCTCCGACGCTGCGGGGCGTGTCGTACCTCTTAGGCCTCCCACATGCGGGTCCGCGATCGTGCCGCACGGCGCCTCAAATCACGTGGCACGCCGAGTTGTCGCGCGTTTACGCGCGATCTGGCGACACCCGGCACCCTCTACCGCCCCTCGGGAAGGTGGCGCCACGGACCAACGAAGCGTGGCTGCCGATTCCACGGTGAGTACCTATTTCTTTGGGAATTAAAGAGAAGCGCTAAATTCACGATAATGTTTGTTGCGACAGCTGCGCAGCTCAGCTTCTCCACCAAGACGCAGAGGAGGCGGGCGTGGCCCGCCACTTGGAGGCATACTCTCTGTTGTTGTTCGGTTGGGTGATGTTCCGTCCTCCCACGGAAACACGGTGGACCGTCACCGATCGAGTACGCCAAAGACATCGCCGACACCCGGTGGATGAGGTAACACACTCGATTCAAATCTCGTCTCGGTGAGCACGTCTAACTCCCCTTGTAAGCAGATGATCACGGTGGTCGTGGGCCTCGGTGTGCTAGCGGCGACGCATCGAGGTGCATGACGACGCCGTCTCTCGGCGAGCACGACGCGGCGATGTCGGGTTGCGTCCTACTCCTCGGTTGTGGTCTGGGGCGCTTCTCCATCGGCGAGCTGTTGTTGACACGACACCGCACCCCAAGGCCTTTACGGAGATGACCGGTGGATGGCCCACCATGGGCCCTCATCGGGTCCGACGACGTATGCTCCTCGTATCTTTTTCCCCACTAACGCACTTGAATAACCTTCGTCATTTCTTATTTCCTCGCGGAGGTATGCAGCACCGGCAGTGAGGAGGTCCTACCGAGTTCGTTCGAGTTTGATCGCCTCCACAGCGAGGGCGCGCGGTGGGCGCCATACACCGCGTCACGACGCCCACGCCCGAGCACTGACGGGTCTCCGTGCTTTGCACGCGAGATGAGGCCTTCGCTCACCCGTAAGGTCTCGTCTTTGACACGTGTGTCGAGGAGTACTCCCGCCGAGTCTTTGCGGCGATTCGACTGTTCGATCCTTTCCCTTGCCGTCTCGTCACGTTGTCGCACGTGGCGCTCACAGGTACTTGCCCTGATCCTACTACTCCGCATCTTTGCGAAATTAATGTCGTGTGTACTTACTGTTTTTGCATTGCAGGATGACCCGGATGGGTGCTGCAGTGGGCACTCAGTTCGCGCACCGTATGCAGCCATGGGCCGTGCAGTGGGACGCCGACTCGGCGAGAGGTCACCAAGACCGGCCGACGACCATGACATGTACAATCAGTACATGGAGTGGTTCGCCCCGCGCACTCGCCTCAGGGTGGGGTACACACCAGCACCGTACGTCGCAAGGCAGGCATCGGTAGCAGACACGTACCCTTCACAGATATCCCAGAGGGACAACGCCTCGGTAAGTGTCAGAACCGAAGCTACATGGGCACGTCTTTTTCATGTAAATTACGTAATAACAATCTGACGTTACATGCAGACTCAGCTCATGGGGGAGATTGAGGTGGAGGCTGTGTCCATGTTGACGCGCCTACGGGGGGGCATACAGGTGACCACCGTCGAGTCCGAGATAGCTTGGGCTCGGGTCCTCGATAGGATGAGGTGGTTGGCTCGCTTGGCCACCTGCCGGGGGCGCGGAGACATCGACGGACGCAGCACACCACGTCCCTGCGCCCCAGCACCTCGCCCTACCCCGCCGGTGCCTCGTCACTCTCCCACTCAGCTATAGTGGGGACAGTGGGCTCAGGAGGCTCCCTCCGCGTCTCACCCTACCCCGCCGGTTCCTCGCTACGCTCCCACGCAGCAGCAGTGGGGACAGTGGGCTGCGGAGGCTCCCTCGTCGTCTCGCGCCCCAGCAGGACCCCTGGGTGGTTTCGACGACCCTGTGGACGACGAGTTCGACCTGGAGGAGTACCTTTCGACCGACTACCTCGACCCCTCTCAGCTCTCGGGAGCACCGCCACAGGGCACGCCCTCGTCGCCGCCACACTACTCTACGCCTGCGCCGCAGGGGCGGCCTAGGAGGGACGTCCGTCCGCCGTCGCCACTCACCTACCCCACGGGCCAGATCAGGAAGCGTGGCCGTGATTGACTTGTTGTACGGATGTATTTTTGTAATGGCTTTACGTTCAGCAGCATATTGTACAACTCTCCGAGTTAGTAACATGACAGCCTTATCACTTTAAATTGTTCAAATTCATGTATGCATTGCTTGCCTATGCCACACGACGTGACAACACACCAACGTCTCGGTGCACCTATCGCCTCTAGTAGGGGCGATCGCCCTAATATGGGGCGATCGCCCTAATATGAGGCGATCGCTCCATACCCGGGCGATATCTGGCCTTTATAACATTCGTTCTCACAAGCGGTCTCGCAAAGAATACAGGAAGAAAGAATAGAGGGGTGAGGAAAAAAATTCAGGATCAATCGAAAATACCGAGGCGTGCAAGTGCAAAGGGAAAGGGGAAGGCAAAGGAAGAAGCAAGTGCATGCCCGCGCAATTTAGCGTACCAAGATCTCTTCCTACCTCGTGGAGCTGTAGCATCCATGTGTATGTGCGGAGATCTTTGCAGGCTTGTCCGCTCTTGGGAAATTTCAACTTGGAAGAGGTATTGGAAGTGCCGCAACTACGCCTTCGATCCGCCGGAGAAGAGCCTGAAGGATCGCCGCATGGTAACAATCGTACGGGTTACATAATATTTGTGAATGAAACTTTGCAAATTTACGTTTCATGCAGTCACCTCCACCACTGTGTGAATTTGAGCAGTGGTTTGATACGGAGATCAACCCCGAGGACCAAGGGCTTCTTGACCAAGCCAACCGGCAGGACGAGTTCACGCGGCGGCTTCAAGAACAACGCGATGTCGCATGCGAGGAGGCATGTAGGAAGGAAGCGGAGGAGAAGGAGGCCGAGAGAGAGAGGAAACGAGAGAGGGCACGGCGTGCCAGAGAAGCTCCGCCGGAGGCATGGGCGAATGGGAAGTGGCCTCGAAACACTCAGTAGACGTCTGGTGTTAACTTTGGTTTTCTTTGTTCGTGGTACTACTTTCAGTTTTAAGTCGTAATAAAGAGTGCGGCCTAACCTTAAAGTGTATGCTCACTGTCCGAAGGGCTGGTATATGTCCTACAGCTCTAGTTGTCCCAAATGATGTTATTTTTGTCCATCAAGATAGGTTATAGCATTTTAAGTTCATCAGATTTGATTTCATCGAGTTTGACCCTCGTTTGCGAAAGATACGGCCATTTTGATGTTTTGCCGATTGCATGTTCGGACAACAATAAAATAGTGCAGCCTAAAGTGACATCTAAATATTTTTACATATTTGTAACCTATGCAAGCCCAAGAATGCAACAAAACTGGATTCATCAAGTTTTGAGGTCCTTTAGACATTATTCTAACTGCTTGAACAATGAATGTTATAAAGGGTTTAAACTAGCCATCTTTGATTCAAAATGCAATTATATTTAGATATTTTTGCAAAAACGAAGTGCATAAGGTTGTAGTAACTTATTCTATTTATTTCATGATTTATGGATCAACACACATTGTAATTCCTTCACAATCCATAGTTAGAGCCTAGCATTGAACTCAAATAAAATTATTTTTACGCAAACAACACATAAATTTTTATTTCACAATCATATTCCTCATTCCAAAATTTAAATTTAGAAACAAGTTTCATTTCATTTGGACACTCCTAGCAAAATTTATGGGGTTCATATTAAAAAGACATATAGTAATTACAAAAAAACTAAAAAACAATCACTTTGTAACCCCTGCCTCTTTGTCTCAGGGGCAGACACCGACGGCAACAAACGGCGAGGGAGCTATCGCCCGTGTATGGGGCGATCGCCCCATACACGGGCGACCGGGGGGTATTTTCGTAAAATTTTAATTCGGACGCATAGTTTTGAAAAAAAGAATAAAAATAAATATTAAAGAAAAAAAATTCGCGTGGGCTTGGTGTACGAGAGTAGGGACGGGAGGGCAGGAAGGTAATTTTGGTCTGGAGGATTATTCGGCGCCTCCTTCACTTTTTTTTTTCAAAAATAGCTACCTCATTTTTTTTCGCAAAACTAGCCCTCTTCGCTCTATAGGACCGCAGAAGCCCTCCTGTGCCGTGTCTCTAGTCCGCAGCAAGTGCCTACTCTCGCGATCGGCGCCGATTTCTGTGTCACCCGCTTGCCGCGCCTTCCGTCTGCGGCATTTGGACCTCCAACGGTCCCCTAGCGCAGAAGGTGCCAGGTGTCGATCCTTGATCCTTCCGCAATGGAGAATGTGCTAGTTTTGCAAAAAAAAAATTATGACGGAGCCATTTTTGCAAAAACAAGAATAGAATGGGGCCCAAAACAGTGAACATTTCGAGAAAGGAAGAATGCCTCGTTCATTGATGGAGCAATGTGATACGGTGGACGCAGGCCCAGCAGACTATTTGCTGATTGCCTTCAGATCAGTGGGTGTCATCAAGGTTTCAAATTTCATTTTCGAATCACGTATCGAAATCCAAAATTTCGGTGAGATTTTAGAATTTTGGTCGAAATCTGGACAAAATTCAAAAAGCATATTTGATATCCGGTATATTTGAAAACGAGAAAACTAAAATTTCGACGACAGTAATTTTCATCCTCCTATGAAATGGTCTCCCGAGGCTAGAAAAAATCATACAAATATTTATCTATATTTCCCATCTGTTTAAATGCAAAATACTAAATATTTTCTTATAAAATTCTCAAGTTAGGGTTTAGACCAAAATACAATTTAAGGCCGAAATCCAAGTTAGGGTTTAGGCCGAAATACAATTTAAGATCGAAATCCAAGTTAGGGTTACATAATTTTTATATGTATTTTTTGCAATTTTTTCACATATATTCATCATAAAAAGGCATTACAATTGTCCACAAAAACAATTGATACGAAATCCGGTCTAAAATCCATGCAAACCAGTCCAAATCATCGAAATCTCGACGAGATTTACCAAAATTACTGTAACGAACACTAATTTTCAAAAAAAATCATTCCACCAAGATTTGGAATCTCAACCATGACTAAAATCTGAAAGCTGAGATTTTGAACCCTAGGTGACATAAAGGTCCAGACTCATACAGTCCACCGGTCAATGTGTATTCTGTGGGACGGGCCGCGCAGCTAGTCCAGTTTTCATGTCTTATGCCGTGTCGTCGGATGGGCATTTTCAGTGTGGGGTCCACCAGCTTAATGAGCGAACAACACGGCACTGCTAGGTCCTCTTAATGATTATTTCATATTTTAATATAAAATTAGTACGATATTTTTTATATATATTTAATAAATATTCAGCTTTACATAATATCCTCGGTATATATACGTTGGTGCCAAAAAAACGTGAAGAGGGTTAATCGGCTGCAACACACCTGACGAACAATCGGGTTCACTTGATCGAGGCGTGCTAACCGATTTGATCCTACAATCGGTAATATGAATGTATGATATGCTCAAAGCCGATTTTGTGAAAGAATCAGTTTAAATCTAAACAGCTGAAGAGCCGATCAAATCAAGGGTAACAATAAATCCAATTAGCCGATTAGGGCTAACCAAATGGTAAAGGCAGATCTTTTCCGAAGAAAGCGATGCGCAACAAAATTGGAGAAGAATCAAACCTGATGGCGTAATTGATGAAGATCAACAATCGGTGTGCAACTTTATTGATCGAGATCGAATTACAAAGGCTAATCCTAGTCGACAAAAAAATAGATGTAAGTACTGCGAGTTGGTTGATTGGATTGTATCTGTTCTGCTTGCCCTTTGATCGTCTTTTATAGCACATCAACCGATCGTGTTCACCTCAACTCTGTTTGCCATAATCCATATCGGCTTCTGTTCGGACAGATCCATATTTAAATTGGTATCGGTTACAATCCATATTCAAATAATCCCTTCCTTATCCGATATAGGACAAAACTTCTCCTGATCCTTAGCCTAACAATTTCATCGTGCCTTGCCAAAATCTAGTGCAAACATATGCCCCCTATTTTTGGGAGATAACTTGTTATTTTCCAAAAATCTCATCTATTGTCTTCTTTTTCCATCGGCTTGTCTCAAGTAACCGTCCCATTTATGGCGCCGTAAAAATCTCGATATGCACATCGTGCGTTTTAACTACACGCGCCTCTTCGATACTTTTCCCGTTGTTTCATTTTTTCACTCCCCTTATAAATATGAGGCCCCCACATTGTCATTCTCATGCGCAAAAGCTCTCAGAACCTTTAACATCGGCTTACAAATGCTTCTTCAACTTTCAACATCGGCATACAAGCGCTCTTCTGCTGATCAACTTCTGCCCTCATCAGTCTCAATTGGCTTTCTTTCAGATCGACTGAATGGATCCAAGCCAGGTACTCATTCCGATCCCTAATAGTAATGATCAATACTACCTAGGCCCGGTAGGAAACTTAGATTCCGACACGGTCATAAATGAGGATATTCCATGTCCCCCTTATCGGCTGCCGGATATAACATAGAGGGGTGGAGCAAGAGTTTTAGGGCCTTGCCAACAGCGCTTAAGGGATGGAAGACCTGGTATAATCGGGTAGTGGCTCAAAAGAGAAGTGTGGGAGAGAATGGGGATAGCCGAGTGCCTTCCTCTTTCTTTAGCTGATCTAGATGCCAATAAGCCCTTAGTGACCACGACTTGTTATTTCTGCTCGAAAACTTTTAATGCCTTTATGTTCCAGACCGGACCCGTCGACCCAACTCTTCTAGATGTGGCCCAATTGTGCTGTCTGAGGCCTGACAGGGAGCAAATATAAGCTTACAATGCCAAACCAATACTCAAGCTTATCAGATCAAAAGTAGAAGGATGGAGCAAGTCCATAAACAATAAAAACCAAGTCAGCGGGCCAATATCGGACGAGGAGCATATCGCCTTCCTCAACCTCTGGCTGGATAGATTTCTTTTCTGCAGGGCTTGTCTTGGGCCGACTCAGACTTATGAGATTATAGTAGAGAACCTAGTAGAGGGCCATCGGCTATGAGAGCTTCTAGGCACCCCCCCTCAATTCTTTTATTGTATTATTATGGTTTTGGTATTGATGACCAAGTTAATAATTCTCATAGCTTTGACGAATATATGCTAAGATTCAAGAATGAAGTAGGTTGAACGAACAAGAATAAGGTGCTTACTTCGGTTTTGACTTGGGAGATGGTTCAAGTCAAATAGCTAGGTTTGTGTCTTTTCTATTTGGCTGTCTAAAGAGGGACTCTGCACAAGCAAATAGTTTGGTTTATAAAGCAAAAACAAAACTAGATCTCTTGGAGCAAAAGACTCTTAGGTTTTATCCTTTTCAATCATATCTCTTAGTATAACGGACACAAATTTCAGCTATCCTTTTCTTCAGTCCGTTGCATACCTTGAAACTATTCTGCGTCAAAACTCCCTTTGATTATCTGATCTTTGGACTAAAATATATTTGTTTTCATATTCCCATATCCTTGATAAAAAGAACCTCCTTTGAAAATCATCTGATAGCCAAGGGTTTGCCTATGTATAACGGACCAAATATATTTAGTCCGGCATACATGCAAAAAGGTCACTCCTCTGTGACAGACTAAAATGTCTTCGGGTTCCCATCTACAGCGGACCAAAAATTTGGTCCGTCACTCTTTCAGTTTATAAGTCTTTGGCCGGACTAAATCTTTGATGTTCTTTTTTTTATTGAAACCCAAAATAAATATCCTCTATCTTCAAAAGAATTTTACTTAGACAACGGACCAAACATTCGTGCTTAAATATTTCAGTTCATTGCTAAAGTAAAACGCTTGGATAAAATCTATCTCTATTGAAAAAGGTCTTTGGCATCAAACTTTTGAAAAGTCCATGTATGACGGACCAAAAATTTGGTCCGACGTACATGTGTCTCTATGCCAGACCAATCTTCTGAAAAGTCCATGTATGACGGACCAAAATTTTGGTCCGACGTACGTATGTCTCTTTGGCAGGCAAACCTTCTGTATAGTCCTTGTAGGACAGACTAAAAATATGGTCCGACGCACATGTACTTCTCTCAGTCGTATGCCGGGCCTGTCCCTGTGAAAAAACCTATGCACAACGAACCAAATTTTTTGGTCCGTCGTGAATACCCTTATTTGGTCCATCATACATATGTCCAGTATCGCTAGGCTCAGTTGCTCAGTCCGTTGTACGTGTATATTTTTGTTGTTTCTGACATCTGACACGTCCAACGGCTACTGTAGCAGGTGTAACAGCTACTTTCTCTCCAAATGGCTATATAAGCATTTCATGAGCCATCTACCAACAGATAGATTGAACTCCTTTACATTTTAGCATTGAAAAATAGATCTCATTCATAAAAGGAGTCTGTGCTTCAACTTCACATTCAAAAATTCTCATTCATCTCTAAGTGTGTCAGCTCCAGTCAGTGTCTAGTTGTGTGAATTGCTAAGTAACCCAAGAGACAGAACTTGTGCAAAGCTTATTACTCTTGGATCTTAGTGATCCTAGACAGCTTGGAGGAAGTGAACAGTGTGACCTGTCCAAAGGTGTTTGTGGAAGGCAACTGTGTTTGTGAAAGGTTTGGAACTCACCTCACGGGAGTAGTGAAATAGTTACCTGAGTGATCGCCAGAGCTACTGCGACTAGCTCTGGAGAAGCAGAACTTCGAAAGAAGTGCTTCCACGTGGATTAGGAGAGCGGCTCTGAACCACGGGATAAATCTTTGTCTCTCCTGTGTCATTTCGTTTATTGCTTTCGCTGTTATCCTTATTTGCTTTAACTCTGTTTTATACTTTGATGTGAGTTGCTCTCTGTTCTATTTAGTAAGTTATTTAAAAAGTTTAGATCTTGTTAAAATTGCCTATTCACCCCCCCTCTAGGCCATCTCGATCCTTCAAGTGGTATCAGAGCCTTGTTTACCTTGTTTAGCTTAACTAGCTTTGGTAAATGGCCGTGGGAAATGGCTCTGCAACTGTTAGTATTGGTAGAGTACCTGTTTTTTATGGCACAAATTATGCTTATTGAAAAATTAGGATGAGATGATATTTAGAAGCTGTCGGGTATGATGTGTGGAGGGTTACAGAGAAGCCTCTACCTCCTCAGGTCATGCCTGAAGGGCAATCTGCATATGGAGAACCCACTCCTGGTGAAATTCAAAATATGCAGTATGATGCTCAAGCTAGAAATGCCATATTTTCCTATCTTAGCTTAGAAGTTTTTGATAGTGTAAGTAATCTTACAACTGCTTATGACATATGGACAACACTACAAGAAATTCATGAGGGTACTTCTGATGTAAAAGAAGAAAAATACTATGTTGTTCGGGAAAAATTTGATCAATTCAAAATGTTTTCTCAAGAAAATGCTAATGATATGTTTTCTAGGCTAAATCCTATTGTCAATGAACTAAAGGGCCTAGGAACTAAAATTTCAGATGTTGAAGTGTGCAGGAAGATGATCTGAGTGCTTCATCGGACATATCACAGCTTGATCACATATCTGTCTAACAGTGGTGATCTCAAAAGACTCACTCCAACCGAGCTACTGGGCAAAATATCTGCTCATGAGCTCACACTGGCTGAAGAAGATGCCCCAAGAAAGAAATCCATCACATTAAAAGCCAAGGAAGTTATACAAGATTCATCTGACGAAGATGATGATGAGTCAAGTGAAGATGAGGATGAAGATGTGAAGAAATTAGCTCTACTCATGATAAGAGCCAACAAACTCATGAGAAGAGTCAATTTCAAAGACAAAGAAAGGTCAAATTCTTACTCAAAGACAAAGAAAGGTCAAATTCTTACTCAAAGAAAAATCCATTTTCTAATGTTGTATGCTTTGAATGCAATGAAAAAGGACACATAGCTGCTCGGTGTCCCAACAAGATCAAGAGAAAAGGGAGGAACAAGAACAAGGATGATGAGGATGAGGAAAAGACTCATGAAAAACCAAAGAAGAAGTTTTTCAAGAAGTGCTACTCCAAAAGATTTGTGAAGAAAGGGAAAGGAGAAGCTCACATAGGAGAATGGGTCACTGATGATGAAAGAGAAAGTGAAGACTCATCCTCAGATGAAGAAAGTTCAAAGTCAAAGGGGTTAGCTGGACTTGCTCTAGATGAGTCAACTCCACCGCCACCCTCATTTCCTCTATGCCTTATGGCAAGATCAGATGAGGAAAAGGTTAGTGACTCCCCTTCTTATGATGAGCTAGTGGAACTAGTTGAAGAACTAAATAATGCCTTGCATGATAAAACAAATTCAATTAGAACTCTTAAGAAGACTATCTCTGGCTTGCTTAATGATCAAAAGTTGCTAACATACAAATATGAAAAACTTATGCATGAACATGAAAAGTCTGTACAAATTCATAATGATCTAGTTACAAGTCATGCTTTGCTTGCTAAAAATCATGAAGACTTGCAGATTAACTACTGTGAGCTAGAAATTGAAAATGAAATGCCAGCTAACAAATCCAGTCATGTCTCTTTATGTGATGCATCTATCTCATGTGACTCTTCTAAAGAAGAAATCTTGACTCTTGGTTCTTCTGATGCTTGCAAAGGAAATTGCAAATATGCTTCCTATGTCAAGGAGCTTAAAACTGAGAATAAAGAACTAAAAGCTCAGATAGCCACATTTGATAAAGGCATAGAAAAATGCTTTCTGGGAAGTGCTACTCTTGACAAAATTCTTGTTGGACAGAAACCAAATTTGGGCAAAAAGGGCTTGGGGTACAAACCCAACAGTTTGCCAAATAAAAATGGATCAAGTCATGTTAAACAGATTTTTGTCAAAAAAAGCACTCAATGTTATTACTGCCATGAATCAAATCATGAATCTAAAAACTGCTATCTTGCAAATGTTTCTCATGCCAAAGGGGACTGCATGGTAGATGCCCATTACATGCTATTTAAAGATTTCAGGGGCAAAGCAAATATAAAATATGTAGGTCCCTCAAATCTTAATAAGAAACTTAAAGCTGTCTGGGTACCTAAGGCCATGTTGCTAAACCCCTTTAAACCTAAACTGGCTATAACTAACATTAAAGGACCCAAAAGTATTTGGGTACCTAAAGTGAAGAAATGAACTTGTAGGTAAATTATAAGAGTGGAGGCAGACATTGGGTCATTGACAGTGGGTGCACTCAACACATGACCGGTACCTCAAGAATGCTCACTTCAATTGAAGGAGAAAGTGATCTAAGTCACAAAATTACCTTTGGAGACAACAGCAAAAGAAAGGTAAAAGGTCTTGGTAAGATTGCTATATCAAATGATCACTCTATTGACAATATTCTTCTTGTTGATTCCTTAAATTTCAATGTATTGTCGGTTGCTCAATTGTGTGATCTTGGATTCCATTGCAACTTCACTTCTGATAGGGTAACTGTATTTGATAAAAATGAAAAGCTTATATTCAAAGGTTTCAGATTTCAAAATCTCTAGTTAGTAGATTTCAAATCTAACTCCTCATGTATCTCAACCTGCCTGTTAGCTAAAGTTTCCCTTGGATGGCTTTGGCACAGGCGTCTTGGGCATGTAGGTATGTCTAATCTGAAGAAGCTTTTCAAAAATGAGTTAGTGGTGGGTTTGAAAGATATTAAATTTGAAAAGAATAAGCTATGCAGTGCCTGTCAAGCAGGCAAACAGGTAGCTAATTCTCACCCAATTAAAAGTATCATGCCCACCACTAGACCACTTGAGCTTCTGCATATGGATGTATTTGGCCCTACTTCATATGCTAGCATTGGTGGTAACTCATATTGTCTGGTAATTGTTGATGATTTCTCCAGATTCACTTGGGTGTTCTTTTTGCCAAATAAAAGTGAAGTTGGAAAAATCTTCAAAACTTTTGCTAAAAGGGTTCAAAATGAATTTGATTGTCCCATCAAGAAAATAAGAAGTGACAATGGATCTGAGTTTGTTAATACAAATATCATTGAATACTGTGATGAATTGGGAATTAAGCATGAACTCTCAGCTACATATACTCCTCAGCAAAATAGTGTTGTTGAAAGGAAAAATCGAACCTTGATTGAAATGGCTAGATCTATGCTAGATGAATATGAAACTTCTGATGCTTTTTGGGCTGAAGCTATAAATACTGCTTGTCATGCTGTAAATCGACTTTATCTTCATAGATTGCTTAAGAAAACTCCTTATGAATTATTGGTAGGAAGAAGACCCAATGTATCATATTTTCGTGTGTTTGGTTGCAAAGTTTATATCTATTTGGGAAAATTTCAAACTAGATGTGATACTGGCTTCATGCTAGGATATTCCTCTAAGTCCAAAGCATATAGGGTCCTTAATAATTCAACTGGATTGGTAGAAGAAACTTATGATGTAAAGTTTGATGAATTTAATGGCTCACAAGGTGAGCATGAGAATTTAGATGATGTAGGAGATGATGGCTTGGCACAAGCAATGAAGAAGATGGAAGTGGGTGATATTCGATCAAAGGAAGACAAGGATGAACTTCCCACTTAATCAATGGTGCCTCGTGTTGGAACTCAAGATGAAGAAGAAGAAAAAGAACAAGATCATCCAGTTTTCATCAAAAGCCATCATACCATTGCTAAGGATCATCCCTCAGACCAAATCATTGGTGAATTCAGTAAAGGTGTTCAAACTTGTTCCAGACAAGCTTCCTTTTGTGAACATTACTCTTTTGTCTCGTGTATTGAACCTAAAACAGTGGAAGAAGCTCTAGAAGATGCTGATTGGATAATTGCTATGGAAGAAGAACTTAACAATTTTGAAAGAAACAGAGTCTGGAGCTTAACAAATCGCCCAAAGGATCACAATGTTATTGGTACAAAATGGGTGTTCAGAAATAAGCAAGATGAAAATGGAGTGGTAATAAGGAATAAAGCTAGACTTGTAGCTCAAGGATTTACTCAAGTAGAAGGAGTGGACTATGGAGAGACTTATGCCCCAGTAGCACGTCTTGAAGCAATTCGATTTCTTCTTGCCTTTGCTACTCATTTTAATATCACTCTGTTTCAAATGGATGTAAAAAGTGCATTTCTAAATGGATTCATTGATGAAACTATTTATGTTGAACAACCACCTGGTTTTGAAGACCCAAACTTACCAAATCATGTGTATAAATTATCTAAGGCACTCTATGGTCTAAAACAAGCTCCCAGAGCTTGTTATGAGCGTTTTAGAGATTTTCTACTCAATAAGAACTTCAAAACTAGAAAGGTTGATCCAACATTGTTTCTAAAAGACATCAATGGAACATTAATGATTTGTCAAATATATGTAGATGATATTATCTTTGGCTGTACTAATATTTCTCTTTGTAAAGAATTTGGTGACATGATGGCCAAAGAATTCGAGATGTCTATGATTGGGTACTGTCATTCTTTCTGGGATTTCAAATCAAGCAATTGAAGGAAGGAACTTTTATCTCACAAGAAAAATATACTAAGGATCTCCTCAAACGCTTCAAAATGGAAGAATGCAATATTATAAAGACTCCCATGGCTACTAATACACATCTTGATCAAGATGTGGGAGGTAAGTTTGTTGATCAAAAGCTTTTTAGATCCATGATAGGCTCTTTACTATACTTGACAACATCTAGGCCTGGTATCATGTTTAGTGTATGTATGTGTGCTAGATTTCAAGCTGCTCCTAAAGAAATTCACTTAAGTGCTGTAAAAAGAATTTTCAGATATCTTAAGTTTACTTCAAGTATTGGTTTATGGTACCCTAAAGGTGCTCTTTTTGAGCTTCTAGGCTACTCAGATTCTGATTATGCCGGATGCAAGATTGATCGTAAGAGCACCTTAGGGGGTTGTCATTTACTTAGAAGGTCTTTAGTTTCTTGGTGTTCTAAAAAGCAAAATTTAGTAGCACTATCTACTGCCGAAGCCGAATATGTGGCGGCAGGCAGTTGCTGTGCTCAAATTCTATTTATCAAACAAACATTTCTTGATTTCGGAATAAAATTTGATAAAGTACCCCTGCTATGTGATAATGAAAGTGCAGTGAAAATAGCAAACAATCCGGTCCAACATTCTAGAACTAAGCATATTGAAATTAGACATCATTTCATTCGTGATCATGTTGCTAAAGGAAATATTATGCTTAGTTATGTAAAAACTGAGGACCAATTGGCTGACATTTTCACCAAGCCGCTTGATGAGGCCAAATTTTCAAAATTAAGAAATGAACTCAATATTATTACTTATTCAAATGTTGCTCGATAATGTCTGACTCAGGGGGAGCAAGTTTGTTCGCTATGCATCTCCTGATGCTCATATCCCTTGATTTCTTACCCCAGCTTTGTATGTTTTTCTGTTAAAAACCTCTTCGGTTTGCGTAACTCCCTGTTTTTCCGAAACTTCTCTAATTTCGAAACCCTCTCGGATTCCGATGCTTTTACTGCATCCCAGCTGAAACAGCTATAAAAGTCGGAACAAGGTTCTGAAGTTGATATCCTTCTCGCTCAGTTTTCCCCCTTTCGAGAGCTTCAAAACTGAGTTCTTCATCATGTCAAGGAGGACCTTCAACGACGATCGAGACGATCTAGAGCTGGCAGAGCTCTGGAAGGATTAAGATCGCGCTTTAGCAGAAATGGAGGAGGAAAGGGCGGTTGTTCGTGATCATGCTGCCATGGATGCTTTCCTTGAAGCTTTCCCTGCTCTCTTCAGGGCTAGAGGAGCGCTCATAGAGGCACTAGGGCACGTGCGTAGGGGTGAAACTTAGGTTCTTGTCTTGTTCTGTCCTTTCCAAACATAATGACTGGGATGTTATATATAAATAAAGATATGGTGTTCTGAAATGCTCTTTAATTTTTTTTATGTTTCCTCAATTGAATGATTATTCGTATCCGTACGTCGCAAAACACAGCTTCGACTAGTCGCACAACACATCGTGTTAATATCATACGCGGCTCTTGTTCGACAGCTCACTGATTCGACTAACGGTGTGGATAAATTCAAAAGTGATGATTTCAAGTTAAAATAACTCTTTGAATAAGTTCTTTTTAATAATATAAAAAAACTGCTATAAGACTCACCTTTCTATGCTCATTCTTATCCAATCAAGAATAAAGAAACTAAGTCATCATCTGACTTCTTCAGCAAAATATTCACATTAAAGTACTTGAGCTTTTCAGGTAAGCTTAGTTTAAGGAAATACTTAAGCTCATTTGGATATCAAACTCAAACATTCACTGAAATCTTATTTGTTTTTGTATGTTATGTTGGTTTTGGTTGCTAATCTTAGATATATCTCTTATATTCAAAATCTTCAGAAATATAGATATTGTGCAGACTGAGAACAACTTAAGTAAAGTTACAGGTTCCTACTTGGATCGGACTAATCTCAAACAAACTATCAATGCCCGCCGGACTAAATTTTTGGTCCGTCGCTAATAGGAAGTTTTTGGTCTTAACACCATGCAAGACCAAAACTCCTCTACAACGGACTAAAACTGGTCCGGGCTGAGTCTAAATCAATTTAGTCCGGCCCAATTAGTAAAATGTCTGACTCTATTTAAATCAAGTCCGCCACATGATCAAATGTTTCTAAATCTAATTCTTATCTAAATTCAAATGAATTATATCAATTTAAATAAAATTCCTTCTTCTTCTCTCAAGATTTCAAAATATGTTCAAAATCTTACCTATTGCTTTAGGTCTTACCCATTGCTAACCTGACCTTGCTTGTGGGACTCTCTGTGCTTGCTCAAACTGATTTCAAAAGGAGGTCCCACTGCCCTTGCCAGAACGCTGTTCCTTTTCAACTACCCTGGTTAAATGTGTCAGTTTCCAAGGCCCATTTACTCTAGCATATGCATTCATTGCGGTAACTTCTTCTTTCAAGTTACTCTCGCACATCCCTTGTTACATCCTTGCTTGCGCAAACCCTTCTAAGCCAGAAATTTCTCCTCTGCACCGAAGCAAATCCGAAATGGATCTTGGCAACGGTGTTCATCCATCTTTGTTGTGCAAAGATCTCTCCTAAAGACCAGTAAGTTTCTTGAAACTTTCCTTTTATCTTCAAGTCTCAACCATAGACCCAGTTTTAGACTTTAGCTCTTTATGTGTTGTTTAGGATCGGTCTTGTGCTGGAAAAGAATTTGGTCCTAAGTCTGAGCAAAGAACCAGTGTTTAGTCTGAAATCAAAATGAGGTCTAAGAACCCAGAAAAGAGAGGATTGATTGGAAAGATAATTGATAAAGTCAAGAGCAAGAAACAGGAAGTATCTAAGTCGTCTCCTAAAACAAATCCTTCTGTACAGCCTCAAGGACCAGTATTTATTCAAGATATTCACAATGCTGTCAGAACAAACAGAAAAGTAGTTACCTCACACCCTAGAAAAGGAAAGCAAGTAATTGAGTCGGAATCAACCTCTGAGGACAGTACATATGAGCCAAACAGCGAATCATCCTCAGAAGATACTGAGGTAGTTTCAGAAGTTGATGTTTTTAGCTGTGAGGAATTGACCGGTCTGAGTAACAAGAAACTAAGAGCAGTAAGATTGGTGAATGAGAAAATTTGGTTTCCTGAGTCCAGACCTGCTCTTGGTGAAAATTTTGTGTCTCTATATTACACAAAAATATATACTATGCTTACCTGCTTAGAAAGGATGTAAAGGAAAGTCAGTATCTGCCCTGACATCTCATCAGTATATAGACTGGGATCAAGTAAACAGTATAATTGGCTCAACTGGACTATATGACTGCATAAACTCAACTCCTGGACTGAGTGATATAATGTCAAACAAGACTATACCCTGGAATGTCTCAAGAACTCTGGAATTCTATGCTTCCTTACTAGTGAACAAACAAAGGAAGTATATCATGTTCACTATAAATGGAAAAATCAGATCATCTCAATTTGAGTCTGCAATTGGAGCCACAAGTCCTTTGACAAATCGAACTAGAATTTTTGAAAAGATGTTCCCTCACCAAAGATGGAGACTGAGTGGTGATATGCCAGATCTTCAAATATCTGGGCAAATTTATAAAAATACCTCTAGTGCAGACTTCAATCCCAACAGGGTCTCATGTCTAACTGAGGAAGCTAAAGTGCTTCTGCTTCTACTCAGGCACACTATATATCCTAAATCTGGTTACAAGGAAGGTGTGACCTCAGTACAAGCTTGGCTACTTCATCTAATCCTATCGAGACAACCAATTGACTTGGCTGATTACTTTTTGGGTCAAATGGAAGAAGCCATTTACAGGAAATTTGGAAGTTCTCTGCCTTTTGCTCAGCTGATCACCACAGTCTTGTTGGCACAGGGGATAATTTCACAAGATGAGCTGAATAGGGAATTCAAATGTTTTCCTAAGAAATACAACATGCATATCTCTACTGGACAAAATTTGAGAATCACTGGCTTCCTTCCAATATCACAAGCCAATCAACCAGAGGAACCAGTATTGGCTGAGGAAGAAACTGGATCAAGTACTGAAGCTGAAGATAACTTTGACAGAAACAGCTTCAGAGAATATTCACAAGCACAAGGCAGTGACTCCTGGTATCAATCCTTTGGAAGTCATATGCCCTCCTATGATAGTCACCAGCATGTTTATGAGAGTCCTCATGAGCCTGCCAGGAGTGGACATGACAGAGAGCCCAGTGCTCAAAGTAGTGACAGGGGTAAAGCTGTAAGCCATCATGAATTTGCCTCAGAAGAAACAAAAGCAGTTCTTGGAAAAGGATTATTGAATATGGATGAGGTTGCAACTCAAGTTCTTTCAGGTTCAGTTGATAGAACTTTAAATGAAGAACAACAGTTGTATAATCTTCAACAGTTAGCAGCTGCATCAAGATTCATGGATGAACAAGCATTCAAACCAGCAGCCCATGAGCATGAGGCAGGGGGATCTGGCATGCCCCATGAATATGAGGAAGAAGAATCTAGGATGCCTCAATAGTTTAAAACTCATTATCCCCCATCTTCAGTTCACCCTGAACATGATCAAAGGGATACTTTTCCTGGATGGCAGAGTCTCTTTGATTATCCATATCCTACTTCATCTTCTCAAAAACATGCTGAGCAAGCCCAAGAAGATACTTTTCAAGTCTCTGATTCTCAACCAGCTTGGTTTTCAACTTTTGAACAACAATATTATGCTGATCAAAGAGGATTCCAAGCAAGATACTTGGAAGATCAGGATACAGCTACTCTAAGATATGAGGAACTAGTGAAATTTCAAAATGAAGTTATGTCCAGATTTGATCACCTAAGCAGAAACCAGGACAACCTAAGACAACATGTCCAACAGCTTGATACCAATCAAAATCCGATAAAGGACAGACTGTATGACATGAACCAGAAAATGGATGATCAGTACAAGAAATTGAGAAATCAAGTTGAAGCTACAAACACATCTCTATCAAGTAATCAGTTATGGATGAGACATCAGTTAGACCATCTTTCATATTTCACTAAGGATGCCTTGCTTGACTACACTCGTTTGGCACACGATTGCATGTATGATGTGGGTGAAGTCCTTGCTGAAACTCGTACTATGAATGAGTCTTTGGATCAAATGCAGTCAGATCTTCAATATTTGACCATTCAGCTAGGTGACCTAGACTATCCAAGTTGGCATGATCAAGCTATGTCTCAAGGGCCAGAAGATCAAACCCAAGAAACTGCTGCTGATAAACCAGTCTCTCTTCCAAGGAAAAGCTCAGCTCAGGGCCAGCTCAAGAAAGTCTTTTCCAGGCGCAAGTAGCAACCCTTTTTGGCTATTGATGCCAAAGGGGGAGACAATCCTCATAATCTTAGTCTCTTAGGTTCTATGCTGTAGGTGAACTTTATATAAGTATTTGAGATTTATTTGTATATGACTTATGAGTGGTGCTATTATATTAATGCTATCCTTGTTTACGATCCTATATTATTGTTTATATATGCTCTGATACTCTCCTTGATTCATGCTCTGATACTCTCTTTGATTGATAAGACCTTGCTTGTATTTATGCTCTGATGATTTAATATTTTAATGCTTACCTATTGTGTGCTTCATACTACTCTGAAATCTACTTAATATTCTGACAAAAATTATGAGTACTGTAAATTTCTTAATAGTCCTCTGTCAAAATTCAGTGCATGCACTCATTAAGGGGGAGCACATTCATTCATAAATTCTGTAGTCGGTATATTTAGCTAACTCTGTTTTGCAGAATAAGTGAGATATTGTTAAGTAAAAGGTATGTTGTCATCAATTACCAAAAAGGGGGAGATTGAGAGCTTCTAGGACCCCCTCAATTCTTTTATTGTATTATTATGGTTTTGGTATTGATGACCAAGTTAATAATTCTCATAGCTTTGAAGAATATATGCTAAGATTCAAGAATGAAGCAGGTTGAACGAACAAGAATAAGGTGCTTACTTCGGTTTTGACTTGGGAGATGGTTCAAGTCAAACAGCTAGGTTTGTGTCTTTTCTATTTGGCTGTCTAAAGAGGGACTCTGCACAAGCAAATAGTTTGGTTTGTAAAGCAAAAACAAAACTAGATCTCTTGGAGCAAAAGACTCTTAGGTTTTATCCTTTTCAATCATATCTCTTAGTATAACGGACACAAATTTCAGCTATCCTTTTCTTCAGTCCGTTGCATACCTTGAAACTATTCTGCGTCAAAACTCCCTTTGATTATCTGATCTTTGGACTAAATATATTTGTTTTCATATTCCCATATCCTTGATAAAAAGAACCTCCTTTGAAAATCATCTGATAGCCAAGGGTTTGCCTATGTATAACGGACCAAATATATTTAGTCCGGCATACATGCAAAAAGGTCACTCCTCTGTGACAGACTAAAATGTCTTTGGTTTCCCATCTACAGCGGACCAAAAATTTGGTCCGGTACTCTTTCAGTTTATAAGTCTTTGGTCGGACTAAATCTTTGATGTTCTTTTTTTATTGAAACCCAAAATAAATATCCTCTACCTTCCAAAGAATTTTACTTACACAACGGACCAAACATTCGTGCTTAAATATTTCAGTCCGTTGCTAAAGTAAAACGCTTGGATAATATTTATCTCTATTGAAAAAGGTCTTTGGCATCAAACTTTTGAAAAGTCCATGTATGACGGACCAAAAATTTGGTCCGACGTACATGTGTCTCTATGCCAGACCAATCTTCTGAAAAGTCCATGTATGACGGACCAAAATTTTGGTCCGACGTACGTATGTCTCTTTGGCAGGCAAACCTTCTGTATAGTCCTTGTAGGACGGACTAAAAATGTGGTCCGACGCACATGTACTTCTCTCAGTCGTATGCCGGACCTGTCCCTGTGAAAAAACCTATGCACAACGGACCAAATTTTTTGGTCCGTCGTGAATACCCTTATTTGGTCCATCATACATATGTCCAGTATCGCTAGGCTCAGTTGCTCAGTCCGTTGTATGTGTATATTTTTGTTGTTTTTGACATCTGACACGTCCAATGGCTACTTTCTCTCCAAGTGGCTATATAAGCATTTCATGAGCCATCTACCAACAGATAGATTGAACTCCTTTACATTTTAGCATTGAAAAATAGCTCTCATTCATAAAAGGAGTCTTTGCTTCAACTTCGCATTCAAAAATTCTCATTCATCTCTAAGTGTGTCAGCTCGAAGTCAGTGTCTAGTTGTGTGAATTGCCAAGTAAACCAAGAGACAGAACTTGTGCAAAGTTTATTACTCTTGGATCTTAGTGATCCTAGACAGCTTGGAGGAAGTGAACAGTGTGACCTGTCCAAAGGTGTTTGTGGAAGGCAACTGTGTTTGTGAAAGGTTTGGAACTCACCTCACGGGAGTAGTGAAAGAGTTACCTGAGTGATCGCCAGAGCTACTGCGACTAGCTCTGGAGAAGCAGAACTTCGAAAGAAGTACTTCAACGTGGATTAGGAGAGCGGCTCCGAACCACGGGATAAATCTTTGTCTCTCCTGTGTCATTTCGTTTATTGCTTTCGTTGTTATCCTTATTTGCTTTAACTCTTTTTTATACTTTGCTGTGAGTTGCTCTCTGTTCTATTGAGTAAGTTGTTTAAAAAGTTTAGATCATGTTAAAATTGCCTATTCACCCCCCTCTTGGCCATCTCGATCCTTCAGGCTAGCCCTAAGAAAAATGCTGCTAGGGGCAGTGTATCAGATGATGTATATTATAAGGAGTCGGCTATTCACAGACTTCGCTAGTTTCACCGTTAGCAACGTAGGTGGACTACTTTGGTTCATTCAGATCTGACTATATTTTTTGTTCAACCGATTCTTTTGCTTTGGACCCAGTCGAAGACACAGCGTTTTCGCGGGAGGATACCCCAGAGGATGCAGTGCCTCAATTTAGAGCCAGCCGGTCAAATGGCGAAAGGTTCATAATGTGCTCTGGGAATGAGACAAGAGTCACACCTGTCGACTCAAGGAAGTATTTGTCATTCTTCTTATAGCTTGACAATGAAGACTTCAAACAGCAAGATTTCTTCAGTTATAGCAGTGCAATCGATTTTGCATGGCTATCTTTTCTGTAGCTGGAAGCCGACAGCTCCTTAATGCCTCAAGCAACCTTGGAAATTTATAAGCTTTTCATTTCTTCGAGCATCCTTCATGTCGACCTCAACACAAGGAATCGGACCTTTCAGCCCTCAAGTGAATTTTACCATCCTTCAATTTATGCCAGACAGTTGGGCTTTGGGCAAGTTATTCCAAGTCTCCCACTCCTTGATCGGCTTCAGCCAAGAGCTCGGGTTCACAACATAGCCGCAACAAGCATAGTGCTGGAAATAGCCGACGAGCTCCAGATTGAAAACTTACCACATTTTGTATTGAATACTCATTAGGCATGACACTTCTCTTCTTGGTGGTCGGCAGTCGCAGAGGCGCTTTATTTGCAGAAGACACCGTTGGCTATTATAAATGCATTCTTCCCGAATCTTCCAGAGCCGACGGTAGAGACTAACAGCGAATCTAGCGATAAGGCTAGCTCTTTGGGATACACTAACACAAGTATCGTAGATATAACTGGAGAGGTATCGGCTTGAATAAATCCTTTTTGTCATATCCTTCATTTTATCTATTGCTTTTACTAATAGGCTTTCCTCCTCTCAAACTAAAGCCGTGGGGAAGAAGGTCGCAACTAGCCCATCAGGCAGCGCCCAACCTAGCAAGCAGCCTCACCAATCGATGGGCCTGACCGGGTATACATCCGGCATATTGGGAATCCAAAGTCCTTTGTCGAACATCGAGAAGCAGCAACAACCCAGTAAGTATTTCAATCCACTATCTTTCCTTTTACTCTAAACACCTTTTCATCAACTAATACTTTATAGTCGATTAATTTCAGAGAAAAAGTGCGCCAAGGCTCCTGCCAAAAGAGGCGCCAAGCCTCAAGAGAAGAGCGATGAAAGCCTCCCACATTCTCCTCAAGCATCGGCTACGGGAGGAGTGAGTTACTTTCATTAAAATTTCTTTATCTCATTGTATCAGCTTTATCTTACTTTGATTTTTCGTTTTTAGCCAACTCTATCAGTGCAAGCGGCTACCATTCTAGCTGATTTGCCTACCGCCTATGTCGGGCCTCTGCCACCATCATCATAGCCGACATCGTCGGCCCCTCCCATTGCTGTTGCTCCAGAGTCATCCAATCCAACAAACCTGATGGGTTTCTATTTGGCCGATCTCGATGATCCTGAAATAATGGCCACAGATGACTACCCATCAGATATTCAAAAAGCATCGATGTTTCAATGGAGACGTAAACTGTTGTGACGTCAGCTCCAGGGATGCAAGAGCGACTCAATAAGCTTTTCGGCCTGGTGATGATGCCGCAAGCAGAAATCCTCAATGGCAACCAACCGATCCGGAACGCCATGGCTGCCGTTGAAGCCGAATTACCCCCAAAGGCAATGGCCGAGCTGCTTGATGTCTGTCACCTAGACGACAAGAAGGCAACAATTGAGGCATCTCAGGCTAGAATCGCTCTACGAGAGGCACAAGGAGCTAACCAGAAGATACTAGATAAACCGGTGGTCGATACCAAAGCGAAGAAGCATAAGTTCGATGCTGACACCCAATCACTTAAGGCCAACGTAGTAGCAGTGCAAAAAGTTGAGTTGACCAAAAAGCTTCTCGAAGAGGAGTTGGCCAAGGTGATAAAGCAAATTTCCAACGGCCATCAACTCATTGAGAAGTCTGCATCGGCTATCAAGGAGCAAAAACTTGCAATAGCTTTGGGCGTAGCCGACGTCAAGAAGCAATCAACCAAAATCGCTCCTGTACCCGGAAGTGCCAAGGAAGATGAAAGGATCCTAGATGAGGTGTAGGGGATGATAGCCAAGGCTGCGGTAGCTTTATCGGGTTTGGACGCGACACTCCTTGGCTCTGGATTGTAATCGGCTAATACTTTTGTAATGCACACTCCCTGGCTCTAGACTATAATCGGCTAATACTTTTGTAATGCTTCATGAATCCCTGTAATGCTAATGGTTCGAAAACATTCTTCTGATGCTGAAATAACTTTAATCGGCTGCTTAACCGATTTTTATTTAAGTCTTCATTCTGCAATGTATAATTCGCTTTATTTTTCAAACTCAGCCAAAACTAACCGTACCTAGTTAATTTGACCTCGCAGGCAACAAACGTTTATAACCGACTAGGAATCAATCCAAACGCTAGGGTAGTATTTCTTTAGGTATTTCCCGTTGATCGTCTTAGGAAACACCACACCTTCTAACGTCAAATGTAGGAATTCCCATCAACAAGCCGATTTACTTTATATGGTCCTTCCCATGTAGGGGACTACTTACCAAACCGGTTATCTCTAGAGCCGATAGGTAGTATAGTTTTCCAGACCAAATAGGCTTCACAAAAAAACTTAGGCATCACCTTTTGTTACAAGTCTTTGCAACTCTCATCTTATTCTTCTTAAGCCGATCCAGTTTACATAAACGTAATTCATCCAGATCATATAAGTTATCAATCATTAATTCTTTGTAATCTTGAACCGATAAATCACTTTGTCTGAATTCAATAGTTTAATACCTAAGCTTTTGGCAAAATTCTGAAAGTTATCAGACATAAACACAATTCCTTGATCGGTCGTAATGGTTTGCGAAATTCTAAACCGATGGATAATATGCTCATTATCAAATACGGTAGCTTCAACACTTGTAACCTTTTTGAGTGGTATAGCTTCAACCCATTTAGAAAAATAATCGATCGTGGCCAAAATGAACTTGTGGCCTTTGCTCGAAGCAGGAAATATTTGCTTGATTATATCTATACACCAGCCTCTGAACGGCCAAGGTTTAATAATAGGGTGTAAAGCCGAAGCTGGAGCCAATTGTACGTTGCCGAATTTCTGATAAATCTGGCATCCTTTATAATATCGAAAGCAGTCCTCCAACATGGTCACCAAAAATACCATGTACGCCTTAGTATCCATTTCATCTTATAAGTCGATTGATGGGATCCGCAGATACCTTCGTGTACTTCTCTCATCGCTAATTTAGCTTCATCGGCTTCAAGGCATCTTAACAATATACCTTCCACTGTTCGATAATATAGTACGTTATTCAAAACTACGTACTTCAAAGCTTGCCGCCTAATTTTCTGCTCCGTCGGCTTAGAAGGGTCAATCAAGTATTTCATTATCTTTGCCCTCCAATCGGCGACATTGACACACATTACTGTTTTCTCAATCGGCTCACACTCTTCTAATCGGCCAAGATTCTTATAGCCCGACGCTTGTTGAGCTAATAAGTTCGCTCTGTTGTTCATTTCTCTAGGAATGTGACCAATAGAGAATCTTGTAAATGAGCCGATTATGACAAGACTACTCCCAGAATTTAATCAAAACTTCATCATAGTAATTATATTCTCCCTTAATTTGTTGCACAACTAACAGAGAGTCACCATAAACCTCACAGTATATACTCTGATATTTTCGAGCAACTGCAGGCCTCTAAGCAATGCCTCATACTCTGCTTGATTATTTGAGCATCGGCAATTTAGCCAAAATGCAAAGTCAAAATTATGCCCTCTGGGTGAAACAAATACTATTCCAATACCATCACCCTCTCGGCATACCGATCCATCAAAATATAGTTACCAAGGGGCCACAGATACCAAATCGGCAATAATCTCATGACCCGTTTTGACGTCGGCTATCGCCTGCCCTTTTACCGCTTTAGCCGATTCATATGTCAGGTCGAACTCAATGAGCGCATAAGCCCATTTACCAAGTCGACCACGCAAAATTGAAGCTACCAGCATATACTTTATCACATCGGTTTTACAAACGACCTTACAAGCCGATGCTAAAATATAATGCCTTAATTTTATACAAGCAAAATATAAAGATAGACAAAGCTTCTCTACAAAGGGATACCTGGTTTCAGCATCAAGTGTCGGCTTAAGTAGAAAATTCCTCTTTCTTTGCCATCAACTTCTTGTGCCAAAACAGCTCTCATAGTTTCCTCCTCAGCCGATAGATATAATTTAAAAGGTATAACTTTTTGTGGCGTGGCCAAAACCGGAGGATTAATCAAGTACTCCTTGACATTATCAAAAGCTTTTTGTTCATCGGCTCCCCACACAAACTCCAGACTGTTCTTTAATTTTAACAATGGGTAAACACACAAATACAGCTAGAAAGATTTGAAATAAACCGTTGCAAATAATTTATTTTGCCGATCAACTTTTGCAACTCATTTTTACATGTCGGCGACTTTGTTTTGGCTATGGCTTTTACCCTTTCTTGATTGACTTCAATTCCTCTCTCATGAACCATGAAGCCTAAAAATTGTCTAGCCGACACGCCAAAAGCACACTTGTAAAGATTCATCTTCAAACCATACGCTCTTATATTTTTAAAGACTGTTTCTAAATCGGCCAGATGCTGCAAATCTTCTGTAGACTTCACCACGACATCGTCGATGTAAATCTCCATTATAGAGTGATTAAATTATGAAAAATTAAATTCATGGCTCTCTGATATGTAGCACTAGTATTTTTCAACACGAAGGTCATTACAGTCCATTCAAATAACCCTAAGGCACTAGGGCACCTGAAAGCTGTTTTAGGTATATCGGCTTCTGCCATGAATATCTTATTATATTTGGCATTGCCATTAAGAAAGCTAATAATCTTATTCCCTGATGCAGCATCGATGAGCATATCGGCTATTGGCATCGGATATACATTTTTTGGCGTAGCTTTGTTTAAGTCCCTAAAGTCGATGCACACTCTCAATTTTCCATTTTTCTTCATTATTGGAACGATATTAGAGATCCATTCAACATATTGGCAAGGCCTGATAAACTTGGCCTCCAGCAATCGTTCGATTTCTTCTTTTATAGCATTATACATGGCCGGATTAAACCTTTTAGGAGACTGTTTGAATGGCCGATAGCCTGGTTTCGTAGGTAGCCGATGTTTTACAAGCTGTCGGCTTAAACCAGGCATCTCATGGTATTCCCAAGCAAAACATTGTAGGTAGCCGATGTTCTACAAGCTGTCGGCTTAAACCGGGCATCTCATAGTATTCCCAAGCAAAATAATCTTTATAATTCTTAAGAATTTTTACAAACTCATCCTTATAACTTTCATCTAATTTTGCACTATCGAATGTTGGTTTCTTCGTATCTCCGTCGCCTATATCGACTTCCTCAAGCAAATCGATCATATAAACCCTTGGCCTAATTTCTTGATTTCTTGAAAATCTTCAATGACCTCATAGCTATCCGTTTTTTGCCGATAGCTTTGCATCTTGCCATGTAAAACTTCATTTGTCCGATCAAAAGTGCTAGGCCTCACATTGATCGGCATAAGCCCCGTCTTATTGATGCAGATGAAATCACAGTCATCCAAGGCTTTTCCTGATAAGCACTCAGCTTCTTCATGCTGCCAATTCACATCTGAACTGGCCATAGCTATGTGAGTCGATGTGTCGGCTTGAACAACCTCAACTACATCCTCGTTCCATTGAACGAGTAATTGATGCATAGTCGATGGAATGCAACAATTGACATGAATCCAGTCTCACCCAAGTAAGACATTGTAGTTGCCCTTTGCATCGACTACAAAAAAGGTAGTCGGCAATGTTTTGTTACCAACAATCAATTCTGTGACCATGACACCCCTGGCTTTAGTGGGATCCCCTGTGAAATCGTTTAAAATCATGTTAGTTTTAATTAGGTCTTCATTGGACTTACCCAACTTTCTACGGGTCGTATATGGCATTAGGTTAATCGTCGCCCCGCCGTCAACAAGCATTCTCGAAATCGGCTTACCGTTAATACGTCCTTTTAAGTATAACAGCTTAAGATGCCGATGAGCATCTTGAGGCTTTTCAAAGACCACATCTTGAGCACCTAAACATAGCTGAGCAAATGTCTCCTTAGCCAATTCAGTCTTGATCTTGAATTCGGCTGGTAAGGTGAACACCATGTTGAATCACTTGAACCATATTCGATGAAGTTTACTTTGTCTTTTTCTTTATCCTTATTTTTTGAACTTTATCTTTAAAGGTTCTATTGGTAAAACGGCCTTCTTAAGCCAGTACACGATTAACAGATGACTTAAATCGATGACCTCCTGTCCGTCGAATTTCTCCTTCAGTAGGGTAATTATTGGGTAGGGTAACGCTAAAGCACCAATTTCTTATCTCTCTAAACCTTTTAATGTAATATGTGACCGATTCTCCAAACTTCTATCAAGTAAAACTTAGGTCCGAAATTCTAAGTTCTAAACTTCCATAGAAAAAGTATTTGTAGAATTGGCTTTCCAAATCAATCCAAGAGTTGACTGAATTTGGTGGCAAGGTTGTGAACCATGTGAAAGCAGCCCCTGACAAAGATAACATGAATAATTTCACCCTCAACCCATCGGTCTGAGTTGCTTCATCGCATTGTGTGTTGAAACGTCCGATATGTTCCAAGGTAGTAGTAGAATCATCTCTCGAAATTTTTGCAAAGCAGTGACCTTGAAGTTATTGGAGTAAGGCATCCGATCAATGTAGTCAGGATACGGCTTCCGATAGCCTATAACTTTTCCCTTGGGTTGTATGCTGAATTGATCTCGTAATACGACAGATATATGATCGACCCAATCGACTGTCTGAGCCGATTGTGATTAAGGAACTTGTCAATTAATATCGTAATTGGCATGCTGCCCCCGAGTGTTAGCACGGGATGATATGGTATAAGTGGGGGTTGTAAGTTATATGGGCGTTCATAGCCAACGTTAGATCTTCTGGTCGTCGGCTCTGGCAGCGGAACAAAAGGCTTCGAATATATCACAACCCTATATGAGGCCGGATTACTTTGTGGGATCGTCTCACAGTATTGTGGACGTAATTGAGGCTCTATCGGCTGTGGACCGAGTGTCGAAAAATGTAAAATGGGGCCGATGGCGGTAAACTGGTTTGACAGTCCAACTTAGCACTGTTAGTATGCGGAGTAATGTGGGGCTGTGGTTGCACCCGAATCACTTGGTAGGATCATGGTTGGTTGGGTCAGCATCAGAGTTAGAATCGGAACCGATGGCTTAGGATCGGCTAATGGACCAGAACTCTTTGTATTTGCCGATATCGAATAGACCGGATAATTTGACAAAACTTGCATCGGATCTAACAAATTTCCAATAGTTGCTAACTCCTGAGAAATGGCTTTAACACTATTAGCAATTATCGGCTTAAGAGTTGTTACTAAGGGCAATGACCGGTTGATCAAAGCATGATGCACATATTGATTAATCATAGTAGATAATTCAACTTGTGCAGGCATGTATCAGCTTACCGATGCATCGGTAGTCTCCATATTGCCAAAGGGATTGACTGTCGTCAGAACGGTCTTTTGAGTGACGCCGCGTCGAGTCTTCTAGTAGCAGTTTAGCATCATCTCCTCGAGCGCAGCCTTTCGATCCTCAATCTCTTTGCGTTGTTCTGGTGTCGAATCATCCAATGTCGGAATGATTATAGCATCAGAGTTGACATCGAACGGAAGGATTGATTTTCCTGAAGAAAATATCATGTCCCACCGGGCGAACCAAAAGTGTATTGGCTTCGAAAATATAGTGAAGGGTTTGATTGGCTCAAACACACGCAAACAATAGGTTTAAGAGGTTCGAGGCATGCCAGCCGATTTGATCCTGCAATCGACAAGAAAATTATAATCTAAACAGTTATATCAGTCGATTAGGTTTTCAATGGAGACCTGATCTAAATAGCTATTTAGCCGATTAAATCGCATGTAACGATAAGTCTAAACAACTTATTGAAGCGGATTAGATGGTTTTTGTAACATCCCAAAATTTGGGTTTTCAAAAATCTTTTGTTTAATTTATCTTTCCAAAAATCCCCGCTGATTTTCTCGCTTTAATAAAGCTTAATCTAGAATTTTCTAAAGCTGAAACAATTTAATTTGATTAATATAAACTTCAATTAAAATAAATTTAGTTTTATTTGAGTTCATTATGCTTCAAGGAATTTTCTGTAATTTTTTGAGATTTTTCGGAGTTCGTTTGCTATTCATTTGAAATTAATTTAAATTAATCCTTTTGTTAAATTTAATTAAACACTACAAAAGTTTAAATAAAGTTTGGTTAAAAATATTTTATTTGAGCTCCAAATGTCTTTAAATATTTTCTGGAATTTTTTTAGAATTTTTCTGGTATTTCTATTGCTCTAAACGAATTATTCTAATTTTTGGAATTATTTTAATTCGGAAATTGGATTAAATTCAGAATTTCTTGGCCCAATCCTTCCTCCATTCCCGCACCTCCACGTGTCAACTCTCGAGCCGGCCACATTGCCGCCCAGCCGCAGCACTCCGATCCCCATCCGAAGCACCACAATGCGCCACGTCATCACTTACTGTTCATTACACGCCAGTTGTTCGATCCGATCCGTTTTCAATCCAAATCCGGTTTTTCTTCGTGTTTCCATACATGGCATGAATCCCTAGCCTATATAAGTGTCCTAATACCCCTCCCACGCACCCCTAATCCCCAGATCACCTCCCAAAACCTAAAAATCGCAGCCGTACCTCTTCCGGTGAGCTACCCTCGTCGGCCAAAATTGGCGTCGTGTTCCCCATAATTTCTGTGAGTTTTTCTGAAGTCCTCTCATGTCATCTCGTGCCATATGGTCTAATCTACCTCTCCACCAAATTTGCTGCAGTTTCATTCGCAAAATCAAAAGTTACGGCCATTCTAATCTCTAATCTTGTCGTCGCCCGTTCTCCTTCGTTTTTGCTAATTTGACCAAGCCCTTTTTACTGTAGACTCATCTTGATGTCCTCTACGCAGTGCTCACTCTAACTCAAGGTTTTGTCTATGGGATTTCTGCAGAAAATTCAATCTTCCCCGATCAGGCTACGAACGTACAGCTAAAGACTTTCTCGTGTGTTCCCTGTTGATCCAGAAGGTAAAACTCCAATCCTTTCTCATCATATTGTGCCTTAGGGTCCCAGATAGCTCTCTGTAAAATTTGGTTAGGTTTCATCTATTATTTTAATAGTTATAACCGTTTGATCTATTAACTTTAGCAGTCATTCATTGGTAGTTTGTGATCTGTCCATTGGGTTGCCGCCAAATCCACTTATATCGTTGAGCTCGTCTTGTCGCGTTCTACGTGGTGCTCACTTCCCCTTTGCTGTTCCATCAACCAGAAATTTTAATATTCGTTAGCTGTCGCCTTTCATTAGTGCCGCGCGCCGTCTTTTGCCACCAGCCATCTTAGTTCGCCTTGGTCGTGTCGTCATTTCCAGTAGGCCATCATTCTCTGGTTTGCCCATCTTTAGAGTTCATTTGGTCTTCGGTTGCCATCAATGCCATATTTTAGAATCTACCCGTCGTCTTCGATCTAGTACCTTTCATTATCGGAACTTGTTTCGGTTAGCCACCCTTGGTAATCTTTTGTCGCAGAGCCAACCCTACCTATCTTATCCCTTTGCCAAGTGGATCTATCCGCGAGTCGTTCCTCTCAAACCCTAACTTAACCTTGGGTCCAATCTGTCGTTGACGATGCATCATGTCATGTAAACCTCGCAACTCGCAGATCAATCCTGAGCCATATCATAACCTTGCTACCATATCATTGTACCGACAATCGATATCTTATCTTTGCATCAGTGTCTTGTCGTCGCTTCGCTATCATCGCATGTGTGCATACTCGCAAAAGCCCTAGTGTAATATCATCATCCTCTCTATCGCCTTATTGTAATCTAACCCCATCACCTATGAGTTTAGCCTTGTCTTCATTTCCTCGCTGCCTTGTCATCGTCAAGCCTCTTGATCGACGTATGACTGAACTCAGATCGAATCGCATGAATGTCGACCCCACTTGTCCATGTCCTATTCTTGAAAATCTAATCTGCCATTGACCTAGAAGTCATTTGTGGACTTGGTCGATAGACCATTGGCCATATGTCGTATCCTTGTGCCATATCTAATCTATTAGTCTATCTTTCTTTTGTTTGACTGTGTATCTGTTTAGTCAACAAAAGTCAACATTGAGCATCAGTTTAGTTCATTGCGAACTAACGTATCTTTATGGACCCGGTTTATAGATCGAGAGCCCATATGTCATTGTCTATCCAATCAAGATAATAACTTTAGAAGAAATATTCTTTGGAATATTATTCTTTCTTTCTCAGTTATCAGTCTTTTCCTTTTCGATGTATCCCGAAAGCTCGTTCTCTTTTGTCTAATATCTGATCTAATCCATTCAAGTTCCTAAATTTATCTAAGCCTTTGTGATCCAATACTATCCGTTCTCAATTTGGATTTTATTTGATTTATCTTTTGAGTTAGTTTGTATTTGCTTCTTCTTTAATCGTTAGACGCATCGTCCAGAAGTTGTTCTAAGGAGCTGAAGATCAAGAAGGTAAAGATTGAAGATCGAAGATCAAGAATCAAAGATAAAGAGTAAATAACAGTAAAAATCGCAAGGGCCAAGCAAGTTGTGCTTTGATCATGTTGAACCCATCTTTATAAAGATGCTATATTGTTTTACCTATTGCATATTATCTCAAGTATATACTGTTTCACATTAAATTGGGATCTAGTTGGTTAATTAATAGTTGGTTAATTAATAGTTGGTTAATATTGATAATCAACATGGGCTGGTTAGACCGTCGTAGATTGCTTAGCCATGCCATGTCATCACATGTGTTGAATCATCACTGATTAATCTTGACTAATGGAATATGGAACAATGTTATGAACTTGTGTGTCATGTGTGGTCACACAATGAGATTGACTTGTTGATAGCATGTGGTGCTTGGTAATTAACTGGGGTGATAATGATTTAGATTAGGGCAAGTGGCGAGGGGCAGTGTGCCAAGGTGGGACAGATTTGGTAGAGGGTATGTGGAAGTCTTGCCCTAGTCACCCTAAGAACTTAACCTTGCAAGTCTTTGACCTGAGTCTTACTTGCAACCACACATCTAGAATGGGACAGCCTAGCCGACTAATTTGTGATGTCTAGATTTCGGTACTGCTGTGGTGTATAGTGAGTTTCGGGTGTACAGGTAGACTCACATGGCGCAAGAGGGGGGCCCGGAGTGTGGTAACCAGTCCCTTCCATGTTGAAACCTCAGCGAGCAGTACAGGGTCTAGACAGAGCATTGTAAAGGCTTTGTCATGATTACCCTGCCGGCACACCAAAGGAAGTGTGCTAATAGCTTGGCAACAAGGGACGATCATGTCGTGTGGGTAAAGTGCATAACCTCTGCAGAGTGTAAAATCTATTCGAATAGCCGTGCTTGCGGTATTGAGCAATGCTCGGGAATTACAGTCAAGGGTTAGACTTTTGTTAAACAAAACTTATTGGGATGGCAGGATTTTCCCAAAAAAAGGCGATGCACAATAAGATCAGAGAAAAGCAAACCTGGGTAGATTGGTGTAATCGAGGATTATCAACAATCGGCGGATGCGTAACTTTATTGATCAAGAACAAATTACAGAGTCTAAATTACAAAAGCTACTCCTAGTCGATAGGAAGTAAATAAAAGTAGATGCGAGTTGTTTGGTTGATTGTTGTATATTCTTCCTACTCGTCTCAGGTTCTCTTTTATAGCGTATAGGCTGATCGTATCATTCTCCTACCCGCCACAAACCATAGATAAAATTTCATCTTTGAATCAATATCGGCTAGAATTCCAACTTTAACTTAACTTTTCACTTTTTAAACCGATATCGGCCAGAAATATCCAATTTTGTCCTTAGCCTGATAAATTAGTTACACTTTACCAAATTCTAGTGCTAACAATAAGTGAGAACCAAACACGCTCCAAATGATGCTTGAACGATTACGTTGTCGGGGGCAAACAAAGTCGACATTCTAAATTTTCCTATAGGTGTAAAACTATAGCTATCTGTCTCAATATTTCTTTGTAAACCCTATCGTATATTTTCTCAGTTTCTGGATATATATATATATATATATATATATATATATATATATATATATATATGTATGTGTCTTTTTAGCTTTCAAATTTTGTTTTTAAATGCATATTATTCTACAATTTTGAGACAACTTTTAACTATTTTTTTGCATACCCTACCATTTATTATTCATAATGTTAATTATTACTATAAAATAGAGTAACACACTATCCAATAGCAATAAATGAGCTAATGAACAAAGGCAATTTGGTTATTTCTGTATGTTTCTTGATTAAAGTGTAAAATCCTAAAACACCAGTTTTTTTTGTTACTAGTTGCCTGTGCATTACAACGAAAACTCAATTTGCGATAAAAAATTTATTTGCAAAGAACACTAACTTTAGTTATGTTTCAATAGTAGGAAAAGTTTGTTCCTCCGAAGAGATTTGACTATCGGGTTAAATCCTCTTCCATCTCAATCGTTCATGTTAGATCCAACGAATCAAGTACTTTGAAGGAGAACAGACGATCGCCACCAACTCTTAATTAGAATTAGTAGAGAGATATCAATCCTTACCATTGAAGGACGAGAAAGTTATTGCCTTCCTCTTGAAGGAAATCTTTTTGTTTCTTGCACGCAACCTTTCTCTTCTCTTCTCTTCCTGCGTGTGTCTCCACTACTGATCGCCTGTCCTCCTGGTGATGAGAGCGGGTGCCCTCTAATAGGGAGTAGATGAAAGCAGAAGGCAGCGTACGCAGGCGGATAGAAGCTAGGTCTCCCCGATATCTTCGTGATTGGCACGTGATTTGGTTGCGTGATTCTTTTCTTTTTAATCTATGCATTTCTAGATACGATAAGATAGAATTCCCGTATTATAGGATACGGTAAGTATATCATTCTATCCATTCAGGACATGATGAGAAAATCCTTCCATTTAGAAGATATATGAATAACATCCTTCCATAGTAAGAACATGTGAATAGAGATATGTTAAAATAATATTTCTATTAAAAAAGATATGATAAAATCCTTCCATCTAAGATATGATTAAATTCTCTTCTATCTCAGTTGTTTATGTCAAGATCCAACAAATTAGATACTCTAAAAGAGAATGGACCACTGCCACTAACTCCTATTTAGAAGTAGTAGAGAAATATGACCGGTTTATAATCCAACGGTCAATGCACTATGTACGCAAAAATCCGGTACTCAAGTTACAGATAACGTTCGTGAGAGGCAAAATCCAACAAAATACTAGATTCGTCAGCAGAACAAAATACTAGATTCGTCAACAGAATATTATTTTTTTCCGGCGATTTAGCAACACAATATTATTTTTTGCCGGTGATTTAGCAACAGAATATTTGCCGCATGATCATCAACCATATCTCCTTTTACGATTCGAACCAGAAAAAGAAAAGAAGAGAACAAAACTACCTCTGTAGATTCGTATTGCCTCTCTGATTGACAGGCGGGCCCCGCCGCTCTCTCCTCCCTATTCGGATTTGGATATGAACTGCGGGCCGCTATAAATTTGCCGCTGCGTGCTACTCCTCCGTGGGAAGCAGTTGATAATCATTGTGGATTGGCTGGCTGGCTGGCAGAGAGGGAGGGATGGATCCCGTGGAGGCGGAGGAGCAGCAGACGGAGCCGCCGGACGACGAGGAGGACGAGGAGGGCTACGCCGAGACCGACCCCACCGGCCGCTTCATCCGGGTACGATCGATTCGACCGGGTTCCTCCTTGTTCTTCTCGTCGTTAACCCGCATCTTGTGTAATTAGATCTTGTTCTGTTCAGATTTAAGTGCGTGTTCTTGGCTCTGTTCTGCTGCTTGGCACGTTAGCAAGTTGTTCTTTAGATTTCTTCTAATCTACATGTTTTTTGTTTTTCGGTTTGCTGCATGTGCAGTATGATGAGATCGTGGGATCAGGGGCCGTCAAAATAGTGTACGCTTCGATCAATCTCATCTGCTGTTTTCATTCCTCTTTTTTTTCTTCTTCTCTGGATTGCAGTTTACCGCTTGATTCGTGGTACAGTTCGGTGTTTTCGTTAGTCTAGGGCCAGTTGGTGATCTAGGCCGATTGAACCCTAGCGAAAAAATCGTGATTATCTATGACTGGATGTTCTAATAAACCCTGGCCCCATGTAAAATTCACTGCATGTAGAGCCTGCAGATTCGGAATTGTTACTTTTCATGTTTCAAAGCCGTGATTTCAATGGCACGAGCAACAATACTGATCACAAGTGTCACCCTTAATGTTTTCTTGAGGAAACCCCAGAAAATTCACGGCAAACATGGTACGGGACGAATATATAATTTTACCAAAATCTGTTGCGCCTTGCTGCATTACTAGTTTGTATACCCAACGGCAAATTTGGAGCTATAACATAAGCAGTTCCAGTTATTTTTAGTCAAAATAACATATTTTTACTGACGGAACACAATTGTTCATCTTGTTTTCCTTATCGTGATATGTTGAATAGCTACAAAGCCTTCGATAAGCTGGAGGGTGTTGAGGTGGCATGGAGCCAATCACGGATTGACGACTCCGTCATGGGGTCGTCAAAGAAGATGGAGCAACTGAATACGGAGATCCAACTGTTGAAGACACTCAAGCACAAGAACATTGAGAAGTTGTTTGCCTCATGGATCGATGAGGAGAATAAGACAGTTAACATCATCACAGAGTTCTTCACATCCGGTAGCTTGAGGCAGTATGTCCCTTTTCTTTAGCACAACTCTGCTCTTAACTATGCACATCCCTCTTTTTATCGAGGGAGTCTTGATACAACTTTGCCTGATTTTCCCTATGGATTCCTTATCTGTTAACAACTTAATTTTTTTATTGGATTAGTGCTACCTTAAATATGTTAGATTGCCAATTTGGGTGGGGTTGTCCACAATACTTTGAAGTATCCAGAAACTTTACCTTCAACATATAGTTCTCTTCTCACCGTTTCAATCAGCATACAGGACATTTACTTAAATGGTTGACCCTTTGAGTTTGAAAATTAAATCGAGTATTTCTTTCTTTTCCCCCTTATGAACTGCGAAATGACCTCTTCGATGTTATCATATAATTAGGTACCGTAGCAAGCACAAGAAAGTGGGTATGAAGGCTATGAGACTATGGGCAATACAGATATTGACAGGGCTAGAATATCTGCATAGTCACAAGCCAGCGATTATACACCGGGACTTAAAGTGTGACAATATATTCATAAATGGAAATCATGGAAAAGTGAAAATTGGTGATTTTGGTTTGGCAATGTTTATGCAGCAACAGAAAGCGCGAAGTATAGAAGGTAGCAATCTCTTCTTTGCATCGGTCTTATTACGACATCTTGTATTTTTCCAACAGCTACACATCTTTCAAAATAGACCTTTTCTATGTACTATGCATGTCTACTTTGAAGGATATGATACGAGCAAATCTTACTTTATTCTGAAAGATGTCCTTTTCAGGTAGGTATGTACTAATAACAATTGTATTGTATCATCAAAATGCAGGCACCTTAGAATTTATGGCACCAGAGCTCTTCACTGGGGATTACAATGAGTTGGTGGATATATATTCATTTGGAATGTGCATGCTTGAAATGGTGACATGTGAATATCCATACAGTGAATGTCAAAGCAAGGCCCATATATACAAGAAAATTTCTCAAGTAAGAGCTTTATGGTCAACAAATCAGGCTATAGTAGCAAACGACAACTTATATTTGTTTGAATGACCCTTTTGTTGCAGGGTAAAAAACCAGCTGCTCTCTCCAAGGTTAAAGATGAAGAAGTAAGATCTTTCATAGAAAACTGTTTAGCTCCATTAGCTGAAAGACTGCCTGCGAGTGAGCTTTTGAAAAGCTCCTTCCTCCAGAATGATGGGTCTATCTCAGTGCCTCCAATTTCGGTCTCTCTGGTCGAGAATGTGACCGAAGATGGGCAGCAGTCTGCCAGCTTCGTGCTTTGGAAGGGCCAATTTCTGCTGAAAGGAAATATGAATGTCATGGACCATGTCGAATTATGGCTAAGATTTCCTGATCCCAATGGTAACTATAGTCCTCAAAATATTTCCTTCTTAAAATTCAACCAGCATTTATTTTGTACTAACACATCAGATTCTTTCAGGTCATTTTAAGAATGTTGAGTTCCCATTTAACGTGGCTGCGGATACCAGTCTTTCTGTGGCTATGGAAATGGTTGAGCACTTTGAATTGCCACAAGGGAGCATACAGATCATAGCACAGTTGATTGATGCATTCTTGCTCATCCTGATCCCTGACTGGACGCCTTGTGTTGCCATTGGTCAGGTGGTTTCTGAGAGTGCTCACAGCTACATCCACAAAATCATGAACTGCAGGCAGTTCAGATGTGTTGTCCCGGAATAATTCTGCTTCCCCAACCGCTGTTACCGCGAGTGGTTATAGTTCTCGGTTTATGTATCGTTTAGTGTTTTTCTTTTAAATGAAGTGGAAGTCATGCTTCAGCCTCTTGTGAGACCTCATATTATAGTGCCCACTCGACGTGCTGCTTAACATGGCATTTTCCACTGATGATGATGAAAGTTACAACAGGACTACTAGTTAAACCAGTTTTGATATTTGTTCCATTCTTTGTATTAAGAAGGAGCAGAAAAATGAGAGTAATCAGTTGAAAATCTTTTTCTTTTCTTTGTTCTTAGTTTGCTAAGTGGGCCATCATGAATTTTTTTATTTATTGTGGAAATTGTACTGTATGATATGAAAATGCCGCAGCGGTGAAGACATGCTGCCAAACGATTTTATTAAGAAACTAGGGCAATGAAAAAGCGTCCGTCCCCAGTGCAAGGTCGAGAGATACATCACACTGTATTGTATATTCCAAACAGGGTATTAGATGTGGCGTAGTTAACCCGAAGATACTATGTTTAATTTTAACATGCATTATATATTATTACTATAACTCACTTTAGATACATACTTTAGATAAGCAATATGAGACTAATTATACCACTATTCTACATGAGCTTTCACACTAACGGATTAGGATATTACAAGCTACTCCATTATGCAAGCCATGCAGACTGAAGTTAAAAGAAGCTAGTGGACGTCAAGGTATAGCTTACATACAACCTCTCCTCTTCCTAGCAATCGTGATTGGAAAGTTAACCAACACATCACCAGAAGGCCCGCAAGAACAGAACAGGAGAATTGACAAGCAGATTTTTTTTAAGAAAGCAGGATTAACACACGAAATCTTTATACCTCAATTACCTATAGCAAGAAGAATCCTATACAAAAACAGTCCTACAAAGACACCAAGAACCACCTGCAAGTAACCTCCATTATACCAGTGCTGACTAAGATCTTGTTTGTTTCGGTTAGACTTTTTGGCATTTGACTTAAAACTAGCTTTTTAGCTTAACGAGCTTTTAAACCGTTTGCTTTTAAGTCAAAACATGCTGTTTGGTATCCTGGCTTTTTGATGGGTTCGATGGTGTAGCTTATTGCTAGAAAGTTTGAAATACCCTTTAAAGTTGTAAGGACTTTTTTTATGTACTAATTTATCTAATACAAATGTTTAATACTTTTTTCACCGAATGTTGTATTGAAAAATATAGATTAATCTTGAGATCAAACTTCATTCTGAGCATAATTATTTATCAACTTGAAACTCTTCTACATGTCAATTTTTAACTCTTCTCAGACTGAAAATAGCATAACAATTCTGAACTCTCGTCAAACCAAATAAAAACATATACTGAGAGGCTCGATGAGGTGGATCCGGTCGCATCTTGCCATGCCAGATTTGGTCGCCTCCACTCGTCTCCCACCGTTCCACCCTCGGGTCTGCCCCCCTCCACGCACGCCACGCCGGATCCGACCGTCTCCCGTCGTGCTACAACCAGATCAGTTCAGCTCCACCTGCGTCACGCCTGGACCCTGTAGCCTTCCACTGCTCTAAGCTCGGGTTCGGCCGCCTCAACCCACGCCGCGTCGGATCCGAGTCGGTGGAGGAGGAAGGAGGCTGGGGAGGGAGGAGGTCGGGGATGGAAGAGACCGGAGCGGCGGAGGCAGAATGCATGTCGCATAGGGGGGCGAGAGAAGATGAGGAGAAATGAGAAAATGGGAAAAGGATTCTTGAGTTTATATATGATGGGATTTGGTGGGTAATTTTGGAGACTTCTAGTGGCAAAGAGTTATTTTATCCAAAAAAAAAAACCCAAAAAAGCACATCTTACCTGGCTTTTGGCTTATAGTTATATGGAGACTTTCGGCTTTTTTTAAGCCCGGTTTAAAAGTAAGTCGTTTGTTTCGGTTTTAGCTTTTCAGTTTTTAAGCCAGTGAAAAATCCGAAACAAATAAGACCTAAGACCAACCAAGAATTAACAAGCACCATGATCTCTCACACAAGGAAAGCAAAGGAATTTTTTTAAGTAATATATTTTAATGAAAATTACAGAAATAATATGCAAAAAATATAACAGTTATACCCACCTGTCACAGATCCAAATCGAGACAGATATTCTGTCGCGATTCCAAACAGCGACAGAATGTCTGTCGCGATTTGAAAGTGTGATAACACATTGTCGCTAATCCAAAACTCGACAAAGACTCTGTCGCTAGTGACTATGTCACAGTTTGGTTGCGCGACAGAGAGTTAATTTTTTAAAATGTGCAATAATATTTTTTTAGAAAGCACATATAAGTACCACATAATTCATTCTTGAAACAATTTTTTTTGCAAAATAGCCGGTCTCGCGATAAAATTGTAGGAATAGTAAAATAATAGACAATTTTGTTTTGTTCAGTCGAGAATTTTTTTCACTCATTTTGAAGCGGCGTACGAGTTAAATAAAGGAGTCTTTTTTAAAATAATACATTGTTGCACAGATTTCATTCGAAAATTCGTTGTAACTTGTGAGCATTAATTATTAAAAGTCAGTGTTATTTTGACAGTTGCTAGAATTTTAGAGTTCAAATCAGGATTGAATAAATTCAGAAAAATCTATATTTGTCAGTGATAACCTCCGTTATACCAGTGCTGACTAAGACCAACCAAGAATTAACGAGCACCATGATCTCTCACACGAGGAAAGTAAAGCCTCCTCATACACAACCACCTGGCAGCTGACCATCAGGTCACACGATCGAGTTTAACAAGTCCCTTTTTAAGAGTTTTCATTTGGCCGTGACGCAACTCAGTGACAACATCGATCCTAGAGACCATTCTGGCCAACCTGACAGTCAATTTATCTCGTTCTCATGTACTGCTGCCCGCTGCCCACCGTGTGACTCGATAGACGTATAGCGTACGATGAACTTGTTCATGGTCGACAGAATAGTCAATGTGCGTAATCACCTATGAGAAATCTTGATAAGTTTTCATCAATGATGACTCATGACTGCTGACCTTGCAAAAAAGAAAAAAGATCATAACCTGACGAACAAGTGCTGCGTGTAATCGTATGTGTTCTGGGCTGTCTCCTACCCCTAGCAGTTCTTACTCCCTTGTTTCTAACTATTGGTACATTTTTAAAATCATATATATATATATATATATATATAAAGGGAAATCAAGTTTTGAACAAAACATATTTGTTTATTAATAAATTCCTGTGAAAATAGAGGCCACGCGTTTAATTTGACCCTCTAGAAAATTTTATTTTATTTTTAAAAGGAAAAATCTATAAATTCCTGTGTTTGTAGGTAAAAAAGAAAAAAAATCTCATCCTTCGATTTGTTATGGCCTTATTTATCAATGGTTGGATCGAATGATCATGTATGGCAGGAGAGGCTTCAGAGTTGAAGACCTTAGTATGGTATCTGCATGCCTCTGCATAGTTTGAAATCAACATATCTCGGAACTAGAGAAAGTGCTAAATAATTAGAAACAAAAATAATGAAGGTGTACTTATTAGAAACCATATATATCTCGAAATTAGAAGATGCTAAACAATAAGAATACTTAATATTTGAAAACAAAATTAAATCACTACTACAAAAAGAACTCATATTAGATCCCTCATCATTGACGGTTAGTGATAAGTGTCATGCTCATCACAGATGGTTTTTAGCTAAAATCATTTGTGATGTGGGTCTTATCACAGACGGTTTTTGGAAGGTGTACTTATTAAAAACAATATATATCTCGAAATTAGAAGATGCTAAACAATAAGAATACTTAATACTTGAAAACAAAATTAAATTAATCAAATAGAAAGGTAGTATATATATCATAGAAATAAGTGGCCCGTTGGAACACAAGGATCCAAAAATGCAGAAAACATGAAAGCACATGAATTGAGGTGGCATATTGTCAGGATCCAAATGGAATCCGAGCCCAAAGCTGAACTTGAACTACCGAAATCCGAATCAAACCGGAAGAACTGTAATGGGAATAAATGAGAGGAACTAGGGTTTACTCTAACAACTAAAAGAGACTAGTATTTGGAATCCAAAGTTCCTCTCTTCTTTCCATTCCCAGCTTATAAAGCAACCAGTGTAAAGAGTTTGTTACAACTTCAGTAAAAAGATTGCGATAACTTCAGAAATACCGACACAAGTAACAGTAAACAACAACATTTAAATTACATCCACACAGTAAAGGTCATTAGCAAATCTAAACCATCGGATGTTGATCTGGAATTAGTCTAATTAACGTCGATTAACTATCGTGGGCTAGCAGCCGACGTTAATTACCCGTTTGCCGACGTTAATTATTACTACCGTCGGCAAACGGCTAATTAACGTCGGCCTTTGGCCGATGTTAATTTGCTGGATTACTGTAGTGACGTCCGATGCACATAAAGGAAATCGTCGAAGAGTTACTCTTTTTTTTCCGACTTTTACTGTTCTTCTTCCTCCTAGCAAAAGTGCTGACACATATCCAGTTCAATCCTTAGAAATTTTAGAACACAAGATCAATTGCTCAAGTAAACTGCTTGGATGCTTCACAAAATAATACAAGTGTTGGCTGAAAGACGCAAAAAATTTCCCATGAGGTATAATTGATATTCTTCAAAATTCCTATCCACCAGCCATTGCATAGAATTTTTATGGATTCGTTACATTGTTCGAAGGGACATGCAGTAAAATTTTTTTATGGAATTTCGATCATGCAAATTTCATCTATTTTTGCTTCTTTGCAAATAGGTTTTAATAATACATCGTTAGATGATTTTACCTGTAGTTTTGTGACACAAGTTCTTCTAAAATATATAGTTTTATGAAATATAAGGTAAAACATATTATTCTCTAGTTTATATAAAAAATCTATAATTATGTGAAATAGAGTAGTAAACAATAAAATAATGGAATATTAGGACGCCTGTGAGCACGACTACCGAGGCAAGTATGGCAGCGCTCGGGCACCCTGCGGGCTATTTATAGCACGACTGCTGCAGGAATTTTTTTTCATAAAATTTCAACCATATAAAATATATCTATTTTTGGTTGCTTCTAATCATGCATCGATGAGAAGAATCGGAGTTAGAAAAGATGTTTCATACGACAAAATAAATGGAGCAGTGAAACCGTAAAAGGAAAGAAATTACGCGACAGTTTTAGAGCACGACTACCGAAGCAAATTAGAACCCAACGCACCACGCTCGGGTACTCTAGACGTGTGGCAACTGGCAAGCATGCATCTGCGACGTGACTCAATGCCAAAAAGGCTGTGGCAGCCTGCAGCGGCCACGGTAGCTTGGACAGGAAGCGTTCGGCTCCACACAAAACCATTGCTTTTTATATTCAGGTAATTTCATTTAAAAAAATTCTAGCTCCTTAGTTGCTCGTGGATTTACAAATTTAGCCTTCTCTTTTACTGTGAAAAACACGATAGACAACACGTATCACCAGGGGTGGACCGAGCGGGGGTTAGGAGGGCTAGAGCACCCCCGATCACACTATGGGTACCCCTTAGCACCCTTTACCCAACGTGTCACCACGTTGTTGCCATGGAAGCCGGTCAAAAAATTGGAACTTGAATGCCGGTTTAGCACTCCCTAAATTTATGTCCTGAATCCGCCACTGCGTATCACCTACCACGTCCGGAGAGCGTGGAGGCCGGCCAACACTACGACACAAGTTCGTTGCCTCGCTCAGGTAGCGCGGAAGCTACCTTGCTATGGTGGGCAAGCTCGGCCGAGCTTCTCTTACTTCCGCTTTCATTGAATATAGCAGGTGACACGTATGGTCTGTCGCACCTTTTTGTGATAGAGAGGGAGTCAAATTTATGAATCCAATCGCGAACGCCTCCGTGCGGTTAAAGCCCACGTCCCGTAGATATGGCGAAGCAGGGCACAGCAATGAATCCCAACCCGGGAATCAAAGAGGATAAATAGCAGCGGCGTCTCGGTCCTGGGTCTCGTCTTGCCTCTTTCTTCTCTGCAGCCGCTGCGCGACGGGGTTTCTGCAGCCGGAACCCCAGCGAGATATACATTGGTCACTTCTTGAGGAGTTCGGTGTTCTTCGATCTTATCGATCGTCGACTTCCCTTTGAGGGGCAGTTCGACGAATTTATCGAGGTAGGAGGGAGTTCTTGAGGAGCTGGAGGTTCTCGAGGAGGAGTTGGTCTTAAGTTGTTGAGGTGGGGAGGTGTTGGGGGTTCTCGAGGAGTTGATCTTGGATGCTGTGATCCCGAACTCGACGTATCTGATTCTTCTTTTCCGGAGCTGTTCTTGAAGTAGCCGGCCGTAAGGTATGCACGTCTGCTCATCTATTTTAGCCTCTTTCTTTTCTTAATGTTTCTGCTCCTAGCGTGTGCTATTGTTGTTCTTGGTATGTGCGTGCTTGTTCTTGTGCTTGCTCTGTTTCATGTGGTGGGATGTATGATTGCTCAAGGACTTGGTTAGTCGATCTAGTCGGTTCTGGGTTAGCAGATGGTTGATTTCTCGGTGGGAATCCGCCTGGGGTGATCGGGGTGAGCACTATCATATACTGCATTGTCTGCAATCAGGTCGACATGATTTAGATCTCTTACAAGATCAAGAGTGCGCTGTAACGATGGATGGGAGAACAAAGGAAAGGCGATTAGTAGATTGATTCTTGATGCATGTTGCCCGGACCGGATGGATGGCCTATGTCTAAGCCGCTATAACTAATGCCAAAATCAATTAAAAATAAATTAGAACTATAGCCAATTAGTTATGCTTCCATACTGATGCACAACAAAAGTACATCACACAAATGCACAGTTTAAAATAAATTTGGACTTTATGCTTAACGTCATAACAAAATAGATAAAACATGGCAAAAACGACATAATGTAGTGGAGCAGTACAAAAATTAATACATTACTAATGAAGGTTAGGTGTATCTGAGCCTATCATACCTTTATCAACAATAGTACAAGACATGAACCCTCAAACATGAAATTGCATATAAAAATTAGGACACAAAATTATAAAGTTAATTATTGATGCAATGGCAAACGAGAATGTAACATACTCATAGCACGAGTTACTTTTTGTTTATACGACCTCATATTTTGAAAACACTGTAAAATCTTGTTATTTTCATTGTTTGCAAATGCATCATATCAAACTACTATTCATCCATTCACCACTCATCTTATTCCACAACTCAATCTTAACAATGTTCATAGCTGAGAAGGCTCTTTCTATTGTTGCGATTGCAATGGGCAATATCAATGTCAATTCAATGAGACGATATACAAATGGAAAAACTATGTGTTTATTACAACAAATTAAATTCAATCAATTAATCCCTAATTGGCAATATGGGTAGCTTGACTGCTTGAGATGGCAAGGATTAAGAGAAAAATCACATAAAGTTGATGGCGGATGATGGATAGCTTGGCTGCTTGAGAAGGGTGCAGGGCAGAGGGCTTGTCGTCTCAAAGCCTACGCTCGCCTCGGCCCTCGTCTCGTCCATGAGAGAGAGTGAGAGAGAGAGAGAGAATAATTGTTATGTTATCTTTATAGATATTTACTTAGATGCAATTTTTTTACTTTGTTTGTATTTCAATATAGATCAAAAGAAATTTGAGGCTACTACGCAAGTCATCCGAGAAATATGAAAAATCAAAGGCAACCTAGTGGCTCTCAATTTTGTCCAAAGTTGCAGATGCCATCCTCAAGGAAGAAACAAAGAAATAGGTTTGTATCTACGCGTATGAAAGAAATCTATAAACAATGGATGAAAAGCCAGGCATATATGCGAAGTAACAATGCTAATAGAAGAGATGGCGATGTCGCAAATGAAGCATGTATGAATAGAAGCAAGACATATGAATCTTCTAGAATGGTCAATGCGAAAGACAGACAAGATAATGTTGTGTCATCGCAAACGCCTCCAATTCCTCGGCAATGTAGCATTGTTAGGCCATTCACCTTGCCTGCAAATGAAAATTCGATTCCACTGGAAAAGAGTGCTAGCAAATCAAAGCATGCATTGGCACCTCTGAGGTTGAAGAATGACCCAAATGCCACACTGGGATGCTCGACAAAATCGCACCTCAAGATGGAGAAGGAAGGGTCGATTCACAAAAACAATGCTGAAAGATCAAATTCACGATCAAATAACTTGAAGGCAATGGTGGGGTTGTTTCACAATTCAAAGGATGTTGATGAATTGAATCGATGCAATAATGCATTGGGTTCAAGGCCGTGTTACTTGGACACGGACACAGTAGTTAGAATCCGACTCGAAGTTGTGGTGTCCGATTCGGCAAAATTTGTTGGACACAAAGAATGCTACTCAGAATCAGACATAGGTGTCGGAATCCGACTCGAATTTGACGTGTCCGATTCGGCAAAAAATTTTGGACACAACTGTCTGAGTACCACTGGTTCAAGGTCGAAGGGGCAGTCAAATCCTGATCAAGGAGATGCAGTTATAGGAGGGGACAACAATAAAAGATTGAAATCCTTGAAGGACAAAGAGGTGGTTACAACTTCAAAAGGATCAAATCTCTCGATGGCAAAGAAACTCTTGGTTCCCGATAAGGACTGTTTGAATGAAGACAAGAAAGGCCAGGATGTAGTTATGACTTACAAAGATAAGGAGATACAAGGTCATACGAGCGTAGCATCAATTGGGAGAAACATGAGTGGTGAAGTTCATTTCATGTGTGATGATGAAGATCATAAGCAAGAAGAGCTCTTGAAGGCAAAGAAAGCCCCAAATTCTTGCTCAACATTGAAGGGTAACCAAGTCATGCAAGATCTCCAGAACAACTTGGGGAATAATTCTTCACCTATATTTGGGAAGGACCTTTCAAGTCACCAAATGGTTAAGGCATCATGTATGGGCAATAACATAGAGCAGAATAGGCACTTGTCGGATGAATGCGTTCAACATGATAGTAGGGATGATAACCTTAGGTTTGCAGAGGATGGTAGAACCAATAATGTCAAGTTTAAGAGAAAAAGACCAGAACCGTTGTCAAAAGAAAAGCCTGAGACACATGATGACAATGATAGTGAAGAAGCGAAGAACTCTAGGCCGATGAAGAAGTGGAGGAAAAATATAGAAAATGAAGATGAAGAGGCTGATGGTGGTGATCAGAATCCTGCGGGTGCTGGAGATGGCACTGCTGGACTGACAATACAAACTGCTGTTTTGAAGCATCATCCTACCAAAGTCTCTCTGCCATTTGTTTCAAAATCTGTCAAGCAACATTGTAGTTCACAGCCCATTGACGAACCTATTTGGAGGTACAATAAGTGCTTTCTTTTTCCATTTTGAAGTACTTGTATTCTTCTCTATATGATAATGTTTTCGTTGTTTATGTCAACAGTGGAATATTTAAGACAGGCAATAAGGAATATGTTTCGTTGGCTGCACATTTGTCAACCAAATCATGCGAGAAAGTGTGGAGCTTGTCAAAATCATTACCGCCAGTGGTTCAAATGACAAAGCATTCTAGGTTAGACGCCTGGCCTAAGAGCTTTGAGACATCAAGACCCACGGATGACAGCATTGGCTTGTATTTCTTCCCTCACAAAATGAGGTGTCTCGCTTAACCTTTACGTTTCTTCACATAACCTCTATCTTCCGCTCCATGGGGGATTTAATATTCTTGTTTCTATCCCTAGGCCGGATGAAGACCTGGATCAACTAGTTGAGGAAGTCATGGAGAATGATATGGTATTACAAACTGTTATTGGTGAAGCTGAGTTGTTGATACTCCCTTCTATTCTACTGCCTGAACCATATCAAAGTATGTATTCTGTTTCATTTCTGAAATATGATTTTTTTCTTGTAATAGACAATATACTATATATAACTAGTATAGTGTCCTGTCTTCCGATTTTCTTTTCCCAGCACGTAATATATGATCTTTTTCTTTTTTAGAACGTTTGTTTCCTTTTCCTTAATTCCAAGATATTTGTTTCCTTTTCCTTGAGATGATGCTGGAGGTGGGGGGAGATATGTTGTGGGCTATAGGGATGATTAGACACACTAAACAATAGCCATCGGATGTGGGTGAGTAAGCTGAGGAAAGATCTGAGAGGTTAATTTTGATGGAGGCAAGTTTCTGGGGACGTTTCGCTGGATGCATGAAGGTTGGACCATCTCCAGTAGGGTGCACTATTTGGAGTGGACGTAGAAAATAATGCTTAGGTGCATTATAAAGGGGTATAGATACCTTCTACTAAAGCCTGAAGAGTTCCTGCCTCCTCCTTGCTTTGAGCCGAGAGCAAGCCGGCTTGGCTCGCGGCTCGAGCCGAGTCGGCAAAAAAAAACGTTCGGGTCCTTTTTCAAAAAAAATTACATTTAGGTCCTTCTTGGGAAAAAATTACTATCGGGTCCTTTTAAAAAAATAATATATATTACGTTCATGCCCTTTTAGCGTTTTTAGGCGTAGCGCTCGGATCCTTTTGGGAAAATCGAAATTACGTTTAGGTCCTTTGTCGAGAAAAAAAAATGTCGTCAGGTCCTTTCTCCGGAAACAAAAACTACGCGATACATTTAGGTCCTTTTTGCTATTTTTTGTTACGTTTAGGTCCTTTTCAAAACAAAATACGCTTGGGTCTTTTTTTGTGGAAAAAAATTGTTTATGTCCTTTTTTCATTTTTTAGCGTAAGCAGGCGCTACGTTTAGGTCCTTTTTTGTTTTTTAAAATTATTACGCTTAGGTCTTCTTTCAGAAAAAAAAATGCTTACATCACGTGTTTCCTCGATCTGGTCGCGTTGAGAGCGACGTGCGCACGTTTTCTCGATTTGTTCACGTGGCAGGCGATAGTCGCGGCGTGGCACGCCGTGGACATTTACCTAGTAATAACCCTACTATACCTTGAAGAGTCCCTGGAAGGGCAGCCTGCCCACGTGTCTCCGGAGCCGGCTCGGCTTGCCTCGAGCCGCGAGCCAAGCCGAAAAAATATTTACGGATGAGTCCTTTTTTATTTACGGATAGGTCCTTTTTTAGGAAAAAAAATTACAATCAGGTCCTTGTTCGTAAAAAAAATTACAAACAGGTCCTTCTTCCCAAAAAAGAATATATATTACGCTTTGGCCCTTTATGCGTTTTTGAGGCTTGCGCTCGGGTCCTTTTCCACAAAATAAAAATTACGTTTAGGTCCTTTTACGTTACAAATAGTCCTTTTTCAAAAAAAATATATATATCACACTTAGGTCCTTTATGCGTTTTAAATGCTTGCGCTCGGGTCCTTTTCCACAGAATCAAAATTACGTTTAGGTCCTTCTCCGTTAGGAAAAAAAAACGTACGGATCCTTCTTCCCGAAAAAACCATACATTTTTTTCGCTTTTTTTTACCATTACATTTAAGCCTTTTTTCCGAAAAAAAAACTCAACTTTCTCGTGTGGAGAGCGGCGCCCGCGGCGTGGCACGCCGCGTCAAAGTTGCTAGTTATATAATAAAGCGCCAAGATTTGAGGCTCAACCGTGTATGCCACGTCACCTCCTTCGTGGTGAGGTCCTCCGGAGAATTTGAAATTACGTTTAGGTCCTCCTGTAAGTTTTTAGCAAAATGGACCAAAAAAATCGAATTACGTTTAGATCCCTCTGCGGTTTACGTTTAGGTCCTCCGGCGCAAAAACAAAAACACCTACGAGTCCAAGTGACCCTTTTTTAAAAAAAAAAACTGGAATTACACAAAAACAAAAATATGTTTAGGTTCCTCCTCGTTTTTCTCCTAAAAAACAAAAAACACAGATTCGCCGATGGTTTATAGTAGTCCACAGATTCGACGACGAGTCCTAGCCACCCATTTTTTTTAGAAAAAACAAGAAAACTGGAATTACGCAAAAAAAAAGAAATACATTTTGGTCACTTCGTGTTTTTCTCAAAAAAAAATTATATAGATTCGCCGATGGCTCCTAGCAATCCGCAGATTCGATGTTGGCCTCTAGCGGCCTATTTTTTTATTTATAAAAACCAAGACAACCGAAATTACTAAAAAAAAATTCAGAAATATCCGTCAGACCAAATTTCACGCGGCGCAGCGTAGCGTGTGGCCCTGACTAGTATATATGATTCTGCACCTGATCTCTAATTCCTCAATCAAGCTGCTTTATGTTCAAGTAGTAGCTAGACATGCTAATTATCCTATGCTGAGAAGTTATTTAATTTTTTCTTTATTTAGACTCCCTTTACACCACAATGTTTTTCACATTGCATATGGGTAGGGCTATGAAAAAAAAGCTCTAGCTCGGCTCGATTTGAGCTCCAAACAAGCCGAACTCAAGCTTGATCTCGAACTCGCGAGCTTTACTGAGCCGAGCTCGAATAGCTACTATATATTAACTTTTATCAAGTTTCCTTGAGCTCGAGCATTTTTTATTGTTAAAAAATAATCCATATTTAATTGTTTATTGTTATCGAGCTTACTCGAGCCGACTCGAGCCTACTTGAACTTGAACCGAGCTTGGGTTTAGGCTCGGACCCTAACTCGAGCTCGAGCATGGGAGCCCAAATTTGCTCGAGCTCGGCTCGTTTACAGGCCTACTCATGGGTTCAGTCACTTATCATATTCCCCTATATTTGCAGCCTTTCAAAGGAAACACTACCTGTGGGGGGTGTTCAAGCGCAGAACAGATAAGGTCGCCGTAGCGGAAGAACATCATGGTGCAGGGAATTCTGCACAAGAGGAAGAGATGGAAAATCAACATCCCTCACACCAGCCATTCAAGGTACAATGTGAAGAATCAGATCAAGAACCTTTAATGAAGTGTGCCATGCGATTGAAAAACCAGCTGTTGTTGAGTACGCATCGAGGTGTGGGACAGCAAGGTGAGGTACAATGTGAAGAATCAGATCAAGAACCTCTAATGAAGCGTGTCATGCGATTAAAAAACCAGCGGTTGGTGAGTACACATCGAGGTGTGGACCAGCGAGACGAGGTAGAATGTGAAGAATCAGATCAAGAAACTTTGATGAAGCGTGCCATGCGATTGAAAAACCAGCGGTTGGTGGGTACGCATCGAGGTGTGGAAAGGGAAAGTGTCAAAGCTAGTGCTCAGCAGGACAAAGCTAGCTGCGTTGCAGAGGCCACCATGGGCATTGAATTTCAAACTCCTAAAGAAGCGGATAGGCAAGGTATTGACCTGGAACAGACTCCCCCTTTGGCTGGATCAAACACACCACGTCTTGCTGAACATGCCGCCGCCGCCGCCGAAGCTAATTCGGCTCCTACCATGGCTGCAAATCTTGGACAGATCCAGTCAAGCTTAGAAGTTTCCCCAGGCAGGATTTTTGGTTTTGTCGTCCGACGAACTCCAAGACTTGAGCAACTCATTCGAGAGATGGAACGTGAAAGTGCGCTGGTGGTTGCGATACAGGGGGAGATGATAGGGTCTGGTCTTGGCCAGGCAGCAGCAATGGAGTAGGAAAGGGGACCTCCGAGCTCATCCTGACGGGTTGCCATGGTGAAGGTGATCCCACCAGCCTTGAGCTGTTCTCGTTAAAGTGGCAGCTGATGTGTTTTGACTTTTGGGTTGTAGGTAGTCAAGGAAGACTCTTGGACTTGAGCCTTGGTCGGCCTTTGGCATGCACCACCGTCTGTTCTTGTTTGATGGATGCCTGCTCATAAGGTTCAGGTTTTGAATCCTTGGTAGTATTCTAGTTGAAGTAGGTTGAGTAACCTCTGTGCGTGTTTGAACTCTTAGGGTTCAGGCTTGTGTATCCTTGGTTCTAGTTAAAGTAGGTTAACCCCTTGCTATATATGTCAGTTACGAGGACCTTTCGTATTGGCCAAAAATGTGTTTAAATATTATCTCGCGTCAGTTCACACGTTTTCAGGGACACATCCTTTTCTTACATTTCATTTTTGTTTGCATCTCATCGGATTACCCTTTCACCTCTGCTTGCAAAGAATGTTGGGACAAGTGGTTCAACTGTATGATCACGGAATTACCACTAGATACGTAGATCTATAACGGAAGTAGAGTCGATGCAGCGCGTTGGTATGGTTGTAATCATACTAGTCTTGCGCCTTCTTCAACAGTTCCTCGTGACTGTCATAGGTTGCGGATCGTCCTAGCGTTGAAGTCTCGTAGCAACACTTCTAAGGTATCCATACGTACGGGGTAGGAACGCCACGTGTCCGGTTGTACGGTTTTCGGAGAAGGAGGTGTGGCTACTAGGGTTTTAGAAATTTCGAATTCCTTTTTTATGTCTATTAACTCTAAAGCCACCACCCCTTCTTTTATATGGACGCCCCATAAGGTGTCTCTACATTAGAGCCCAATTAGAAACTCAAACCAAATCGAAATTTGGAACACTATTCGAATTAAGTCCTAACTTTTTAAACGCGCGACCTTATAGGTTTATGTATACTTGGATATAGTCTGGATACTCTTATTCGACCATTAATCGGTAGCGGTCCCTAGTAGGACGTGTCGACTCCTGAGTACATGTAAAATCACATCGGATGAATCTTAATAATGCTTGGTTATATGTATTTCCTTTTGCCTCATGATATCGATCAAACTCAAGGCAAGTATGTGCCATCCTTGTTTAGTTAGCTCAACCACTCTTTCTTGATTACGTGACTCAGAATCCCTGACTACGGTTAACTCTTTAACTACGAGTAGCATGGCCATGCATTTCCAGAATCCGACCACATGAGAGACCTAGAGATATCTCTCCCCTCGTATAAAGAGGCAAATCCTATCTTAATCGACCATGCCTCGCAATATGCTTCATGACAAATCCGAAAACCATTTTTATAACTACCCAGTTATGGATTAGCGTTTGGCATCCCCTAAGTAAGTCATTATATATCTCGAGTACATGCATCAATCTCAAGTCTAAAAATATAGTATACATATTATATATGAGACTAACTGATGACAAGTAAGGATTACAACGTTCTCTCAGTGTTTTAAGGTAGGTCGATCAAACTCCATGTTCTCTAACATGTGTCCATATTATTGAATTGATATCTTCATATCCGTGACCCATGAAACATGCAGTCATCAACTAATACATATGCTAGTCTATTCATTGATGGACCGAGATGGCGATCAGAGGGGGTTGAATGATTCCAAATAAAAAAAAATCCAATCAAAATGATCCAATCAAGCCCACAGACAAATCAATCAAGAGGAGCAAGTTGCTCTGCAAGCCTGGTACGACCACAGGGTCTCCGGCATGACCGGAGTCCGGTATGACTGGACAGTGGGCGGTATGACCGAGCTCATGAACAGCAGGAAGAACAAAGCCAAAAACAGCACGAACTCAAAAGCTAATTTGAGAAATCTTTTGATCGGCTAGACAAAAACTCATGAAACTTGGTAGATGTGATCCTAAGGATGTCAGGAACTTATTCCAATCTTTAATCGCAAGGATTGACATCAAAGTTCTGATCTTTTTCACTTTGAAGGAAGAATACACCAAGTTTGAGCAAAACTCGAGAATTTGATCTTAAACTTGCTCGTGGGGTTTTGATGATCAAGATAATCTTGGATAACTTCCCACATGTCACAGCAAAGAAGAACACAAATCCAAAACCCCTCAAACACGATCTAGAAGAATGATTCACTCAAGCACACAAGATCGGTTTCTTGCAAGAAAAACTCATGGATTGCCTAAATGATTGAGGTAAGATAGGAAGGAGATTCATCAATCAACATTCTTGGCACAACAATCAAAAGCATGTAGAAGGAGATGAAACAAATCCAAAAGCATGTAGAAGGAGGGGAGATAAATCCAAACTACATTAATGTAAATTGCAAGAATGTAAGCGTGGAATTTAAATGCGTAAAGTAAATTCAGGCATAAGAGAAAATGATTTGCTTTTCTGGAAGGAGGGTTTACAAAGCCTCACAATAAGGTGGGCAAAAAGCTTAAAGAAGCCAAAACCTTTAAAACGTGCTGGAAATGTCTCCCTCTATGCCTCACATTGAAATCGACGTGGTGCTCGGCCTCATTCGCCTTGTCAATATATCATCCATGGAGCAAACAAGTGCATAGACCTAGAGCATTCAATTCGTTGCTAGGCAAAAGGGGCTTTTCATGTACATACCCCTTGAAATCTTGAGAGAGCTTTGTTGTCTCTGCCAACTTTCCTTTTCTAGACAAGTGTCTTTCTATGTATTTTAGGGGGCGTTGTGACCTCTCTCAACTTTGCATTCTTGATAGAAGGAGTCTTCGAGGCCTCCTGTAGTTCTTTGGCTGTCGTGCTAGTCCTTTTGCGCACCAGCTCTGCACTCTGCGTAGGACTCGTCGTGGAGGTAAGAGTAGGACTAGAAGCAGGCGTAGGTACGATAGGAACCTACGAAGCACATGCATATGTAACGTGTTGTAGTACTAGAATGATCGAGAAGATGCGTAGGATTTTTACCTCAGTAATATGACACCGTCGTGGGCCACTTGATGAACGACATCCGTGCTTGCCTGAGAGTCATGATATCTTCGTTCGAGGGGAACTCTAGTACATGAGATAGGAAGTCTTTGTGGACATAATCCACTTGCACCCTCATGTAGCTCTTCCCCAAATGGTTACCATGCACCATGTCAATCTCCTTGCTTGGAAATGCAACGCCGCGTCCAGCCTCAACAATCAAGAAGTGCGCAATTTGATCGAAATATTGTATGAGTTACTCTCGTATCTTTTAAGTCAGAAACAACTATTACCTTTAGTTAGGGATCGGACTGATCATTTGTGAAACCACAGCTGCTGGGACGGGGCACATGCTTTTCTACAAGAGGCGGGACCATCTGACTCTGACTCTAAGAGATATCGCCATCATCTTGGCCCTCAGGCGCACCTCACGTGCCATTATCTCCTACCTCATCTCCTCTTTGATCTCCTCCCTCAGCATGTCCTTGAGGCATTTCGCACGTGCCTCCCATGATTTTGATCTGGCATTGGTAGTGTCCTCTTGGAAGAAGGACCTCTTCGTATGCCCTGCTCCTGCAGCAAGCACCCGGCCCTTAGGATCAGACTTCCCGATCGTCGAAGACAGGATGTCCTTCGACACTTGGCTCAAAAATATCCACTACTCTTTCTGCTGGCTTACCTCCTCCTGCAAGAAGCGAGTATAAATTAGTTTTAAAATACAATGAAAATAGTCAACTGCAATGTACTAAGTTAGATGTCTTACGATGGTGGAGACGATGCGTGCGGTCATGGGGTTTGGAACTACAAACCGACCGTCAGAGGTTTTCTTCGTCCTCGCTAATACCTAGTCGCGTGCCCACTCCTCACATATGTGGGAGTAAAGCATCGCTGTCTTGGGGTTCACGCACTCATCGACTAGTCGCGCCCACTCTGCTTTCTTCCCTTCATAGCCCGCGGAACCGAGGTGGTGCGCGTGTGTATCCTTTTGAACTAGATAGTGTGTATCGACTAGTCGCGCCCACTCTGCTTTCTTCTCTAGATAGCAATGTTTTTCTCTCTCAGCCCTTCCACCTCGGGCGTACTCTTTATCCTTTTGAACTCCTCCTAAACATAGGGAGTCACAAATAGATGCCTTCTCGAATGGTGTATGACTTTTCAACACGTACTCACCGTGCATGATAACCCTGAAATGACTCAAAGACACACCCATTCTCTTAAAGGCATATCGTTTTGCATTTATTTTATCTTCCTCTTGTATAATCTATTTGCCTTTAATTTCGTCCCACAATCGATTCTTCTGCTCGGCGTTGACTTTCTTCCTACAGTTCTTAACCGTGATCGGTACTCTCTCCCTCACCAATTGGCTGAGAAAAAAATCAGTAATAGCCCCGTGCTAGCCGCCTCGGTGACAGATTCAAGAAGCCGCACCGCAGCCTCTCTCGTTGCGTCGACGCCGGTTAGTAGCACGTGCGTTAGCACGTCGACGAGGTCATGGTTGTCAGCGACGAGCGACCAGAACTCGTTGGCGGGGACCAGTGGCAAATCTAGGATTTAAAACTAGGGTATGCCTATCAAATAATAATTCGGTAAACGATTTAAAATTTATTAAGCAATTCAGTATACAAGTAAAAATAATAATTAAAAACAAGATGATATATTTAAAAGAAGCTTATATACCTATAATATTACTTCTTCTTGTTCGGTCTACGCATTCTAATGGCCATAAAACTCTTGATTATATCATCTTCTTCCACTTTGAAGAAAATATCTCGCTCAATGTTGCAGTTTGTGACAGGGGAGGAGGTGAAGCAGCAGCCTTCTTTGCTGCATGTTTCCGAAAAAGAGATGCAATGTCTCCGTTCCTCTTCATAATTTAAAAACATTGCAAATAAAATACGTCCATTGAATGGTTAAAATACTAACTAAGATAAGCAATAAATAAAGATATAACTATGTCAGCTATAGTAGGAGTTGAATAAAGTATATGTGTAGGATCGAAATATACTAAACTAGCAATCAGAGGGGTGATGAATGATTGCGCGGAAGCTAAAACCAAATTTTTGATCTACCAAAAATTCACCCCAATTCAGACTCAAATAATTGATTCGTATTCAACAAAACAGAGTAGATGTGTTCGGTAAATCACTAATTCTTAGAGATCCAACCATTGGATTGACCTCAAATTTGAACATAATACACTAGATTCCAATGCGCATCTAACTAAAAAAGAATTAGCATGATCGAACCTACGGATCAAAAGTTATAAATCCTGCAAAATTGCTGTGACAGATTATGATGAGAATCATGTATAGGTTGAACCAAATCTACAGGATATGCCGCGGCCCACCCAGCATACCCTGTAGATCCGCCCCTGGCGGGGACGTCGAGCGGGTCGAAGAGAGCCACGTACGCCTTGACGGTGGGAATCGTCAAGCTCACCTGGTCCCGAGAGCTCTCCTTGGCACACGACACGACGAGGCGGAGCACACCGGCGCCCACCATGCACCGTCGCGCGGCGTCGTTCTCAGCGGCGGCAGCCGCCGCGGCCGCCGCCTCTTGGAGCACATCGGTCGACGGTCAAGAAGATGGACACAGCAGCTTCGCGACGAGTGCGGCGACCTCCAGATCAGGCGGGGCCGGCCGCAGCTACTCCACCGGCGCAGCAGCAGCAACTGCCACCGCCGTGGAATGCCAGGAGTGGATGCGGCGGCGTAGGGTGTGGTTCGGGGTGAGGTTGGCGAGGGAGATGGGCTGACCTGTGACAGGGCAGGTGGCGTGGCCGGCGGCGAGCCAGCGCTGGATAGCGCGGCGGTCGTAAGCGATGCCGGTGGGCGCCGTGACCGGCTCTGCATGGGCTGCTGCGAGGTGGGGCAAATGAAGTGGAGAGGCAGTACACCATCGCCACCCAACGTCTCCATGGCCACGTACCTCTATGCGACCTTGTCACTTCATGGGTTGGGTTGTTTCATTGCTATATATAGATAGTCGAGACTTTTTAAGTCCTTCAAATAATAAAATTTATATTGAAGAAGTATCAAAATATATCAAAAGATGATATATTTATCTTTTATTTTTTTATACTTTTGATACTATCTCAATAAAAATTCTGCCATCTTATAAGGATGGTAAAAAGTCTCCAAAGTAGTCACGTGCCAATGGTGTATAAAGAGCGCGTAATATGACAAAAACTCATGGAGAATTCGGGATGGTTTGCATGATTCTATCAGCATTTAGGGTGTTTTGACTTACTCACCAAAATCCTTGAGTTTGGAGCATGATATTCTTAGCTCAAAAATTTATGGAGCTCATTAAGAGTATTAATGTGGTTATCTTGTTTACATTTTAGACTAAAATATAAATTTAATTCACTTTATTTTAGCTTACACTCCGCTCTAAGGTTTACAGGGCCTTAGTGTTAGTAAATTGCCGATTAATTTGTGTGTGTTCATATCTACCTGTATCAGATCGATCGATCGCTCACATCACTCTGATCCGGTTTTGTAGCCAGGATCGGAAGATGGTTTCATGATCAAGTCGTTCTCGTCAAATCCTGAAGTAAATATTGAAGGGACTTCAGAACGAACTCCTTCAATGGTCGAGATCAATGTTAAGTGTTCTTTGACCAAACGTTTGGTTTGACCAGAGACCAGCCAGCTGTTTACTTTCTTGTAGAGCCGTCATCCCTTGGCAAGAAGAGTGTACGTACGTAGCTGCAGTAGGAAACGGATGTATGTACGATTTTTGTTCGTATCCGGCCGTATGTATGGACTACTGGTACGGTCTGTATATTACCTCCTCCTACACAAGGAAGAGTAACTTGTAGGAAACGGATGTTTGTACGATTTTTTTCCCCATATTTTGCGTGTGAATTGAAATGTCATGTCAAGTTGCTGAGTTGCTGTAAAATTCATACGCTCCAAACATGCAGTATTTGTTTTTTACTCCTAATTACGCGCGAGAGTATTTCAGCGATCTACAATAAAATTAGACAAATATATTAGATCTTTGTAAGTTGTCGTTTTGAGGGATGTATTCCATGGTCCATATGCAAGTAGCTAGCTCTTCCTTGTACGAAAGAAGGTGAATTACTCCCTCCGGTCACTAATAGACGTCGTTTAAGACATAGGTGCAGTTAAACTTTCGAAACATTGACTGTCAATATGTTTTTACATATTTAAATTAGACACATGAAAATCATATGCGCATATTTGTCTCGAAAAGTATTTTCATAATATTATAGTTTTATTGGGTTATATAAATATATTATAATAAAAATTGGTGGCCAAAGTTTTATTTTGCAGACCGTGTCGATATTCAAAACGATAACCATTTATGAGAGAGTATACTTATTTTGTTGAAAAAAATGATCTTATAGCCGGAGTGATTAGTTTATATGAACAGGGAACTAATAGTGGCGGTTTTTTAGTCAAGTTGACTAACCAAACCATGCAGTCTCTTCCGTGTATAAAGGCATGTATAATGATACATGTCAGCTATTTATAAGAGTATGTTACATAGGATTTTGGATGATATGGATGAGAGGGAATGAGGAAAGAGAAAGATGTTGTTTACTATTTAACAGACAACTTTATAGACAGCTTTATACCGTGTATACCATTGTACAGATATTTTATTAATTGTATGAGAGATCATTACAGACGGCCATATAGACAATCTATTGTATGAGTTGTCTTAGTCCATCTATAAATAATATAGAGATGTATTATAGACAATCACCGTCTATACCACTATATATACCATAAGGGTTTGAGAAATACGGATCTTGCAAATTGCAATGAATGATCTCTCTCCAAAGAATTTGATCTAATGCTTTCACATTCAGTTTTGGCGCCACCAAAGATAAAAAATTTGACCACTGACCTTCACTAGAATAACTTCGCCAGAGGCTGAATAATAATGAGCATGCCCAATACACCGACCAATATACTGTGAAAATTTCACGGGATAAGTATTGCAAACAAGTGAAGTCCAGTTTTTTTTAAAAAAAATCTTCGATAACTAGATGCAAGGGATGTTATGTCATATAACTATGAAAATCTAAAAATTAAACTTAGGTCTTGTTTATTTAGGTTTTTTCTTTAACTTAAAAGCCAAAAAAGCTAATACTAAACAAAGCGGTGTCTTTCTAAAAGCCATAAAACTTCATGTAACAAAAAACCAAAAGTTATTGGAGATGTACATTTTTGATTTATTGAGAGTTGGTTTTAGGCTAAAGCCACTAAAGTTAGATAAAATTACTCACTTCTACCACGTATAAAAGTAGACTACTTTGAAGCCAATTAAGTCAAAAAGTTGCCTTTAAGCTATAAACTAAAAAACCTAAACTTAAACAAACAGGGCCTCAACTACATTTGAAAACTAGATACGAGAAAAAAAAACTAAGTGGACTACTTTACCTGCCTTAGGTCATGTGCAAGGGGCTGATATCAGCTATCTATAAACGATGTGTTGGAATCGACGGCAGCTCTAGCACGAGAGATCGGTTACGACAAGCACAAAAGCACACAAGAGTAGGGGTGAAAATGAGTTGGATACGGATAGATATTGTTTATCTCGTATACAGATACGAATCCGGGTATTCGAGATATGGACAAGGGATGGATACATGATGGATTCGGGTTGAAAACCAATAAAGATATATGGATAATACATGTATACATAGAGTAATTTATGTTGAATCAAACCACATGAGTACATAACCATAGGTCCATAATAGCAAGTTATATATCAACCAAACCACATTCCACAATAATAAAATAAGTATCAACCATAACATGACAAAAGTGTTCATACATCGGTACATAAGTAATTAATTATTGATCGAGTGATCATATCAGTTACCACATAAGTAATAAGTAATGACAAACCTATTACACAAGTAGTGAATAGTGACTATACATAACAATTAATATAACATCAACCAAACCACAATCGTTTCAACCAAAATTTTATTGACCATACATGTATTAAAGGCAAAGGTGTTGTCGCAACTCGCGGTCATACATATATTAAGAGAGTAGACATCTTCATGGCACATATGGGTGAAAACGGGCCTTGGTCTGAAAGGAATGATTTAGAAGTTTAGAAGTAAGAATTCAAGTTAAATAAATGATTACATGAAATATTCACCTTAAAAATCAACTACTAATCTGTCATGAACAAAAGGTAACTAGTATATTGTAGGGAGCTTATCAAATGGAGGAAAAAAAGAGGATTAGTGAACCAGATCTAAAAACATAGTCGGCATGCTCATGACGCATGCATCCACAACTTTTGAGTCATAAAAAGCAATGATATAACATGCTTGGTTAGAGGTGGGCGTCGTGCAGTGCCGGGCCAACCCGGCACGGGCCCATCTTGCTTCGGATCGGAACCATGCCGGGCAGCGATGGCCCGTCGTGTCCTTCGTGCCGGGCCGTGTCGGCCCGGCTCGCCTTCGGCGAGCCCAGGCATGGCTCATTTACGCTTCGTGCATACTTCGTGCCGTGTCGGCCCAGGTCCGACCCATTTACACTATTGTGACGAGAGGAAATGACCCGAATTTGCTTGTAGTAGCATGCGTACGCGATGCTACGGTGCAGCGAATGTATAGCCACCTTGATCAAAGAAATATGTAAATCTACAATCGAGCAACACGCATTCGCTTAGATCATCCAAAATAAAGTGGGGCCATGCATTATGCCAATTAATTAAATCATTATTAGCGAACACGCATTTGTTCCCTTGTGTATCTCTGAACAAATTAGCAAAGTAAATAAATAAATGATGAGAAGAAATGTGCACGCAAAGCAAGGACTAAATGAAAGCATGCGAAAGAAACATCATGTGTGGATATCAGTATTGCTAGCAATGGACACAAATATTGGGGGAAAAAGAATTAAATTTTACTAAATCTTGAACATGTACAGAGTTACTGCCTTGTTAAAAACCTTACACCCCGGTGTGGGTACCCCCGGTAAGGAAAAGAGTACAGTAACTACGTTTATATACATAGACTACCCGAGGCTGAGATTGTCAAAGTCGGCTACCGCGTCCGTGATCTCCTGATCCTCCGGCTAATATTGTGTCCTCTCATCTGCACGCTCCCAGTCTTTGAGGCATGTAATTGCCTCAACCATCTCAGGTGTGAGAGACGACCTTCTCTGCTCAAGTATCCTCTCCACCAAACTGAAAGTGGATTTCGACGAGACAGTAGACACCAAAACCGTAAGTACATCCCGTGAAAAATGGGATAGCACGGGGTAAATACGTTGGTTATTCTTCCACCACAAAAGCAAACTAAGTTGATTTTCCTCATCCATGTCAAACTCGGTCTACATGAAAGGCGTCGAGGTAGTGGTTGATCTCTACCCGTGGATTCTATTACGACCTGCTCGGCATTTCGGAAGACGAACTAGATGACTTGCCTTTCAGCTTCTTCCACATGTTTGAAACAATCGAACTGCCTCGTGCTTATTGCGTTGTTGAGGTAGATCTTCGTGCTTCACTTCTGGTACCAAACTTCTCGTAATATTTGTTGAAAACTCTGAAAAACTCATTATAAACATGAGTATAGGCCTCAGAGAAATCAAGATCGAATGCCCCACCTATTCCCTCGAAGGCGCCTTGCAAGTTAGAAAATTTTCTCCGATGATCCAAAATAACAGCAAAACACTACAGATATGGAATAGCTTGAAAATATTTTAAATTTTTTGCTCCATTGGTTTTATAATGGGACATAAAATATAATTACCTCTATTTTCTTTAAAAGCATTATCAATAAGCCAAAGCCACTCGATGATTAAGCAAGAAGTTGGGTAGTACACACCGGATAATTGTTTAGTTGCATTGTAAAAAATTTCTAAAAAATTATGAAAATAACTAGCAATTTCCCAATCCGCATCATTAACCAATACCTCACCATTATTGCAGTTGACGAAGATAATGATAATGTGCTCGTAGTCTTTGCACCGATGCAGCATAGTATAAGTTGAGTTCCATCTAACCTTCATATCAAGGTTGAATCTTCTTGGTTTCTTATTGTTGGCCTTGCAGTACTCTGATAACTGTGCAAACTTTACAGGTGAATTGGTAATAAAATCGATAGCATTACGTATGCCCTCCAAACTAGGTTTCATTACATGCAAACCTGCCTGTATAATGAGATTAATAATATGGCATACGCACCTCTGATGGAGTACAAAACCTCCAATATAAGTCTCTAAGTGCGGTGAGAGATGCTCTATAGCCGTTGTGTTAGCTGATGCATTGTCAAGAGTAATGGAAATAATTTCATTTTCTATTTTAAAGTCATTAACAACCTCAAGTATACGGGTAGCGATAGCATCTCCGGTGTATGACTTCGAGATTGGCCTAAACCCTATGACCCTTTTGTTTAGTACATACTGTCATCTAGGTAGTGCGCAACAACACTAATATATGCTGCTCTTTGGTGAGAGGAAGTCCATATATCTGATGCTAATGTAAAGGAAAAACTAAGTGTCATAAAGGTCTATTTTAACATTTCTAGTTTATTTGTAAATATTTTATAAATATCACGTGCAGTTGTTCCTCTAATCTCTTTTTTGCTCACAGACATCAGACACTACTTTTTTGCTCCTCTCTCTTGTGATTCTCTAATCTCTCAAACACCAGGCTATCCAGGCATCACTCTCTCTCTCTCCCGCACCCTCTCTCTCCCCCTTTTCTCTCGGTCGCGTGTGTCGGTGGCTCGGTGCGCTCTATGATGTCCCACGGTCCCGCGCCCCTCTCTCCCTCCTCCTCCGGCCTCCCCACCCGCCCGAGCTCCCCTCCCTCGGGCCCCGCCCCGCTCCCCAGTCCCCTCCCAGCGCCGAGCAGCCGATGCGCCCTCGCCCCCTCCCGCTCCCCGCCCCGCTCCCTTCCCCACGTCGGCGTGCCCCATCCTGCTCCCCTCCCGGCCAGCCGACGCCTCGCCCCTCCCGCTCCCGCCCGCTCCCTTCTCCGCGTCGGCGTGCCCCGGCCCGCTCCCCTCCCTTTCCCACGCCGGTGCGCCTCGCCCCGCTCTCCTCACTGCGCCGGCACCCTGCTCCCTTCACCACGCAGATGCAGAGCAGAGCCGCGGGCACGGGCGACGCCGACGCAGAGCGTGACAAAGCCCTTGAAGGCGAAGGCTGGCGGAGCGCTCCTATCCTCCTCACGGGAGGCGAGATGGTGCGGGAGGCAAGCGGGCGCACGAGGCGGAGCGGCGCTGGAGGGGAGCAGCCGCGAGAGGCGGAGCGGTGGGGGAGGCGAGCGGGCGCGAGAGGCGGAGTGGCCGCGGGAGGAGGGAGGCAGAGCGGCCGCGGGACGACAGGGCGAGGGGAGGAGGGAGGCGAGTGGTCGAGGAGGCGCGTTGGCCTACCGCTCGCGAGTCCACGTGTATTGGCGGCGCGCAGCGCGGCGCGGCAGCAGAGACGAAGATCGCCCGTCTTTGCGCGTGCCCGCGCTTGGCGCGCGGCCGTCGTGTGCGTCGCCGTCAGCGTCGCCGCGTGCGGGCCAAAGACGGCACGGTCCAAACGGCTGTGCCAGGACGTGCCGCCCGTCGTGCCCCATTTTTGGACCCGACACGGCCCGAACTACAGTACCGAGCCGACATGGTACAACCCTCTAACGTGCCGGACCGGGCTTGGGCCGTGCCGTGCCCTCCATGCCAACATAAGCTGGTTCATGCCGTGCCCTCCATGCCAACATAAGCTGGTTCATTATTCTGAGGCCTCCACAAGTCAAGAGAAGGCACCTCCGCAAATGAAGAGTATATTTTTCGTATCAACGTGTAAAACAAAATAATATGCTTCTAACAGTAGAATGCTTGCATATTGAAGCACAACTCATCAACGAATCTCATAATTGTTTTTGCTACATCATAATGCAAGGTGTTGATTACATTTTTGAAGTATATTTAGTATTTGCAGCCCATTGCTTGCCACAAAAAGAACAGTGGTCAACAACTATAGATCGAAGACTCTGATTATAAGTCATAGCACAATGCAAGAATTTTTAACTTTTGGTGCTAAACTGCTGAATACAGCGAGGTACTACATAACAGACTGACCAACTAATTAACAGCTTTCAGAACCATTCACCATGGGATATGTTATCTCAACTCCTCGATCCTCATCGTTAGCTATATCTTCTTCATCCTACAATTTTGTAATATCATATAAATTAGTAGCAAATGCTAACTAAATAAGTAAAGAGGGTCATACCGCAATCACCATATTAGCAACAAGGGTCTCCAAAACATCTAGATCATTGATGATAGATGCAACTTTATTGCTAGAATTTAGAAATTTTAGAGAAACGTACATTAGTAAATAATAGACTTTCTTGTAATATTATATTATAGGCTGAGAAATAATATAAATTATCACCTTTTCTGGATGCGGCTACCCAATGTTTGATATAGATCAATGCCTCTACAATCTTAGGTTCTAGGCGACTGTGAAATGGATCAATGGCATGGCTACAAACGCTGAACACAGATTCAAAAGCAACAGTTGAAAATTGCATAGCCGACACACCACGTGCAAGTAGTGATATAATAGGATATACATCATGTTGATTTTTCCACCATGATAAAATATCAAATTTCTGATTGGATTTAACAATCCTTAGTGGTGGTTCTGCCATGTATTTATCTAATTCATTTGCATCACCTTGATCAGTCCCATGTGTATCATATAAGAAGTTTCCAAGTTTATCATTTTCTACTTCCATAAAGTCATCTTCTTTTGGTTCAAAAGTCATAAATAGGTGCAGTAGTACTCTTTGAGTAAGAAGAAGTATATGCATCGTACAATTGCTTAATAACCTTAGTAAATTTTTCTAGTTCAACTTGATACAACAATTAACTATAAAGGTTTTTAATTTAAAATTCTATACACTTTTTTCTTTCTCCTAGGGTCAATAAAGCAAGCCACAACAAGAGTGATATTTGACTCCTTCCAATACTTTTTAAACTTAGCATTCATAGTTGATGCCATCTTACTAATAGTGGTATCAGTGCTAGCACACCACTGAGAAATCAAAAACTTAATATCAAAGAATAGCTCAGTAACTTCATGGAATTTCCTTAAGCACTTACAAAGTGTCGATGACTGACGCTCGACGCTATGGGGTCCCGCGCTCAAGCCTCCGGCCAAGCAAGGCACCTTTCCATGGCGTCATCCCGCCGGCAAGCCCATCCGCTCGGCGAAGTTGACCTGCCGTCACCTTCGGGAGCCGGAAACTTCCGCACCGAGACCCTCACCGAGGTCGTGGATTTCCGGCGCCTACCACGCCATCCTGGGGAGGCCATGCTACGCCAAGTTCATGGCGATCCCCGCCTACGCCTACCTCAAGATGAAGATGCCTGACCGCATGGAGTCATTACCGCGGCATCGTCTTCCAACTGCCTTCAATCGCGGAGCGCAACCGCGAAGCTCGCTCGGCGGTCGTTGCCTCTGCCGGAACTCAACAAGCTCGAGAGGAAGCCGCCAGTCCGCCCTGAATCCAAGAAATCGGCGGGATCCTTCAAATCCGGGACGAGGACAGGAGGTCACGGCCGATCCTCGTGATCCGACCAAGACGCGTCGGGTCGGAGCCACGCCCCGCCAAATAGGAAGCGCGCGTCGACTTCCTGCAGACTAACAAAGATGTCTTCGCATGGAGGTCCTCCGACATGCGGGCATTCCAAAGGAGGTCGCCGAGCACTCCTTGAGCGTCCGACCGAGGCTCAAAGCCGGCCGTCAACGCCGCGCCGCTTCGACGAGGAAAGGCGCGGGGTTATAGGGAGGAGATCGCCAAACTCTTGGCGGCGGGGTTCGATAAAAGAGGTGCGCCACCACGAATGGCTAGCCAACCTCAGACTTGTAAAAAGAAGAGCGGGCAATGGAGAATGTGTGTTGACTATCGAGTCTCAACAAAGCATGCCCCAAGGACCCATTCCCTTACCTCGCATCGACCAAGTCATCGACTCCACGGCCCGGGTGCGAGTCTCTTTCGCTTCGGATGCCTACTCGGGCTACCACCAGATTGCGCTAAAGGAGTCCGACCATTTCGCGACTTCCTTCATCACTCGATTCGGCTCGTTCTGCTATGTCACAATGCCCTTCGGCTGAAGAACGCGGCGCTACATACCAGCGATGTATGCAAGCGTGCTTCAATGACCGGATCGGCCGCAGCGTTGAGGCGTATGTCGGCGATATTGTCGTAAAGACCGGAAGGTCGAGCGACCTTATCGCCCGACCTAGAAGAGACTTTCGCGAACCTTCGACGGTTTCGCATAAAGCTCAACCCAGAAGTGCGTCTTGGGGTCCCCAAAGGAAAGCTCTTAGGCATGCGGGCCCGAGGCGCCCGCTCAAAAGCTTTCCTATAATATAGGGAATCCCACGACATTGTATAGGTAGAATTCCACCTCGTTGCATTTGTGAAACTGTATGCAATATTTTTGAAAAGACACCGTTTCATAGAAAGACAAGTTTCTACGACACCATTTGAAAGGTAGAAGAGCACGTACAATAGTAGAAATGGTTATATGTATATTTCTCTATATCATCTAAAGACAAATTTTATAATATATAACATTCTATGAGATCCTACAATCTTTTCGACTGCGCTGAGGGCATCGATCGGCACCTCCCCACAGGACGCGGGTCGGGCACCTCGTCCCCGGCTCGCCTGGCCCGGCGCGATCTGGCGACGCCATTGTCTCATCCTCGAAGCAGCGATCCGTGCGTCAGGGGTCCCGCCCAGGGGCGGAAGATTCTTCTTGAGCACGACCTCGGGTGGGGCTCTGTCCCCTCGAAGGCCACGCGCCCTCGAGCGCGGCGCGCGACCTTCGCCGACCCAACAAGGGTCCGCCGAAATCACCGCGGCAGATTACGCGAGGCGATGTATGCGCCCCACGATCCTGCGGTATAAGCTGCACGTTTCCCATTCAAAGAGTCGCTCGGGGCTTTGCCAAAAAGAAAAATGCTCAAAAATAAAATAATAATACACTTACAAGGCCGGCGGGTGCGTGGCACGCCCTCTTCTTGACCCCCGCCAAAGAGCAAGTCGGCGGTCGCTTCAAAAGCCACCTCAGTAGAGGGGCTGCGGCGGCCCGCAGCGCAAGATCACCCCCACACAGGGATCCGTAGCCACAGGGCCCGTGATGCCATCGGCGAGTCCCACTTCTCGGGCGCCGCCCGATCAGTCGAGAAAAAACCCACCATAGGGGTGGCGGAGGCACTCCCGCTTGTCGATGGAGGTTGTCCCCACGGCGGTGGTCTGACACATCCTCGCTTGCAGCCTGCCCCGTAGCGTTCCCACCTCTTCCTCCTCCTTTCCTCCTTAGCTTCTTGCGGGAGAGTCGACCCTCTGAGTCCTCGCCCGGGGCGTATGCGCTTTCTTATCCCGGGAGCGGCGCTGGGAGAGACATCCCCATGAGCCGAGAGGATGCGGGAATGTCGGTCAAGTCACGAAGGACAAAAGAAAAGAAAGCGAAAGAAAATTTCACGGCTTACACGATTCGGCGAAAAAGCCGAGAATGGCTCGGGTGGCCATCGCCAGCCACAGATGGCGCTCCGCCCGTGCGCGCCGCCACGAGCCTCCACCTCGAGGCGCAACCAGGCTGGTTTGGCCATCCTCGCCGGTCGGGCGACCCGCATCTGCGGAGCAGTGCGGCTTGTGCACAAGTGGTTGCCGCGCGCATCCCCATGAAAGCGCGCACAACCCGTCCCGGTGAGCCCGCCTCCTTTGAGCCCTGATACGCTCCACGATCGGGGCCAGCTTATTCTTCTCCCTCTTTTGGCGCCCCGTTCCACCGTTCCTCCGCCGGGGAAGCTCTCCGGTGAAGCAGTATTTGTCGCCCCGCGTTTGAGCGTGAAACCATTGAACGCCGGCCCTTGTTAGGCGAGGCGGCTTTACCTCAGGTACTCCGTGCTCCGGCGAGGCGAGAGGCGGAGGCGAGCCACCAGCGCCCTTGGCGTCAAGCGGCTGTCCTTCGAGCCTTGCACGGAAGAAGTGCCTCCACAACGCCCGGTCATGGCTCGATCCCAAAGAAGGCCGCCTGCAGCGTGATGAAGATGGCGATGTGGAGGACTCCATTGGGGTTGAGATGGTGCACCTCCACCTTGTAATGAAACAACAGCCCGAGACGAGCAGGTGCGTGGCGAGCCAAGCGGCGCTTTCGAAAAACAGCGGGCACCACGATCTGTCGCCCATGGCCAGGGTAGTAGCCGATCGGCACCCTCCAGTAGGAAAGGTCTGCTGCGGCATGAGAAGCCCTTCTTCACCAAGCCGAAGCGCCTGCGTCTTCTTGCTTGAACACTCCGGCCACGACATCTTCACGGGGAGGCAGTGGAAGGTGAGAAAGAAAGGGGGGGTTTTCTTTCCTTAGCTCTCGGTGCTCTTCTTGTTTGAGGCGACAAGAGAGGAACAAGCGTGACCACTCGAAACCACCCAGGGCGTATTTATAGAGAGACGAGCGAGCGCCGAAGCCAAGCGGGCGCCCGTCAAGCGAGCGTCGCGACCACCCTCGTCTGTCGCGCCCGACTGGTAACTCCGGTTTCCAATACCACTCGCTTTTAATCCACTGTCTTGTCGGCGTCAAGAGACCATAAAGGCGCCGCCCCAGAACAACGTGTCCGTAACCTCTCGGTCTCGCCTTTAGGCGGAGCAGTTGCTCGGTAGCGCGAAGCCAACTGCAGCATGCGGCCCAAGGCGGCAAAAGCTTTGTGGCTTGCGCGAGGCCAGCCAGGTGTGGGTTCAAAAGGCCTACCCCGGATGGGTATAAAGCGCCCAACAAAACTTGAGCAAGGCGGTATAGGTGAGCCACGGTGGGCCCTCGGTTAGGTCGGTGTGGCCTAATCACCTCTACTCGCGTCCAAGACCATACTTCACTCTCGGGAGCTCATCAATGGCGGCGGCCGGCTGTCTCTGGGTGGCGGGCGACCTAGAGCTTCGACAAGCGGCACTCCACTTTCGGACACCGAACCTCACGAGGCATCCGGTCGTCCTCTGCCAGGCCAAGGCACTCCGAGCCTCGGACATCCGAACCTCACAGAGGCATCCGGTCGTCCCTGCCGACCAAGGCACTCGGACATCCGAACCTCACGAGGCATCCGGTCGTCCTGCCAGGCACCAAGGCACTCGGACACATCCGAACCTCACAGAGGCATCCGGTCGTCCTGCCGACCAAGGCACTCGGACACGAACCTCACAGAGGCATCCGGTCGTCCTGCCGACCAAGGCACTCGGACACCGAACCTCACAGAGGCATCCGGTCGTCCCCCGACCAAGGCACTCGGACACGAGAACCTCACCAAGGCTCGGACGGTCGAACCTCACCTGCTGCCGACCCAGGCACTCGGACACCCGAACCTCACAGAGGCATCCGGTCGTCCCTGCCAACCCAGGCACTTGGTCCACAGAACCTCACAGAGGCATCCGGTCGTCCCTGCCGACCAAGGCACTGTCTAGCTTCGACGTTAAGCGAGCACTCGGACATCCAGAACCTCACAGAGGCATCCGGTCGTCCTGCCAGGCCAAGGCACTTTCGGACATCCGAACCTCACGAGGCATCCGGCCGTCCCTGCCGACCAAGGCACTCGGACATCCGAACCTCACAGAGGCATCCGGTCGTCCCTGCCGACCAAGGCCTTTGTCTAGCTACGACGTTAAGCGAGCACTCGGACATCCGAACCTCACAGAGGCATCCGGTCGTCCCTGACCAAGGCCAAGGCCTTTATCTAGCTTCGACGTTAAGCGAGCACTCGGACACCGAACCTCACAGAGGCATCGGTCGTCCTTGCCGACCAAGGCAGCTCGTCTAGCTCTGACGTTAAGCGAGCACTCGGACACGAACCTCACGAGGCATCCGTCGCCACATCGACCAAGGCACCGATCCACAACGATTAAAATTAAAGCAAACTCATCGCAAAGACATTTTCATAAAGAAAAGAAAATTTCATTATAGGCCAACATGCTCAAACTTTACACAACTTTACACACGGTGCAAGCAGATACAAGAGTGGCCACAGCGCACCGCAGCGAGGACTCTACCCACGCCTAGAACCTATCAAACATCCGTGCGGCATCGGTGGCACCGGCGGCATCTTTGGTAGGCCCTTGCACAGTCGACGGGATACCGCCACCGCGCGAAGCAACGCCGATGCCTCTGCGCCGTTCGGCGACATCAGCGCGGCCGCACCGCTCACGGTCGGCGCCCTTGCGCCATCGCCTCGGAAGGGCCCCCTTACCACCTCGAGCCTCGGGCGGCCTCGGCGGTGGCGTCAACGAGCGTCGCGCGGTGCGGCTTCTTCCTTCCTGAGCTCGAAGCCGCCGCTTTGGTCGAACTGCCCAAAGCTTCGGCGGAGGATCTTCTTCTTCCACCGTGGCGCCATCGCGAAGCTAAAGACTAGAGGATGTCTAAAGCCATTTGAAAGAACAAAAGAAAAAGCTCGTCCCCTTCAAGCAAGCTACACGCGCGATATATATATCCGGACGAAGGAGGCTAAGCGTCTCGAGTAAATGCGGTGTGCGAAAGCGAAGCATCCTTCACGAAACCCGAGGCGATCAAGAAGCGGCGGCGGCGGCGCGTAAACTATGCTCGGCATGCGAGCGAGGCAAGTAAAAGCCCCGGCGGTTCAAATGCCCCGGCCAAACTCGGGACAGTTGCCGGATCAACGAAGCACACGGCGGAAATCGCTAATCGGATCGGTGGACCGACCTACGGGCCCGCCACCACTTCGTCAAGTTCAACCCCCAATGAATGCCAAATCGCTTGGGAGTTGGGGCTCTTGGCGAATACTAATAAAGGATACCCCAACGGCCAAGCGGCAGGCGCGACCTCAAGCATATCTCGACCAACGAGCGCCCCCGCCCGCGCGCCGACGAATCGCTGCGAGACCGCGCGAAGGCATCCGCTCCCGACCCAGGCGAGAGCGAATCCGACCAGACAGCGCTCCAGACCCCTCTTGGCGGGCGGGATCTCCGACTCAACCAAACCAAGGTGACGAGCGCGAGTGCGCGTGTCGGTCCTCATCGGCCTACCGCCACGTACCCTCGAATAAGGTCAATCGGGCGACTATACAAGGCGGTGGCTCCTTCCCAAGAAGATCTGGTGATGTAGAAGACAAAGCTTCGGCCCCATCAACGATCACGTGACAAAGCCGAGGCGCACGCTCCTCCCGAGGCGGCACCAACGTCACGCACCTCGGCGTCGGCGATTCGCAAGGATCACGGAGGGCAAGTACGCTACTTCCGGAAATACCTAACCTCCACGACCACCAAGGCTACCAACCCGGCATGGGCAAGGCGGGTGGCGACGATCCACGGGACGAAGGACCGGATTTCCCATTCGATGGTGATAGAGCTAAATTCTCATACCTACAACGTTCCATACTTACAAACCGCTCAAAAGCTTTCCTATAATATAGGGAATCCCACGACATTGTATAGGTAGAATTCCACCTCGTTGCATTTGTGAAACTGTATGCAATATTTTTTGAAAAGACACCGTTTCATAGAAAGACAAGTTTCTACGACACCATTTGAAAGGTAGAAGAGCACGTACAATAGTAGAAATGGTTATATGTATATTTCTCTATATCATCTAAAGACAAATTTTATAATATATAACATTCTATGAGATCCTACAATCTTTTAATCATGGTATAAAAAAACATTTGCTATGGACAATAATTCATACATTTATATTTTATGTTGTATAATAGTCCTCTTCACGAAAAGACAGTTAAACTCTCTCCTCTTTCTCTTTCTCCTATATCAGTAATAATTTTACATGACAAAACTTATAGATAGCTAACATCATATCATTGTACATACTCTAAATAGACGTCATTTAATAAACATGCAGCAAGGCGTACACTAGTACTACATATATTAAACTTCGCAGGTTTCCGACGCTCTCGGCGTGGTCACGTCGATTTCGGGCCGACGTGGCCGCACGCCGCGTCGCCGGCGTGATTAACCCCGTGCTCAACCTCAAGTAAAAGATTATGCCGCTTAGACACAAACGGCAGCACGACGCAGCAGTGGGAGCTCTCGTGTGCGGGCGAGCGACCCGCGTTCGACTCCGCTCGCCCGCGCTCGCGTCGCCCTGCTCGGTTTTTTCCCTTGAGCGACCCGTGGCGCCAGCGCATGGGCGACGAGTCGTGCGGGTGCGTGGCCTGCCGCATGCGACACTTGGCCTCGATTTTTTGCGAAGAAGCCCCCGAAATTTTCGGAATTACGCAAAACGGCCTGAAAATACTGTTTTTTGCGAAATGACCCTCGGAATTTTTTTAGAGGTTTTTGTTTGCACAAAAAACCTCAAAAGTTTCGTACTTTGTTAGAGTTTTCCCCATGTATGTTCCCAGACATTTGTAGTCTATTTTTTTTTATTTTTTTAGCGGTTTATGTAGGTTTTTCGTAATTACGCGGAAAGGCCTAAAAATGCTGCTTTTTGCGAAATGACCCCGAATTTTTAGAGTCTTTTTTTTGTAGAAAATGCATCAAAAGTTTCGTATTTTTGTACAGTTTTCCCGTCTATGCCCTAGCCTTTTGTAGTCTATTTTTTATATTTTTAGCGGTCTATGTAGGTTTTTTTACGAGAACACCCTCCAAAATCCTTAGTTTTTTTATACGATTCTTTTCTTCGGTCAGAAAAATCCTCTTTACACGGCAACGCTCATCTACGAGGCACGACGTGCCACGCGCATACGTGCCTAGTATTAACAAACCCACACATTTCCTCGCTTAACAATCACCGCCGACTTGGCTCTCAACCAATGCACGGATCCTCCCTGCCCACACCATTTTGTAAAAGATGACTATCTTTACGTGAAGTATGGTAAGACGATAAGATAGGAAATACATCAAAATTAATCGAAAATCGTAAGCATCACAGCGTCCACAACAGACGAGACAAGAATTCGAGACCCCAGAACCCAGGGTGTCACAGACCTTGAACCTGGCAGGAAGGTTCAGTGGTGGCACGCTTCCAATTAGGGATGAAAATGGATCAGATAATTTTCGATGGCACTGGGGTCACTTGCTGACGCTTCTGAGGACAATTGCTGGCATAATGTCCCATCTGGTGACAATGGAAACACTGAATCCCTGCAGCATTTGAATTCCCTTTCTGCTGTTGACCACTGGCGTTGTTCTGCTGTCCTTGAGCGATTGGGCGCGGTCCAGAATTAGGAGTACGGGGTGCTCCTTGAACAGGTGTTCTGTTGGCTTGCTGAGGCTGAAAGCGCTGACGAGAACCACTTGCTCCATGCTGAGCCTGGAATGCCATCTTTCTCTTGCGGGACTCCCGCTGTTGGCGTTGAGCATCCTCTTGTACTAGTGCCTTGTTCACCATATGCTGAAAATTCGGAAAATCCAAAGCAACTAGCTGCACCTTGATGTCAGGGTCATGTCCCTCCATGAACCTCCAGATCTTGGCACTTTCAGTAGCCACATTTTCTGGTGCATACCTTGACAACTGGGTAAACCGGTTAAGATACTCAGAAACACTCTGGTTTCCCTGATGCAACTTAGTAAATTCTCTTTCTTCATTTCAATAATGCCAGCGAGCACATGAGCGTCTGGAAGGCTTCAGAGAATTCCTCCCACGTTATAGCTTGAGCATTCTGATGGGCAGCACAGAAATTATCCCACCAAGTAGCAGCTACTCCTTTTAATTGATGACTCGCGTAGAGAACCTTCTCACGGTCATCACCGAGCCAATCGGAGCTTTTTCTCCACATCTCTCAATCAGTCATCGCCTCCAAGGGTTCACTGCCCCGTGAAGGTAGGCGGTCTAGTTCTCATGAACTCTCCAAGCTTAGACTGGGGCGGCATCACTGGTGCTGCGGCTGGTGCTGGCTGCGGATTGTTTACTATATTCTGAGCAAGGGCTTGCAACAACTGAAGCTGCATTGCCATCATCTGCTGGATATCTGCGATCGGGGTTGGATGGCGGGCGGCACTTGCCGATCTTGAACATCCTCGCTCTTGTGGCTCGCTCGCCACGACCACGACCACGACCTCCAACACGACCTCCTCTGCGACCAGCTCCACGACCTCTTCCTTGACCTTCCATCTGAAGCAACGGCCAGGGATAGGTTAGCAATAGATGAGAGGGAAAGAGCAAAAGATGAGAAGACTAAGGAGGTAGCCATTCCAAGACCAAACAAGCTATAAAACTCCAAAAGAAAGGTGGCTGCAACACACTGCTAGTGCAAGTGAACAACACACCCAACAAACAAGCAACAAAAATTCTAATGCACTCGGACTATACGTTGCTAAACTAGAAAGGGTGATATGCTCCAACACTATTGAGCACTATTACTTATCCTATATGGGAGTCTTCTCGGATATACTCTTTGACGACTTGATCATCTTCTTCCTTGATCTGGATTCTTGCAGAAGACTCGAGGCTTTGAGAAGTTTCAAGGGATAAGATGAAATTAAAATTTTAAAACAATATTTCAGCAAAGGAAAAGGAGTAAGAACCTAAGAATAAGATGAGATGAGATAATCTATTCACAGCAATTCGTTGGTTTGATTTAGAAAATAATTTTGAAGTTCTTGCTAAGAAGACCGGACTAACTAGGGATGCGACCTACGGTCGATATGGCTCGATACCACCTCTGTCGGGACCGGATTTCCAAATCCGAACCCTCTGTGTATAACTGTGCTAGTCCGGAAAAGCTAGCACACACGGGAAATGATGATGACAACACATCCATATCACGAATCAAATAATATTAATTAAGCAAAAGAATATTAGCCTTATGGCCAATTATTACAAGTAAGAAGCATCATAGCTAGAGTTCAATAAGAAACAGTGAAACGAATTAACAAAAGCAAAGTAAGTAAGCCCATCCATTTGCCCAACAGCAATCGATCGGGTTCGCGTCCTAGCATTCGGATCGCCTTCATCATAACCACAAGCGTAGAAATCGTAGTCGACTTCAAACATCTCGCATACTCTTCGTGGAAAGTTGGGGATGTTGCAAGGGTGAGCACAAAATGTAATCCATAAGTCTTGGAAACATAATGCATGATAACTATATGCAAGGCTAAGCAATTGAAGGCATAATATGGCTCTTTTAGCATAAAGCAAAGTTTAACTGTAAATACCAATAGTAATTTCATAAGCATCATTTGAACAAAATGTAATAGCATAGTAATTGAATTTGATATAACAATTAAAGCAGGTTCCATCTACCTGACTGGCTCCATCCGCCAAACCATAACCCGAGAGTTCCATCTGCTCTCGGATTCCCAAACCACCATTTTCCTTTGAAACAAAACCATAAAATCTACAATGTGCAAGCGCACCTGCTTTGCCCTTGACCATGGGCACGGCTACTTAAGTAGTTTTAACTCTGCAGAGTGTGTACACTTTACCCACAAGACATGATCGACTCTTGTTGCCATGCACTTAACACACTTCCTTTGGTGTGTCGGCAGAGAGATCATGACAAGGCCTTTACAATGCACAACCCCACTATTAACCTCGCCGCTAAGGTTTCACATTGTTAGGGTTCTAGCCGCCAAACACGAAGCCCCTCTTGCGCTTTGCCAACATCCGCACTCACCAATGGCGAAGCTAATAATGAGACGCACAAATTATTTAGCCAGTCGTACCCATATAGACTTGCGGTTGTACGGTAGTGCTCGGTCCATGGTAACACACGCCGGTCCTTAATTGACTAGGTGGAACATTCACATACCAAGGTCTCGTGCTTTCTGCACCCGCCAAACATCCATCCGCCCCGGTCTAAACCATTTTCACTTTAATTCATTTAAATCACAGCAGCAACACCAATTGCCGCAATCTCACAAATAAGTTTAAACAACATTTGAAATGATTCCCATATTGGCACAATACCGAAACGCTTAAGCTGGACTAAGCAATTCTACCGTTCCATGCTAATCTACTGGATATCACCAAATAAAATAGCTAGTATATATCATCTAGGGTGTCAAAGGTTCGACATGATCAATACCAATGAGGGTATAACAAACTGGAATTTAACTATACTCTAAAACTATGTTTAAAGTACATTGCATAAAGTAAGCATGCATAATTTAAAACAATATAAGCATTTTGTAAAATTTGGGATCAATATGTTCAAGGAAGACTTGCCTTACGCCTCTTCTTTGGTTCTACCTCGATTGTTGATTCGATGATCTTCGACTGCGTCGTCTACACGTGAAACGAGAGCAAATCAATAAAACAAATTCAAATAAAATTCAAAAATTGAAAATAATGGTACTGGAAGATAGATCTTGAATTTAGATGAATTTACAAATTTGAATCACTGGAATCGGAGCTCGAACGAAGGAAAACGGGCTCCTGGAAGATTCTCAGATCAGAAAATCAGAAAAACAGAGAGGCTGACACGTGGCAGACTGTGATTGGCTGGAATTTCGGGTTTTCTGGAAAATCAGAAAAAGAAAAAGAAATGCCGCTGACACGTGGGGCCCACGAGTCAGAGACTCGGCTCACGGTGGACTGCGTCCACCGAGGGGATCTGGGGGCGACGCGGCAGACCGGCCGACGTGGCGCTGACGTGGCGTGGCGGACGACGCGGCCTGACGCGGCCGCCACGCGGCGGTGACGGCCGCGGGCTGGAGCCGGCAATGCCGACAGCGGCTGGGCAACACGTAAGACGAAGGCGCGCGGACCGATCTGGCCCACGCGCAAGACGCATCCATCGCCGAGGAAGATCGGACGGCGGGACGCAAGGCGTGGGCGGCTGCGACGTGGCGCGATCTGGCGCGACGCGGAAGATCCGACGCCACGGCTCATCGACGGAGAGCGACGCGCGAGGCGGCGGCGGCGCGCGGAAGGCGGAGGCGAGGAAGACGACGCGAGATGCGGTGGAAGAGATGGATCGACTCGGGTTTTGGGGAAAAAGGAAGAGAGGCGGCGCGGAATCCCGGGACCAAAACCAACAGCGGAGGCTCAACGGCGAGGAAGGAAAACGGCGAGAAGCGCGCGGCGGCGGAACCGGCGAGCTCGATCTCCTCGGCGAAAGCGACTCGGCGGCGGGGCTTGAGGCGCGGTTGCGGCGCGAGGAGGCGAACCTCGGGATGGGGCCTCGGGGCTTTAAATAGCCTCGGAGGCGGGCGCAAGACGGACGCCGAGTTTGCGGATTCGTTAGGGTTTTAGTAGCGGCGGCGCAGCGACGCTGGTCAGATCCGAGCCGCACGCGTGGCGCGCGTGATCGAACAATTTGCGGCTTGCGGCATGGCCGGTGGCCCGGAGGAAAAGCGGGTCGGCAAGGCGAAGGAGATGGGCGGGAAGCGGGCCGAAAAATGATTAGGCCGAAAAGGAAACCGAATAAAATTCATTTTCGAATTTAAGAAATTCCAAAATTCAAATAAATTCAAATAAATATCAAATAAATTCAGAAAAATCTCCAAAAGTACAGAAAAATTCCTTGCAGCGTAATGAAGCCAACAAAAACTGAAAATCTTATGTTTGATGAATAGATTAGTCAAATTAAATCCTTTTATAAATAGAAAATTCAAATTAAGCTAAAATTAATTCAAATACATTGCAAATGGTGAATTTTCAAATTCAAACATTCTAAATCCAAATTTTGGAATGTTACATACGTGTTTCCTTCTATTTTGTATCTTTGAGCAAGAATTACCTTTATTTTGTGTTTTGATCTACATGTATGATGAACTAATCGTATGTGTGTAATAAATTAAGTCATATATAATTTTGTTTGCGACATAGTATCTAACTATTGTCTAAGTGAATAAAAATACTCACAATTTGTTCAATTTTTAATAATATTATGATCAAATCAACTAGTTATTTGTTTTTGTTGATTTTTTATGCACAATCTAAGGGGTTATCATGTTCAGATAAATATTCAAAACTGTATTCGATTCCATTCGTATTCGATCCGTATCTGTATTCGATATTATCCGTATTAGTATCCGGACTATCCGTATCCGCATCCGAGAAAATAAGTATGAAAACAAATATAGTAGAGCTATTATCTACCCGTATCCGATCCGTTTTCACCCTACTTCCAACAGCAGGAAGAATTGACACTCTTGGTCGTGAAATTTGATATTAATCAGTAATTTGTGGTGGAGAGTACAATATATAATTTGATATCAACCAGTAAATTTGACACCATTTAATCTGATGCCATTTATAAAGTTCAAACATCAGAAACAAATTTCATGGTTTTCTCTTCATGCTTTTTAAGAGCTATTTACCTATGGGAAGCCCCCAAAGAAAACATATGAATTTATCTAATTATCTACTGCGCAATACTTCCATTCCATACGGTTAAGTGAATAACAAATTTACATCTAGTACATCAATTAGCAAATTCATACCCAAACAAAAATCAAAGGGACCTACTTCTATTGCTGCTAGGTGGTTGCCTACAGCCTAGGTAGGAGGTTCAACAGACCATGCACATACAACAATCAGTAGAAGAAAAATATGAATTTCAGATATTCACACATCGATGATACTGCATTCTTCAGAAATTTCCTCCACCACCAAATGTCGATGGAGGATGAACTGCGCCGTATGCTGAATATTCCTGTCATGATTCACGATTACACTAAGCTTAGTAAACTAATAAATATATGAAGAATTAAAGCAACTAGGGGAGGCATGTTTAAAAAGTACACAAATACAAGCAATACCACTTAGTAGTTTGAAGAAATTTAGATTTTGTGTCCGTTATATAGGAAAGTCTAACTGATTACAACACGAGAACCATTGAAAATGAAGCCTATGTATGTATGCTTTTCATCTTTCTTTTCTTTTCAACTGCATGATGATACTTAAATATAACATGGCTGGGGTTAGTATGTCGGACCTAGCCATCACAAATAACAAAGAGAAAATTCCCCGTATGTTACCGACAGTTAACCCGATCCCAGATTTGCCCCGGAAAAAAATGTGCTTCCTTTTATGCCACTCAGTTTCAACTTTGTTTCCATCTATACCATTTCCGTTATCTCCGTTAGGCTTGTCGGATTTTTTTTCGCAAATACCCTTCTTGCCCCACTCCTCCTTTGCTCCTCTCTTTCATGAGAAAACAAGGCCAAGCTATTTGGATCTAAGTCGAGTAGAGAGAGAGAGAGGGAGAGGAAGTCAGGGGAAGTTGGTGTTCACGGGACGAAGGCGGCAGTGCACCCAGCGGCGGCGTGGGAAGCACAACGAGATCGACATCGTCGAGGATGGCGGTGACCACAGCGAGGTGCTCTGACAAAGTCCATGGTGGAGGCCTTGGGAACATTGCACACATAGCGGGAGATGTAATTGACCACTTCTTTAGCTTCACCATGTCATTCTGAATCCTTTGCTCACCTCCCTCCTTGCTCTAGTGGTCAGGGCTTTGCCGGCGGCGAGCTCCATGCACCCCTATTTTATGGTTCTCGTTGTTGGGCCGCCTCAGAGCTCCAAGCCAAATCACCACTATGGATCGACTCCCCATGTTCTCCAGATGCTCATCGACCCTTTAAAATTTGCGAGAGATCGCCAGATTCTTCGCTGGCAAGATCATCTTCCTTCCAGCTGGTCCACCTCAGCTTGGCCAATTCCAACTGTCTGCCAAGCCATTGCCACCATAGCCATTCACCCTCCTCTAACTCCCTCTTCCAGATCCAGATGGGCCGAAGCGGGAGGTGGAGGTAGAGGCAGAGGCGGAGGCAGGGCCGGGATGGAACACCTCCTATTCCTCCTGTATGCTGCCCAATAATCCTCGCCGCCACCATCACCATTACCAGGAGGGAAGGACGCCAATGGGAAAATGGGGATGCCGCGGCGGTAGGGGTTTCAGTCACTGGTCCGAGGAGGAAGAGATAGAGAGGAAGCTGAGGGAGAAGGGGGAAGAGGGGCAATCTCGTCTTTTTGCATACTACTGAACAACAATATCAATGGAGGATAATGGAAATGGCATAGAAGGAAACAACGTTGAAACTGAGTGGCATAGAAGGAAGCGCATTTTTTTCAGTAGCAAACCCAGGGTCGAGTTAACTCTCGGTGGCATACAGGGAATTTTCTCAATACCCAAACACTAGAGTGCAGGTATCTTATCTACTGGTAACCCAATATACAAGCTAGTAGTACTATCTTATTTTCCATTAACAACATGGCAACATCAGTATAGGAAGCACTAAATAGAACAGAACCAACTGTCATGTGAATTCTGATGTGATAATTTAGCAGTAGAACAAGCTATACAGTTTGTGTTCTAAGGTCAATCCTCCAATTGAGGAAGTGAGGAAACAATGATAGATTACCTTTGAAAAAGGTGAGGATGTCTAGAAACTAAATGTTGGTAACTTACAGCAACATCAATAATAGCTCTGTTAGTATATCACACCTTTTGCTTTGCTGCAAAGTGCAATGTCTGTCACCCATAATTACATAGAAGCAGATCTTGGATATGTTTTGGAAGTTTTCAGGAAAAAAAAGGCCAAGATGCTAGATTAGCATATTACACCCTTTCATTTGGTTAACGGTAATCACAGGTTGACCTAGTTAATTTAATTGTATCTCAGTAGGCACGTCTGGCAGTTTCCTAATTGTATCTACTTTTAAACACATGTTACCCTCAATATAAGATCTAGAGTAGAAGGTTCGTGAAAGTACCTGTGGTGCACACTGAGGCACGGAATGCATATTTGTATGCCCCTGAATCTGACTTGTTGAAACACCAGTAGCAGGATATCCCTACAAAGGGTATATAGGTTCACAAATTTTGCATCACATGTGCAAGTAGTTAATAAAATAATATTACAACAAACATAAAACACAACAGTTTCTCGTAGGGTTTCTACCTGGTAGAAGAAAGTTCTACAAATAGATGAGTTTGTTGCAATATCTTCTGTTGCAAAATATTGATTTTGATTTCGTGGATCAACAAAAACTGAGTCAGCTGGCTGAGGCAAAACTGCTTGTTTAACATTTCCTGCAAAACAAAGTAGTACCTTACAAAAAAAAATTACTAGCTTAAGCACTGAAAAACAAATTTGCATACAAAGGAAAAGAGGAAATACTTGAATTTTTATCCGGCTTAGTTGTTTTTTTCTTCCTCTTTTCAACCTTACTTCCATCTTTGTCCCTTCCTGAGGGATGAATATGCAATCTTTTGAGTTCAAATATACTTTCTAGTGATTTTTCTCCATTTTCAAGCACATCCAGAACAAGTTTTCTTGTATCCTGATGACCTTTGCCCTTCATCAACAGATCATAAACAAAGCGCATAGCCCTGTTCCAATATGCAAGCTCAGCCTCTGCACAATTTTGTTCTGGAAACTCATCAGTTGGAAATAGATAAGTTCCTTTCCTAACATATTTTGTCCACCGTTTTAAAACATACCTTTCAGGAATTTTATTGATATTCTTGAGACTAAGTGCATTTAGTGCATGTGAACAAAGTATGCCCATTGTCTCAATTTTTTTACAACTACAGTTCAATTCCATGGTAGAGGTGTCCAGGAAAACTATCGAAACTTTTGGACCACTTCTTTGCAAAATGAACTCAAACCTATACAGTGTTTCACTACATTGCATTTCCTGATATGAAGTTCCACTGCATCCATCTAAAAAATCTGTTTCAAGCGACTTATAAACTTTATGTGTGTAAACTTCAGCAGCATGTTGCATAATATTGCTATGCTTAACTGTACACTCTGGGGCAGTCTGGTTACACTGAATATCCTCTACAGATTCATTTGTACGCCAACTCCCTACCAGTTTATCGAACTCAAGAACAAAATTAGTGGGTGAGGTTGATTCATCAGCAATGCTGCTCAGCACATTGTTTGAGCTCTGACTTCTATCCAGTGATTTAATCCCACCATCAAATGCATCCTTGTGAAGCGCTGTGCACCATTTATGCCTCTGCTGATACAGATCGGTAAGCCACTGGTGATCCTGTATATTATACTCATGAAGCATCATTGCCCATGTTTCCTCAAACTCTGCTTCTGACTCACAATCTTTCATGCACTTTGTGAACATGCTATGAAATGTTCCAGAAGCATTTAGAGTGCCTAAATGGGACTGCAGGTTCTTTTCAATATACCATTGAGAAAGACAATGACGTGTCTCAGGGAGAACATCTTCAATTGCCTTGGAGATAGTTTCATTCTGATCAGTAAAGATTGTTTTAGGAGGATGGCCACCCATTGACTCCAAGAATGACTTAAATAGCCATTCATAGGATGCTGAGGACTCATCCAACAAAAATGCACAGCCAAACATAACATTTTGCCAGTGATGGTTAACACCAAAAATTGGGGCACATGTCATATTATACTTGTTGGTACGGTATGTTGTGTCAAATACAACAACATCTCCAAAACAGTCGTAGTCAACCCGGCTTCTACCATCTCTCCAAAAGAAATTAGTCATTTGGCCTTCATCATCTACTTGCACATCCCAATAGAACATACCTTGTTCAATTGTTCTACACTTGAAATAACCTACAAGTGCCTTGGCATCCTCTGATTCAAGCAGTGTGTAACTTTGGATGCTAAGCTGACTCTCACATTCAGTACCATCTTCGTTCACATGCAAACTGTCATGCCTTGCTTGGATTTCAGCACTCACCATTGCATTCAGCACACCAGGTTTTGGAATTGAAAGGGTCCTCACTGATCTCAGTAAGTGTATCTCTTCAGGCCAAACTAAGTCATGAGTATGTTCAGGAATTATCTGAATAATTCGCCATTGACCTTCAGAATCAACTCTAAAACGGACCATCGCTTTGCAATTAGTTCTGGTCTCTGGCCTATTAAAGTTTGCCTCAGTAAGCTGCTCATCATCCTTTAAACCTTCCTTTGAGCAGTAATAGTCTTTCGTACGAATAGTTTCGTCCCTGTAAAGTAGTATTGCTTTCCCTTCCGCACACTAAAGCCCATACGGCGCCCATAGTCACAGTACAGCCTGTAAGCTTCTTCCTCACTATACGCAACTTTATTCCGCAATTCTTCAGTCAGCTCCTCACGGTTTGGAATTACAGAATTATGATCCTGATCTTCTTCTTCATTCCTCACAGGATCTTCCTCCCTTCCCTGTTTTCGGCTGTTAAAAGCTACTTGCCCCGCATTTTCAGCATCATAAATGATTAGCACCTCTCTGTTCTTCTGAGCTTCTTGCTCATTATCTCCAACACCGTCCAGACAAATCGCCTCCCCATCAATCTCAATAGCGATGCTAGTACCTTCCATTACTGCATTTTCCACCACAAAAGGCAACGATGTTGGTTGACATGTAAGGAAGAAAGTAATTAGAGATAAGGTCAACCAAAAAAGGACAACAAATTACGGATGCGACAAACATAAATGAGAACAAGATACCGCCATACTAGAGCACACCAAGATTCGGTCCATTATAGCAAGATCAAGCATGCCTTTTCGAAGCTGGACCCTAAAGCGCACACACAATGCCAATTTACTGCCATATTTGATTATCCACGCTACTCTCACCATGTGATCCACGCAATCCCCCGAGTATCATTTAGGTTACCTAACCCAAAATTACAATACATCACGCAACCCCTCACGCAGAGAGTAGGTTACCTAGCCAAAATTACAACACATGCAATTAATCTACTTGCAAGTGCTGAATTCGGAGATAGGTGACTTTAACATTTGCAAGGCTTTTGGCGCATCTCATACTACTGCTAGGTTCTCCCCCGCGTGTTCTCCAGTGTAGGGGCGGAATTGAAGCGGGGCGTTGGGAAAACAAGCTGCTGCTGTTAGAAGTTTAGAACAATCGAATCCGCAACTAACTAGACGGATTGGAGAGTCTCAGAAAGGAAGTTTTGGTTGGAATTGATTGCTCACCGCAAAGAAGAAAAAAACGACCCAAGCAAGCTACGTTAGGGCTCCGTAACAACGGAAGAAATCAGCCTGGATGGATCTCCTGTCCCCTCCACGCCAATCCAGCAGATTCTCCTCCGGTGGCGGCAGGGCTGAGGAGTGGGCGCCGGCCGCCATCGAGGCCGCGCGGCGGCGGAGCGGGGGCGTCTTCTCGTCTCAGCAGGCCGGCGACGCACCGTGACGCAGTGGTGCGGTGACAGCGTCGGCGGACGGAGGAAACATCTTGTCCCGGCGCCTTGCAGCGCGGCCGCACGGGAAGGGGGAGGGGATGAGTGAAAGCAGGCGCTGCGGTGGCCGGTGCGGGGGAGGACGGCCGTTCGGCACGCGAGGAACCGGCGAAGTCAACGGCGAGGAGGCGGCGCGGAGCAGTGAACGGATTCGGCGGTGGCGTGGGTGGCTCGGCGCGGCGATGGACTGGAGCGGCTCTTGGTGGGAGGGAGATGAGATGCTTGGGCCGCTGCAGAAAAGAGAGGAGAGGGTGATCTGGGCTGGATGGCTGCCCTGAGCGGGGTGGTGATGAGCCCAGCCCATTCCGGCCCATTTAGACATGACCTAGAGTTGGGATGCTGGGCCGGCGCTCCCTTATCTATTGCCATTCGGAAAACATCCTCGTTTTTTTTCTATGTTCTTGATCCGGCGTAGTGTAATTCGCAAGGATTTATCGACAAAGATATTTGAATGGTCCTTGATTTTATCTCTACCCACACAGATGTGAGAACAAATGGAAAAAAAACACTACCTCTTCCCATATAGTAAGAGAAATTTTATAGTTATCCTAGCAGTGTATGGTGGTAATAAAAATCAGATATAACAATTAATTTATTAAAAGTATTTCTACTATTTTACTACTAAGAAAACATAAATAAATACATGACCAATTGAACAGAAAAGAATGAACAATCTAAAACAAGAACTTACCTTGGCAAGAAATTGAAGCATGCATTGAACGTGTGGCTTTTCTGACTGATCGATGGGATGCAAAAACCAAGTCTTCCTTGTCAACTTGGTCAGAGACAATAAATCCATGGATCCAGCATTCCAGCCCACTACCTAGCATAGTACAGCACTACTATTTCTTCTTTCTTCCAACTAATCAGACGAACCCAGCCAGCAGTTTCAAGGCGGTGCAGGCAATGTTTCGCATGCATTGTCTGCACTTCACATTTAGCCGCCTCCATTAATTTCATCCATCCACCTGCTTTGCATGCATGATATATTCAGAGTTTCACACACATCAGTTGATCATCCACCGTGCTGTCTAACTCGATCGATCGATTGATTGCCGACCTAGGAAGCGTGGTTGACGGGCCGTCATATCATATGATTATTAGACATGGGAACCACGTCGGGTTTTTTTTTGACAGCCAGTGGCGTAGCAGGCATGGTATAGTATGCATGTACTAGACCAAGCTAGCATGGCACGATTGTTAAGAGCCATGTCGGGTCTGGTGGCCGGACACGATGGGCGACACGACACGGCATACATCGGAGGGCCGTGTTTGGGCCGGTACGACACGCTACAAGGTTGATGGACATGTCGCGGGCATGATAAGGCTTTGGCACTAACTTTTTTTAATAGTTTTTTACAAATATTAAGAAAAGTTTGGTAACGGAAGTGAAGCAAAAGAGAACTGCCTCAATAATATAACAAGCACGAGACGATTCGAGCGCTTTAATCATGTGGAAGAAGCTAAAATGCAAGACATCTATTTCGTCTTCCGAAGCGTTGAGTAGGTCGTAATGAAATTCACGATATGATATCAATCACTACCTCGACATGCCTGTTGCGGAGAATGAATAAAATTTAGTTCTTCTTCTTGCAATATTTAAGTCTACCGCTTCGATCCCGTAGGTCTCTAACTTCTTTCCTCTCCTCATAATAGTACAAATGTGCTACACCTGAACTGACACGACAGCAACTTGTCACGACGTGCTAATGGACTATATCTGAGCTCATCGGCACAGCACGGCACGATTTAGGCCCACAACCCATCATGCCCGGGCCGTGCCAGCCCGGGTGGCAGGATGCCAAGGTCTACATATGATCAACCAAGGGAACCAATTGATGGATTATATCCGAAGATAAGGATCTGAAACGAGGATTTCAGCTGATTAATCCGTTCTGTTCTTGGGTGCAGTCTGGTGGTTGCCCCGTCGTTATCGTTGTCCTAAATACGGTTGCCGCATAGTTGACAGTGAAGCCTGTCTTCCCCTCAAAAGAAATTAAAGAAAAAGAAACTGAAGCCTGTAGCAAGGGAATCGATCGATTGATACCCTGCATCGCAAGCAGCCAAAATACTGATAGGCTGCGCAACGCCGTGTGCTTTTAGAGCAATGCTTCAATGCTTTCCCTCCTAATATAAGTTGTATGAGTTTTGAAGCAAGCAAAAGGGTAAGTAATCATCATCTACCATTCATTCATGCTTTAATATTTGTGCAACTGTCAGGAAAAAAAGTATGAAAGCACCTCTCGTGCTTTTAACATGTAAGGTGGTGTTGTTACTTACTACAATACTTTCCTATACAGTACAAATAATATCGGTTACGACAGCTGGATTTTTGAGTTTTGATTGTAACATCGTAATTTTGCACCAGATTGAAATATTAAGTTGCCAAGTTATTTTCTGAGTTTATTATGGATTTTCAAAATTTTTCTGGTTTTTTCTAGAATTTTTGGCACTTAAGAAGATACTTTACATTTCCTAGTTACTGCTTCTAAATTTTAAAGTCCAAATTCAAATTATCCCAAAGTCTGGAAATATTTTACTTAAGTTTCAATTAATTTGTAAATCCTCTCCAAAAAGTTTCATGAATTTTGGAGTTGAGTTGGTATTTTTGGAAAATCTAATATTGCAAACTTTATTAAAACTGAAACACTATAATAATTTATAAAAAAAACGTGGGGCTACAAAAATTCTAAAAATTTTATAGAAACATCAGTACTAACCAAGAACACCCACAAATTTTTTCATAAATTATGGAGTTTGTTTGATGCTGCTCAGAATTATACAAATGTCTAAACACAATTAAAAACATATTTGAGATTGGTTTGAAACTGAAAAAGGAAAAGTGCATGGCCAAAAGCCGTCTCCATCGGGGAAACGTTCTTTGACAAAATACGCTTTCCTTTCACAGCCGTTTCTCTGCCCCTCTCTCTCTCTCTCACGCACGGGCCTACATGTCAGCCTCTCTCCTGGCTGGCTCGCACCCAGGTCGTGTCCGTGCCGCACCATGTGCACCCAGACCGCACCAAGCCACACACACACATGACATCACTGCCACGTCACCGCCCCTCACTAGCTCTTTGCCCCATTGCCTTACCGCTTGTGCGGAGCTCCCCGCAAAGCCGTCATCTCTTTCCGCCATCAGAGCCCCCTACGTGCACTTCGAAGCTACCGGAAAAGCTTGGATTTGCACTCACCATCATCCTTTTACCCTTGGCATCAGCACCTTGCTCACGACCATGAGCCTAGAGCCTCGCCCTTGCGCCTGTAAAGAGAGCCCCTCAGGCCGTCCATGACCCCCATATTGCCCCTGTTCTTTTCCTCCATGAGCTTGCGTGATTGCCCTCTGAGGAACTCCATTGTCATCGCAAGCAGAAAACTTGAGCATACCTCAATCGACTTTCCTGGTGAGCCATTTTCGAATTCCAATGAATTGAAGCCTCCTTAGGGTACCCTGATCGCATCCCCCCTCTCTTTGCAGCCTTGCTCCCCCGGGAACATCGTTGTCATAGTCGCCTCTTCCCCAACCACGATCATCGTCACCAAGTTTCTCTGATGAGCTCTAACTACCACCAACCCCTAAAATGAGACCCTACCACCTCCCTGATACTTTCCCCTCCATTAATTTAGCACCATCAGCTCCACACCTTGTTCTTCGCTAGCCACCAAGGCCACCGCCATATTACTTCGCCACCATCCTTCTCCGGCCAACCTCGGCCACCATTGATCACTCCTTGAGCACCTCCTACACCCCCTCTTGCTATCATGACCACCGTCGCCGTATAAGTCACCGCCGGTAGCCTCGCCAAGCCATGGCTCTGTGTTGAGTCACCGACAGACGGGCCCCACCTATCAAGCATCCATGCATCTCTCCCTCTCTCTCACTGACAGTTCTGCCCCACCGTTAATTTTCATTTTAAAACCGGGTTCAAAAACTGAGTCGCAGACATGTGGGCCCAGTCATAAAAAATATCATTAAGATTAAGATTAATCTAATTAATCTAGTTTTAAACAAATGAGTCTATGACATATGGGCCTAAGTAGAAAATAATGATGTGGTTTTAATTGAACGGGTATTTAGAAATGGGTCACTGAAATGTAGGTCCCACACGTTAGCTATTTCAAAATATTAATATAACACTAACATGAGAACCCCACCTATCAGACTATGTAAAAGTTAGTTAAAAACCTCAAAAATAAGAAATACGCTTTCAATTCAGTAGGGAATTTGCTTTATCTGTGGAGAGGCGTAATCTTTGGAAAGACACCTTCAACGTCGCCCCTCTTTTTTATTTTAGGGAATTTTCAGCCGATTTAAATTCAAATGCTTATAGCTTTTGCATACAAACTCCAAATTGAGTGAAACCAGCTTATAAAGTTTTATAAAATCACGATCTTTCTAAATTTGTAGGAATATTTGAATTTGGTATCTATTTTAATTCATTTGGTTCTTAATATTGCTTTACGATATACTACATGTAGACATTGACGCTCTGGAAACCTTCCTCGTCAACCCTGAAGCAACTCAAGAACTCAACTAGCAAAGCAAGCATGTCCTTTGACCATATTGATCCTATTATTTTACTTAAGTTATATTGTTTCACAAGTTTTTGCATGCATTTGTGTACTTTTAGTAAATTGGCCATATTGTGGGTGTCGGTAGATGTTCCTACTTGTTGCACGAAACTTCCTTGATAAATACCAAAAATCTAGCATTGGAAACCATAAGGTAAGGGTTAGGCAATAACTAATATCAACTTCGGATATATTTTATTATATGTACTATTGCTTAGCCATACGTTAGTGTTGGGAAGAACAAATGGTCTATTAATACATTTGTTCGAAAATGGAAATTTTGATTTGATGAGGAGTCTCCTTTGTTATTTTGGTATAAAAATCAAAAGTGAAAACTAGATTTTGACGTGGACGAGTTATTTATATAATCTATGAAGTGCATGGACTTGCACGTAGTATAGAGGGAGTTCTTGTCCGGGTCGATTAAGGACCGAACTTATGTGTTGTTTCAATTCAAGACAACCGTGCAATCACAAGTGCTATTATGTGGTGGCCTTAACATATTAAGCTATTTAGGACTAGCTTTGCACATTGGAAAGTTGGAGTAGTACAGGCATTTTCGAGTAGGTTTGCTTGCAGGAGTGCCCTCATCGAGGTGTTGGGAATAAAGCTTGCCAATACAATGGTGCATGCCTCGCTATAGGGGGAGTGGTTGCAGCAGGGCATAAACTGTCGTTGGCACTCTGTGTGCGTTAATTTTTGCCGCCATAGTAAAGGTCAAACATTGGTGCAAAGTTAAGTCTAGGTGATGTACTGGTTCTTGTCATGATCTCTTTGCCACGCACAAAAGAAAGTGTGAAATAGCGGCAACAAGAGTTGATCATATCTTTGTTTGTTAAGTTGTACACCTCTGCAGAGTTAAATATTTTCAAAAATATGCGCTCGTGGTCATGAGAGCCTCTGGTACGTCATCACTTAGTTAGTCTTGAATCTTTTACAAAACTTTATTGGAAAAATAGTAGGTAGCCATGTTTTAGATGTTATGACAGATATGATAGGAAATAGATCGATAATCAAAATCATAGAGGATTACGAGTTACTCTTATTTATGTTATACACATGTTATTTACATACTTGTCAACTGGTCTTTACAAATTCCGTTTGCAATCTACTACTTGTTATTATTAACCAACTCTCGCTTTATGCAAAAAAAAGGTAGGATAGATATTCTTTTGACATGGCCAAGCATATATTTAAAATTGTGATATACTACAAGTCTTACTGAGTATAGATGTACTCACCTTTGCTTATTGATTCATAGATCGAAGAAACTGCAATTCCTGATAACTCTTACTTTACCATAGGTTTCGAAAAGTTAGATGACGAGTTTTTCTAGGACTTAATCCTTGTTGGTTGACTGCGAATATTTTGGGTTGAGACATACCGCTAGACCTTACTATTTTATTCCACTACTTTGTGTTGCATTTTATTTGGCCAATGACCCCCTTATTGTAAGAATAATATGTCCCATGTATATGATCTATGTTTTCTAACTAAACCATGTTGTGTATAGATGTGATGACAATGTTGAAAATGTGTGTACTAGCTACTGATCATGGGATCAGTACAATATACACATGAGACCCCCCTTGGGTATTCCATGCCCGGGTGAGGATCTTGACACGATCCAATGGTTGTGAGAGAATTGCACAATGTGTAGTAATTTTATAAGAAATCCTCCACATATTTTTGAACTGTTTTTACCTATTGCAATTGCAAGAATGTACTAGGAACGAAGATCCATATGTTCTGTCTCAAGCTACGTAGTACTTGCTTAGGGGATGTAATAACATACTAGCATCTTGGACGCGGCGTGCCACGCCGCGGGCGCCGCCTTACACACAAGAAAGTTGAGTTTTTTTTTCGGAAAAAAGGCTTAAACTTAATGGTAAAAAAAAAGCGGGAAGAAATATATGTTTTTTTTCGGGAAGAAGGATCCGTACGGGTTTTTTTCCTGACTGAAAAGGACCTAAACGTAATTTTGATTCTGTGGAAAAGGACCCGAGCGCAAGCATTAAAAACGCATAAAGGACTTAAGTGTGATATATTTTTTTTTTTGGAAAAAAAGGACCTATTCGTAACGTAAAAGGACCTAGACGTAATTTTGATTCTGTGGAAAAGGACCCGAGCGCAAGCCTTAAAAACGCATAAAGGGCCAAATCGTAATATATATTCTTTTTCAGGAAGAAGGATCTGTTTGTAATTTTTTTACGGACAAAGCCCGATTATAATTTTTTTTTGTAAAAAAAGGACCTATCCGTAAATTAAAAAGGACCTATCCGTAAATATTTTTCGGCTCGGCTCGCGGCTCGAGCCGAGACGCGAGCCGAGCCGGCTCCGGTGACACGTGGATGCCCTCCCCATCCAGGGATTCTTCCAAGTATAGTAGAGTTATAATAGGTGTAAACATCAGCTAGCTGTATGCAATTGTCAATAACGCCATGAGGTCATGAACATTACATAGCACTATATCTACCTGTGTGCTGTATCTGCCTAGCTAGCTTTCTTGTTCACCTCTTTTCCACTTCTACACATCAAATGATTTGATTTGATCGCCCCCTTGGCCCAGCTGCATATGGAGAACTAGCGTCATTTCAATCCATCATCTGATTCATATCTACCCGAGAATAGTCCCTGTGGGCCGAGAAACTACGACCTAGACAAATGGCCTACTTAATCCCAATAGAGGAATTTTTTTTTCTTTAATATTTTTTTTATTTATTTTTTCAAAACTATGCATCCGAAATTTTTTTTACGAAAATACCCTCGTCGCCCGTGTATGGGGCGATCGCCCCATACACGGGCGATTAGCCCCTGCGCCCAACGGCTCCAGCCCTGCACCCAACGGCGCCGTTTGGTGGGCCCCCTACATGGGCGATCGCCCCATGTAGGGGCGACAGGCTCCTTTAAAGCCGGTGCCTCCTTCGCCTGGCGCAGCAGCAGTGACCGAAGCCGAGCGAGCGAGAGAAAGAAGAGAAGAAAGGAAGAAAGAAAGAGAGACCAGAGAAAAAAGGAAAAAAAAGTAAATTTCTGATTTTTTTTTATAGTTATCTGTAAGAATTTTTTTAGAGATAATTGTAGGAATTGTTTTATAGGTTGCGTAATTAAAGTATCATTTAATATTTAGGACTTTGTTGTAGTATTTAGAAATTTTAGGATTACGTAGTGTTTAGAATTTTAGAATTGTATAGCTCTCGTGAAATTTAATGTAGCAGTTACTTAATGTAGTATGTAGTATTTAGAAACTTAATGTAGTATTTCACTATATGCAAATTTAATGTAGTATTTTTTATGTAGAAATTTAGTTCAGTAGAAACTATAGGTAATATTTAGAAATTTAATTTATTAGGGTTGTGTATTACTAATTTTATTACGTAAATAATGTATTAGGCAATGTAAATAATTTTGTAGTACGATCAATGTACGTTTTGTAGATTGTATTTTAGAGTAATATTTTTCCGTCGGACGTTGCAGCATGTCGGAGAAATTGTATTTCCAAATATTTTATGGAGATGGGGAGATAGCACAGGGGGCGGATGGGGTGGATCTATCATCATTTTCAAGAGTCGTACGGGGCATATGTAGACCGAGCGATAGGACATCTGAGGGTTTGTTGGAGTGGATGTCTCGGATGTTCGGTTTGGATGCCCGAGTGTTGGTTGCGGGTTAGAGCGTAGTGAGCGAGCGCAAGACCGTTTTACGGAGAGTTGATTCCTATTAACTCGGCGTCAACATGGAGGAGTTATGTTGGTTTTGCAGTAGAGCGGGGTTGGCGCTCATGTTGTTGGTACTGATGCTACCCGGTAGCTCCATCGGTGTCGCAAGTTCGTGATGTCGGGTGGACATTACGGGAGGGACGTCAAATGTAGAAGGATGCGAAGAGGAAGGCGCGAGGAGCCGGAGGCGAGGAGCACGAGGCTAGCGATGGCGAAGGGACCGGGGCGAGAGAGACAGCGGTGGAGGCGCGGGGTGGCCGACGAGGGGAGGAGGTGGAGGACATTGTTGACTGATGGAAGAGGAGGACCGTGCGGATGAGGAAGTCACGATGGTGAGCACTCCGGCGAGGAGGACAACGCCCGAGGTGCCTATCCACAGTGCGTGGACCGATTACAATTTCAAAGACCTAACAATGAATGAAGGAACATTGATGTATGGGAGTATCGTGAGAACGAGGTGACGGAGGGCCATATATAAAGACAAGGAGGCTGTGATGGATGCGGTGAAATCTTGTGCAATGTCTCTCCGCGGCAATTCGAGGTTGTGAAGTCGGCAAGAAGGACTACGACGTGAAGTGCGTAGTTGATTCGTGCCCATGGCGGTGCATGCATACCGGGAAGTGGAAGGACTATCGAAATGCTCCATAGTGATTGAGCATAACTACGGTGGAAGAAGCGGCGAGAGACACCGCAATCGTCGTCCACTTGGGTGGCAAATGTGTTTTATGGTCGGATCGTGGACAATCCCCATCTGCACCTCGATCTATTATCACGGCCGTGGAGAGAGGTTTGATACAAGATTAGCTACGCAAAGGCATGGAGAGCAAAAGGACGGCTCGAAATACGGTTCGGGACGTCGAGGCTTCGTGCGAGAATATTCCCCACTTGCTCGGGCAATCGCACATAGGAACCCCGGTACATCCATCGACCTTGCGGAGTTTCCTGCGGGTGGTGTGTGCCGTAAGTGGGTATTGCGGCGTGCATTCTTCGCATACTGGCGCATGCATAAATGCGTTAAAGATCGTCGCCGGTCCTTTGCATGGACGACACGTTCCTCACGGGAAGTACACATCGGGTTACACCGAGAGTGGCGTGGAGCGGAGATACCACGTGCACCTGCGGTGGCCGAGGTCGCAGGGTGCCCACCGGAGAGGACTTCCCATCTGTGCATACTCGGCGGTGATTGCGAGTGCTCTGCCGAAACCACGCTCTTTGCACTTGCCGTGCTGCTGCGTCATTGCCGCGCCGCCGAGACGCATCAATCCTGTCGTCCGTTCGTCTCCCCGTACTACTACAAGCAGAGCGTTCTCAACACGTGGCATCACGAGGTGTACGGGTACCGAGTGGATGGATCGTTCACAACAGCCCCCCCTCCGGACCATCGATGGGTACCGGACATCCGAATGTTGAAGCTGAAGATCGGGCGTCGAAGGACAAGGCGCATTCGGAACGATATGGACGAGTCCGAGGCGCGTCGCAACCGCGGATAATGTAATTTTCCATGTTGTTCCCATCTTGTATTTTTCAATGGACCGGTAAGTTGTGATGTAAGTTGTTCCCATCCTGCTGGCCGCACTCGTGGACCGGTGGAGATCGGAGACGCACACGTTCCACCTTCCGTGCGGAGAGATGGCTCCGACGCTGCAGGACGTGTCGTACCTCTTAGGCCTCCCCTGTGCGGGTCCGGCAGTCGTGCCGCACGACGCCTCCGTCACATGGCACGCCGAGTTATCCGCGCGTTTCGCCGCGGTGCAGCGGCACCACGGCAGCCCTCTCGGCCCCTCGGGAGGGTGGCGCCACGGACCGGCGAAGCGCGTGGCTGCCGATTCCACGGTGAGTACCTCTTTCTTTGAGGATTAAAAGAGAAGCGCTAAATTGCGATAATGTTTGTTGTGAACGCTGCGAGCTCGGCTTCTCCACCCGCACGGAGGAGGCGGGCGTGGCCCGCCACTTGGAGACATACCTCTTGTTGTTGTTCGGTTGGGTGATGTTCCGTCCTCCCACGGGAACACGGTGGACCGTCACACCGATCGAGCACGCCAAAGACATCGCCGACACCCGTTGGATGAGGTAACACACTCGGTTCAAATCTCGTCTCGGCCGAGCACGTCTAACTCCACCCTTGTAAGCAGATGATGCGGTGGTCGTGGGCCTCGGTGTGCTAGCGGCGGCGTGATCGAGGTGCGTGCGCGACTGTCTCTCGGTCGAGCACGACGCGGCGATGTCGGGTTGCGTCCTACTCCTCGATTGTGGTCCTGGAGCGCTTCTCCATCAGCGAGCTGTTGTTGACACGACACCGCACCCGAGGGCCTTCACGGAGGCGACCGGTGGATCGCCCACCATGGGCCACTCTCGGGTCCGACGACGTATGCTCCTCGTATCTTTTCCCCACTAACGCACTTGAATAACCTTCGCCATTTCTTATTTCCTCGCAATGGGGTACGCGCACCGGCAGTGAGGAGGTCCTACCGGAGTTCGTTCGAGTTCGACCGCCTCCACGGCGAGGGCGTGCGGTGGGCGCCATACACCGCGCGACGACGTCCACGCCCGAGCACTGACGGGTCTCCGTGCTTTGCCGCGAGATGAGGCCTTACGGCTCACCCGTAAGGTTCTCGTCTTTGACACTGTGTCGAGGAGTACTCCCGCACCGAGTCTTTGCGGCATTTCGGCCTGTTCCAGTCCTTTCCCTTGCCGCCTCGTCACGTTGTCGCACGTGGCGCTCAGAGGTACTTGCCCTGATCCTACTACTCCGCATCTTTGCGAAATTAATGCCGTGTGTACTTACTCTTTTTGCATTGCAGGATGACCCGGATGGGTGCTGCAGTGGGCACTCAGTTCGCGCACCGTATGCAGCCATGGGCCGTGCAGTGGGACGCCGCACTCGACGAGAGGGTCACCGAGACCCGGCCGTACGACCATGACATGTACGATCAGTACATGGAATGGTTCGCCCCGCGCACTCGCCTTAGGGTGGGGTACACACCAGCACCGTACGTCACACGACAGGCATCGGTAGCAGACACGTACCCTTTACAGATGTCCCAGAGGGACAACGCCTCTGTAAGTGTCGCAACCGAAGCTACATGGGCACGTCTTTTTCATGTAAATTACGTAATAACAATCTGACGTTACATGCAGACTCAGCTCATGGGGGAGATTGAGGTGGAGGCTGTGTCCATGTTGACGCGCCTACGGGGGGGGCATACAGGTGACCACCGTTGAGTCCGAGACAGCTTGGGCTCGGGTCCTCGATAGGATGAGGCGGTTGGCTCGCTTGGCCACCTACCGGGGGCGCGGAGACGTCAGCGGACACAGCACACCACGTCCCTGCGCCCCAGCACCTCGCCCTACCCCGCCGGTGCCTCGTCACGCTCCCACTCAGCTGCAGTGGGGACAGTGGGCTCAGGAGGCTCCCTCCGCGTCTCACCCTACCCCGCCGGTTCCTCGCTACGCTCCCACGCAGCAGTAGTGGGGACAGTGGGCTGCGGAGGCTCCCTCGTCGTCTCGCGCCCCAGCAGGACCCCTGGGTGGTTTCGACGACCCTGTGGACGACAAGTTCGACCTGGAGGAATACCTTTCGACCGACTACCTCAACCCCTCTCAGCTCTCGGGAGCGCCGCCACAGGGCACGCCCTCGTCGCCGCCACACTACTCTACACCTGCGCCACAGGGCCGGCCTAGGAGGGACGTCCGTCCGCCGTCGCCACTCACCTACCCCACGGGCCAGATCAGGAAGCGTGGCCGTGATTGACTTGTTGTACGGATGTATTTTTGTAATGGCTTTACGTTCAAGACATATTGTACAACTCTCCGAGTTAGTAACATGATGACCTTATCACTTTAAATTGTTCAAATTCATGTATGCATTGCTTGCCTATGCCACACGACGTGACAACACACCAACGTCTCGGTGCACCTATCGCCTCTAGTAGGCGTCGCCTAATATGGGGCGATCGCCCTAATATGAGGCGATCGCTCCATACCCGGGCGATATCTGGCCTTTATAACATTCGTTCTCACAAGCGGTCTCGCAAAGAATACAGGAAGAAAGAATAGAGGGGTGAGGAAAAAAATTCAGGATCAATCGAAAATGCCGAGGCGTGCAAGTGCAAAGGGAAAGGGGAAGGCAAAGGAAGAAGCAAGTGCATGCCCGCGCAATTTAGCGTACCAAGATCCCTTCCTACCTCGTGGAGCTGTAGCACCCATGTGTATGTGCAGAGATCTTTGCAGGCTTGTCCGCTCTTGGGAAATTTCAACTTGGAAGAGGAGGTATTGGAAGTGCCGCAACTACGCCTTCGATCCGCCGAAGAAGAGCCTGAAGGATCGCCGCATGGTAACAATCGTACGGGTTACATAATATTTGTGAATAAAACTTTGCTAATTTACGTTTCATGCAGTCACCTCCGCCACTGTGTGAATTTGAGCAGTGGTTTGATACGGAGATCAACCCCGAGGACCAAGGGCTTCTTGACCAAGCCAACCGGCAGGACGAGTTCACGCGGCGGCTTCAAGAACAACGCGATGTCGCACGCGAGGAGGCATGTAGGGAGGAAGCGGAGGAGAAGGAGGCCGACAGAGAGAGGAAACGAGAGAGGGCGCGGCGTGCCAAAGAAGCTCCGCCGGAGGCATGGGCGAATGGGAAGTGGCCTCGAAACACTCAGTAGACGTCTGGTGTTAACTTTGGTTTTCTTTGTTCGTGGTACTCCTTTCAGTTTTAAGTCGTAATAAAGAGTGCGGCCTAACCTTCAAGTGTATGCTCCTTTGTCCAGAAGGGCTCGTATATGTCCTACTGCTCCAGTTGTCCCAAATGATGTTATTTTTATCCATCAAGATAGGTTATAGCATTTTAAGTTCATTAGATTTGATTTCATCGAGTTTGACCCTCGTTTGCGAAAGATACGGCCATTTTGATGTTTTGCCGATTGCATGTTCGGACAACAATAAAATAGTGCAGCCTAAAGTGACATCTAAATATTTTTACATATTTGTAACCTACGCAAGCCCAAGAATGCAACAAAACTGGTTGTCAAGTTTTGAGGTCCTTTAGACATTATTCTAACTGCTTGAACAATGAATGTTATAAAGGGTTTAAACTAGCCATCTTTGATTCAAAATGCAATCATATTTAGATATTTTTGCAAAAATGAAGTGCATAAGGTTGTAGTAACTTGTTCTATTTATTTCATGATTTATGGATCAACACACATTATAATTCCTTCACAATCCATAGTTAGAGCCTAGCATTCGAACTCAAATAAAAATATTTTTTTGCAAACAACATATGGATTGTTATTTTACAGTCTAATTCCTCATTCCAAAATTTAAATTTAAAAATAATTTTCATTTAATTTGGACACTCCTAGCAAAAGTTACAAAAAAAATACTTAAAAAAGCGCAAACCGGTCTCCCTGTCTCAGGCGACAGGGGCCACTGTAACATGCGGCCGACTGGAGCAAACGGACGCATAGTTTTGAAAAAAAGAATAAAAATAAATATTAAAGAAAGAATAAAAACGACCGGGGGGCATTTTCGTAATTTTTTTTCGGACGCATAGTTTTGAAAAAAAGAATAAAAATAAATATTAAAGAAAAAAAAATTCCCCAATAGAGCATGGCATGTCCATCACTAACTCATTTGCTAGACAAGGAGTACTACGGCCATTGGCCAGCGCTGCCTTTTCTTCACACAATGGTGCATTCATCGCCAAAAGGCTAGGTTCAGAAGCTTCAAAAAGGAAAAGGCTGGGCCTCGTCTCTAGAGGTTGATCAAGTGCTATAGACTTAATTTAATCTCAGACAAATTACTCTCGAGTGACACTGTTGGAATTAATGATGAATTAATTCAATGGAAGAAGTTAAAGAGGTGTTGAGTTGAGTGTATGGTCTTTAGTACCATATTGCTTAGCTAGGTGGAGTGCAATTAACTTATAAGGGGAGTTCATGCATGGACTATAGAATGAGTTGGTGGCAAGGCTAAAGGTACACATGGTTGGCTTTGCTAGGTTATGTACACATACGCGTGCGACGACGCACGATCGTGACTGAGACGTGCTAAGTGTACTTAGGCCCTGTTTGGGGCTGTGCTTCAGCTTTGGGCCAAAAGCTCCCCCAAACAGCATGCTTGCAAAGCAGCTGGGAAGCTAAGTCACAGCAGAAGCACCTCCAAAAGCTGCCTCCACTGAGGAGGAGTTTTTCAACTATGGTTTCGCTTGACCGTCTCCCATCTCGCTCACTCCGCCTCCCCGACCTCCGCCACCTCCACGGCACCTCTCCACTCATCCGCCGCTGTGCTTCGCTAGGTTACGGCCTTCCCGCTCGGTTGCCCCCTAAAAGCTACAGCTGCAGCAGCCAGTTTGCCAAACGGTATAACAAGAAAAGCCACAGCTGCTTTACAGCCTAGCAAACTAAAAGCAGCTTTTCAGCCCAGCCGCAGCCCCCCAAACAAGCCCTTAACCTTTTTGCCACGTGTACCGGCTATACCACATCACTTTACACCTCGACTGCTGACGTGGCGCTGCGGACTCAGGGAGACGCACGTTTTTGTGCGGTTAGTCTGTTCGCCAATGTTGTGAGATTCCAGGGGGCAGTTCCTGAAATCGTGGCAGTTCGGCTCCTTTTTTTTGCGAGGCGGTTTCAGTTCGTGATTTCTTAAGGGAGATGTCCCTATTCGTGAGAAGATACACGACAGAAATTCATCTCGTTCTCTTTGGCGATCTCTACTTCCTCGGTGCTTGCAGCCTTCAGAGCCATTCTATCCCTTCGTCCGTCGTGCAACGAGCGTGAGGGAGAGCAGTGTCTCCGATCCGACGCCGACCATTTGACGCCCTGCACGGGAGACCGGCGATCAGGTTTCTGGGAAGCGCTTCACCGCACGACTGCTCGTCTTCATCATCGCATCGAGTCGCTTCTGCACTGCTTTCTTTTCTTCATCAAGCCCTCAGTGAGTGCTCTGGACTAAGTTGTTCTTGGTCTAAGTGATCCCTTTTGTAATTATATCTTTTGAGAATGCATGCTGCTATGATAGTTTGTTTATATCTATGTATCTTTTGGACTATCTAGTATTTGTAGGCATGTTTTTTTTACTAGTATGTTTTGTCAATTTGCGGCTGCTAGTAACTATGTTGTAGACGCAATATTTATCTTCATGTTCTTATTACGTATCTTTGGAATTAAATTAATGTTATGCCATGTTAATTTTCCAACAGACACAACGTCAAGGTGACGTCCTGCGTTATCCACTCCGATCAGATTTTTATCCAAAATGCCAAGATGAGAGGCGTTGCCAGGAATTAGGGAGCTATGGAGGCGAATAAGCTATACAATGTAATTATTTTCGGTAAGAGGACCAAATAGAAATACAAAAGGCTCTAATGGAAATTTTCAGTTCATGAGGTGCTAAGCGCCTCCTCGCCCTCTGCCACCGTCCAAGATCTGCAGAATCGATGTTAGCATGAGAATTCATATATTTTAGTTAAGGTTTCTAAATAGACATGTTAGTATATATTCTGCTAGTTGTGAGTTGTGACTACTCAGAAGTTGCCATTTAATATGAGACTGAAATAATAGGCGGCATAACTACAGTGATAGGTTTATCTTCTTTGATTTCTCAAAAAAAATAGTTGAATTGCATTCTTTGCCTCTCCTCTGTATATATAATAATAGTTTTTGGTCAAGTTTACAGCATGCCAAAGCTCTACCTCTATTGGTTTCCTTGATTTGTCTAAAACAATAAATCTTTACATTACTTTTCTGCATAAGAGTAATATGGCTCTAGATACTAACCCATATTATGGTTAACTGAAACTTTAAGCACCTACTAAGGCATCTCTGATTGCATGAGTGACACTCTGCACTCTTGAATTATACTATACTTTGGAATAGGCATCGAGGAGACATGCCACGAGAGAGAAAGAATGGCAAATAGTCTAAAGATGCAAAAGGGGCCCAGGATTGGGATAAATAGGGGTCCTACCCTAACTATCTCTGCCCCCCTTTGATGGCACCTCGATGGTTCAGGATTCAGATGCCTAGTCAGGTCGCGAGATTAGCCAATTGATCGACCTGGGACCGAACAGTGCTGGCTGGGTGAATGTGCACTTTATCTTTTAGCCTTGTAGGATAAGCACCTCTCACATAGAACTCACAGGGTTGAGTGCTGCACTCGATCCATCGCTAGCAAACTAGATTCTCATCGTGAATTCCTACGTAGTAGGATGACATATACGTAGACTTCAAAAATTAAGTAGGGAACTTTTATAAATATAAGCATGTAAATATGATTTTGGTTCCTAAAAAATATCACTTTGCTTATCACCGTGCGTTTGGTGTATCTTAAAAAAGTATGTTTGATTTTTCTGACCTTTAGACGTGCTTGCAGATGTAATTCAGCTGCTAAATGTTGATACGATGGAAGAAAATATGACGTATCTCTAACAAAAAAGAAATCAAGCACCTTGGTATGTATACATAGACACTCCCTTCAAAATAATAAATTTAACTCAAATTTTATGTGATTCTAAAGTAATTTTTTTTTCTAAATTTAATAAGTTATGCATTTAATCACAATCAAGTCATTAATTCATAGCTTGTACATCATTGAGCTATTGAGGAACGGGTAGGCTACTATAACATAAAATCAAAATCTTTTACCACGTAACCAATGAACCATTACAAGTTACAGATTACATAATTACCACTAGACACGCAAACCTGTAGCAGAAGTAGAGTCGATGTAGCACGGTGGTGCAGATGTAGTCGTACTAGTCTCGTGTCTCCTCCAACAACTCCTTATGACCGTTGCAAGTTGCGGATCGTTATAGCGTTGAAGCTTCGTAGCAACGCCTCTAAGGTATCCACACGTATGGGGCATGAACACCACTCGTCGGCTGTGCGGTTCTGGGTGGAGGAGTGGCGGCTAGGGTTTCGTGAATTCTGAATTCTTACTGTGTCTCTTAACCCTAAAGCCAGCACCCCTCCATTTAAATAGATGCCCCTATAATGGGCTCTATATTAGAGGCCCATTAGGAACTTAAAACCCATCAGAATTTGGATCACCATCCGAATTAAATCCCAATCTTTCAAGTGTGTGACCCTATATGTTCACGTATATCTAGACATAGCTCGAGTACTCTTACTCAACCATTAATGGTAGCGGTCCCTAGCAGGACGTGCCGACTCTGGAGTATATGTAAAGATCATATCGGACAAACCTAAACAATGCTTAGTTATATGCATTTCCCTTTGCCTCAAGATATCGGTCAAACTTAAGGCGAGTATATACCATCTTTGGTTAGTTAGCTCGATCACTCTTTCTCGATCACGTGACTCGGAATCCCCAACTACGGTTAACTCTTTAACTGCAAGTAGTATGGCTATGTATTTCCAAAATCCGACCACTCGAGAGGTCTAGAGATATCTCTCCTGTTGAATGGAGGGGCAAATCCCATCTTGATCAACTATGCTTCGCAGTATGCTTCATGATAAACCCGAAAGCCACCTTTATAACTACCTAGTTATGTAGTAGCATTTGGCAACCCCTATGTAAGTCATTACACATCTCGAGTACATGCGCCAACCTCAAGTCTAAGGATATAGCATACATATTGTATATGAGACCAACTGATGACAAGAAGATTACAACGTTCTCGCAGTGTCTTAAGGTGGGTCGATCCAACTCCATATTCTCTAACATGTGTCCATATTATTAGTTTGATATCTCCATATCTATAGCCCGTGAAATATAGTCATCAACTAATATATATGCTAGTCTATTCATATGTGTTCTCATATGTTTATCGACTATAGATCACTTTAGAATAATCATCACAAAGTCATATATAGAGTTTCACAAACAAGTCACATACTTGCTAATAAATAATAATGATAATATTTAAGAAACAAAATAATTAATTATGAACATAACGAAATATAATCATCTCTATAATTACCTCTAGGTTATATCTCCAACATGTGTCACGTGCACCGGATTTTTCTAACGGCATGTTCACACACTGACACTAAAAATTTTGCGGAGACCCTCGCTCACGAAGCGCGGGCACGTGCTTTCCGCTGATCGAGTGCATACACATATATTCTCTTATTAAATAAGGCAATCCGTTAGTTGCAACTGAATGCCTTGGATTTCATTTGGAACCGATCCTCCATAGGCAACTTCAAGCGCTATAGATAGAAAAAGTTTGTCTTAAGAGCTTATATAGAGAATGAGATGTGCAAATCAATGTGTGATGTTAGCGTGACAAACCTCTCGTCATTGTTTACTATTGTAGAGCCTAAGATTTCGCATGTATTGGCACACGAAGTACCCACATAAATTTGTTCTGGCGGTGCTTGTGCCTTTGCAAAAATTGAATAAACTTATCGACATTGAAGGAGTTATTGACTACAGTGCGATATAGACAAATTGTTTTGTGCGTCGGAAATTTAGTACGGATTATCGGTGATTTATGGAAAGGGCGGTGTCTTGAGCACTTTTACAATATGCTTTGAAGGCCCTATTCACTAGACTTGTCATATCTTTGTAGTCTTTTGGATCTTTGTCCATGGGTCCAAGATCGACATCTTGCTTTATCTGGATGAATTACTACGAGAATCCGGTGGAAACTACGTACACATGTATGATCGTAGTCATTAGTCCTAACTTTGAGCAAAAGCGAGATCAACAAGTAATTGAACTAGCTAGTGAGCCACTTACTTGAAATTGTATGGTAAAAGTATGAACTCCTTGTCTTGGAGTTTGATGAGGCGTTATATCGTAGTCCTCGACCTCCTTTGGTACTCTTTTGATTTCCGGTGGCAAACCGTTCGGATCGAGGCATGCTGGCCCTTTGGTTCTTTTAGTTCGATCAACTCGTATCTACATAACAAATGATTTAGACATCACATTTATCGGTATTACATGAATGTAGACAATGATTTTATATTGGACACTTACGGTGACCGCATCTCATAAGAGACACGTCGAGGCATCTTGATAGTACATGTTGTGCAACTCATTGAATTCTATCATGAAGCGGCCGGTCCCTCATGGTGGAAATGTTCCTCTCTGAAAATGGCGGTGATCACCTTGGGGAGTACATGGTGGTTCGATCGCTCCATATACCATTCATGTAATCGCCTTAGTTTGCCTTTGTTAGACTATGAAGCTTGAAGGGGTGACAAGCGGCTTCCCCAATTCGTATTTGATCTTTCTTTGACTTGTCCTTTGGAACCGCTTTACCCTTACTTTCTACGCACACAACATCATACTCCGTTACGGCCGCTGACCTCGTGATATGGCTTGTCTATTACGCCATGCCTTGAGAGGAGGTTTTAAGTCGGTCAGCTGAAGTTGTCGCACTAACTTTCATCTGTTGATGTGTTGGTGGCGGTGTGCGAGTTTCTTGTAGGAGAGGCGGCGGAGTTCAGCTGTAGGAGAGGCGGCGGAGTTCACTGCGGAGAGGTGGCGAGTTCACCTCGGGAGGTGGCGAGTTCACCTCGGGAGAGCAGGCACTTCATGATGGTCAAGGTGATGTCACGTTTGCGCCCTTTGGATGAATGTGTGGGCGGCACTTCCTAGAGTTGTAACCTCGTCGTTCGGGGCATTTCTAGCCGAGGTTGTGCGCGAGGATTAACCGTGTCCACTGAACCTTTGCATATCCGGCGCTATCGCGAGTTGTGCAATACACCTCCTTCTTGGCATGGATGCGCTATGCATGCCGGCTGAATGAATATGTTCATGGCGGGCAAAGTGGTAGCGCGGTGTGGGGTCATGTATGTCGTCCACGGATAATGACCCATGTCTGTTCTACAATTGGGGCGGATCTTAGCTGCTGCGACGATTCGGAGGCTGAGTCGTAATAATGTTCTCGGCTTGTGGTGGCTCATGGCTTGTTGTACTTGTCGTTGTACTTGTTGTTCAATTGTGCCTTGTAATTCTCGAAGCATCTTTTCCTTCATCATTTCTATTTGACAAGCGCTTCTCTAGCTCTCTTTCGACTCTTGTAAGTGTGAAGGTGCTCGGGAATCTGTCTTCCACGGAACCTTAACCCGACACCTCTTGTTCGTCGGGATGCTCCTTGTTTCCCGAGGCGCGTGTTAGTTCGTCGTTCTCCCTATCTGGTTGGAATGTTCCTTGGGAAGACTCGGCGTCTGACTCTGGACCCTTTGTGACATTGCCGTCGTCGCTATTTACGAAGGATAAGCCCCACGGACGTGACACTTGCCCTCGCTAGCACGTAGTGCTGACTCGATCAGTAGTCCGGCCAATTGACTTGTACCGGTCATTGTAGTGATTACGCTTCTGCCTCTCCCATTGAGGATTTTACAGCGTACCCACCGTACCAAGTGCGTGTGGATGGATGTTCCTTCTTAGATGTTTATGTGGTCCTCATTGGACTTCTTTCTGCTTCACTTTGCTTCATCGACACGAAATCATCCCAATATGGTTCTAAGTTTGGGTAGTCCCGATGGCGATCGGTTTTCTTTACATAAGTAGTATTGACTGGCCTTGAAGTTCCTCCATGCGCATCCATGGTCATCAACGCATCCGGCCGCGCGGTGTTCATCTTCTTGAGGAATTGAAGGTTTGTTTCATTTCGATCCATAGATCCGTTTGATGGTATCGGGCACTTTGTGCCAATCCAAAAGGTGATTGGCACTCTCTCCTTGCGATATACCCGCGGGTTGTTACGTACTTTGCTCACGAACTTTGGCGGTGCACTAGGGCCCGACACGAGACCTCCGAGATGGTATCTGGCCTTGGGCTTCTTATTTCTTCCTCGGCCACGAGGTCTTGCCTGAGTATGTCGGCATCGGCGGCAACACCGGTGGTTGGGTGGAGGTTGAGGAACTGGTAGGGCTAGGGCTCGGGCTCGGGGTGGATTGCTCCTCCATATCGACCTTGGATGTCGGTGAAAGAGGTAAAGTATGGGCATTCAATTGATGGGCACAAGTGCGAATTGTCTACAAGAAGGGTAAGGAGAATGTGGTTATAGCGCATTGTCATGGGTTTGGACAACTCATGAATTTGTCAATGTGAAACTTTTGACTAGCAACTCATTGCGCCACATAAACAATACCATCTTGTGAAACCAGATCAAGATGTTATTTGAACAGATTATAAAGTTTGATAGAGTCAAATGTACGATTTCATAGTTTGAAGTGCTATATGGACTTTCGTTCAAAGTTCAGTGTCTTATGGACCATCTAGAATACTCATATGAACATTACATGAGCAGTTTGTCTAAAAACAAACATTAGCAATATTACAACATCACTAGATTTTATAAATATATTGTAATGCAAATTTTGTGGTCAAAGATACATTTTAGAAACCGTGCCTAATGCGAAACATCACTTTTTTAGAGAGGAGGAACATGCGGTGGTAGATCATTAGTAGTTCATTAGTAATGAAAGTGTTGGTGAAATTTGCGAGAAGAGCTGTACTTGGCATGAGAATTCAAACCAAAACAACCCATTTCGTGCATTCAATGCGATAGTACAAATCTCCTCACCACCAACACCAACTCAAAGCCAAGAACTAGTTATTCCAGATTCTCTTAACTTTTCACTGGTGATTTGATTTTGACCCAACCTTTACATTCTTCCTCTCTTTCCTACACAAATCCACCACAACATGCACACACACGTTGAGGTCACCTATGCATCGACACCCAAACAACAAGAAGAATAGCCTTACTCTCTCTTTTTGAAGGAACTCATGTGTAGAATGAAGGTAGAACATACCTAGGAATCTGTGGCGTCGTGCGGTCGAGGCGTCGTTCGGTAGCAGAGAGCGCTCGAGGCGGCGTCGAAGCGGCGTCGAGCGCGTCGGTGGAGAAGCCTTGAGCGTGGCGTCGGAGTGTCGAGGCGTCGGGGCGAACACGGCGTCGGACGGCGTCGGGGCGATGGCCGTGGCGCGTCGGGCTCGGGGCGAAGAGTGAAGCGGCGGGAGTTTAGGGGTTAGAACAGCGGTGAGAAGAAGAATAGTATATCGACTTTTATATGTGGGGCCTTATCGTGGCGGTTCTTAACAAGAACGCCAGCGATCTACTATCTGTGGCGGTTCTTCAAAAGAACGCGGTGATATAATTATACGTGGCGGTTCTTTATCGAACCGCCGCGATCTATATGTGGCGGTTCTTCACAAGAACCGCCAGCGTCTATAATTATCTGTGGCGGTTCTTTCTACGAACGCCAGTCCACTCTGTGGCGGTTCTTCACAGAACGCCAGCGTCATATATAATCCGTGGCGGTTCTTTATCACGAACCGCCAGCGTAAATATATCTGTGGCGGTTACATTTAGAACCGCCAGCGATAAATATCTAACATAAGCTTTTGCGCGGACTACTTCAAGTGGTCCGCGTGAAACAACTTTCTTGCGGACTACTTCCAAGTGGTCGCGTGAGTAAACAGTAATGACCATATATATTTCTAATATAGTAATATACCTATATAATCTCTCTCATTTATTTTCATATCTTCTAGGATGTATACAGGGAATAGAATATTATTTCTAAATATGTTCTAATATCATAAATGCCTTATGTACTATGTACAATATATTTGGTTTTAATTCATCAGGAGGAGAAACCATTAAAACTTGTGTAATCGGAATATAGTAATTACCTATATAATCCTAATATAGTAATATATTAATGACCCACATTTCCATTACTCCACACAAATGCATAACACCATATTTCCATTACTCCATACAAATGCATATTGTTTACATCACATTGCCATTACTCGTATATAGCTAATTATTTTCTTTCACAATTTGCCCTTCTTCATGATCGTCGCGATGATAGGTAGTTTCTTGAGTGGTTTCTTCCTCGAGCACGATGTTGCCATCTCGAAAGGAGGCAACTCGTCAAGCTGGTTGTACTCATCCTCATCCACGACATTCTCAACTCAAGCGATCCTTCTTTTCCACTGAAGAACTACATGCGCTTCTTATCTGTCGGATTCGATTACATAGAAGACTTGTGCTACTTGCCCATGAAATCTGAATGGTTAAATCTCTGTATCCGACATGTTCGATGTCAAAGTAGTGAAGCCGTACTTGTCCACCTTGACACCCTTTGGGAGTTGTACCCAGCGACACGAAACATCGGGATCTTAAAAATACAATAGTCGAGCTCCCAAATCTCTTCTATGAACCCATAGAAGCTAGTCTTCTTCTTGCTGTGTTGTCATAGGCATCTATCACGGACACCACTATTTTGGTAAGTGCTTTTGCTATCACGAGATCTCGTGTAAAAGGTATATCCATTTATGTCGTATCCTTGCCATGTCAAGATTGTACACGATGGCCCTTTTGCCAACCACCTCAACATAACACTCGTTTCTTTCCAGTCATATGCTCTTTGAACCAATGATTGAACAAGCGGTTATGCTCTTTTGTTACCCAAGCCTCGATCGTCCACGATTTTCCTCTCGTAGCTTATCCTTGTGCATGTCCATGTGCGAGGACACCTCAATGATTGTTGCAAGGCGTGAAATGAGCTTTTGAACAATCCATGATCGTAAGAATTTGTTGATTTCCTTCCAATCGTCCCTTTTCGGCTAGCCTACCCTCATGGCGAGATCTGAGCACTCCTACCGGTTCCACCCCTCCATGTAATCCACATAAAACTCGATAACCTCCTCGGTTGCATAACCTTCCACAATGCAACCCTCGCGAGATCGATTGCGTACATACTTCTTCAGGATACCCATGTACCTTTGAGCGGGTACATCGATGCGAGAATACGGGGCCACATACATTTATCTCATTCACAAGGTGAACAATGAGATGAACCATTATATCGAAAAATGATGGAGGAAATACATCTCTAGGTGGCATAGTGTCTTCACCACATCATTACGTAGTTGAGAAAGTCCGATGGGATCGATGACCTTACGTGAAATCGTGTTGAAGAAGAAACACAACCTCATGATTGCTTCTCGGACCTTTTCGGGCAAAATACCTCTAATTGCAATAGGAAGCATTTGTGTCATCATCACATGACAATCATGAGACTTCATGCGATTAACTTCAAATCTTTCATGGACACGGTTTCTTGATGCTTGCGGAGTAGCGGATGGAACTTTCACACCATGCAAGCATTTGCAGGTCATTCTCTCTTTCTTGGATAGAGTGTAGCAAGGTGGGGAAGGTAAAGTCGGCCTTTCCGTTGTCTCGAGGATGTAGCTCAGCTCGATTTTCATATCTTCGGGTCCCTTCGTGCCTTGATCAGTCCTTAGTTTTGCTAGGAATATTGACAAAATACCAATCAAGTTATCACATACATTTTTCTCTACATGCATAGCGTCTATGCGATGTCGAACTTCTAAGTCCTTCCAATAGGGCAAGTTCCAAAATATCGATCTCTTCTTCCATGTGATCTTCTCGATCGAGACCTCGATTTATTATTACTCTCTCCTTTCCAAGTACAACATTAATATCCTTAACCATATCATATACCTCTTCCCCACGAGGAGGCCTTGGAGCTATACCATCCTCTTTTGTCCGTCAATTGTTTCTTCATATTGCGGTAGGGGTGATTCTGCGAAGGAACTGCGGTGATGCATGTACGAGTTTTCCTTGAGTTATTGAGCCACACACTTGCGGTTTCATCCATGCAATGGGGCATGCTTTGGCCCCTTTACGATGACGACCGGATAGGTTACCAAAGGCGGAAATCATTGATGGTGCAAAACAACAATGCGCGTAGGGTGAAGTACTCTCGCTGTACTCATCCCATACTGTACACCTTCGTTCCACGATATCACAAGATCTTCCACCAATGGTTGTAGGTATACATCAATATCATTGCGAGTTGTCTCGGCCCTTGGATAGCGGCGACATCATAATGTACTTCGTTTCATACACAACCAAGGAGGAAGGTTGTAGATCTGAGAGTCCTGAGCCAAGTGCTATGAATACTACTCATGTTCAGAAAGATTCATTCCATCCGTACTCAACCCAAACCTTACATTCCTCGGTTCATTCCGAAGTCCATCCTAAAGAGCCTATCGATGGTTCTCCTTTGGCGAGAATCGTGAGGTGTCTCGACTTTCCATCCTTTTACGCTCTTACGAGTGCCATCGCATCGATTGGGCATGCTTTTGTTTCAAATAAGCGCTTCAAGCGAGGTATTACGGTAAATACCACACCACTTTAGCGGGAGCTCCTTTCTTCACCACGGTGCCCTCATTTGTCATGGTCTTTACGCTTGTATCGCGATGATTTGCACACGGACATACATGCATATCGTATACTCTTTGCGATAGAGTATACAATCGTTTGGACATGCATGTATTCTTTCTACTTCAATCCCAATGGACATACAACCTTCTTAGCTAAATAAGTGGTTATCGGCAATCGTTTCCATCTGGAAGCATGTCAGCTAAGAGATGTAATAGCGTAGTGAAACTTTTATCGGACCAACCATTGCTTGCCTTCAATTTTAGAAGTGAAAGCACGGTGTGCAACTTTGTGTATTCCTCCTTGCAACCGGGAACAAAGGTGTGTCCGAGTCGTCCAACAAACCCTTGAATTGATTAAACTCTCTCGACTAGTGTAGTTCCCTTACGCATCGCGCAACATCGAGCAAGATTATTATCGTCATCAATGTCCAACCTATCCTCATCGGATCCATAGCGATGTCGGTGCCATAATGCCTTCTCCATCATCCACGACTATCACCTTCATACTTGTTTTCCTCTTCACGTGACTTGTCCAGCGTGTATAGCCAAGTACAAAACCTCTTGAATCAAGTGCAAGTGGATGTGCTCTTTGTCGAAAACATTTTCTCATTCTTGCAATCAATGCATGGACAATGTATGTACTCCGTCTTCTTATGCAATTTGTTCTCCTCGTGGCTCTTAGAAAAGCGAGATACCGTCGATGTAATCTCATTTTGTAGCAGTTCGCATTGTACATCCATCTCGGTCCATCTAAAATTAATTAACATATAAAAATTGATTAAAAACTAATCTAATTACTTATCATCTAAATGAGCTAGATAATAAATTCATCATCTAAAAATGATGAGCATCCACCTACCAAATTAGCTTAAATTTCATGTATATCAATATCCAATAATCTTAATTAAATAAATTTAATATATGTCACACTAATGGAACCAAATTAATAGTAATTAAAAAACTAATCTGAATACTTTTCCTGTAAAGAAGCTAGATAATAAATTCATCATCTAAAAATGATGAGCACCCACCTACCAAATTAACTAAAATTTCATTTATATTAATACCCAATAATCTTAATTAAATAAATTTATTATATGCAAGATGTATATGTTCGTACACTAATGGAACCAAATTAATAGTAATTAAAAAACTAATCTAATAACTTATCATCTAAAGGAGCTAGATAATAAATTCATATATATGCAAGATGTACATGTCCGTACACTAATAGAACCCAATTAATAGTAATTAAAAAACCAATCTAATTACTTATCATCTAAAGGAGCTAGATAATAAATTCATCATGTATCAAATTAACTTAAAATGCAATTAATATTAAATATATGCTTAATCATAATTCATCATCTATAAAAGGAACACAACATCATCTAATGAACCTAGCTATGAAATAAATTCATCAACTACAAAATGGTACCTAAATAAAAATAAACAAAATCTAAACTTTTCATCTCATCTACATATAAACCCTAATTAAACTTGGTTTAAAAATTAAATTGCAACAAGATTAACACAAATCAAGAGAGGAGAAAAAATAACTCACCAAGGAACAACTAGAGGAAGTACAAGCACAAGAATTGGAAAGCGAAATCGAAATTTAGAAGTTTTGGTTTGCTCTCGGGAGAAGAAGACCGATCTTGCTCTTGATTGTAGTGCCTCTCAGTCTCCCATCTTCTCTTTTCCCCTTCCTTCTCAGTGAACCTGTTGACCACCCCACCCTGCCTTGCTTTGCTATCCCGCACTTCCTTTCCAACTCCGATGACCCTGTCGACCACCACCTACCGTTCTCTAAATCCATCACTAGTGGCGCTACCATCGCCTCGCCATGGCCATCATCAGGCCACTGACACCTCGCCACCCACTGCCAGCCCCCTCTCTATACCTGGGGTTCTGATGAATCCTCCCTAACCCCCGATGAACCCTAACCGTAATCCCAACCCCTTGCAATTATCGTTAGAGAAGTTGCGGTTGCCGCATCGCTGGAGAAAGGAGGGAGGGAGAAGAGCAGCAGGTGCAGGCATGAGGTAGGTGGTATCTAGCGCATTCGAGCTAACGCGCTACCACCATCGCATAAGCATTGTCCTCGAAATATACCCCTTTTAGAACGGGAAAACTTCTTGACGATGGTCAGTGTACGTCCAGACGTACGGTGTTGAGAAAAGCCTTACAATGGCGATCGATCGATGGTGTTTTTCTCTGTAGAGATATGAATAGTGATGTGCAAAAGGAGAAGTTAAGAGATGGATCGCATGATATATTATTTAGTGTAAAATACTGATCAAATGGTCATATACATTCACTACGTACGCGTCATTGACGCTAGAAATGCTAGTACTGTTCACTTAGTCATTAATTAGTGTGAGGTAAGTAGCATTGAGGTAGGTACAATAAGATCACATCAGTTTACTATTAGTATGTATACATCAGTTTTGTCCTATATAGAAGAATGAGAAAGAGGAAAGAGAATAGAACTAGCTCTTATTTAGCAGCCAACATCGCATGGAAAATAATATGCTATAGCCAGTCAAAAGCACGTGTTGGAGCTGGCCTGAGCGACTGTTAGTATTGAAGTTAGTGTTTTGCCAATAGCTACAAAGATGAATTTAGTGTTGAATGCCCAAATTAAATGCTTTAGTGTTTCTCTAGAGACATCTTTAAAGATAGTTATTATACAGACTGGCTTTATTGCTTACTCTAGATGACATGGATGAGAGATAGAGTAAGTAGTGGGCTTTGTTATTGTATTTGCTTTTAGAGCATTCCCAATGCTCCTATGTCATCAATTTTTGAGAGATCATGTGGTAGTCTATCCATGTTTGTAATGAGTAATTAACTGTATTTGAGCTTGTGGTGCTCAGGTTTGAGTTTGATATGAGTTTGCTTTGATTTTGAGCAATTTGGTTTGAGTGGTCTTAGCTATGCCTAGAGTGATCCTTCCTAGAGTGGTCGTGGCCTTTGTGACCTCTGGAGTGGCCATTCTCTAGAGAGGTCGTTCCCTATAGTGGTTCTTCCTAGAGTGGTCGTGATCTTTATGACCTCTAGGGTAGTCGTTCACTAGAGTGGTCCTTCTTAGAGTGGTTATGGACTTTGTTACCTCTATAATGTTCATTCTCTAGAGAGTTTGTCCCTAGAGTGGTCCTTCCTAGAGTGGTCGCGGCCTTTGTGACCTCAAGGTGGTTGTTCCCTAGAGAGCTCGTTCTCTAGAGTGGTCGTGACCCGTGACCTCTAGTGGAGTGGTTATGACCTCTTGGAATGCCTTAGGGAGTGGTCGTGATCACTTGGGACCTCTATGGGATTGGTCCTAACCTTCACGGGAGTGGTATTGAGTGATCGTGACCTTTATGGGAGTGATCCTGATCCCTATAGGAATGATCCTAACCTCTCGGTGAGTGGTCTTGAGTGGTCGTGACCTTTGATGGAGTGGTCTAGACCACTGTGAAAGTGGTCTTGACTTCTAAGAACCTCTTGGGAAGTGGTCCTAACCACTAAAGGAGTGGTCGTGACCTATATGATGTAGTGGTGACCTCTGTAATAGTAGTCTGTAGTGGTCTTACCACTAAGGAAGTGGTCGTGACCTCTAAGAGAGTGGTCATGATCTTTGTAAGAGTGGTCACAGCCAAGAGTGGCTTTGAAAATCACAACCAAGAATGGCTTTGAGTGGTCATAGCATTATGTGATCTTGGTCTTGAGTGGTTTTGACTGGTCATGGACTAGAGTGGTCACAGTCTAAATGATCCAAAGTAGGATCTTTTGATGTTTGACCAGTTAATGATTCTTATCTGATTATTGATGCATGTCATATGGACATTGCTATTTGATGGTTTGCTTGTCTATGATGGTTGCAGGACTTCGAAGCTAGGTCATGGTGAGGCGAGGAGACTGGGATGAGGCTATGAGAGCTGAGGTCCAGAACGATTAAGGAATGCCGGAAGATGACGGAGGCCAAGAGGTGTTTGCAAGCTAGAAAGAAAAGGAACCAGAACGTGAGCATTGTGATGGACATGGTGGGCTACGGCATAGACCGGGACTAGGCTCAGGAAGGAGTTGAGGTTCAAAACGGTCAAGGAAGTCGAAACCTTCATGGTGAAGCGGTCAAGAACACGTGGTGCGCCAAATGACTTGGGCCCGTTAGCAAGCGAGGATGGTTCATGGGATCCAAACGTATGAGAGGCTTGGCGGCAAGTCATTGGGGCCAAATGGAAGGTGGAGATGCTAACTTAAACCTTACTCAAACGAAGTAGGATCATTGGATCAAGGTTCGCTGGTAGAGTAGAGGTTAAGTTAGTCTTAAAGGGTATGATCAAAACCTATTATGTTGTTGAGTTTCGGGTTAGTCTATGTATGAGTGAGTGAGTTAATCCCAACCCTTGATGAGGTTCCTTATGGGAGAAGAAAGTCATCCAAGAGTGGAGATTGACTCAGTTGTGCCATAAATGGAGGGGTGGAGGGATGCCTCCAGCACCCTGGTTGGAACCAAGGTCTAAACCAAGTCTTAGAGAAAGGTTCTCTGGTTTCTTTATGCTCTTTTGAGCTTTGCCCACCTTGACGTGTGGCTTTGTAAACATCCCTCTCTAAGTAATGCAAGATTCAAGTTCATCTATATCTAGAATTTAATTATGTTCTTGTATTTTTGCTTGGTTTTTTATGCAACTTGAGTTGTGCTTCATCTCCTTCTACTTGCTCTGTTTCTTCTGGATCTACGATACATAAGAGTTGAGAAGTTCATCAAGAATATACTCCAACCAAGCAAGATCAACTAGAACTTACTGTTGCTCAAGCTTTTGATCTCTCTTCTTTTTTAGTCTTTGATCTCTCTTTGGTTTTTCTCTCTCTTAATCTTGTGCTGCCAAGGATGAATGATTGATGGATGAATCTTTTGCAGATCATATCCCAATCATCTAGGCAAGTTTTGAACAAGATCTCAATTCTTCTCAAGAAACCAGTAGATCTTTTCTTGATTTGTTCGAGGGGTTTGTCTTTGGAGTTCTTACTTGCTGTGACATGTGGGAGATCATCTTGATCATCAAATCCCAACGAGCAATCTTAGGGTTAAGTTTGTGAGTTTATCACAGTCTTAGTGCAACCTTCCTTCAAATTGAAAATGGTCAAAACTTTGACATCAATCCTTGTGATTAAAGGTTGGAATAGATTCTTGATATCCACAGGAAGGTGCATGCAATGTTCTACGGAATTTGAATCTACCGATCAAAAGTTATCTCGATTCTTGTTTTATGAAATAGTGCTGATTTTACGGTTCATCCCGATTTTACTATTCAACCGAGAGTACGAATCTTTTGCCCAGTGCTGGCCTGACTAAGCCCTTTAGTTGGCTCTTTTATAAAGTGGTTTGAATGCTCTTTTGTCCAGTGTTAGCTTGGTTGAGCCTTTTAGTTGGTTGTTTTAGTAAAGAGGCTTAAATATTTTTGGAGGAGAAATTTTCATTTGGCTCCTATTCACCCCCTCTAGTCACCTTTTCGATCCTTCAGTTTCTTTAACATACCTTGTAGGATTAGTGCTTACGTGGAGAGAAGATTAAACAAAAGAGAGATATAAACTATTTCTTGCATGAGAAACAGTTTTGGTGCACAAAGCAAAGAAAGAAACAACAAAAACATGCATTGGGAAGGGGAGGGTTGTATCCAACTTCATTCTATATCTTACATGATATTAATTTGATATTTTCTATGTATTTGTGTTAAGATACAAAGGGTTGGAGGAGGAGTATCTAGTACTATTTATTGATGATATGGATGTTTTTGATATGACTATGGAAACCGTGCAATAAGAGTGCCCTTACACTTCATGCTTGACGACCTATCATATGTGAGATCATCATCCGAAACAATAAAAAGGGCATCACCTGTCCAATTGCATGTATCGTAACTTGTAAACCCATAACTCCTCTCAAGAAGAAAATGCCGGTATATGTTGACCTTTCTCGACCTCGTATATTTTTCGTTAATTTATACATCGAATCGGTGCAAACAAACTTATGTACTCTAGGCAATTCATATGACAGCAACTCCAGAAGTCACGCGTGCACTGTGTTAATCAAAAAAAAAATTCATATATACTCTCTCGGTTTCTGAATATATGTTATTGTAGCTTTCAAATTTTATTCATAAATACATATCATTTTACAATTTCGAGATAACTTTTCACTCTCTTTTCCTTATATACTCTTTCCCTTTGGCTATTTTTAAGATCATTTAATGCTATAGACTAGAGTAATACACACTATCTAATAGTAATAAATGGCCTAATAAAAGCTTACACTTGCCTTGGTTGAAGTGTAAAATCCTATAATATCATCTATTGAGGAACAAAGGTAGTAGGAAGTTTTGTGTTTGTTAGGCAATATGTATACACCCTTAGGCCATGTACAATAGTGTAATATCAGCTGTCTATAAGTTTTGTCATGTAGGATTTTTGGTGACATGGGGAGAGAGAGGAGAAGAAAGAGTGTAGCCGTCTCTTTATGAAGAGACGATTCAAGCCTATAAATTTAGGGTATATGGATAGCACAAAATACCATTCTATGAGTTATTATTTATAACAAACGTTTTTTATATGCCATAATTAAAAGCTTGTAGAGTCTTATAGAGACAAGCTTAACGACAAACTATTGTAGAAGTCGTCTTTAACTTTATCTCTAGATAACATAAAAGAGTATATAGACATCAGTCTGTTGAGATATAACCGAACTCTTAGTCCTGGTTGTTGAGATATATCTGGACTCTTGGTCCTTGTTATTGAGATATATCTGGACTCTTCGCAAAGAGGGAATTTGCTAAGCTTGCCCCGAATGGTAGCAATTACTTAACCTAGGCAATGGATACCAATATTAACCTGATAGCTTGAGCTCTTAGAGCTACAATTATCCTACCTGAAGCTGGCAGCCTTGCTCTTCCTAAGGCCACCAAGTGTGTGCCTTTGCACTTCCTAAGGCACCGTCTCCATGAGTACCTGAAGACCGAGTATTTGATGGAGAAGAACGTGCTGGCACTATATATGGAATTCCCTGAAGAAATGCCATGACCAGCAAAAATCCGTCCCACTGCCAGAAGCACAATGCGAATAGACCCTTCTACGCTTCTAGGACTATAAAATCATAACAGCATACAACTCCGTCATGCACTAGCTTATCTCCAAACTACATTTCTCTAACTAGAAAGATACAGATGTTCAGATGATAGGCAAGACATTGTGCACCTTCTACCCCAACATGAGGGATATTGCAACAACGGTACCGTCATACCAAGTACTAGAAGTATTTTAAGCTTATCTATATTTTGCTAGAAGTAGATAAGCATGACGAACTCCTAATAAACAATCATCATATTTTTCCCAATGGGACTCAGGCAATGCTCGAAATGCATGCCAATTCTCAATAGGCTAGGAATAGCCATGGCCGCGAAAAAGGCCAAGACATAAAAGGAGAAAATGGAATAATTGTGGAATATAAAAGGGAGGACGCAATTCCTAGTGGAGAAAGTAAAGATAAAGGGCCAATGAGCTTCTAGAAGTAAGACTCAGCAAACAAGGCCGCATACTCTGTATAAACCTGCTTTAGGTGTGGATGCACTAACCATTTGTCGTGCAATTGCTACACCACGAAGCATTTGGTAGACCTATACATTCAATCTAAAAAGTCAAAAAGACCCAAGGACACAAGGTTGATGCACACTTCACCATTCAACATATTTGTTGATACGGATGCTAAGAAGTGTGATGATATGGTTCTTGATCCTACTAAGCTTGAGGAGTCCTAAAAGGACACTCACGACTCATATAGTGACCTAAATTAGTCTCCTAAATATTTTTTCGCTTTGCTAGTCGATGCCACATATTCCTTATGAGTCTCCTTATCAGTTTAGTCCTAGTTCCTGAGTGAACATTGGTCTACTCTCGTATTGAGCGATTATCATTTAAAGTTAAATAAATTATTATTTCCCAGGATATTTGATTCATTTATTGTGCTATGCTTATTCTATATTTTACAATATATTCCTGATGCAACTATTGTTTGATTGTTAAATCATTCTTTTAATATAGAATAAAGTATAATCCAATAGCGGAGGACGAAATCTGTCTTACAGACAGTTGCACCACAAATTCAATAATTAGGAAACTAAATATTTCCAAACTTTGACTAAGAATACTAAAAAATATTATGACCATCGCTGGAAGCGATGCCCTCATTGTTGCCATTGGAAGAGCCATCATAGTTCTCCCTGTGGGTACTCATGTAATAATAGAGGATTCTCTATTGTACCCTGAGTCTAGTCGTACTCTATTGAATTTCAAAGACATCCGTCTAAATGGTTTCAATATGGAGATAGAAAATGAGGATGGTACAAAATACCTACTCATGACTAAGTTTGATGGGTATAATAAACGTATGGTTGAAAAACTCCCTTCTCCTTAGGATTATACTATACATATATAAAACCTATCCAACCCATGTCGGGTCCCTTTAGATATTTTATGGTACTAATAGATGCTTCTACTAGATTGTCACATGTATGCCTCTTATCTACTCAGAACTATGCTTTTACTAAATTAATTGCCTGAATTATTAAATTAAGAGCCTCCTTTTTAGATAAAATTATTAAGTCTATTTAAATGGACAATGCTGGTGAGTTTACCTCAAAGGTATTCAATAATTATTGTATGGCTCTCGGCATTAATGTAGAGTATTTAGTACCTCGGTCCACACACAAAATGGCCTTGCAGAGTCATTACTTCAAAAAATAAAACTTATTGCTAGACTATTCTTGCAGAATTGTAGGCTACCCATGAGCTATTGGAGCCACACAGTGCCACAAGCTGCTGTATTAATTCAACTCAGACAACTGCATACCATGAAATTTTCCTTTTGTAGATAGTGCGTGGGAAGGAATTAAGTATTTCCCATCTGAATTTGGTTGTGTTGAATACGTACTAATCTCACCACCATAGCGTACAACCATAGGCCCTCACGATCTATGTAAGTTATGAATCTCCATCAATTATTAAATACCTAGAGCCTATGACAGGGGATCTATATATAACTTTGTACATTGATTGTATTTTTGATGAGGACAATTTCTCGGTATTAGTGGAAGAAAAATACCACACTAAAGAATGTTGGAAAATAAATTGGAATCTCACGGGCTAAAGAATCGGAACTGGAAGTTCGAAGGGCAATAAATCTACATCAAATAGCTAACAATCTGCCAAATGCCTTCAATGATCATAAGGTAGTGACAAAATCTCATATACATGTAGTAAAGGCACCGAAAAGAGTGGAAATACCCTAGAAAAATATTGAATCCTCTCTCACCCCTCATGATAAGAAGAGGGGGAGACCTCCGAGCACATGGGACTCAATCCCATAGAAACATCCGCAAAAACAGAATACTGAACAAGGCGGAATACTACCCAAGATAGTATAAGAAGCTCAACACGATGTTGAGAAAATCCTTGAAGTGAGTCATCTTGAAGATGGTAACCCAGCGAATATTTGCACGTACAATCTGATGCTAGGAAGATAAAACACCCAGACTGTTGTGGGAAATCATAAGAAGCTGGAAGAAATTAATGAAGAAATTTCCACTTATTATATAGATTCAGAAGAGTTGTATAAAAGAAAGGCTATAGTTGCCAACATATATTTTGCCTCTAAAATTGCTAAAACTCTTGATCTAGATCTAGAAATAAAGTCCATGACAGAGTACCAAATGTGCTCAAATTGGATCAAATAGAAAGAAGCAATTGTAGCATAATAGAGAGAGGTGATTCATGTCCTTTTGGGGTTAAACTCTTGACCTTAATACATTCTTGTGCTTCCGAGGTGAATAGAGAGAGGTGATTCATATGCTTCTTTCAGGATTAACTCTTTAAGTTCAGGATCTTTTGGGACATAGATTCGATTTTCACGTATGATCACTTCATCCGAGTTTTCAGTGAACTCAGACTCAATGCCTTGCTTCAACTTGCTTCGAATTTCGACAATGGTCTTATCCTTAAATTGATCGGATATTATTTGGGCTTTAAGGGTTGGTTGCAATTCAAGGGCATCAACATAACCTTCTTCAACTATGCCAAAATTAAGCTTTTGGAATTCCTTTTGCAATTCTGATTGATTGGTGTGATTTTAGATGAGGATGAAATAAAGCTTTCGGCCGAGAGCGTCTACTACGACATTGGCTTTACCGGGGTGGTAATGAATACCAAGATCGTAATCTTTAATTAGCTCAAGCCATCTTCTTTGCCTTAGATTTAGATCTGGCTTGGTAAAGAAACATTTCAAGCTCTTATGATCGGTATATATGTCACATTAACTCGGTAACTACACCAGATTTTGGAAGCATGGACCACAACTACCAATTCTAGATCGTGAGTAGGATAGTTTAGCTCATGAGGTCGTAACTAACGAGAAGCATAAGCCACAACTTTCCTTCTTGCATCAATACATAACCAAGGCCATGACATGATGCATCACAATACACCTCGAACCTTTTGTGAATATCTGGTAACACGAGCATTGGGGCCGTGGTTAGCCTTTTCTTTAGCTCTTGAAAGCTTGCTTCACACTCAAGAATCTATTCAAGCTTCTTTTCCTTCTTTAAGAGTTGGGTCATGGGTCTAGAATTTTGGAGAAGTTCTCGATAAACCGACGATAGTATCCAGCTAAACCGAGAAAACTTCGAACTTAGATTGAAGTCATTCCCAAGCTAGTACAGCTTGGACCTTGCTTGGGTCTACTGCGACTCCACCTTTGGATAGAATATGCTTAGGAAAGGCAACTTCTTTTAGCCAGAATTCATATTTCTCGAATTTGGCATATAATTTATGTTCTTGGAGTTTATCGAGCACTATACGCAAATGTTACGCATGTTCCTCTTCATTCTTGGAGTAGACGAAAATGTCAACAATGAAGACCACCACGAACTTATCCAAATACTCTATAAAGACCATATTTATAAGATTCATCAAACTTGCAGGAGCATTCGTAAGTCCGAAAGACATCACAGTATATTCATATAAACCGTAACAGGTGGTGAATGCAATTGTTGAAATATCATTAGGCTTAATTTTTAATTGAAAATATCCGAGTCTCAAGTTGATTTTTGAGAAAACTTGAGCTCCATTCAGTTGATCGAATAAGTCTTCAATTCAAGGAAGTGGATATTTATTTTTTATGGTGACTTCATTCAAGGCACAATAGTCCACACACATGCGTAGACCACCATCCTTTTTGCTAACGAACAACACAGTACTTCCCCAAGGAGTTGAACTTGGATGAATGAATCCTTTGTCCAATTACTCCTTGAGTTGATTCTTTAGTTCAACTAACTCATCTGGAGGCATACGATAGGGATGCTTGGGAATTGGTGCTGTTCTTGGTACAAGATCAATGACAAATTTCATGTCTTGGTCCGGAGGCATTCTCGACAATTCATTTGGGAATATGTCAGGGTACTCACATACCACAGGTACTCGACTAAGTCCTGTGACCGAGGCAGAATAGAGGAATGGTTGCCGAGTCGGGCCACCATGAATGGAAGAGAATTCAACATGTGTTCCATCTAGACTGATGAGAGATTTGGAACGGTTAGCACAAATCTATACATCCTTTGTGCTTGGATAACCAATCCATACCAAGGATTACATCTAGGCATAGGGTTTCCATCGCAATAAGGTCAGCATAAAATGGCACTCCATTTATTTTAATGTGGACCTCTGAACATATTTTGGTTGGTTTCATGCTTGCTCTGGGGGAATAGATTATCATTTTAGTGGAGAGGAGGTTAGGCTTAAGGTTGTGTTGTTCAGTAAAACTCTTGGATATGAAAGAATGTGATGCCCCAGAATCAAACAATACCAATGTAGGTACTGAGTCACAAGAAACATACCCAACACCACGTCGGGTGTGTCGTGTGCTTCTTCAGTGGTCACATGGTGCAGACAACCATGATTGAAGCCTTCAGTTGGAGCAAGGGTTGGTGTAGGGGCTTGTTGGCCTCCAAACCCTTGAGGACAACCTGGGGGTCGTTGCGGTGTTCTTTGAGGTTGAGGACGAAGTGGAGCCTGATTCTTCTTCGGGCAAATGTTGGCAAAGTGCCTATGTTCACCGTAGTTGTAGCAGGTAACATTGGTCGCCTGGTTCTGAGTACCAGAATGCCATCCGTCGATGTTGCTGATCAGGTGAACAGTAGGTGGCTGAGGTGGAGGAGCTTGACCTAGGTACCTTCGAGTTTGTGGTGCAGGTGGTCGGACATTAGATGGTTGCCACACACATGGCCTTGATGGAGCAGCGCTTGCTGATTTTTGTGCTAGCCACTTGCGCTTTCCACAATAGCGCGGGTGCTGTATTCCACTCGGACAACTTTGTCCACCAGGGACTAGAAGTCGTGGATGTCATGAGCAGCAAGTGTCCATTTAATATCCTCATTGAAGTGCTCCATGAAGCTCTCGATCTTCCGTACCTCATCATATACTTATGAGGCAGTGTAGTGAGATAGATGATTGAAGCAATGGAGGTATTCCATCACTAACATACTTCCTTGTTTCAGCTCCTGGAATTCTCGCTTCTTGCTTTCAATGATGCTTGCCAGAATATGAGCTGGTGAAAAGCTTCCTTGAAGGGGGCCCAGGTGATGACTTGGCCCTCTGGAATTATTGCATGGTAGTTCTCTCACCAGACTGTTGTGGCACCTTGCAGCTGATAAGATGCGTATAGAACCTTTTCCCGATAGTCGCATTGTGTGATGACGAGCTTGCTCTCTATGGAGCGAATCCAATTGTCAGCGTCGAGAGGTTTCGACGACATTGATAAAGTTGGAGGCCGAGTTTTCAAAAACTCGCCTAACATGGATTGGTGCGGAGGTTCACCATTTCCACATCTGATAGCTGTTGTGCCGAGGTTGGTGGTGTTTTGCACTAACTTTTGGAGTAGAAGTGTGTTGGTCTGATGTCCTTGCTCGATCATTGCCAGGACTTGTGCCATGGTTGGAGGTCCTGGCAATTGATCCTCGTGGACGGCTTCTTGCGGATCTTGAATAGGTGGAGGTGATTCACAATGATTGCCACGTCGCGATGAGGATGCTCTAGCGGGGTGCTGAGGATTTGGTTGAGCTGGAGTGGGGATGCCAATCTTTAGAGGCTGAGATCCTAGCGTAGATACACCTTCCAGTAGTTCATTTAAAGATCGTGTCGCATGCGTCCTGCAACGACGTCGATGTCCATCAAGATATTGATAATAGGAGAAAGATGATTAGATAGATGTTACTTAGGTTACAAGGCAATGTTTCGTTCATTAAATTTTTTTAAGTTACTTTAATTTCAAGACAACGTTCCGTTCATTAAAAGTTCAGATTAAGTAAGTGCTATTCAACTTTCAAGGCAATGTTCCCGTCATTAAAAACTTAATTCACATTATTATTATTTTCAAGCATTATCTCATCGTGAACTTTCAACCAAAAGGTTATACATTCGCGAGAGTTATCCAGATAACAGTACATAAACAAAAAGTATGACAACACCAAAACCATATATTCTAATATATAGGGGGAGAATCTAACCTAACCTATCCTTTTTATACAAGCGAACACTAACTATTACTATTCTAACTGACTAATCGACACCAATGGAAACATCTCCATCCTTGGGCTTGTCAGAAGGTCCATTCATAGTGGTGCTCTCCACTAAGGTTGCAGGAGGCGTCTCACAACGACAATACACTTGAGGGACAAAGGGGCGATAAGTGTTTGTACTCCCTGGATCTATTTACTTCCTAACTGGATGAGGATGGTTGCCGATGACCGACATACGGGCACGGCGAGGTCGTCCAGTAGGTACTGCTAGTGTGGTAGCAGAAGTGTCGAGGCTGTGGACACTTGCTGTGTCGGGCTTTTGCTCAACACCGAGTGTGAGACAAATCCCATAGCCACGCATTGCACGATAACCCTCTCCAGGTATGCCACCCGGCATCAAGTCTCCACTAACTCACTAGCCATCTGGCGGTGATGCCTGTTCGAGGAGTTAACGAACTCCACAAGACTACGGAGAGTCCCTTCTCGGATGTTGGAGGGATCCTGGTAGGTATTCTCTCCGCCTGATGTGCTTGACGGGTATAGGCGGTACGTCACACCAAGCATAGGAAGGGCATGACGGAGGCAAACGATGACCGTGTAGGTGGCCTCATTCATGGCAGCAAAAATATAGGAGCCATATCCGTCAATGGAACTCTCCCCCTCATCAAGAATGGTTCTCGCAGGAATGTACACCCGTGGAGCGTACTTAGTGGTCATCTGGATAAGAGAATCTTGAAACACAACGTATCGAGGATTATTCTCTTAACGTGCATGCTCCATCAGGAGAGCAAGTACTCCCATCATGCCAGTGTTTTCTCGGTGAGTGGGCTCATGACATGGTATGTATGTGTCCATCTATAAATTAATAAGGAAAGTATTAATATTCATATTTAGGCTATAGAGAAGAAAAGAAACAACATATAAGAAAAATAGCAGGCATGCTAAATTTCTATACTAGTAGGGGATTTATTTACTTAGTTTCACATTTTTATTACTTAAGTCCTTAACTAACAGCCGTGCTAACTAGGGTCTTCCTACATTCAGTATGGCTCTAATACCAACGCTGTGAGGACCAACCTTTATGGCTAGGAAGGTCTCAATGTACATACAGTACTAGTCCCATGATCAGTGGCTAGTACGTACATTTACAACATTGATAACACATCCATACACAATATATATTACATATGATAATAAATATCTTACAATATAAAAATAAACTGAAGCGGAAATCCAAAAATCTTGTAGTATGCCCATTTCAACCCTCAGGCAACTGACAAGGTAAGACCCTAGAAAAACTCATTATCATAATCTCCATAGCCTACGTGAAAATATGTATCATCTAGAATTTCGTTCTCTTCACCTACTGAATCAATAATTTAATCAAGGTTGAGTACTTGTGTACTCAGCAAGACTTGTAGTATATCGCAAATTATAATAAATGCAAGCTATGTCAATAAGAAGGCGTACTTAGCAAGACTTGTAGTATATCGCAAATTATAATAAATGCAAGCTATGTCAATAAGAAGGCTATGCAGGTTATTTTGCATAAAACAATATTTAACATGAATATCAAGTATGAAATTATAAATGGTATTTAAAGAGCAAGTTTGGCAGATATGTAAATAAATAAGAATAGCATAGTATATCACAGCTCACAATCCTCCATGATTGTGAATATCGACTAATTTCCTTGCTAATCCCTAGCATAAAATAACGACTTTCCTTTGCCAATCCCTGGCATAAAATATTAACTTTTCAATCAATATTTTCAGTTCAATCTTTTTTGAAAATACCAAAATTCTAAATAGTGTCAGTGCACCGAGTGTCTTATAATCGCAGGAATGGCTTTTCGAAAAGTTTTAAACTTTGCAGAGGTGTACAGCTTTACTCACAAGATATGACCAATTCCTTTTGCAAAGCTATTAGCACACTTCCCTTGGTGTGCCGCAGAGAGTCATGACATAACTATTACATTATATTGACCTAACTTTGCACCCGCCTGGTAATGACAAACCCATACTATAGCGGCAGAAGATATTTGTACAATCACTTTACGACTAATGGTTAAACACTCCATTGTTCCACTTCTTCCTATAGTACGGCGTACATTGTTTTATCAACAAGCGTTATTCCCAACACCTCGATAAGGGCACCTCTTCGAGCAATTCATCCCGAAAAGCCCGTACTATTACAGCCTTCCAATGTGCAAAGTTAAATCTAAATAACTTAATAGGTTAAGACCATCCCATACTAGCACTTGTTGTTGCACTGATAATTCTTCGATTATACAACATGTAGTTCAGTCCTTAATCCGACCCGGGCGATAACTCCCCCTATCTACATACAAATCACATGCACATCTTGCTATTGTCAATACTCACCCACGTCAAATCATAGTTTTATTTTCATTTTTACCAAAATATTAACAACTTTTAATCATGTCCAACATTTTTAATTCATAAAGAACAGTATGACTGATCATTTCATTTCCCCATTACTAAAGCATGGCTAAGAATGATAATTAAATAATCATATATACCCAAGTTGACATTATGTATTTTCTAATCTTATTCTAGGGTAATCAAGGTTGTCATGTCAATATTTATTAAGGAAGTTCCATGAAATATGGGATACAGCTACCAATACCACAATGTAGCAATTTTATTGAAAGTAAACACATGCATACATAGATTTGATGAAAACAACATAAGTTGATTAAAATATTGGGATCAACATGATAAAAGGGGTGCTTTCCTTGCTCAGTTTACTAAGGAACTGATTCGGTGTCGAAGTCAGTATTAGCCTCAGAAATGTCGGTATCTACACGTGATTAACGTATAACAGTAATAAGAGGCAAAAGAAGTCAAATAAGACCAAATTCAAACATGAATTGAAATAGAAGGTTCTGGCGATAAAAAGATTCTAAATATTGTTTCTTATCATTTTAATTTGTTTGTTTGTGTTATAAATTTTAAAGTTTATATTGTAAAAGGTTAGGCTCCTAATAGGAATAAAGTGCAAAACATGTTTATATATAATTAGTTTTTCAGTATTAAAGGATATTGACCTATTGAAAGTGCATCTAGGCACTTATGTTATTTTGGTGATTAATGACAAACACTCATAATGACAATCTATGCAATTAAGTAAATGCTTAACTTAGTGCTTAGCAAATGACAAACCTCTAATATGATTATATTGCTATGAGACTAACATGTTATTGCCTAGTTGAGTATCAGTCTCATCTTTTAGAGGAAAATCAAATAGGAAAGTTAAGCAAAGATAAGGTATGCAATTTTGGTATCTATTCTATATTTGTTATTGCATTCCTTTCGTGCAAATGAATAGTGAACTCCAAGTAGCATGTTGATTTTATATATGCACATTGGTTCATGTCATATTTATTTGTGCATATATATTCATTTGAGTTCATTATGGTATGCATGTATTAACTAGAGTTAAACTTCATATTGCTATAGATTGACTTGGTGCATGTATGTTTTATTTGTATATCTTCTCATGCAATTCTCTTAGTGAAGTTTATCTAGTGTTGGATCACATATTTACTCTTATTCTAAATATTATTTGCACATGTACAATTCGTGTACATTCTATCATGTGCTTCATTTAAGTAAAGACTGTGATCCTTGCCATGATTTAATTGATTCATCATATTGGCAATTATCTCTCTAGTGCATATAGATCAATTACATATTCATCATGATGTACTTAGTAGAGAACATTTCTTATGTCAAGTGTTTCCAGTTATGTTGTGCTTCTTTTTATGAAACACTTGTTGTAATCAATTGCTCACAAATATCAACTCGTTCATATCTATTGAGCTTTTGGGACTAATGTCTTTCATGAGTAGTTTGGAAAGAATTAGGTCCCGTCTGTGTATGATGACCAAGGTATCTTGGAGGATGATCATTAAGCCGAGGTCAACAAGACGGCGGTGTCACCAAGAGCTGAGGACTAAGTCAAAGATTGACTTAGCGTGGAGATCGTCAGAGAGGATGATCAAGTCAAGGTTGATAGGACGATAGTCTCATGAGGTGAATCGAGTCGAGTTGGACAAGGCGAAGATGTCATCAATTATTTGGTGAAAGTCTTCATGCATCGACATCAAGAAAGAAGACGGCAAGTGACTAGTTCTAGACTTATATTATCTTTGTTTTATTTTGAGTCTAAGGATTGCCGTACTATTAAGAGGGATGCGATGTCGAATGACTTTTAGATGTGTCAAGTGCTCAAGTGATCCATCCTTGTGAATCTTAGAAAGAGAGTGGTGTTGATGGTGCCGGAAAGTGAGGGTTGTAGGTCTCTCTTGATTTCTTTGTGAAATCTGTGGTTATCCTTTGAGTTTTGGATAGTGAGACCTTGTTGGTTGTGTAGCTCTCGTTCTTAGCTTTTGGTAGAGTCCAAGATCTCTGGAATCGGAGTAAAAAGTTATGCTCGTTTTTGTCGGGCTGCTCAGTGTAGTTCGGACAATCCGGAGTTTCCGGTGTTTAGTCCGGACACTCCTGGTTGAGTCCGGAGTATCCGGGGTTTTGTCCGGAGTCTCCGGGTTGACACCCTCGGTGGCTGCTCTCAGTTGGTCCGGAGTATCCGGTGTTATGTCCGGACACTCCAGGTTGTCCGGAGTGTCCGGGGTATTTATCCGGAGTCTCCGGGTTGTGCGCAGCTGTCTCCAACGGCTAGTTTTTGGGACCTCTATTTAAAGCCACCTTCTTCCTCATTTCGAAAGAGGGCTTTTACCCTGTTGATTAGAGGTGCTATACCCTTGTTCTTGAGCCCCCAAAACACCTCTTTACCCTTAGATCTAAGTGATCCCCTTGGTGAGAAGGGCTGGGAAGAGTTTGAGGAGTGAGGTGCTAGGTTGAGTGAGATTTGAGTTGATTGAGCACTTGATTTCATTTCCAAGCTTGTTCTTCGTGAGCATTTGTTACTCTTGGAGGTCGAGGACTCCTAGATGGCTAGGAGGTCGCCTACGAGCCACCGGAGCTTTGTGTGGTTGGCCGTGGGATGTTTGTGAAGGCCGGTTCCGCCTCCGTAAGGGAAGGAATCAAAGGAGTGAAGACCGGCGAGTGCATTTGTGCAACATCGGGAGGAAGAGGGTTGAAAGAGACCCCAGCTCAAGTGTGACCGAGCCGCCTCAACGGAGACGTAGGATCCCCTCAAGGATCCGAACTTCGGGTGAAAAATCATCGTCTCCAAGTTTGCTTCTTACTCTTGTTTCAGTATTTGCTTTTGAATCTTGAAATTCCCCGATCTACTCTTTTGTTGTGTTTGGCTCCAGATCTACAATATCTCCAGGTACCTGATAGCATTTAGATCTTTTGTATTCAAGTAGATTGTTGAAAAATTGCAGGGATTTAAAATCTCATTTCGAGGTCTTAAATCCGGAGTATCCGAACTTCTGAACCCGGATAGTCCGGACATTTCGGAGTATCCGGAGATAAGTCCCGAACACTCCGGTCTGAGTCCCTCGGATCCAATCCGGAGTATCCGGACTCCCGAACCCGGACAGTCCGGACATTTCGGAGTATCCGGATAAAAATCCCGGACACTCCGGACTTACACCCTCGAGAGATTTTTTTTAGCTGCAAATTTTTTATTCCGCTGCATTTAGTTACAAACTTTTTAATTCGCCTATTCACCCCCCTCTAGGCGACATCCCCTGTCCTTTCAATTGGTATCAGAGCAAGGTCTCTCCTTTATTAGACTGAACCGTCTAGAGAGTAAAGGATGTCGACTAGAGGATTAGTGCATTCACATGATCCACTTGTGCTAGATGGCACAAATTATGCTTCATGGAAATTAATTATGACTTCTCATTTTAAATCCATGAGCCCCCAAATATGGTGGATCGTAGATGTCGGCTTTTCCTCTCCATTGAATGAAGTTGCTCCAACTGAAGGAGAAAGGAAATGCCTACATCTCGACGCTCAAGCTACTAATGTTTTATTTTGTGTTGTGAGCGATGAAATTTTTGATAGAATATGCAATCTCAAGAGCGCTCATGAAATGTGAATAAAGCTTCAAGAACTATTTGAATCATCCACTTCTATTGAGGATTGCATTAAGGAAGAGATGTCGGGAGATGAAACATCAAGCTCCACCTCAAGCTCAAGTGATGAAGAACCGACTTCTCCATCAACCTCAACCTCCGCCTCAAGTGACGATGAAGATGCTCTTCCATCACAAATCCGTTGCTTCATGGCGAAAGGTAAGAATGAGGTAAGTGACGATGATGATGAGCTCACTTATAATGAACTTATGAATTTGCTAGAGGAGCTCAATAAATGTCTTGGAAAGGAGAAAAAGAAATATAAAATTTTGAAGCTTGAACATGAATCACTTCAAAATGATTATAATATGCTTCAAGAAAACCATGAATCCCTCCTTCCCAAAGAAATTCATAAGCCTAAGGTGGATATAGGAATCTCATGTGATTTAATTGATGAAATGTCTTGCTTAAATGTTAATCCTAATATTTCATCAAAATTTGACATATCCACCTCTTGTGATGATTTACCTTGTTGCTCAAATTCAAATGTTTCTACTTCCTCTATGCATGTTGAGACTAACCTTGCAGAGGAAAATAAGGAGGTCAAGGCCCAAGTCATTAGATTAGAAAATGACTTGAAGAAGTGCGTAAAGGGAAAAGTCGTTCTCGACGAGATCTTGAGCAAGCCAAGGGCGCCTCAAGATAAGCGAGGACTCGGCTACATCTCCAAGAGGGAGACTAGCAAGATGAGGCACAATGCAAGTCAAACGAAGACTATCAAGTGCTTTGCTTGCAACAAGGGACACTTCGCCTCCGTGTACCCTAATAAAGTGGAGATCAAGCCACAACCATCAACAATGAGGCAAACCGGCAAAGAGCAAGTCAAGAAGAAGAAGAGACGCTCAAAGCCTACTTGCTACAACTGTCGGAAAAAGGGACACATCGGTAAGGATTGTCCCAAAAGTATCATCCCTAAGCCTATTATTGTCAATGATCATTATTTGCTTAGGAAGGACAAAAATGGCAATGTGTTTGCCAAGTTTGTCGATTCTCCCAAGTATTTGCAAAATTATGATATTCAATTGCTTAGGAAAAATGAATCTAGAAATGTGTTTGCTCAAAATGCTAGACTTCCTAAGACTAAGAAAAATCATGTTGATCATGTGCTTAGGAAAAATAACAATAGCAAACCATTTGCTAGATTTGCTAGATCCTCTAAGCCAATGCATAATTTCAATTATCATATGCTTAGAAGAGATCAAACTAGAAATAGTTTTGCAAAGTATCATTGTCCTCCTAAGCCTTGTTATAAAAATGCCAATCAATTGCCTAGGAGGAATAATTATCGCAAACCTATCTCTAGTCATGTTAGTCTTGTCAAAAATGTTAATATTAGGACCATTTGGGTTCCAAAATCTATTTTGACTAACATTCTTGGACCCAACAAAAATTGGGTACCAAAAAGCACCTAAAAGAATTGTAGGTGCTTGGAGATGCATTGGATGTTTTGGCTTATCAAGAGAATGATTCCATCATGTGCAAAAAGAAGCCAAGCTTGAAGACATTCACTTCAATCATATACCAATGCTATCTCGGGTAACAAGTATTTAAATTGATTCTTATAGCTTATAGCCTTGTGTAGGTTATATTGCATTATTCATGAAAATCAATTTAGATTGCTTGTTATATGCTTGCTCATGCTTATTAGTTGTTTTGATTGCAATCTTGAGTAAGTTTGGGATAGTGGCACATTAAGGGGGAGTGTTAATTCATATCCATGTATATTGCATCCCTATGTGTGCCCATATTTATATAAGTGCTAATACATATATTTTCAAAATCAAGCCATTTAGCCAAAAGTCAAAATTTTGTATACTATTAGTATTCTTGTGAAAAACTAATTGCAAAATGTATACAAATGTATTTGAAACGTTTTTCAAAGGTTTTGGCTTCACAAAATCTATTCTGAAAAGAAAATGAGTTTCATGATCAGAATCTAGATACTAGTATCTTGTTTTGGATTTAAACTTATAATTTTCATAGAATTAAATGTAAAATGAATTTGAAAGTAATTCCAAAACGAAAATCCTAGAGTTGGTCATTCTTAACAATTCTTGTGTTCAAAAGATCTTCAAAAGACCAACCAATCAAAAGTTACTTGATTTTGAAACTCACCCAAAAACTATACTTGATCCATAATGGTCATACTATTGCACTTAGTGAGTTTCTCAGTTTGGACCGGATCTTGTGTAGTATCTTGGTTCAAAATGGTATCTTAGACTCATACACAAAATTCAAATCTCTATATCTCATCTTATTCTTCATTTGAATCTTGTGTTGAAATATTTGGCTTTGTTTTACAAATAGCTATTTCAAAAGGATCATTTTGGTCAAAAGTCAAATCTTATGTTTAAAAGGCCCAAAATTATAAAAGCTTTGTAAAACTATTCTAATATGTATTTCAAATGTTTTACAAGCTTTCAAAATGAAAATTCTATATTGAAATCAAAATTGGCCAAAATTCTTGGTTTGAACTAAAATAGCTTATTTAAACATATTGCTCAAATCTTAGCATTCAAGTTGGATTTCATTATAAATATTGGCCAGAAACCATCTTGATAATCAATTCTAAGCCATGGAAATTGAAATTGCATGAAATCCAAATTGAGTTGTATTTTGAGGCTTTTTATGAAAAACTATTTCCTATTTAACTTGCTTCAAAAAGGGTTAAAAGCAAAATATTTGTTTGAAATACAAAATCTTATGAAAATAGTCTTCTAAAATGTTTTCAAGTATCTAACCCTTGGTTAGAAGCTAAAAGTCAAACTTTGGCCTAAAAAGGATCTTTGTGATCTTGCTTTTGCATTTAACTTCAAATTTTTCTAAAGCAATATCTATTTGGAGTTTGAAAAAGTGGTCAATACAAAACTCACAGGGTTGGTCATTTTAAGTATTTCTTTAGTTCAAAGTTTTTCCAAACGACTAACCGTTCAAAAGTTATAGCCATTTGAATTTGGCCAAAATCATCCAATTGACCCAAAATAACCCGTTGTTGCATTTTGTGGATTTCGATATTTGAATTGGATTTCATTGTATATCTTGGATTGAAATAGTATTTCTAAATCATACAAAGCTATGAAATCTCAAATCTCCATAAATTTCAATCCGAAATGCATTTTGAACATTTGGCGAAAATTCAATTTCTTTTCAAACCCTCAAAGCAAAATTTGGCATATCTCTTATTTGGAGACTCCTTTTTGGAAAATTCTTTTTGGAAAAGTTTCTTGGGAGTCTAAAGAATGTTTATGCTCAATTTCAAATAATTTCAACTTAATTTGAAATAGTTATGCCTTTTTCTCTCTTTCGATCTTATTTGGCATACTCTTGCATTAAGTTGGATTTTACGATTTGAATGGATTTGATTATGCAAATAGGCTTATAAACATCTCTCTAAATCATATGAAGCCATATAAGTGCATATTACCATTCAAAACTCATTTGGTTCCATTTTGAGGATTTGGTGAAAATCTTAATCTTTTATGTGTTTCATATGCATCTTTCATCATATTTCTCGAAATGAAATTTATTTATTGAAAATTCTTGTTGGAAAGCCTTCTCTCACATATGGAGTTCATATCTGAAAATTCTCAAATTTATTTGAACTCATTTGCAAGATTGTTGACTTTATTTGACTTAGTATCAAAACTAAACCTCCAATGCTTCTAATGACCTATTTTTGATTGGAGAGTGATATTTGAGAAAATCCTTTTGGAAAAAGTCTCTTGGATGTTCATGGATCATTTCCGCAAAATCTTATGGCTATTGGACTTCATTTGATCAAGATTTGATCCAAATTCAAAATGTTCAGTTTTAGGGATGAAGCTGAACAACCCGGAGTATCCGGATTATCCGGACACTCCGGATCAAAAACACCGGAGTATCCGGGTTGTACTGCTCGGCCCAAATTCTTAAATTGCTATCTATACTTTCTTGCAATCTCTTGTTCATCCTATTTTTGGGGTTTCTCCTTTGCTCAAATCAATATTCAGTCTTCATAGCCCTCGAAGAGGATTTCAAGACGAATCTGTTCCGCGTTGATGATTTTTGTATTTGAGCAATGGTTTAAAAGTTATAATCGACTTTGTGCTGCTATTTGCATCTTTTTGAGATTTTAAGAGTTTCAAATTGGCATCTTGGCAAGCCTTTCAAGATGAAAACTAAGTGAACTTATTCATTGCTCCAAGCTTCTAAGTGGAGCATATCTATTTAAGTTTTCATTCCAATGAAAGTGCATCTTTTGGCTAAGTTATTCTGGAAATTGGATTTAATTGTAACTTAGCCTCAAAATGTTTTCTCTCTTGCATAACTTTGAGTTTATTATGGAAAAGAGAAAATTTCCCTTGTAAGCTCAAGAGTGAGTTTTAATGTGTTTTACTCATTGTCTCTCTTACAAGTGGATGACAAGATTAAATTTGAATGAGTTTCAAATATTTTCATTGTCAAGTGGTGTAATAAAATCTTCAATTGATATCTTCAAGTTGTTTTAAAATTGCATGCAAAGAGTATTGTCTTGTATATCATATATATCATGCATGTTGTACTTAGACATTATCAAACTAACTTGGGTCAAATTAAAAGATATTTGTTCCCAGAAATCGTGTGCTTGTCTATTGATGTTCAAGGTATTGGAAAAGGGGTCATCTTCGACGGTGGGATGAAGGAAATGGAGAGGAGCTCCATAGTACGAGGGATCTAAGACCGGGCGCGGTGATCATGACCAATTCGAACATGCGGTGGACAAGAATCGACAAAGGGACGTGTTTCTTTTCTGACCATATTCAATAATGTCTGTGCACACCATTATGCTAAATTGTGTTATTCTAAATGGTGTTGTATCTTTCAATTGGTATAATTAATTGGTATCTTTCAAGAGGTATCCTCTAATCCTAAATTGTTTTGAAGTGTCATCTAACTTGCATTCGGCATTATCAAGAACTAAAAGGTACATATAGGTGACACATTGCAAAGAGGTATGCCCTTGATAAGTTTATGAAATTCTTGACATGAAAGTGCATCTTACTTATACAACCTTGATTCATGATCTTGTATACATCTTGTGATCATATAAGCAATTCCTTGTGTAATCTTCTTTATATGATCTTGATTGTTAGAATTTAATTTGATCATGAGCATGTGCTTAAATTATATAAATTTGCTATATGATCTTGATGTTTAAAGAATATGTGAAATCATATTCGTGTGTTATGTTTAAGCATCACTTATATCCTAACAATCATGACTTCTTTAATTTGGTATAACTAGAAAAATCTATTACCTAAATCTTGGAAATAATTGGTATCATATCTTGCCTAGATTTAGGGGGGGGCTTAATATTATTGTCCTATTACTAGCTCCTTATCTTTATTTTATTTTCTCCTTAATCTTTTTATTGAGTGTGCAATCAAGGGGGAGAACAGATTTTATTGAATAAACAATAAGAATCTTTTAAGCACCCTAATCGATTGACAAAAAGGGATGATTTATGGATTTATCAATTGTCCCCTAATCGATTGACAAAAAGGGATGATTTGTAAGTATGATATCTTATTGTATCTTTATGCTTGTTTTAATGCTAAAATATCTTAATATTGTCATTTGGTGCAATTGATAATAGGTTTGTCATAAATCACCAAAAAGGGGGAGATTGAAAGTGCATCTAGGCACTTATGTTATTTTGGTGATTAATGACAAACACTCATAATGACAATCTTTGCAATTAAGTAAATGCTTAACTTAGTGCTTAGCAAATGACAAACCTCTAATATGATTATATTGCTATGAGACTAACATGTTATTGCCTAGTTGAGTATCAGTCTCATCTTTTAGAGGAAAATCAAATAGGAAAGTTAAGCAAAGATAAGGTATGCAATTTTGGTATCTATTCTATATTTGTTATTGCATTCCTTTCGTGCAAATGCATAGTGAACTCCAAGTAGCATGTTGATTTTATATATGCACATTGGTTCATGTCATATTTATTTGTGCATATATATTCATTTGAGCTCATTATGGTATGCATGTATTAACTAGAGTTAAACTTCATATTGCTATAGATTGACTTGGTGCATGTATGTTTTATTTGTATATCTTCTCATGCAATTCTCTTAGTGAAGTTTATCTAGTGTTGGATCACATATTTACTCTTATTCCAAATATTATTTGCACATGTACAATTCGTGTACATTCTATCATGTGCTTCATTTAAGTAAAGACTGTGATCCTTGCCATGATTTAATTGATTCATCATATTGTCAATTATCTCTCTAGTGCATATAGATCAATTACATATTCATCATGATGTACTTAGTAGAGAACATTTCTTATGTCAAGTGTTTCCAGTTATGTTGTGCTTCTTTTTATGAAACACTTGTTGTAATCAATTGCTCACAAATATCAACTTGTTCATATCTATTGAGCTTTTGGGACTAATGTCTTTCATGAGTAGTTTGGAAAGAATTAGGTCCCGTCTGTGTATGATGACCAAGGTATCTTGGAGGATGATCATTAAGCCGAGGTCAACAAGACGGTGGTGTCACCAAGAGCTGAGGACTAAGTCAAAGATTGACTTGGCGTGGAGATCGTCAGAGAGGATGATCAAGTCAAGGTTGATAGGACGAGAGTCTCATGAGGTGAATCGAGTCGAGTCGGACAAGGCGAAGATGTCATCAATTATTTGGTGAAAGTCTTCATGCATCGACATCAAGAAAGAAGACGGCAAGTGACTAGTTCTAGACTTATATTATCTTTGTTTTATTTTGAGTCTAAGGATTGCCGTACTATTAAGAGGGATGCGATGTCGAATGACTTTTAGATGTGTCAAGTGCTCAAGTGATCCATCCTTGTGAATCTTAGAAAGAGAGTGGTGTTGATGGTGCCAAAAAGTGAGGGTTGTAGGTCTCTCTTGATTTCTTTGTGAAATCTGTGGTTATCCTTTGAGTTTTGGATATTGTGACCTTGTTGGTTGTGTAGCCCTCGTTCTTGGCTTTTGGTAGAGTCCAAGATCTCTGGAATCGGAGTCCGGAGTCAAAAGTTATGCTCGTTTTCGTCGGGCTGCTCAGTGTTGTTCGGACAATCCGGAGTATCCGGTGTTTAGTCTGGACACTTCGGGTTGAGTCCGGAGTATCCGGGGTTTTGTCCGGAGTCTCCGGGTTGACACCCTCGGTGGCTGCTCTCAGTTGGTCCGGAGTATCCGGTGTTAAGTCCGGACACTCCGGGTTGTCCGGAGTGTCTGGGGTATTTATCCAGAGTCTCCGGGTTGTGCGCAGCTGTCTCCAACGGCTAGTTTTTGGGACCTCTATTTAAAGCCACCTTCTTCCTCATTTCGAAAGAGGGCTTTTACCCTGTTGATTAGAGGTGCTATACCCTTGTTCTTGAGCCCCCAAAACACCTCTTTACCCTTAGATCTAAGTGATCCCCTTGGTGAGAAGGGTTGGGAAGAGTTTGAGGAGTGAGGTGCTAGGTTGAGTGAGATTTGAGTTGATTGAGCACTTGATTTCATCTCCAAGCTTGTTCTTCTTGAGCATTTGTTACTCTTGGAGGTTGAGGACTCCTAGACGGCTAGGAGGTCGCCTACGATCCACCGGAGCTTTGTGTGGTTGGCCGTGGGAAGTTTGTGAAGGCCGATTCCGCCTCCGTAAGGGAAGGAATCAAAGGAGTGAAGACCGGCGAGTGCATTTGTGCAACACCAGGAGGAAGAGGGTTGAAAGAGACCCCGGCTCAAGTGTGACCGAGCCGCCTCAACGGAGACGTAGGATCCCCTCAAGGATCCGAACTTCGGGTGAAAAATCGTCGTCTCCAAGTTTGCTTCTTACTCTTGTTTTAGTATTTGCTTTTGAATCTTGAAATTGCCCGATCTACTCTTTTGTTGTGTTTGGCTCCAGATCTACAATATCTCTAGGTACCTGATAGCTTTAGATCTTTTGTATTCAAGTAGATTGTTGAAAAATTGCAGGGATTTAATCCGGAGTATCCGAACTTCTGAACCTGGATAGTCCGGACATTTCGGAGTATCCGGAGATAAGTCCCGGACACTCTGGTCTGAGTCCCTCGGATCCAATCCGGAGTATCTGGACTCCCGAACCCGGACAGTTCGGACATTTCGGAGTATCCGGATAAAAATCCCGGACACTCCGGACTTACACCCTCGGGAGATTTTATTTAGCTGCAAATTTTTTATTCCGCTCCATTTAGTTACAAAGTTTTTAATTCGCCTATTCACCCCCCCTCTAGGCGACATCCCCTGTCCTTTCACCTATGGTGAATTTACAAACTGGTTTCATTTGTATCAGTATTTATTTGTGATATTTTATTCATATTCTATTCTTATGTGCATAGCAAACAAAGTTATTTATAAACTTGATTCAAAATAAGAAAAATATTAAATATTTTTCTAAATTTGAGATTCTTAGAGTTCCAGTGGTTTTTAGAAAAATATTTCATTATTTTTATACACTATAATTACTATTGTTTGAATTTTTAATGCATTGAAAGGTAATCTATTTACAAACATAATCCAAATCATGTCCAAATCTAAATATATTTGCATAAATAGAATGTTTATGGTACAAAATTGTTTTAGAAATTTATTTTACCATTTTAGGAGTTACAGTTTAGAAATTTTGTATAGTGATTATATTAGGTTTATTTAAAGTTTAAATTCAAATATTTTTAAAATGTATAAAAAAATTAAATATTTTTCCATATCTTGAAATAGCATGATTTTATATGAATTTATAAATTTTTTTTACTCAAATTGGAGTTAAGATGCAAAAGTTATTAGCATTTGAATCCTTAGGGTTTGGAAAATACCAGAAAAAGGGAAAATGCGCCTTCCAATATAGAACACGTATTTTGTTATTTTCCAGATTTTCTCTGATTTTTCTAATTAATTCCAATATGGTCCCACATGTTAGTGACTCATACCTAAATAACAGTTCGATTAAGTTTTTAATCCGCGTGGCCCCACATGTCATAGACTCAAGTTTAAACTTGGGTTTAATTAGATTTTGACAGTGTTTCCGACCAATGGGACCCGCTCTTAGTGGCTAGGGCTGTGCGTTTGAGGGTGAGAGGCTAAAACTCGGGGCCCGCTTGTCTACGACAATGAGCAGACGTGGAGCCAGGGTAGCTCGACGGCAGCGCTACTGGGCTGATCATGACTAGCCGAAGGCACGGTGAACTTCAGGGCACCAAGAAGCATCTAGGGATGGGCTTGAATGCGTAGTGACCGGAGGGTGGTCACCACTGTGGTTGTGCGGCATCGTCCATCGCCGAGTGGTCACGAGGGAAATCAGAGGGTTCTTAAGCTTAGGAAATGATCGGATGAGCATTAGTGGGCAGAGAGGAACCCATTTTACCAGTTAATGGTGGCGGTGGTTGTTCATGGAGTGCTACCACTGTGTGATCGGAGCTGGAGGCGAAGGTGGTGATGTGGCGACTTTACGGTCAACAAAGTCTGGAAACAAGTTGCGCAATGAGTTCAAGGGAGCTCAAGGGTACTTCAAGCTCTAGGAATTGGAATGAATCTCACCGAGGCTTCGCAAATGGGTCATACCCCTTTTCTGGAGTTCTACGGCAATGGCTGCACGAAAGGGTGATTGGAGCCGAGCCTAAGTAGTGGGGGAAAGAGGAGAGTGCAGGGAGGCTAGCAGAGGTCTTGGCCGGCTTAAATAGGCATGGTGGGGACGCAGACTAGTGCGGCACCGCATTTCGGCCGGAGGGGGACAAGATGAGGACGGCGCGCAAAAATTTGGTCAAGACCAATAGGGTATGGAGGACTGGTTGTGGCAGGGGATGGCACAAGATTGGTGTATACTGCGGCCACTTGGTCAATGTGGCGCTTTGGGAGAGCTCGGGCAAGGTCAGTTTGACCGACGGCACAGTGAGGAAAAGGCAGCAACTGTGGAGAAGAAGGCCAGGGGCAAGGCGCAGGTCAGTGAGCCATTTCCAGGTGGGAACACAGGTCAAGCTTGGCGCCGCAGCCTTGCTCATAGACGGGACATGGCGACAAAGTCTTGCCGTGGCAGCAAGATTGCGGCAATTCAGTTGTCGTGGCAAGGTTCGGTTAGGGGTAAGGCGATGGCTAGTTGAGCAAGGCTTAAGCCAGAGCTGGTGATGCTATCAAGTGGGCCAGGGTAGCAGTGGGTCCCACACGGCAGTGAAATGAAGGGAGAACTCTTGAATTCACTGTTTTGGATAGATAAGGGTTTTGCACTTAATTGAGCTGTCATTCGTTGTCAAAAGTTTTTGAACATTTTTTATATGATCCTGAGGCAATACTTAATCTACCATAAAATTTTGAGAACATGATTTTACATATGCGATTTTATAAAATCCTGACAAGCTCATTGTTTCAATCTTGAGTTTTCTATTTTTTATTTTTCTAAGATACCAACTTAGGTTTAATTCATTTGAATTTTTTTTGGTAATCCTAGAGATTTACAGGTACTACCATAAAATTTTAGGTGACGATCGATCCTGTATATTTTTTATAAAATTCTAAAAGTGTTTATGCTATTTATTTAAAGCTTTTATTTCAATTTTCTAAATGCATCAGATAAGGTTCAATATTTTTTAAACTTTTTTTGTATGTTCTTTTCGTTCTGTATATGATGCCATATAAATTTTAGAAGATGATCTTTTTGGATATTTTTAAATAATTTTGACAATATCACTGTTATTAGTCATCAAATACTGTTTTTGATTTTTCTTAAGGCATTAAATGCTTTAAAATTCCTTTGAGACTTTTTAGGAATGTTCTGGAGTGGTCCTTAGATTCATATAAACTTTACTCAGATTTTATCTATATACGAGTTTAAATTTTAAAGATTGGGAAATAGGGTTTCAAGTAATAAAAATGATTTTCTTAAAAACAAAAATTCAAGAAAACCAGGAAAAAGAATGGAAACTAAAAATGAAACCATAATTCCAAATAAAATTTCACATTCCATTTATTTTGAAGTTTTGGTATTTTACAGGTAGCTACTTCTACTAACCACTTAGAGATAATAGCATTATATGAAGCCTCACGTGAAAATGTTTGGCTGACACGTGTGATTAACCATACCTAGAAGTCATGTAGCATTAATATCGTCGATATCCCTACAATTATCTATGAAGATAATGCTTCTTGTGTTGCACAAATAAAAATAGACTATGTTAAGAGCAATATCACGAAGCATATTGCTCCTAAATTTTTCTGTCCTCACAAACTCTAGAAGAATGGTGACGTAAAAATCTTGCAAACTAAGTCATATGAAAATCTGGCTAATTTATTCACTAAGTCTTTGCCAACATCCAGTATCCAAAGATGTGCTTGTGGCATTGAAATGAGATGGCTTAGATATATGCAGACTTTAGGGGAGTAAATCCCTGAACTATAACCCATAGTATGGTAATAAAGATACTACCCTAATCCAGAAAATTATAAGTTGCACGCGTTTTCCCTTGGTGAGTTTTCCTGAAATTTTCTCACTTGAACATTTTTAGTGAGGCAATAAGTGTAACACAATACGCGGGTACAATGTACTCTATTCTCCATACCTTTTTTCTCACTGGATTTTTGGAAGGAGTTTTTGATGAGGTATATGCATTACACGATATTCGCCTAAGGGGGAGTGTTCAGATATAACAGGACTCTTGGTCCTAGTTATTGAGATATATCTGGTCTATTAGTTTTTGTGGACGAATTCTAAAACTACCCTTGAAGGTTGTGGTATAAATATAGCACCCTTGTGTACAAGAGAAATAATTTGTAATCAATAAAGAGAGAAAAGGGTTGATCTCCCTGTATCCTGTGTTCATCTATTGTGATTGTTCTTCATCTATTATCGGTTAGCACTGAGATTGATATATGGCAATCGTCATCGTTTTACAACAATCTCTACTATTGTATATGCTCTTATAAATTTTAGTGTTGCTACAAGAAATCCCGAATTTTATTAGACAACAGAGGCAACAAGCAATCTTGCATAAAATCACTATGCATAGAAGAGTATTGACAACAAGTAGGGGTGAAAACGGGCCGGATATTTTCCGTCCGATCTTGGACCAGATTTGACTATTCGGTCAGATCTAGGACGGGATCCGGATACTTGAATTCGGATTCAAGATCAGATTCGGAGCAGCTAATATCTAGTAAATACAGGACAAGATTTGGATATATGGATTTTTCATATCCGGATTTTACCTATTCGGATATCCGAATTTTCCCTAATCGGATATCAGCAAGGCCCAGCCCATTTTCATCATATTTTTTCCATAGCAACCCATTTATATTGATAATTAGTTGGTTCTATAGATCCTCAAGTAGCATATTCTTTCTACGACGTTTATTGAGTTTGATTGATATATAATTTGTTACTATAGTCATGTACTCGTATGATTTTAATTCAACATATATTACTCTATATATACGTGCATTATCTGTATATGTTTATCTGTTTTAACTCGAATCCATCACGTATCTGACTTGTATCCGTAACCCGAATAACCTGGATTGTATCCATATCCGGTTCCAAATCCAAGAAAAAAATATGGATTAGGATACGGGAAGAACAATATCCGCCCGTATTAGACATGTTTTCACCCCTAACAACTACATCAACAAGTTGAGCTGTCGGTCACTAGTACGTTTTTTTTGTGTTGATTGAAAACAACTACTTTAGGTCACAAATAGTTATCGTTTTAAGCATCAATATGGTTTCAAAAATACAATTTTGACCACTAATTTCTATCATAACATATTTACAAAACCAAATAAATTATAATATCATAAAAATATTTTTCAAGATAAATCTACACATATAATTTTCATATACTTAATTTAAATATTTAAAAAAGTATTGATAATTAATATTTTGAAAATTTGACTGCACCTCTCACCAAAACGGCAACTATGACCGGATAGAGTATTACACCGCTACGTTTCACAGTAGCTCTAACCCCAACGACAAAATTAAACCACAATGACGGCTCCATCCTCTGCATAAACCGAAATGACGTCATGCACGCGGCGAAAAAAAAATCCAAAATATCCCAAAGGAAAAAAACCAAAGGAAGAGAGAAGAATTCGAGAAGAAGACGTGCGTGCAGAAGCTTTTGGTTTCCTACGTTTGGACCTACAGATATTTTTCACCTGGGGCCCAGCCGCCCAGGAGCAGCCAATAGGGAAGCGGAAGGCCGTGGGCCCCGCAGCACGCGCGGTGGAGAGCGACGTGGCCGGCCCAGAAGCTACCGAGCCCCGATTGGCGTAGTCTTGTCGTTGCCTAACGGCGGGGCCCACTGACAGCGGGCCCGCCCCCACCGAATCCGGCATGGAAGATCCTACGTACTGAATACCATGAGTACATGGAGGTGCACGACGGTACACCATATTCCATAGATTAGAAATATAAGTTCTCTTTTGAGCAAAAGCTTTTGATTATATCTATTTTTGCAGCATAAAATCAGCGGATTTGCTATCCATAGCCTCGGCTAAAATTTTATTGGATTTCACTCGTATTTCTAACCTTCATATCCGCTTGAAAATTCGTGCTCTAGGCAGAGTCTTCCTCGTCTCCGGCTAGGATGGTAATCGGTTGGGTACCTTCGGGTACCACCGCCTCAGACCCAAACCCGAACCTGAACAAAGTGCCGCTCACCCGAACCCATTAAGCTTCACGGGCATAGATCTGTGCTCATGCCCAAACCGATGGGTACCCATAGGTATCTATAGCAACAAACAAATATGCCTGGCCATTGCCGCTGGAGGGGGAGGGCATGACGCGGTCGGAGGTGGAACCGGGGAAGGGGTAGCAGAGAGGGCAACCATACCTGGCCGGAGGGGGAAGGGGAGGTGTAACATCCCAAAATTTGTATTTAATATTATTTAATTGTTATTTGTGTGATTTGTGATTTTTCTGAATTTATTGCAATTTTTTGGATTTATGTAAATTTATTTTAAATTGAGCATATTGGCCCTTTGAAGAAACCTAATTAAATGTATACAAAGTAAAAATAAAGTTTTGCCAAAAATATTTTAATTGAGTTGAAAATGTCTTAAAGTATTTTTGAGAATTTTCTTGGATTTTTTCTGGTAATTTTGCTGCCTAAAACCAACTAAATTAATTTCTAAAATTATTTTAAAAAGAAAAATCGGGGAAATCGATAACAGTGTTGGGCCGAAACCCAACACTATGCGCGTTCGTGCGACCCAACTTAGCCCATTTCTAGAAGCTTGATCAAGGACTGTTGGATTTTCATCCGGTGGTCAAACCTCGGTCGAAACCCTAGCGATCCTCATGCGTCCATCTCGTGTACGTTCAGGATTTCGTTGATTCAGCGTATCGTGTCCGCCCATTGTGACATGTGGACGGTGGGAAGGAGTTCTAGTTCGAGCCGTCGTTGGAGTCCGGAGTACGCACGTTTCACCACCGTGGGAACCTTGGAGTCCGTGTAGGGCTCGCATACCGGTGCTATAAATACCGCGTGCTAGCCCGAGGACCCCGGTTGAACGCCGCGTCCGCTGGTCCAGGACTCGTCGCTGAAGTCGCCGTCTTCGCCGCACGGGAGCTCGCCGAAGTTGGTGTTCACACCGCCGTGGGTTTTGCTCGGGATCGTCGCCGTTTAGCCGTGCTTCGCCACTAGAGTTCCAGATCCGTGATCCTCGTGTTGCGCCACGAGTGTGAAGCATCTTTCAGTCGTCGGAACGCCGCCGTTTTGTCGCGTCAAGGTCATCGTTTTCGCTTCTGGTGAAGAGTCGCCGTCGCCATGCCATTCTTGTTTGCGTAAGCTCGGGACCGTTGGATTAGGCGCAACGGTGCAGGTCGCGTCACGTCGCAACGTTCTTGTGGCCATCAGATCTGTCGCGGGCGGTTCTGATCTTGTCACGTGTCGGCAATCAGAGCGCGCATCGCGGCAGCGCCGCGGCCAATCAGGCTCAGCCGCGTGTTGACACGGTCTCCGAAGAGCTGTGGACCGTGTCCACGGTGGACCAGATCCGAACCGTGGACCTAGTCCATGGACTGAGGTGACGTGTCGCCGTCTGGTTGGCCCGGGTCAGCGCTGACATCAGTCGACGCAATAAATCGGGATTTCCAATAGAAAAATAATTTGATTAATTTGGTATTTTTCCAATTTTCAGGTTTTTATGATTTTTGAATCTTCCAAGAGCTCGCTCTCCCTCATACGAACTCCGATTGAGGTGATTCAAATTTTTAAAAATTTATAAAATTGAGATCTATTTAATGGTGGATTTTATTTGATTTTTATATATTGTTTGATCTCTGTTGTGGTGTTTATTTGTTGTTCTCTCTCGTTTCACGTAGACGTTGAATTGTGCAACGCATCCGAGGAAGATCCGTCAACTTAAGACCAAGGTCCAGAGCATGAATAAGGGTTTTTATAAGGCAAGTTGTGCTTTGATCATGTTTAACCCCTATTTATAAAATTGCTACTTTGTTTTACCTTATTGCATATTATTTCACATGTACAATTGTTTCAACTAAATTGAGACTTAGCTATTATACCAATTTGATCTATATACCCTACCTTGTCATTTGCATACCATGATCTATTGTCACCCTAGATTGGTTCACTATAGTTGGTTAATAATAAAATCAACATGGGACAGTTAGATCGTCATAGTTGCCTAGCTATGCCATGTCATCACATGTACTCGAATCATTAGTAATTAATCTTGATTAATGGAATATGGAACAATATTATGAACTTGTGTGTCATGTGAAGTCACCCAATGAGATTGAGTTGTAGTGGCGAGTCATGTCACGCAACGATGTTGAATTGTTAATGGCACGTGGTGCTTGGTAATCAACTTGGGTGGTAATCACTTAGATTGAGGCAAGTGATAAGGGGCGAGTATGCCAAGGTGGGCCCGATGGGCAGAGGGTATGTCGAAGTCTTGATTCGATCATCCTAAGGACTTAACCATGAAAGCCTTTGACCTGAGTCAATCATGCAACCACATGTCTGGTATAGGACAGCCTAGCTGATTAATTTGTGATGTCTTATCTTGTCAGACCCACCAATGTTGAAACTTTAGCGGGTAGTACTAGGTTAAGTTAGTGCATTGCAAAGGCTTTGTTATGATCTCTCTGCCCACACACCAAAGGAAGTGTGTTAATTGCATGGCAACAAGAGATTATCATGTCGTGTGGATAAAGTGCATAACCTCTGCAGAGTGTGAATCTATTCGAATAGCCGTGCTCGAGGTATTGAGCAATGCTCGGGAATTACAGTTAAGGGTTATATTAATAAAATGAAAACTTGGGATGGATGGCAGGTTGCTGTGGTAGGTTGGAGCTTGATTAAGGAATGGTAAACTTGGTTTACTTGAGAAATGTTGAATCTATCTACTACTGTTATTTGTTTTACTATCTTTACAATCTATTTATTGTATTTGTTCATAAATGCTGCTTTATTGCAAAATAGCTCTGTTAGCCTTTTCCTTTCGAATAAGCCTTGCATATAGTTACATAGAATTGCATTCTGTGCACAACTTGTTGAGTGCTTTAAGTACTCACCCTTGTCCACAAGAACATCACCAGTTGAGAAGTCTACACCAATGCTGGAGGAGGAGTCCCAGGAGGAGACGAATATTTAGGGGCGAGCCTTGTCAGTTGCCTGTGGTATACTGAGGGGTTTATCTACGTTTTCATTCCGCTGCAATTTAATTTGTTGATTCAGCCCTGTGAGGCATAGTCATGTAAGTTGACCATAGGTCATTTAACTAGTATTATTTAATATATGATGTCTTTCATAATATTTTCGTTGTGTATGATTGTGATATTTACCGATGTTGAGACTGTGTGCACTAGCGTGATCCTGGACTAGTGTAGTATACACAGAGGGTCTGGATTTGCATATTCGGGTCCCGACAGGAGGGAGCCATGCCGCGTCGGGCGGTGTCATGTCGTAGCCACCGCCGACATAGCCGTAGCTATCGCCACACCGCCTGCCATCGCCTGTCATTGAAGCTCTCGTGGCATGCCATCAGCGCCGCGTAGTCGCGCAAGCACGGCGGCAGGATCGGCCAGCCTACCGGTATCACCGCCATGCAGATGGGTGACCCTGAGGGAGCGAGCCAAAGGGGAGGGGGCCGAACCACTAAGGTGGGGGCCAATGGGGGCCAATGGGGGCCAAGGGGGGCGAGGAGGTGAAGGGGGTGGGGGATGGGGCTAGAGGTGGAGGCGGAGGCAATGGCGTCGAGGGAGGCGGATGAGGCCGGAGGGGGAGGCGAGGTGATTGAAGAGGAACGCGATATGCTACACTAGCACAAAAAAAAATCTACCGCGTAACCAGAAAGCTACTCGCAAGAAGGGGATCACAGATAAGATTACCACTAGATGCGCAGTTGCGGAATCCTTCGCGCGTCGATGTAGTGGATCGTCCTCGCCGCAGTCGTTGCGTCGATGGAGCGGATCGTCCTCGCCTCGCCGTGGATCATCCTCCCACGCCGCAATCGCAGCAGCGTCACCGCAGTAGTCCACACGTCCAGGGATGGAACGCCGTGCGTCGGTGTGCAAGCACCTGGTCGCTCGGCAGGGGCAACGAGAAGAGGAGGCTAGGGTTTCGAGTGAATCACTTCTAAACCGTGGGAAAGCACACCCTGCTCCCACCCTCCTCCCCTCCTTATATAGCCACGAGATGAAATCCTAAACCAAGGCCCATCAGCGTGCTAAACCCACGATGTCCATTAATTATGGATCCAATCCAAATTAATGCGTCCCAGCCCATTAAGTGTGTGACCCTGCAGGTTTACGTACGTTTGGACATGGATTCGAAAAAGTCCTTTTCAATCCAATAGTTGGTATCGGCTCCTTGCAAAATATGCCAACTCCCAAACATACTATGATCAAATCGGACAGAACCTATCAAAAGTACTCATGTAATAATCCCTTTGCCAAGTATATGAAGATTGAACTCAAGGCGAGAAATATGTCATCCTTTGATAATTCAATCCATCTCTCGTATCCGTGATATATTAATAAGTTGTGATTGACTCCTCAATCACGGCATGGCATGCACTTCCTTAATCATATCACACGAGTGGCCTTGTCATATATCTCCGTTTCATTGGAGTGGCAAATTCCATCTTGACTGCTCACTTCCCTCTGCACGTTTCATAGTAAACATGAAAGCTACCTTTATAACTATCCGGATAGGAAGTAGTGTTTGATAGCCCCAAGGAAAACTATTACACATGTAGGGAATATGACAATCTCAGGTCTAAGGATCATACATCTACTAGGTATGAGATACACTGATGACACATAAGAATGAAACATTCTCGCAGTGTCCAATTGCGGGTCTATTTAACCCATGTTCTTCAACATGCGTCCACAATGTATAGATGATATCTCTATATCCCATGATCTATGAAGCATGATCATCGATCACTACATGTGCTGATCTATTCATCGTTGTCCTATACGATGATATCCGATCAGAGATATTTATCGAATTATATCAATAAGTAAAGAGCTTCATAAGCAAGTCACATACTTGTTGATCAATACAATGATATACATTCATTGGACCAATAATCATATTATTATTCATAAACATAGTCATGTTACAATCATCTAAATGATTGCCTCAAGGGCATAGCACTAACAGTGATGGCGCTGAGGAGGCGGATGGGGTCGAAGGGGGAGGCAGGGCGATGGCGCCGAGGGGAGCGGATGGGGCTGGAGGGGGAGGCGGTGGTAGGAGGCGGAGGGTGCAGAAGAGGGAGGGGCGCGCGATGGATTACGACTAGGGCACAAGGAGTCAGGGGATTCCGGAGGAGGCGAGGAGCTTGCGGCAACGAATTAGTGAGTTAGGGTTTTGATTTTCTAATATATATCTTATAAAAAGTGGGGCCTGCATTTCATAGGATACCCATCGGGTACCCATGGGTATAAGTTGACACCCACACCCATCTTGTGACCTTATCGGATACCCAAACCCAAAAACTCGTGGCCCTGAAGTGCTACACGTGCCCATTCTTATCGGGTCGGGTACCCACGGGTACCCAAACCCATGAGTAAAACTGTCATCCCTATCTCAAACGAGCACCATTCATCCTCCTCTCTAGAGATGATGTCTGCCGCTGTCGCTGGATTAGAGCTCAGGTTCACTAGTTAGGTTTAGGGTTCATCGGAGCCCCAAGCTTAGAGGGAGGAGGGGGCGGTGTCGCCGCCTCAGCTGTGGGATGGAGGACGACGGCAGGAAGTTGTCGGGACTTGAATACGCAAATCCAGACCCTCTATGTGTATCACACTAGTCTAGGATCACACTAGTACAAACTGTGGTAACATATATTAATGTCACAATCATACACCGTGGAAATATAATAAAATATTTCATTTATTAAATATAATATAGTTGATTTACCTTGTGGTTGAGTTTATGTGACTATGCCACATAGGGCTTAAACCATAATAGATAAAACTGCAGCGGATATTAAACTCGTAGATAAACCATTTAGTATGCTATAGGAAACTTACAAGGCTTGCACTTTAGACATTCGCTTCCTCTTGAAACTCCCCCTCCAGCGCAGGTGTAGATTCCTCCCCCGTAGATGATTTTGTTATGACAAGAATGAGTAAATAAAGCACTCAACAAGTTGTACACATAATGCAAGTCTAATATAACTATATGCAAGGCTTATTCCAAATGAATGGCTAACATGGCTATTTTGCAATAAAGAAGCATTTATAAATGAATACAATAAGTAGATTGAAATGATAGTAAAACAAATAACAATAAATAAATAACTTTTGGGGAATTCTCATAAGTAAACTTGGCACACAACCCTGAACATCTTCCAATACTTTCAATAGCACACAATCTCCCTTCCTAAGTTTTGTTTCACAAAATCTAACCCGCGACTGAAATTCCCGAGCATTGTCCATAACCAGGGACATGGCTATCCGAATAGATTTACACTCTGCAAAGGTTATACACTTTACCTACAAGACATGATCATCTCTTGATGCCAAGCTATTAACACACTTCTTTTGGTGTGTGGTAGAGAGATCATGACAAAACCTTTCAGAGACTTCATCCTAACACTGACCCTCCCGTTAAGTCTGAACTCGCTATTCCTTCCCTTACACAGAGCAGAAGAATAGGATGGACTTACCGTTGGACAGATTTGAGGCCACTGCACACACTTCCCCGTAACCACACATCCAGTTTGGTTATCCACCTGAGACATCAAATATCAAGACTCGGTAACTTAGTTAGGTCTATCCCATAGTAGACATGAAGTTGCATGATTAGCCCAGTTCAATGGCCTGCAAGGTTAAGTCCTTAATTGACCAAGGCAAGACTTCCACATCAACCGAAATGTCACATAGATCCACCACAGCACATAGCCCCTTGCCACTTGCCCCAATCTAAATCATTTATCACCTCAGTTGATTATTGTGCAACACATATCATCAACAACTCAGTATTATTGTGTGACAATACATGACACATCCTTTCATAAATATGTTCCATATTCCATTAGTCAAGTTGAATTTGCAGTTTCAAAAGACATGAGTTATATGTGGCATGGCTAACCAAACTATACACGATCTAACCAACTCACGTTGGTATCTAATAGCAACTAACTAATAATGAATCATCTTAGGATGATAAATAATCATAGCATACAAATGCCAAGGTAGGTATAATCCAATTGGGTATAATTGCTAGATCCCAAACTATTTGAAAACAATTCTAAACATAAAATATTATTCAATAATTTAAATCAACATAGCATTTGCAAAACTAGGTTCAACATGATCAAAGCATAATTTACTTTAAAAAAGTCTTAATCTTTATCTTGATTCAACAATTCACCCTCGAGTTGGTTGAGCACCTCGACGTCTATGCGAATCGAAAGAGAATGCCAAATAAATACTAAACTAGAGAGCAAATAAACTCTAAAAATCAAATAAAATTCACCATTAAATATATCTTAATTTTATAAATTTTTAGAAACTTGAATCACCTCAATTGGAGCTCGTATGCAAAAGAACAGGCTCTCGAAAAATTCCAATAAAACAGAAAATCAGAAAAAGATATATTCATATTTTTTCGAATTATTTTCTGCTAAAAATCCAATTAATGACATCGGCTAATGTCAGCACTGAATTAATTAAAACTGAAAAACTCTTATTACACCGACACATAGGCCCCACTGGTCCATGGACCCGATCCACGATGCGGTGCAAGACCACGGTGAACCTGATGCATAAGAGCATTATGACTGACATGCGGGCTCTACCCTAACTGACGTGGCACGTTGACTGATCGCCCACGCATGCAGCTGACTGAGCACCACGTCGATGCACTCGCTGACATGGCGCTGACCTAGTTACTACGTGGCATACATGTGTCACGAACCGGGTTGTGCCACCTCGACCAGTGGCGCACGAAGCCCTATGGTCACCGACGACGGCGGAGGTGAGCACCACTAGGTAGATCTCGACGGTGCGATTCTAATGCTTGGCTTACCTCCCTCACTGGTGCACTAGAATGACGACGATGAGCTCTTCTTCTCGAGTGGCGATGGGTTCCTCGATGATCGATTGCTCCGGCGACGCTCTAGCCTTCCAAGTGCACACACCCAAAGCTCCTTGCAACGGCGAACCTCACGGTGCAAAATATGTCCCGAATAGACCCTCATCGGTGGCAAACCATCGAAATCTTCCTCACGGCGACGCTAGCAAAAAATCTCATATTGCGGCTAAAGCATGGCACGAACAGGCTAATTGACCTAGGGTATTGATTGTTTAGGTCCTTGAGGTTCCGATGCACCCCTATTTATCCCCTAGAAGTCCATGCTCCGGCCGACAAGCTTCTGAGTTTGTGACCTAAATGGTGGCACGGCGAGGAGTTCCCATCGGAGAAAATGACCAAGAGACTGACATATCGTGAGATCCAACAGCCACCAACGCTTCAGACGCAACGTGATCTTGGCCATCCATGAGATCTCGATCCAATGGTCACCATGCGCTAGGGTTTCGGCTAACAATGGACTGGGCTGCGGGTGGGTCGGCACGGAAAAAGATTGGGCTGGGCCCTAGGGTTGCGGCCCACACTCTTCCACAAATTAAAAAGCTTTTTTCAACAAAAATAATTCCAATAATTCCTTTAATTCGAAATACATATAACAAATATCAGAAAAATTCCAAAAAAATTCTGAAAAGTATTTTAAAATATTTAGAACTCAAATAAAATATTTTAACAAAAATTTTCATATATTGAAATAATACTCACAATAGACCTAATTCAATTTTTTTTAAAAAAATCCAAATAAATTCCAAACAATTCCTAAAATTCACAAATAATAATATTATTTCAATAAAAGCTAAAAATATGGATGTTACAGTGGTGGGCATGGGCGGAGTTGACAAGATCCACGAGTAGTTAGGAGGCAGTGGTTGACGACAGTGGCACTGTCATAGCCAGTCGAGGTGGCGGCGGGAGGCAGGGGAGCACAAGCAGGTTGTCATCAGGGAAGAAGAGGAGCAGGGAAGAGGGGCGAAGACATGGGGGAGGGCCGCCGAGGAGTGAATGATGGCACTAGGGGAAGGTGCTGGTGGCGACGGACAAGTGTGGATAGGGAGAAAGAGTATTAGGGTCATGGATGAAGGGATAGATAAATATATGACAGTGTGAGAGAGATCTAAGCGGTGGGATTTCGATCCAAGGGTCGAAATCTTTATTGATCCTGGTGAAAAAAATTAGTCAACTGTTGTATTTCCCTGAAATCAATGGTAACGGTAAGAACTCTTCTGCATATGTACTAGTTAATTAATTTAATTTGCAACCGAGAAATCAACCCTTCTATGTATAAACGTCGGCTGATACCAAGTCAATTAATGTATATATTTGTTGGGAAACCACGTGGCCCAATGAAAGCCCACGATGGTACCTTAGCCGAAACCCTAAGCGACTACTATATAAGGAGGAGGGGGTCCCCCCCAATGTACAAGCAACCACAAAGCAATAAAGAATTATGTCGTCACTCTCCCTAAACCTGTGTCTCTCTTGTCTCTCTGTTCTCCAATTCAGATCTGTTCGGGAACCCCGGACTATTCGATAGCGAAGTTGCTTAACACGTTATCAGCACGAAGCTCTAACGGCGAACGGATTGAAAAGGTGGGATTCGACGATTAAATCAATCGCTCTTGATTCTATGCATACATCGATCCTATGCTTTTGGTACTGTATTCGTCACGTGGCACGAAGCTACACAGCGATCGCTCGAAGCTACTCAGTACGGCACAAAGCTACAGTACTATTCATCCAAAAAAAGCGATGTGCGTCGATCGCGCCCGGCGTCGCCGCCGCATCGCCTCGCCGGCCCTACGCTCGGCGCGCTGCGCCGCGCCTGGCCTGCGCGCGTCGCCGATCTGGCTTCGCTATCGCCTCGGCTTCAGCGCAAGGCGGGGCCCTCGCCCGTGGGCTACACAATCGCGCCCCGCCGTCCGCCGAGCGGCGGCGGCGCGCGACGGCATGGCGGCGCGCGCCGGCGATGGCGTTGCTCGAAGCGACGGCGACCGCCCGTTACCTGGCACGGCGGCGGCAGCGCCGCCGCGGCTCGAAGAATCGGCGGGCGCGACGCCCGTTACGGAAGGCACCGAAAAATCGGCGCGCGCGCGCCGTTGCTTGAACCGCGGTGGCGCTCTGGCGCCAAAAAGCGGTGGCGACCGCCCGTTGCTCGGTGAAGCGGCGGCGCCGCCGATGCCGGCGGTGGCGTTGCTCGGCGGCGCGGCGGCGGCGGCACTCGACGGCGGCGGCGGCGCCGGCGAACTGCGCAGCGTCCCGCCGCTCCCTCGCCGGCGTCCGGCGAACCCCGCCTCTCCTCGCCGTTCTGCGCCGGGCCTCCGCACCTCTCCTCGCCGTGCCGCGCAGCGCCTCCACGCCTCGCCACGCCGTTCAGAGGGAAGAGTGGCGGCTAGGGGTGGGAACCCTAGCCACCAGCTCTACTGGGTTGAATAAATAAGAGGTGCGGCCCAGTGATGCTTCGGCCGGGAGAGAGAGAAGAAAGAAAAAAAGAAAGAAAAAAAAGGAAAAAAATAGCAGAAAAATTGCTAGAAAAATTCCAAAAAAAATTATTTGGCTCTGTTTTAATTTTTCTAGCTTTATTCTCTGCATTTATGAATATTCCTTATGAATTTTGGACTCATTGCTTTATTTTAGTATACTGGCAATTTATTTCCTGCACTTTATGCTTTTGCAACCTTTTTCTATTAGATTACACGCAGTAATCTAATATCGGAATTTTGATATCATGCAGATGTCCAGCATCGTGAATCGTGAGTTTGAAGAACTGGCCCCGCACGGTCAAAACTACCTCACTTGGGGATCGGACGTGAAGATCGTTCTTGGGGGCAAGAAGCTCTGTGCCGCGATTGGTCTAGGGTCCTTGCAAGACGCAAAACCTACCGCCGAACAGAACGATCAAGCCTTGCACTTCCTCAGGCACCACCTCTCAGCCACTCTGAAAAATGAATACATGGCTGAGGAGAGTGCACTTGAGTTTTGGACTGCACTTCAGAAGCGGTTCGAGAAGCTTAAGTACACCATCTTGCCCCAAGCACAGCAAGATTGGGTCCGCCTGAGGTTTGCAGACTACAAAACTGTGGCCGAGTACAATTTTATCTTGCACAGAATTTGTACTAATCTCTCCCTATGTGGCAAGAAGATCACTGATAAGGAGAAGATTGAGAAAACTCTCTCTACCTTCCACCTAAATGCTATCCAGAGTGCACGCACTATCGTCGGGGCGCATACAAGGAGTATAGTGGCTGATTGATGTAATGCAAGTTGCGGAATTGCAAGACAATGTTCTACGCAAGAACTATGTCTCATGACCACTGAAAGGGCACCGCACAGTCAATGCCAATAGCTATAAGGTGAGAAAGCCCATTCATAGAAAGAAGGGCAAGCAGGGTGGAAAAGAGAGAAATCAGGCCAAGGAAAAGTCCAAAGCTCCAGTGAAGAAGGATGACAAGGAAAAGGCGCACGCCAAGCCGTATGGGCAGCAGAACCAAATGTGCTTTAGGTGTGGCACTTGGGGACATTGGTCGAAGATATGTCGGGAATCCAAGGAAGTGATCAACGCCCCAGCAGAGGCGCACTTCGCCAAGATTGGTGATGATGATGCCATGAATGAAGATACCCCACTTGTCTCATCCTCACAGAATAGCCTGGACATCGATGCTGCAACCAATCTTATGGCAAATGAAGAGAAAACTTCTGTCGATGACATAGAAGCAGAAATTAATGCATATTTTACAGATTCCGTTTAATGCATGAATCACATTTTTTTAGTTTATGGTTGTTAGCATTTTCTTTTGAATAATGAATTGTAAGCTCTAGAAGAGCATACTTCTCTCATGAATAAATATGCAATTTATTCTTTATTCCAGTATTCTTTAATTTGCAAGCAATGTTTGAATTATTTTGCCTCTGTTTGATTGGGATTATTTTTCTTTTTTAGAAATCGTGTAGTGCCCAAATAGAAGAGATATGCATTGTTGATAGTGGCACAACAAATACCATCTTAAGAGAGTCCAAATACTTCCAGTCAATCACGAAGAACGCTGGAAAGATTACTACAATCGCAGGAAGTGAGTCATATATAATAGACTCCGGAAGAGCCACAATTATATTACCTATGGGTACAACTTTGGTAATTGAAGAAGCCCTTTTGTACCCCGAATCAACGCGCACTCTCTTAAGTTTCAAAGACAGCCGCGCCAATAATTTTCACGTAGAAACCAATGAAGAAAATGGCCAAGAATACTTGTGCATTGTGAAGCACGCGGTATGTGGAAAAATGATATTAGAAAAATGTCCCTCATATGAATCTGGGTTGTACTACACGAATATTCATGCACCCGAAGTGTATACTTCCTTGAAGACTGTCTTTAGAAGCTCTGAGTTATTTTCTTTATGGCATGGTAGATTAGGTCATCCTGGTCGTAGAATGATGAGAAATATAGTGAACAACTCACAAGGTCATGGCATTAATGTTAAAAATTTCCCGAATCATGAAGATTTCGTGTGCCCTGCATGTGCCACCGGGAAATTAATAACAAAACCCTCTGTCATGAAAGTGCAAAGTGAAATTCCTGCATTCCTGGAATGCATCCAGGGGGATATTTGCGGCTCGATTCAGCCCTTGACAGGGCCGTTTCGATACTTTATGGTGCTCATCGATGCTTCCTCGAAATGGTCACATGTATGCTTATTGTCAACAAGAAACCATGCTTTTGCAAAGCTGATCTCGCAGATCATAAGAATTAATTATGCTTTCCCTGATCATCGCGTGAAGTCCATCAGAATGGATAATGCCAGAGAATTTACTTCAAAGGCATTTGATGATTATTACCGCAATGAGGATAGCATTGAGCACTCTGCACCGCATGTCCATACGCAGAATGGACTAGTCAAGCACTAATAAAGAAGATTAAATTCATTGCCGGACCGCTTTGCGAGTTGTAACTTGCCCAACACTTGTTGGGGACACGCGATCTGCGCGCAGCTCTCATCAATTTCAGACCTTCGGCCTACAACATTCATTCTCCTATGCAGCTTGTGCACGGGATCATCCCGAAAATCTCCCATCTCAGGAAATTTGGGTGTATGGTATATGTTCCTATACCACCCCCTCAGCGGACTGCAATGGGCCCTCTCCGCAAGTCTGGGATATACGTTGGTTATTAAAGTGCATCCATAATCAGGTATTTGGAACCCATGACTGGAAACTTGCATACAGCCCGATTCGCTAATTGCATATTTGACGAGGATCGTTTCCCGTCATTAGGGGGAGGAAATCAACCTTTGGATGAAAAATACCGGGAAATCATATGGCATTCCACTGGGATCCCCGCGTATGACCCCCGCACTAATGAAGCAAATCAAGAAGTCCAGAAAATAATTGATTTGCATAATTTAGCAACTGAACTGATCATTTTTGTGATCTGAAGGGCGTGGTTAAGTTGCATGTACCCGCTAGTGCAGTATCACGCTAGTGCACACAGTGGTAACTTAGATGGAATACTATATCAAATAACGAATTAACTAAGAAAGTAGCAAATTATTATTAAATAAAGTAACAGACCATATGGTCAAAGTTTACACTACTATGCCTTAAGGGCTTAAGAAACAAATAAACTATTGCAACAGAAATATAATAACTCGGGCTATTCGACATGCCACAGACAATCGTCTGGGGAATGCCTTCCTAGTTCACGCAGTCTTCATAGTACTTCTCATAGAACTCTGTATTTTTTGGTCCTTCCTCAGCAACTGATCAATAAAGGCGTATAGCTGTTAGTACAAAAAGTACTTAGCAAGGCGTAGGGAGTAATGCAAATATATTCATGCAAGGCTCCAAATGTTTCTTACAAGGTTATTGACTCCGATGTGCTATACAACTTACAAAGTGAGATGGTGCAGACTCTATGTCAGCTTGAGATGCATTTCCCTCTGTCATTCTTCGACGTCATGGTGTACCTTGTTGTACATCTTGTTAGAGAGATTAAGATTTGTGGACCTGCATTCCTACATTACATGTATCTGTTCGAGAGGTACATGAGTATATTAAAGTCGTACGTGAGGAATCGATCGAAGCCTGAGGGTAGTATTGTTGAAGGTTATAGGACTGAAGAGGTTATTGAGTTCTGCATGGACTATCTAGGTAAAAGACAAGTAATTGGTATTCTTGTATCTCGTCATGAGGGCAGACTTGCTGGCAAAGAAACCGTTGAGTCCAAACTAACGAGTCCATGGTTTGATATGTATTACAAAGCGTATTTGATAGTCTTGTAGCACAACGCAGAAGTTCATCCATACATTGAGCAACACAAGTTGATACTACGGGAAGAGAATCCACATATGGATGAGCTTTCCATCATGCGAGAACACAACGATCGATTTCTCATATGGTTTTAAAAAAAGTCGGAAGTCTCCGTTAGTGAGAATGTCAAATGGTTGGCTGACAGACCAAAATTTAATGTACAGACATGGCAGGGGTACGATATTAATAGCTACACCTTTTACACTGAAAGTCAAGATGCAAAGAGTACTATTCAAAATAGTAGAGTAAGCATAGATGCTTTATCCGATGATCCCTAGTAGGAGTTCGTTGTGGTTGAGGATCCGGCCAATCCGGGGTTGCACGTCGTTCTTCATGGCAAGAGGCGGATCGTAGGAGTTGAAAATATCGTAGATGAAGAAGAGTACAACTAATTCGATGAAATACCTTCGTTTGCGGATGAGGCCTATCTTAGCGGGGACGATGACACACATGGAACAAATTACATGCGTGTAAATCATCAAGAAGGGTTGTACTATAAATGAAGGAACTACTGTAATGCTTGTTCGTTTAATTGTTTAATTGTGCATCATGTCATATTTTTTCTTTATGTCACTTAAGTTATTTGATTTTGAAACTAGCCGAAAAACTAGTGTTGACCCATATAGGTCATATTCTAGCATTTTGTGAGTTTCACCTCTTGGACCGGATTTTTTGTCATTTCTTTATGCCTAGTATACGTATTTTGCCATATATTTTGAAAGAAAAATCCTTGTGAGGAAACTATTTTTGGGAAAGCTTCTAACTAGTCCGAAGTTCTTTTATGAAAATTTTGAAAAAGCTTCTACTTTATTTGATAAAGTTTTAACTTTTATACTCTTTAAGCAAAAATCATGGCAAAGAAGTAAAATTTGGTATATCTTTTCAATGCTAGCTATTTGTTTGAAATTTATTTTTGGAAAAGCTGAAGTATCCCAAAGTATGTTTCTGTAAAATCTTAACTATATTTGAAAAAGTTATGGCATTTTCTCTCTTTGAAAAAGGAGCTAAAAAATTCAGGCTTCTCTGATTGAACAAATACATCATCTCAATCAGTTCCAATAATCATCACTGTCGGTTTGCAATATAAACCGATTATGTTTCCTTTTTTGTCACAGCCGGTTCAGAAAAAAAAAGACTGTGCTTGCTATATTTTTTCTGTTGTTACCGATAAAAACCGACTGTGCTTGCTATCATTTTTTCTGTCGGTACCAATGAAAACCGACTGTGATTTCTCTCTTGTTTGCTGTCGGTTTCAAACATAAACCGACTGTGTTGTCCATACATTTTGCTGTCAGTTTCGAACATAATCCGATTGTGTTATCCATCCTTTTTTTCTATCGGTTCCAAAGAAGAACCGATTGTGTTGTCCATACGTTTTACTATCAGTTCATGAAAAAACTGACTGTGTTGTCTCTTTTTGCTGTCGGTTCTGAAAGAACCGATTATGCTGTGCTATTCCGACATATACTAAATGCCTCGATCCCTGAACGCGCACTCACTCCTCACTGTTGGGAAACCCTGATGGCCCATTGAAGGCCCATGCTGGTCCCTTAGCCTAAACCCTAGGTGAGTGCTATAAAAGGAGGAGGGGGTCCCCCTTATGTACAAGCAATCATTAGCAATAAAAGAATTCCGCTGTTGCTCTCCCTAAACACGTGTCTCTCTCTCTTTCTGTTTTCCAATTCAGATCTGTTCGGGAACCCCGGACTATTCGATAGCGAGATTCCTTAACACGTTATCAGCACGAAGCTCTACCGGAGATCAGAATTGAAAAGGTGAGAAGAGGTGAGAATCGGCGATTGATTCTAATCGCTGTTGATCCTATGCATGCATCTACTGTACGCACCTGTTTTATGTTTGCATCACGTGGCACGAAGCTACAGGCAGCATCAGTACATAAATCACACACAGAAAAAAAGGGAAACATGCGTTTCGGTTTTCGCGCTCGCAGCGTGCCACCGTCACTGCCTTGGTTTGCGTGAATGACATGAAGTCACAGAAGCACTGCGTGAAACCCCGGTAACTGTGCTCGCCAGCTGGAAGCCCGGCCAGCCGTCGGCTCCGCCCGGTCGACCGCGGCCTCCACGCCCATTGTCGCATGAACCGGCCGACCTCGGCCTCGCGCCCTTCGATCGCCGCCCGTGCGCCGCGCCGTGCGCCGCCGCCGCGTCCGAGGCGCGCCGTAGCCCCAGTGTTGCGCTTGAAGCCATCGCCGTCGAACCTTGGCACCGGCCGCAGCGCGCAAGCGCGCTGAAGTCGCCGCCTCGGACTCGGCGTCGTCGCCCTCTGATCGGCCAGCGCCGGCGCCAGCGGCCGCCGCGCCCGCGCAGCTCGGTCGGTGCGCCACGCACGCCGCGCGGCCGCGGCCTCGCGCTGCGCCATTGCGCAAGCGGCTCGGCCTCGCGCCGCATCATCTGCGCCGTCGGCCGTCGCTCGGGCGGCCGCGCCCGCAGCCGCTCCGTCGCCGGCTCGCGGCCCGGCTCGCCGCGCCCGCCCGGCCGCTCGTCGCCGGCTCGCGGCCGGCTCGCCCGCGCCCGCCGCGGCCGCTCGATCGCCGGCCCACAGCCCGGCTCGCCTCGGAAGCCATGAAGGTGGCGTGGGCGCATGGGGAATGCCTCGGAGGAGACAGCGGCACATGGAAGCGGCGCTGGCGTCGGCGCGTGGAGGCGGCGCAGGCGTAGGTGCATGGATGCGGCGCGTGGGGAATGCGGTGCGTGGGGAAACCCTAGCCGAGGCAAACATGGGCCAGGGCAAGGCCCATTTAAGCCATTCGGCTGGAAGAAAAGAAAGAAAAGAAAAAGAAAAAAATTGCAGAAAAAATTTGAAAAATTGCCAGAAAATCAAGAAGATTTATTTGGCTCTGTTTTAATTTTTCTTGCTTTATTTCTCTGTTTTTATGGATATTCTTTATGGATTTTGTATCCGTTGCTTTATTTGATATATTGCAATGCATAGCAATTTATTTTTTTTCTGCACTTTATGTTTTTGCATCCATTTTCTATCAGATTACACGATAATCTAAACGAATTTTGAAATCATGCGGATATGTCGGCATTGTGAATCGTGAGTTTGAAGAAGCGGCCCCGCAGTCGAGAACTACCTCACTTGGGCATCGGACGTGAAGATCGTTCTTGGGGCAAGCTCCGCTCGCGATTGGTCTAGGGTCCTCGCGGGGCGCAAAACCTACTGTGGCGAGCGATCAAGCTCTGCATTTTCTCGAGCACCACCTCTCAGCCACTCTAAAGAATTAATATATGGGTGAGAAAGTGCACTTGAGCTTTGGACCGCACTTGAGCGGTTCAAAAGCTCAAGTACACCATCTTGCCCCAAGCACGACAAGATTGGGTGCGCTGAGGTTTGCGACTTGAGCGATGGCGAGTACAATTACGCCTTGCACGTAATTTGTACCAATCTCTCTATGTGGCAAGAAGATCAGCGATGAAGAGAAGATTGAGAAAACTCTCTCTACCTTCCACCCTAATGCTATCCAGAGTGCACGCAGCTATCGTCTGGACGCATACAAGGAGTATAGCGAACTGATTGATGTAATGCAAGTTGCGGAATCGCAAGACGATGTTCTACGCAAGAACTAGTCTCGCAACCACCTGGACAAGGCACTGGCATAGAAGTCAATGCCAATAGCTACAAGGTAAGAAAGCCCACTCATAGAAAGAAGGGCAAGCAGGGTGGAAAAGAGAGACCCCAGGCCAAAGGAAAGTCCAAAGCCCCTGTGAAGAGGGATGACAAAGAAAAGGCGCACGCCAAGCCGTATGGACAGCAGAACCAAACGTGCTTCAAGTGTGGCACTTGGGGACATTGGTCGAAGATATGTCGGGAATCCAAAGAAGTGATCAACGCATATCAGGCTAAGAGAAAGGCAGAAGAAAACGCCCCCGCAGAAGCACACTTCGCCAACATCGGTGATGAGGATGTCATGGATGTAGATACCCCACTTGCCTCATCCTCACAAAATAGCATGGACATCGATGCTGCAGCCATTATTATGGCAAATGAAGAGAAAACTTCTGCCGATGACATAGAAGCAGAAATTAATGCATATTTTACAGATTCTGTTTAATGCATTTTCTTTAGATTATGGTTGTTAGCATTTTTCTTTGAATAATGAATTGTAAGCTCTAGAAGAGCGTACTCCTTTCATGAATAAATACGCAATTTATTCTTTATTCCAGTATTCTTCAAATTTGCAAGCAATATTTGGATTATTTGCCTCTATCTGATTAGGATTATATTTCTTTTATCTAGAAATCGTGTAGCGCCCAAATGGAAGAGATATGCATTGTTGATAGTGGCACAACAAATACCATCTTAAGAGAGTCTATGTATTTCCAGTCGATCACGAAGAACGCTGGAAAGATTACTACGATCGCAGGAAGCGACTCATATGTAATCGGCTCAGGAAGAGCCACAATTATATTGCCTATGGGTACAACTTTGGTAATTGAAGAAGCCCTTTTGTACCCTGAATCAACGCGCACTCTCTTAAGCTTTAAAGACATCCGCGCCAATGGTTTTCACATAGAAACCAATGAAGAAAATGGCAAAGAATACTTGTGCATTGTCAAGCACGCGTTATGTGGAAAAATGGTATTAGAAAAATGTCCCTCATATGAATCTGGGTTGTACTACACGAATATTCATGCACCAAGTGTATACTTCCTTGAAGACTGCTTTTAGAAGCTCAGAGTTATTTTCTTTATGGCATGGTAGATTAGGCCATCTGGTCTTAGAATGATGAGAAATATAGTGAACAACTCACAAGGTCATGGCATTAATGTTAAAAATTTCCCAAATCATGAAGATTTTGTGTGCCTGCATGTGCCACGGAAATTAATAACTAGACCCTCTGTCATGAAAGTGCAAAGTGAAATCCTGCATTCTGGAACGCATCCGAGGATATTTGCGGCGATTCAGCCCTTGTCGGGGCCGTTTCGATACTTTATGGTGCTCATCGATGCTTCATCGAAATGGTCGCATATATGCTTGTTGTCAACAAGAAACCATGCTTTTGCAAAGCGATCTCATGAGATCATAAGAATTAAGAATGCTTTCACGATCATCGCGTGAAGTCCATTAGAATGGACAATGCGGAGAATTTACTTCAAAGGCATTTGATGATTATTGCACGACAACGAGGATAGCGATTGAGCACTCCGTACCGCACGTCCATACGCAGAATGGACTAGCGAAGCACTAATAAAGAGGATTAAGTTCATTGCCGACCGCTTTTGCGAGTTGTAACTTGCCCAACACTTGTTGGGGACACGATCTGCACGCGCAGCTCTTATCAATTTGGACCGTCGGCCTACAACATCCATTCTCCTATGCGACTTGTGCACGGATCATCCGAAGATCTCCCATCTTAGAAAATTTGGGTGTATGGTATATGTACCTATACCACCCTCGTGGACAACAATGGGCCCTCTCGCAAGTTTGGGATATCGTTGGTTATGAGAGTGCATCCATAATCGGTATTTGGAACCCATATTGGAGACTTGCATACTGACCCGATTCACGATTGCATTTTTGACGAGGATCGTTTCCGTCATTAGGGAGAAATCAACCTTTGGATGAAAAATGCCGGAAATCATATGGCATTCCACCGATCCCGCACATGACCCCGAACTAATGAAGCAAATCAAGAAGTCGGAAGATAATTGATTTGCGAATTTAGCTAAATGAACCGCTGATCATTTTGTGATCGAAGGGTGTGGTTAAGTCGCATGTACCGCAAGGAATGCACCGAGAGGGTGGAAATACCAAAGAAAATAGAAGGTATCCCTCAACTGCTCAGAGGCCTCAAAGAAAAGAACGAAAAATCGGCTCCTCAAACCCAAAGTACCGGAGGCGTGCGGAAAAGCTGGCGAGAGGACTTACCACAACCAATCACGAAAATGCCCCAAGGAAAGAAGGGGAGCAGTTGAGACCTAGCACTGGAAAGAAGCCAACAAAAAAGGCAATTCCAGACCTGAACCTTCCATTGCAGGAAGCCGACGGAAATAATGTGTGCGCACACATAGGCGATGAAAAGCTAATGGAACTTGCTCCTGCGATAGGGAAAAGCAGCGAAGAGCAAGTAGAAGTGCATGAAGCACCCCATGAAGAAATGGCCATAAACTTTGTAATAACAGGAGAATCCCTGAATAGAGCAACAACCAACGTTGATGCATACTTGCAAAGAAGATTGCCTCAATCATTGATCATGATCCCGAGCACGCATCTCGCAGAGTGCAAGAAAAGGCTAGATTGGGAAGAATGGAAAAGGCAATCAACTGCAGAGTTAGTCTCTCTGAACAAGAGAAAGGTGTTTGGGCCAGTATGCCGCACACCTCCCCATATAAACCCCGTAGGTCACAAATGGGTCTTTGTTCGGAAGAGGAATGAAAACAACGAAGTTGTAAGGTACAAAGCAAGGCTTGTAGCTCAAGGTTTCACTCAACGTCCTGGAGTTGATTATGAAGAAACCTATTCTCCGGTCATGGGAGGAATCACCTTTAGATATTTGATCTCAATGGCAGTCAACTTGAAGTTGAGAATGAAGCTAATGGATGTTGTCACAGCATATTTGTATGGAAACTTGGATTCGGAGATATACATGAAAGTACCGGAAGGAATTCCTATCCCGAACCAAGACGGAGCAAATAGAAACCACATGCGATGTGAAATTGGAGAAATCTTTGTATGGGCTAAAGCGATCGGGAAGAATGTGGTACAATCGCTTGAGTGACTTCCTCTGCAAGAAAGGCTACACAAACAGCGAAGATTGTCCATGTGTGTTTATACAGCGATCCCCGAATGGATTCTGTATAATCTCCGTCTATGTAGATGACTTGAACATCATTGGGACGGATGAAGAAATTGAAGAGGCATGCTCATACTTGAAGTCTGAGTTTGAAATGAAAGATTTGGGTAAAACCAAATTTTGTTTAGGCTTGCAGCTTGAACATGTCCAAGGAGGAATCTTGGTACATCAATCAACCTACACGCAGAAAGTGTTGGAAAGATTTGGATTTGAAAAGGCATATCCTGCGAAGACTCCAATGGTCGGAAGGTCACTCCAAGCAGACCTAGACCCATCTGGACCTAGAGAAGAGGGAGGAAGTCACGGGAGCGGAATTCCCATATCTGAGTGCAGTTGGAGCGCTAATGTACCTTGCAAATAGCACCAGGCCGGACATTGCGTCCGCTGTGAATTTGCTAGCTCGGTACAATGCAGAACCCACCAAAAGGCATTGGAAAGGGATCAAGGACATCTTCCGTTACCTCCAAGGAAGCAAAGACCTTGGTCTGTTTTTCAGAAGAAACAATGAATTGAATTTGGTTGGCTACGCCGATGCTGGGTATTTATCAGACCCGCATACTGGCAAGTCCCAAACCGGCTATGTTTTCCTATGTGGAGGAACAGCAATTTCTTGGAAGTCGTCTAGCGGACTCTTGTCTCGGCGTCGACAAACCACTCGAAAATCATTGCTTTGTATGAAGCATCTCGTGAATGTGCATGGCTCAGAAGAATGGTTCACCACATCCAGAAGTCATGTGGCTTGAATATCGAGCAAACTCCCACGATAATTTATGAAGATAATGCAGCTTGTGTTGCCCAAGCATAGATGGGTTATGTGAAGAGCAATCTCACGAAGCATATCAACCCCAAGTTCTTCTATGCTCATGAATTGCATAAGATGAACGAGATCAAGATATTGCATACTAAGTCATGTGAAAATCTTGCGATTTATTCACTAAATCACTCCCAAACATCTACCTTTGAAAGGTGCGTAAAAGGAATTGGGATGATGAGACTTAGAGAAGTGCAGATTTCAGGGGGAGATATTTCACATACTCCCACATGAATCTCGAGCATGAATTATGAATACCCAACATGAATCTCGAAGATTATCATTTGAAGTTGGGAGAATTGTACTATTTTTCCTTAGCAAGTTTTTCATGAAGTTTTCTTGCATAAGGTTTTTAACGAGGCAATTCGTGCAACATAGTAAGCGTATGCTATGTACTCTTTCTCCAAGTATTTTTCCCACTGGGTTTTTCTGGAGTTTTAATGAGGCATATGCATCTCGCGGCAAAGGGTCCAAGGGGGACTGTTGGGAAACCCTGATGGCCCATTGAAGGCCCATGCTGGTCCCTTAGCCTAAACCATAGGTGAGCGCTATAAAAGGAGGAGGGGGGTCCCCCCCTATGTACAAGCAATCATTAGCAATAAAAGAATTTCGCTGTTGCTCTCCCTAAACACGTGTCTCTCTCTCTTTCTGTTCTCCAATTCAGATCTGTTCGGGAACCCCGGACTATTCGATAGCGAGGTTCCTTAACACTCACTTCTTACCTTACAGCTCGTCACCTCGTGCAAGCCCGCTACACACCCTAGACAGAGACCCACCGATGCCGAAGGCCACGCGAGGGGGGCGAGTAGGACTAACCCCGACCGGCGCAGACGCTCAGGGGCCTCCTCGACGCGGCCCATTTGACCCCATCAAGCCCCACTTCCCTGTTGACCCCAACAAGACTCGACGCCGGCGCCCTCGCTTCCCCGTCGACCTGTAATATCCTAAAAATTTAGGGAATAAAATAAAGTGGATCAGTATGCTTTTAATGTACATTTGGATTTACTTCTGAATTTATTTATTTATTTTCAGGTTTTATGTTTGTATTTAATGTTCTTTTTCACCCAATTGAACACATTTAAAAGAAACTCATAAAAACTTCAAATAACCCCATCTGGCAAATAATTTTCTAAATTACTAAAATAATTTAGATCAATAAATATAAAATTTTCAAAACAAATTCACAAAAGTTAGGTGTCGTAAAAATTCAAACATAGATTGAAAATAGCAAAATTTCATGAATTTCTATTGGAAAACTACAATAGGAAACTGGGTGGAATGAAGGAAAATGGAAACTAGAGTCTCTGAGCTACCTCCTTGAATTTTTCCAGAATTTGTCAAATCAGTTTGAACCACTTCAACTCTAAACCAAATTCTGTCCAAAAATTTTGAAGCTACAGTGCCTCGACTACTTGATCAACCAAATGCCTGACTCGTCGTCACTGCCAGTGGGCCATGCTGGCCAATGGCCCCACTGGTCAGCCCCTCTTCTCACCCCTCTCCTCTCCCCACTCCTGCTCAAGCACTGCAGCGACAAAGCTTCGCCATTGCCACACGCTGCCGCGGCACTCCCCGCCAAACTTCGTGAGCTCCGCCGCACGCCCATGACACGCTTCACCTGCTCCTCTACGCTGCCATAAAGCTGTTGCAGCTCGCCTCTTCGCCCTTTTGCTCGCCCGTGCTTTGCCCCTTCCGCCGAGAGCAGCCAAGGTCGGGCAAAGGTTGGCGAGCACATTTTCCGCGCGAAACACCCACCATGTGAGCTCATCGCTAACTCCTCATACCGTTAGACCCCACTCGGTTCCCCCTAACCCTTTCTTCACTTAATTGCAGCCGAGGCCAACAGCAACACTGCGGCGGCTCCCCTTTCTTCCCTAACACCGGCCGCACGGTGGTGGGCCGCTCCAACCGTTCTCCGCCGCACCGGGGTAGCCAGATCACTTCATCTCCGCCCCTTGACGCTTTCCCCCCACTGAGCCAAGCCAGCATGGTCTCCTTCTACCTATCCGGCAACTCCTTCCGCTGTGCTTCGCCCTTCCTCGGTGGTAGGTACACTCCAACCACTGCCAACTGCCAATAAGGCCACCCCTAGATGCGCAATCACACGGTGATGCTCGCCGAGCTACCCATTCACCGTCTTCGGCACTCCCTCGCCGTCGGTGAGCCTCTCCGGCAGCCCCCTCTGCTCGATGCGGCTGACAAGAGGGCCAACCCTGTCAGCCTCCGCACATGCACAGTCGGAGGGGTCACCTACTTGTGGGACCATGTGGTCTGTGGCATAACGCTTTAAACGTGCGCACTCACTGACCGTCAGGGCCCACACAACAGACTCGTGCTTGACACTGGTCCGCGTGCCCAGCCAGTCAACCGCACGCGCGTCCACCCTCTCCACGTTGCTAAAAGCGGGCCTTGGCTATCAGGCGGCAAAACAAAAATTGAAAAATTGCCCAAAAAGGAAAGGCATAATCGGTGATGGAAAACGGACTTTCCGTTTTCGGAAGTTTTTCTTTTTCCAGAGATTTTCAATGCTTATAAATTTTTATAGGAAATGCCAAATTTACTGAAACAAATTTATAGATTTGTTAAAAATCATGTATAATCTGAATATATAAAAATATTTTAGTTTTGGTCACTGTGCAATAAATAAGCTCAAATATATGCTTTAGGCCTAAACTGTGCTCAATATGAAATTTTCACAAATCAAGTATAAAGATGATGAAACCAAATTTACCATGTTGCTGAGGTCACACGATTTCAAAATATGTAAAAATATTTAGATTTTGACATAGCTTGTATCAAAAGTTTAAAAAGGCAAATTTCAATGCATGCAAAAGTTCAAATGCTCATAACTTTTTCAAATAAACTTTAAAATTTTGTGAAATCAATTCCTATGATCTGGTAAAATGATGCTCTCTCTATTCATGCAAAAATACTTAAGTTTTATGCTCGGTGTGCATATATATGAATTAGGTAGGGTCAAATAATAATGAAATATGAAATAGTAGTAAAAATGGTGAGTAGCCCCAAATACCCTTGAAATAGAGCCCAATATATCGAAAAGTCACAAAATTGTAGCTCTATACCAGTAGCTTAACCTCTGGTTTAAAATGTCCTAGTAGGTACCTTATGCTTAACCCATAAGACATACCTTACACGTGCACACACACTACTTCATGTTAACCCGGTAATATGTTTTTATAAATTCAAATAATTTTAGCCTCTTGAATTCGAGATTATAAATATAAGAATACATAATTTTAGCCTCCTGAATTTGTAAATATTCTTATACATGATTATAATTTTGGCCTCTTGAATTCAAGAAAAAAAAGTAGCATATACATGAGAAGAGCCAAATCACGAACAAAGAACTAATGGAACCAACATGCACAAAGTGATAACTTCGAAATCCTAAACCACCCTATTCTCCTTTAGTAGATTTCATTTGGTTTTTACATCTGATTTTGTTTTGCCCTTATTGACAAATTGTTGTTTGCTATTTGCCGCGCTTCTTGTTGTATACGAATAGACGATGACGAATCAAAAACTGCCGACAACGACAACACCTACAACCCACACTACATACCGGACGACGAACATCAAGGCAAACAACCTCCTTTGATCATATTGATCCCACTATTTTACGGTGTTTATTTTGTTTTATCAAACTATATATGCATGTGTGTATGTTTGTATTCAACTTGCTATATTGCGAGTACCGGTAGATACTTCCTATTTGTATACACTACCTTTACCTTGACACTTGTTTACCTTCTATTGCAACCTTAGCTTATGGTGTAGACAATACTTAGTATCACCATGGGTAATGATTGCGAAGTACTTCACACACATGCTTAGACATGCTCACTTAGAACGTCATTTAAATGTTGAGTTGCACTTCTATTCAGACTTAAGCAATTTTTAAAGGTATAAAGCCGAGTTATGGTCTCCATATATTTTGATAAAAATCCAACCTAAAAACATATGGTTTAGACGCGGGCGAGTTACTGTTTAAACTTGAGGCATGAGTAGGAACCTCACGCGTAGTTAGGGAGAGATTCTCACCTAGGTCAGTTAAGGACCGAACTTTACGCTATCACCTAAGTGAAATGGTGCAACCATATGTGCTAGTGTGGTATAGCCTTAGCTCAATAGATTAGCTGAAGTTTAACCTTGCATTTTTGTAGGCCGAAGTAGTAAGAGCATACCGGGGTATGGTATCGCTCGTAGGTACTCCCTTCACCGAGGTGTTGGGGTTAAAGCATTCTAATATAACGGTGTATGCCTTGCTATGGGGGAAAGGACGCGATGGGACGTAAACCATTGTTAGTACTGTGTGTACAGGTCTGGATTTCCAGCGCCATAGCAAGGGTTTGTTATCACCGGACTGGTGCAAGGTTAGGCTCTAGCTAGTTGAATAGTTTCATCACAATCTACCAAATCGGGTACCGTAGATATCGCGAGGCATAGTTGACATGATCACTAGAATATGTCATGTGGGTAAAGTGTACACTCTCTACAGAGATTTAAATCTAATTAATTAGCCGTGCTCACGGTCATGAGCAACTTAGGGAAATAATATCAAGTATAGCTTTGTTTTTGCGAAATCTTTGTAAACGGTATTGTGACGGGTTAGTATATTTGTGAGCCAAGGTTGACTATGTTTTACTCACTGTTCATGGCCAAGGAGGGCTGTGAAATGATGGTATTAAAATTTACTTACTGTTATTAGCTTCATATCAAATGTCCTTTTAAATTTCGTTACCGTTTGATGAACTACTCTCTTGAAAACGAAATCTGCTTTATGCCGAAAATGAAACTTAGTGTAGTGGCTTTATATCCTCGGACCAACCTTGCATTTATTGTATTTTCATACACTAAAGTCTTGTGAGTACATACGTGTACTCACCGTTGCTTAATTCATAATATATAGACGAAGGTACGGAAGAAATTCCCGATGACTCGTACTTCACACCAGGATTTGACGAATACTTGGTTGGATGAACTAGGACTCTTCCTAGTCAGTTGCCTCTAGGTTATGGATGGGCATACCGCTATCCTACTTTTGCTTTATGATTAATTTCCGCTGTGATCTACTTTTGTGTGTAATATTTGGCCGGTTGGCAACATAATTGTAATAGTAAGTAGTTGTAATAGCTTTCTAGATTATGTTTATGCAATGTTAGATGCTTAGACATATGTGTATCTATACCCCTTTATAATACACCTAAGTATTCTTTTCTATGTCCACCCCAAATAATGCACCCCACTAGAGATAGCCCAACCTTTATGCACCCAGCGAAACGTCCCCAGAAACTTACCTCCATCCAAATTAACCTCTCAGATCTTTCCTCAGCTTTACTCACCCACATCCGATGGCCATTGTTTAATGTGTCTAACTCATCCCTGTGGTCCACAACAGATCTCCCCCCACCTCCAGCATCATCTCAAGGAAAAGGAAACAAATATCCTGGATTAAGGAAAAGGAAACAAACGTTCTAGAAAAAGGAAAAGACCATATATTACGTGCTAGGAAAAGGAAATTGAAAGACATGACACTATACTAGTGTGTAATGGTTCATCACGAATGCGGAATACGTGGGCGCTACGCGTTGATCTTGGGAACTAGCGCCGGTCACATATCCGGGTACCCGAAATTGCTCTCAACCGTCTGACGCGTGGACTCGTGCGACCGTTGTTTCTTGTCTATTGTGACGCACACCTTTCGGTGGTTGTGGGCGATACCAATGTTCTGAGACGGCCGGCGTGTGATACGCCCGGAAGGGTTGGTTTCAATCCCGGTATGGTTATTCGGAAAAGAATCGGAACTCTCTTGGTTACGTAAGTGTGTACGGTTCTACTAGGTGGCTCATATTTATTTGAGTGAGGGCCACCTGGTTAATACTCCGTGTACGCGACTATTGGTGGCAGTGAGTATACACTTAAGTGGGGTATGAGTGTCGCTTCTAATCCAACACACAAGTCTGGTTCGATTCATATTTCCAGATACCCACACAATCCCAGCAAGGCTCGACTCCGGCGCCCCGCTTCCCCGTCGACCCCAGCAAGCCTTGACGCAAACTTCCCCACCTATACGCAAGCAGGTAACGGGGTATTCTGCAACTGGGGCTGTTGCTGTTGCACTTGGCTGCTTCCATGTAATGGTTTCCTTCTGTTGATGGTCTTCAGTAGATGTTTTTGTCCTCTCAAAAAAAAACCCTCATTTGCAAATTCCCACCTATCCGGATCAACTTTTCTAAATCCCTACAAAAAAATGGATCAATGAGATCATTAGGGAAGACCAATGCAAATCGCAGTGTATCTTCTTTGAATGTTACGAAATTTACTGCATCAGAAAAAGGGAAGGGAGTATATAGGTAAAAAAACCCATAAGGGCTCAGGCTAACTGAAGAAAAGTAGAGCTTTTAGTATAAAGTGGCAGTTATTAAGTTCCGTTGTTCAAGTGCCCAAAAAAGTTTTGCTATGTTTCATTTTTGTAAATCTTAATTCAACTTACAAATGACCAAGAGTCAATGGCTGAGGAAATTGTCTCTCAACTGTTACTAGTTACTACAGTTCCATATTAAATCTTAATGGAAATCTCACAAGGGTTAATCAAATAAGGAGTGTGTAATTAATCACATCATATTGAAGTTCAACAATCATCGTACAGGTACGGAAGTCCAGACACTGGTATAAGATAGTCTACCTGAAACAAATAATGCTTCACTGGATATATCGTAAATGGTAATTGCTTTAACCTGAAGCAGGGCGCAGTTCAACAAAATCTAATTCAGATAGCAAGCTCAAAAATAACAAGTAGATAGAAATAACAAGCAATCCATGCTGCTGCTGTCTGAAACTTAAGAAAAAGTAGGACCAAGTGTAGACTTTTGTGATCGGCAATGAATTTATAGGGCAGGCGCTAGATCTCAAACTCGAAGGTCACACAAGACAAAGGTTTAGACAGGTTCAGGCCCTCGACGGAGGAGGTAATACCCTAGTCATGTGTGCTGGGATTATCTGGATCTCTTGGATCTAAGATTGCTCATGTCTCTGTTGTTGCCCGCCTTCTCCCTTATATAATGGGGGTGAGGCGGTTTATAGAATCCCGATCGGTTATTAGATTCTAATCGGTTACAGGATAGAGTTTACATCTTTATCTACCCTGCTAACAACTCGGATTACAATCATATCTCTTATATCTAAATATATGTTCAACTGTCTCTAGGATGTATCTCCTTGCGCACGGCAGCAAGGCTTGGCGCGGAGGTTATCCTCTGGGCCTTCTACTGGGCCCTGTCTCTCCCTTAGGCACTTCTGGGCTGGTTATGAAGACACCTGAGTTCTTATATTCCACAGTAGCCCCCGAGTGATTCATAATCTGATTGTTATATCTTTATCTTGGTCTTCAACTTTGGATCAACGTTCTCAGCTTCTAGCATAAACCTCTGACTGGTTTCTTCTTTGATTTGAATGCTTCTCCTTGCGGCAAGGGGATTATGAAGGACTCGAATATAACCCCGGACAGTCTTCGAAGTTGTTTTGACTTCCTATGTCAATTCATTTTCCAAAAACCTCTTTGGCTTCTGAACCATCTTAACTCCAAGTCTCTTCGGCTTCTGATGTCATTACATCTTCGGATTTATTTCAACCTCGCCATATCAGCTATAAAGGTGAACCAGCGCTTTTAGAATTTATTCTCTCACGCTTAGTCCTCCATTTCTTGCACCAAGCTCCACCTTCTTCCCGAGGGATCTCATTGACCGCCAGGATCCAGAACTCGCCGAAGAGTGGGTGTTCTTCGACTTCGCCATGGCTGAATGGGTGGAGGACAAAGCCGTCGCTCTCGACCGCGCCGCCGTCGACGCCTTCCTCGAGATTTTTCCCGCCCTTTATAGGGCTAAGGAGGCTCTCGTGGAGGCGCTTGGTCGCGTGCTCCGCGGAGAAGTATAAGACCCCTGTAAATGTAAGAAAATATTTTCCCAGGCATAATGCCTGGGGAATTTATATATAATAAAGAAAATACCTTCCGAGCGATGTCCATGATTGTCGTTAGACATGGCTTAGACCCAACTTGAGGTATATCGAAGCTTGCATGGCTCTTTTGGTCGGGTGGTATCCATATCCAATCGTCGCAGGATATATCTTAGGTCCGACTTGGGACATATTAGGATTTGCGCGGCTCTTGTCCGAGTGATACCTATATCCGATCTTTGAGGATATAGCTCAGTCGACTTGGGACATATCAAATTCACGTGGCTCTTGGCCGAGTGATACCCATATCCGACTGTTGTAGGATATAGCTTAGACTCGACTTGGAGCGTATCATATTTACGTGGCTTTTGCCCGAGTGATACCCATATCCGACTGCGGTAGGATATAGCTTAGGCTCAACTTGGAGCGTATCAAGATTTTCTTGGCTCATGGACGAGTGATACCTATATCCGACTGGTGTAGGATATAACTCTGGTCCATCTTGGGGCATATCAAGGTTCATCCGAATTGTATCCGTACTTGTTTATCACGACGCACAGCTTATCAACCCATCTTGGGGCATACCATTGGAACCGTGCCTTATCAGGCTCAACCCGTGATATATGATTCCGCCATGTGGTAACCAACTAGCGACCCATCGTGGGGCATATCACAAGAAGATATTTTCAATCCAAACTGGAGGATATCCACGTCCCACTTAGCTTGACAAGTGGTTAAACATCCCATCGTGGGGAGCAACGTGTCCCAAATATGACTTGGTCAAACCATCACTACCTCTGTATGTCAGGACGCCGGTCTAGCAAATCATTACGAAGCATAGAGCAAGGTGAGGTCTTCTGCAATCTTTTTCCCGCCGATTCGGCGAAAACCTAATTTTGCCCCCTGTAAGACTAAGCCAATGGTTCATTTTCCCATCGCACACTCCTGCCTTTTCAGCTTCCTTGTCTCTCCGACTTCTCCGCCGCTAGGGTTAACTGCTGTTGCACCAGCATTTTTGTGCCGTCGTTGATCTTTCCTCCGAAAATGTCTTCTCATTCTTCCAAAGACACCTCCTCGCAGCCTTTGCCTCAAGATTGGACCATCTCGATCACGACGGAAGAGCGGTTGCAATCCATGGCGGATGACGGGGTTCTTCCAGCCTTGACTTTGATCTCCGCACGACCGGTCGCAGGTGAATCCATCCCTACCCATCGTTTCGAAGAGATTGTAGTTTGTGAATCTTTCTTCCAACGCAGGCTGGGCCTTCCTGCCTGCGCCTTTCTTCGTGGTCTTCTCTTTTTCTATGGTATTGAATTGGTGAATTTGAATCCCAATTCCATCCTGCAGATCTCCCTCTTTGTTCACCTCTGCGAGGCATTCTTGGGCATCCGCCCTCATTTCAATCTCTTTCGCCATTTTTACCTTTTAAAACCTTATCCCTCAAAGAGCGATCCCAAGGTAATTAGGGAGCCGGATTTCAGTTGCGGGAGGGTTTAAAGAAAAACTACTTTGCCATTCCTTTCAAAACTTCCAATAAAGGCTGGCACCAGGAATGGTTCTATTGTGCCAATCCTGATCTTGTTCTCCCCTCTTTTGTCGGGCGCCGGCCTAAGGTGGCCCTTTCCTGGGTATCTGCTCCCAATGCTGGTGGCATGGACCAGGTGCAGGATCTTTTGGCGCTGATTGAGAAATTAAAAGAAGACGGTCTCACGAAAGTTGGTCTAGCCCTCTATTTTGTCGCTCGCCGGGTACAACCGCTAAAAGAGCAAGTCCATCTGGGATAAGAATTTGAAGGGAGGGACAATCCGACCCGGGAACTGCCCGAATCAGCGTCAAAGCAGCAAGTATATGCTCGGGTAGGCGACTTTTTCATCCCGAGCGTAGAGATGTCCACCGCCAGATGCCCGAAGTCCTTCACTGCATCAAATCCTCCTCCTGAGGTAAGAAAGTTTAGCTGATAGACTCCCACATTCTTCTCTGAATGACTTTTAACAATTATAATACTTCTTTCCAGGATCGATTGGCTTTCTTCAGTGACGCGCCTCTCCCGGAAATGCCTGTTCATAAGAGCGCTCACTGGAAGTGACCTGCGAGCTCCCAAGCCGGAGACCCAACCGCTAAGAAGGGGAAGAAAACAATTGTCAAGGATTTCCCGAAGCCTCGGCGCCTGACTGGTGGTCCCAAAATCCAGGAACCATCAGCGCAAGCCCTGGTGCCTTCAATTCCCCTTCCACATAAGCCCGTGGTCCAGCCAAGTCTATCTCCGAGTGACTCGAGCGCTTGGGAAGAGCCTAGGGATCCAGATCATAGCACCCCGACTGGTCCCTCCGGAAGTGGTTCTGCCGCTTGCAAGAAACCCCCAATGAGAATAAAGAAGTCCGATAGGTTGGATGTCCTATCGACTCTTATTCGACGGATTTTGCCGGCTTATTCATCGATCATTCTTCTTATAGGAATCCTTCGTATGATGTTCCTGTCGAGACACCGTCCGGGGCCCCTGAAGAAACTGAGCCCCAGGACGTACATGTCTTGGTTGAGGAGGCCTCGCCCGGGGACACACGGGTGCCCTCCGAGACACAGCCGCTTTCACCGACACCCCATGCTTCGGCATCGGGCCTGCTGCTCAAGAGCCCGCCTCCTGTCCATCCCCCGAGGTTGAAGAGATTCCCCGAGATCCGCCAACTCTTTCTTGCCCTCAACTCATAATGCAAACCGTGTGGGTTGATGAGGAAGACAGCTTGAAGTCCCTTGATGACCCGGCGGAGGAGGAAGAAAGGAATGACTTTTATAGTCATGCCGCCGCTTGCGCTCGCCTGGCCCGAGTAATATTTTCTCTACTCTTGTCACCTTCTTGCTTGTGCTGGTTAGCATGTTGTCATCTGTCCCTGTGATGGTTACAGAAATTGGGAGAACGCTCTGCAAAGAAATCTGAGTACCTCCAAAAGATGCTCCCGGAGGTCAGGACGCGGCAGGAATATCTGGCCGAGTTGGAGCAGATCAAAACTAAACATGCAGCCGAGCTGCAAAATCTTCGGTCAGAGGTCCAAGCCCTGCGGGAGGATAAGGAAACCCTGCGGCAGGAGAAGCTAGATGTTGTTCGCTCCCTTAGAGGTAGATATTTCCTGAACCATCCCGTGTCCTTGTTTAATCGTCTGGTCTTTTGATTTCCTCCTCTTCATGTCAGCTCGAGATTCTACTATTGTAAAGCTCCAAGAGCAACTTAAGGCCTCGGAGGTCTCCAAATTGAAATCGGAGAAGGAGCTGGAAGGTACGCTCAGCAGCTCGGCCCTCCCGTGCCTTCATTGTCTTCTTGGTTCTTCTTGATAATCTGTTTCGTTTGCAGACTATAAGTTCAAGACGCGGGCGCAATACGCCGCTTATAACGAGAAGATCGAAGCCCTTGAAACGTCTTGCGCTAAGCTTCGCGAGGCCTCTGACCCATTACTAAGGTTGCTTCATCTCGGAGGCGAGAGGCCACTCAGTAGGGACCAAGTTATCTCCCAACTGGAGGAAGCCCCCAAGGAGCTTAAGATACTCTTGAAGGAAACGACGACTAATGGCGCTAGCCAGGCTCTAGCGATCACCAAGTCGCTTTATCCCTGAGTGGATCTTGAAGCTATTAAAGATGGCTATGCCTGTAACGTGGATGAAAACCGGGCAGCCGAACTCTGGGAGGAAGTTAAGGATGCTTCTTCGGCTGTCGCAGAGACTTTGGACCTGTAAGCAAATATTTGAAAGTGTTTCTTTGGCCTTGTATTTTCTCTTTAAATATGCTGCTTTGCCCGAGTAGTTTTGACATCTTAAATATCATGTTCGACTAGTTCAGCCCCCAGGCTCTGAGGCATGGTTCATGACGCATGTCTCAGAGTCTTAAAATTCGTAGAAGCAAATTACTCGGACGCATAATTTTCGAGAAGATTATACAAGAACAACTTTAAGAGTAAACATTCATTCATAAAGAAGAATTTGAATTACAGAGCTCAAGGGAAAAAACGATGTAGTTGCTCTATGTTCTAGGTGTTGCTAACAATTATGTCGTCTTCACGCTTGAGCTTATAAGCCCTAGGATGTATCACCTCATCGATGATGTAAAGGCCCTCCCAGCTTGGGGAGAGCTTATGCTCACATTTCTGATTCTTTCTAAGGACCAGATCTCCTTTGAAGAATGCGCGGCTCCTTACATTGCGACCGTGATAATGACGTAAGCCCTGAAGGTACTTTGCCGATTGAATTGTTGCGACGTCCCTGGCTTCTTCCAGTCGGTCGAGGTCTTCTAGCCGGCTTTCTTCCGAAGCGACCTCCTCATAGCACTGAACCCGCGGGGATCCGAATTCTAACTCGATGGGGAGGACCGCCTCTGAGCCATACACCAGGAAGAAAGGTGACTGCCCGGTTGCTCTGCTGGGGGTGGTTCGCAGCCCCCAGAGTATCGAAGGCAATTCTTTGACCCACCGAGTGGCGTATGGTTTGAGACGATAAAAAATCCTTGCCTTTAGGCCTTGTAGCACCATGTCGTTGGCTCGTTCGACCTGCCCATTGCTTCGGGGGTGTGCTACTGATGCGAAGCAAATCTTTATGCCGAGTTCACCGCACCAGTCTTGAAATATGCCACCTCTGAATTGGGTGCCGTTATCCGTGATGATTCGGTTCGGTAAGCCGAATCTAACCACGATTTCATGAAAGAATTTTTTGGCCTTTGCGGCTGTGATTGTGGCGACTGGCTTGGCCTCAATCCATTTGGTGAATTTATCGACAGCCATGAAGAGATGAGTATAACCACCTTGAGCCTTCTTCAAAGGCCCCACCATGTCAAGCCCCTAGACCGCAAATGGTCAGGTGATTGGAATGGTCTGTAGTTCCTGTGCCGGTTTGTTCATCTGTCGCACAAAGAATTGACATCCTTCGCATGTCCGGACGATTTCCTCTGCATCTGAGACAGCAGTCAGCCAGAAAAATCCCTGACGATAAGCCTTATCGACTAGGGTTGTTGACGTCGAGTGATTCCCACAAATTCCCGAGTGGATTTCCTTGAGAAGATCTCTTCCTTCTTGTTCTGATATGCATCGTCGTAGTACACCAGAGGAGCTCTTGCGATAGAGTTCTTCCCTGATTACCGCATAGCTCTTGCTTCGGCGCATTATTCGCTCGGCCTGCATACGGTCTTTGGGTAGCTCGTCCTTTGTCAGATAGTCCAAATACGGAGCTGTCCAATCGGGGGTAATGATCAGGACTTCTGCCTCTACGTTCTTCTCCACCGGGATGTCCGACATTGGCCGAGTGCTTATTGTGGGCATATGAATTTCTTCGAGGAATACTCCCACGGGCACTGTGGTCCGGCCGGATCCCATTTTTGCTAGCTCATCTGCCGCTTCATTGTCCCGATGGAGCACATGAACAAGTTCCAAACTGTGAAAGTTGCCTTCTAGCTTGCGTACCTCCTGGCAAAAGGCAGCCATGTTGTCTTCGATGCAGGACCATTCTTTTTGCACCTGATTGACCACGAGCATTGAATCTCCGCAAACCATCAAATGTCGGATGCCGAGCGATATTGCGATACGGAGCCCATGGATGAGTGCCTCATACTCGGCGGCGTTGTTTGACGCGGGAAAAAGTATTTGAAGAACGTACCTCAATCATTCCTCACTTGGTGATATGAACACTATAACAGCCCCCGCGTCGCTGAGCATGAGGGAACCATCGAAATACATCGTCCAGTACTCGAGTTCCTTGACGACCGCCGGATTTTGAAGTTCTGTCCACTCGGCAGTGAAGTCGGCGAGCGCTTGAGACTTGATGGCTGTGCGAGGCTTGAATAGGATATCAAAAGCTCCAAACTCCACTGCCCACTTTGCAATTCTCCCAGTGGCCTCCTGGTTGTGAAGTATATCTCCTATTGGGAAGGAAGTGACCACCGAAACAGTATGCTCTTGGAAGTAGTGCTTGAGTTTGCAAGATGTAAGAAGTACGGCGTATAATAATTTTTGCACTTGTGGATACCGCACCTTAGAATCACTCAGGACCTCGCTGATGAAATAGATCGGGTGTTGGACCTTCTGCACGTGACCGACTCCTCCCTTTCTACGATGATTGCAGCGCTGACTACATGAGTTGTTGCCGCGATGTAAAGTAACAGAGGTTCCCCTAGCATCGGTGAAACCAAGACCGGGGTGTCGTTAAGAAGGTCTTCAAGTCTTCGAACGCTTGCTGCGCCTCGGGTGTCCACTGGAACTTGTCCTGCTTCTTGAGGAGTTTAAAGAATGGCATACCTCGCATACCGAGTCAGGAAATAAACCTGCTGAGTGCGGCCATGCACCCCGTAAGCTTCTAGACGTCCTTTTGGCAAGTCGACGGTTCCATATTTAATATGGCTTTAATCTTTTCTAGGTTGGCCTCAATGCCTCGTTGGGATACGATAAACCCGAGCAATTTTCTCGAAGATACTCCGAAAACACACTTCTCGGGATAAAGCTTCATGCTGAAAATCCTTAGACTCCCGAACGTCTCGGTTAGGTCGGCGATGAGATCCTTCCTCTCCCGAGTCTTTACCACGAAATCGTCCACATATGCCTCCACATTGCGTCCGAGTTGGGCGTGAAAACACCACTGTATTGCGTGTTGATACATTGCACTAGCATTTTTCAAACCGAACGCCATCGTGGTATAGCAAAAGGCCCAAAAGGGCGTGATAAATGAAGTCTTGATATGATCTTCCGCCTTTAGGCGAATCTGGTGATACCCTGGGTAGGCATCGACAAAACTCAGGATCTCGCACCCGGCGGTTGAATCAACCACCTGATCGATTCGAGATAGCCCGAAGGGATCCTTCGGACATGCCTTGTTGAGATCAGTATAATCAATGCACATGCGCCAAGTTTTATTCTTCTTTTGAACTAGTACAGGATTCGCCAACCAGTCGGGATGATACACTTCTTTGATAAAACCTGTAGCTAATAGCTTAGTGATATCCTGCTTGAAGGCGTTCTGACGATCTGGAGCGAACCGCTAGAGTCTTTGCTTGATTGGTTTTTCCTTTTCATTGACGTGTAGAGAATGCTCGATCACCTCCCTAGGAACACCTGGCATGTCGGATGGTTTCCAGGCAAAGATGTCCTTGTTGGCCTGGAGGAAGGTGACGAGCATGCCTTCCTATTTATCCTCGAGCCCTATCCCGATCAGAGTCATTTTGGATGGGTCGAATGAGTCGAGAATAATTCTCTTGGTTCCTTCGCCGGACTTTATCCCTGACGCGGCCTGCTTCTTGGATGGGATGTCGCCTTCTTCCTGCAACGTGGCGGCCTCTGCCTGGATATTCTTCCCCTCGGCGGTTGCCTCCTGCAGCTCGGCGAGTTCATAGTTCTCTCGGTCGCATTCCAAAGATCGTTTGATGTCACTGCGAACCGTGATGACGCTTTTGGGTCCCGGCATCTTCATCACCAAATAGGTGTAGTGCGGGACGGACATGAACCGAGCCAGACCGGGTCTTCCCAAGATAGCGTGATACGCTGTCTCAAAATCCGCTACCTCGAAGTTTATATACTCGGTCTGATAGTTGTCTTTGGTACCAAGGTGACGGGCAAAGCAATCTGCCCGAGTGGAAATGAAGACGCCCCAGGAATCACCCCGTGGAACGGCTGTGAGCTCGGCCTTAGCTCGGAACGGGGGACATTTATGTTGTCGAAGGTTTTGGCGAACAAGACATTGAGTCCACTCCCTCCATCGATCAAGACTTTCTTGAGCTTTACATTGCGAATAACAGGGTCGAGTACTAGAGGATACTTACCCGGATGTAGAACTCGGTTGGGGTGATCCGAGCGGTCGAAGGTGATCGGGACTTTAGAGCACTTTAGATACTGGGGGGTTGCCGGTTCCACCGCATTGATCTCCCGAGCGGTAAGCTTTTGCTTCCGCTTGGACCCGTATTCGGTGGAGCCCCCGTATATGTAGTTCAGCTCGTGCTCGGGCTCTTGGTAATCGTCCTCGCCGGGAGGGTCTTTCTTCTTGGTAGCCTCATCCTTCGTTGGAGCCGGTAGCTTGTTGCTTTCACGCGCAAAACGCTTCAGGGTAAAGCTGTCTTTGGAGGCGTGCTTTCCCTTTGGGTGGAAAGGACAGATCGCATCCATGACAGTATTGTAATCGGGCGCCTCCCTCAGCGTGGCTCGGGGTCGGTTGCGTTCTGTTACCGCAACTAGCTCCTCGCCTTTCCACTTTTTGTCTTTGTGATTGGAGGACTCTGGCTTGTCACCTTTGTTATTCTGTTGTGGGTGATCTTCTTGGCGCTCGGCCAGGGCGTCTGAGGCCGTGGCATAGTGGTCGGCCAACGCAAACATCTCTTTTACAGAGGTCGGAGGTTTCCTGGACATTTTCTTGATTAGATCAGGATCGCTGACCCCTTTCTGAAAGGCTGCTACCACCACTGCATCAGATACATCCCTGATGGTGTTTTTCTTCTGCATGAAACGCCGGATGAAATCTCTCAGCATCTCGTCTTTCTTCTGGTGAAGCTGATATAGGTCCCACAGGGTGCCAGGCCTCTCATAGGTTCCCTGAAAGTTTGCGATAAATTGCTCACTAAGATCGCTCCAGGAGACCACCGAGTTCGCAGGAAGTCCTGTGAGCCATGATTGAGTTGAAGGGGTGAGATTAACTGGCAGATAATTTGCCATCACGTTTTGATTGCCTCCAGCCGCTTTAACCGCCAGGGCATAGACCTGTAGCCAATCTTCTGGATCTTGATCCCCGTCAAACTTAACGATGCCCTTGGGGTCGAAACCTTCGGGCCATACTACTCGGCGTAACCGAGAAGTGAACACTCGGATTCCATTGATGGATCTGTCGTCATGATGAGGGGGAGTTCGGCGAGGTGAGCCTCTGGCTCGGCGATTGTCTTCAACGCGTCGGGGTGGAGTTCGGCACGGCGAGTCCATGACTCGGCGATCGTCGTTGTCGTTCCGACCCCTGCGATGATGATCTCCATGGTCGAGTCATCATACCGTTGATCACTTCGTCGATCGTGGCCTGTACCGAAGCGTTCATAGTCGTCGTAGCATCAGCGTCGATCTTCTTTGTCCTGCTCTTGCCGTATGGCGGTGATGTCTCGGCGGAGGTCGCGGTTGAGATTCCAGCGGGCGTCTTCGACTGGTTGTGAGGGGCGCCGACTGCTGGTACTCCGACTGGTTGCAGTCCGACTGCTAGCGATGCGAGTAGCCGCGTGGGCGCGTGAGTACATTTCTCCTATCGGCTTTTCCTGATTCTGCTGAATCGCTGCCGCCGTCACCATGGCCTTGATCTGGGCCACGATCGGGGCCGCCGGGCTATCAGATGCAATCATCGGGTCCAACGTGTCGAGAAGTGTCTTAGAGGCGACGACGTTCTGCAGCGGTGTGTGGAAGACAGCTTGGTCTCCCAATCTGGATTGTAGGAAGTCCTCATGGACATTGCGGCCGCGATATCGAAGCGATCGCGCTTGTGCCTCCTTAGCCTTACGAAGAAGGCGATCTTCCTCTGCAGCTTCTTGAATTTCTTGCTGGCGTTGGAGATCGGTTTTTTGCTCTTCTATTGCGAAGATGCCACGAAGATTGTAGCACTTCCTTGCGACGCCGACTGGTTTGATGGCTGAGTCAGAGTGGCGTACCTGAGACGGGTCGGCCTGATCTTTACCAGATTGGATCTAGTTCAGGTCTAGGCAGACAAGTTCTCCGCGTGCGTCTGCGACGAAGTCCAGGCTTCCAAAGCGAAAAGCCTGGTCGGAGATGAAGGTGGCGATGATTCCGCTAGTTGCTGCCATCGAGCTTGTAGGAAAAGATTATAGCGCTTTCCCTACCTGGCGCGCCAACTGTCGACTTTTGTAGTCGACAATAAATTTATGGGGCAGGCGCTAGATCTCAAACTCGAAGGTCACACAAGACAAAGGTTTTGACAGGTTCAAGCCTTCGACGGAGGAGGTAATACCCTAGTCTTGTGTGCTGGGATTATCTGGATCTCTTAGATCTAAGATTGCTCATGTCTCTGTTGTTGCCCGCCTTCTCTCTTATATAATGGGGGTGAGGCGGTTTACAGAGTCCCGATCGGTTAAGAGATTCCGATCAGTTATTAGGTTCTAATCGGTTACAGGATAGAGTTTATATCTTTATCTACCCTGCTAACAACTCGGATTACAATCATATCTCTTATATCTAAATATATGTTCAACTGTCTCTACGATGTATCTCCTTGCGCACGGCAGCAAGGCTTGGCGCGGAGGTTATCCTCTGGGCCTTCCACTGGGCCTTGTTGTAAGATCGAGGATGCCGACTAGAGGGGGGTGAATAGGCGGCTTTTAAAATTCTCTCGACTAATTTCTACAAAGCAATTCAACCCTAATTATCCTAATACCAAAACCTTAACAAATATTAATGCGGAAGCAATAAACTAAGGTTTTGACAATTAAAGCCTAAATCAACTAGGCTCACTATGTGCACTAACTAATTATATCTCTAACAATAATTGCAATTTTAAAGACAAGCAATCAATCAATTTAATTCTATGAATATAAATTGCTTGAATATAAATAATGAAAACAATGCAAGCACAAGAGACACAATACTTTTTACCGTTGTGTTCGGAGACTTGCCGGTCTCCCCTAGTCTACGTTGAGGTTAGCCCAAACGAATTGGACCGACTCCACGAATTGAGCACCCACCTCGAATCCACTAGTGGTAGTTCCTTTTCCCTCTCGGGTAGGCGAGCTCCAACCTTCACAAACTTTGCCGGGGCTTCTCACAACCTTCGTTGAGAGTTCCCGTGCACGACGCCGCTACGCCGTCTAGGTGTCGGCAAACACCAAGAGTAACAAATCAAGCCTTCTAGCTTGAACCTCACCTAGTGCAACACATGCACTCCGGTGACCTCCTAAGTGCAACACATGCACTAGGCTCCTCCTCGAGTGCAACACATGCACAGGAGGCTCTCAATCCTCTCTTAATTGCAACACATGCAATTAGAGGCTCACACTAGCTCAAGAAGCAAATGGAAGAGGGCAACACATGCACTCAACTCCTACAAACACCCAAATGCTCTAGTAACAGCAACTGCCCTTGCCCCCCAAGGCTTCCTTTTATAGCCTCAAAGCCAAAACTAGCCGTTGGGGACGAATTGGGCAAAATATCCAGCAAACCCGGTGCTACCGCCCAACTGGGACCGGTAGCACCGGCCTCCTCGCCAACAGCTACAAAACTAGCCGTTGCAGGAAATCCGGTAGCACCAGACAACTGGGAGCGGTGCTACCGCTCGGGCGGTAGCACCGGCCTTCACTCCGGTAGCACCAGACCCGAGTCAACCGCAAAAACATCCCTCTCTGGAATTTTTACACCGGGGGTTCATCCGGTGCTACCGCTCATCCGGTAGCACCGGGCTACCATGGCCGGTAGCACCGACCTGCCAGAAACCCCCAAAACACCCTCTCTGGAATTTCTACACCGGCCAGAGGGGCGGTAGTACCGGACCTCCGGTGCTACCAGGCTACCATGGGCGGTACGACCAGCCATATGGAGAAAACATAGTTTTTCACAAAAACTTTTCTCCAAACAATTAAAGATTCATTCTTCAAGCTATGTGAGGATCAACACATGATCACAACACTATACAAAACACATTTGCACATGTTAATCACATACTCCAAAGAATCTCATTAAGCATAACTTATTTGCAAAACACATTTGCAAATAAACCAAGAACTTATGAGATCAATCCTCTTAGCCATGTGATGATCAACACATGATCAAGTCAATTCGCAAAACACATTTGCAAACCCTATTCACATGCTCTAGGATCGAAACCCATAATCTCAACTTCATTTGCAAAACACATTTGCAAATAACAACTCCAACTTATTTACAAACACATTCGCAAATAAACCACGAACTTATAAGATCAATCCTCTTAGCCATGTAAGGAACAACACATGATCCCGAAACTTTGCAAAACACATTTTGCAAATGCCAACACACGCTCTAGGATCGAACCTCATAACTTCCAGCTTATTTGCAAAACACATTTGCAAATAACAAATCAATACTTTGCAAAAACACATTTTGCAAACACAAAGCATAAACCAAGCTTAACCTTGTGATGATCAACACATGATCCAATCACGACCTAAAACACCAAAGCATGAGCTCTCTATCTGCAACACATGCAAATCTATAGCATCATGCAAACAACCACAACAAATCAAGTTGCTTGAGCTCTCTCCTTTTGCAACACATGCAAAACTTAGCTCCAAGCAAAAACCAAATCAATTAAGATTCAATTAAGATGCAAGCATGAGCACCCTTATTTGCAACACATGCAAAATACTTCGCTCATGCAAAATCCAATGCACGAGCTTCACCCATTTGCAACACATGTTAAATGATTAGCTCCATGCAAACACCAAACAAGAGAGTGAGCTAGAGTGAACCGGAATGAGTTCATCAACACATGATGAAGCTCAAGCTAAAAGACTCAACCCCTCTTAATAGTACGGCACCTAACTAGCAACCCGGTCTCACAACCAAACACCGAGACCGGTAAAAGACTAGGAACACATCCTTAGCCCTAGCTAGTTATACCTTTACCTTTAGCGATCCACTTGAAGCTTTTATGATTTCCAATCATCTTCTCTCCGGGATCGAATCTTCTTCTTCTTGTTCACCAACACATGATGAACCTTCTCTAGCCCTTCTCTTCACTTCGGGATCACCTCTTGAAGCTCATCAACACATGATGACTTCTTCTTCTTCCCGATTCTTTATCAGCTTGGACTCAACCTACTTCACAACTCATGGAAGATGTTAGTCCAACAAACATGGTTGTCTCAATCATCACCGCACTCCATTAACACATAATGGATGCCTCTAAGATCGATTGAGCACAACCCTAATCAATTTGAATGATTAATTGTGTCTTGAGTACTTTGATACAACTAATGCTTCATTATACTTAAGAACTTTCAGCTTGTCTTTAATCAACAAAGAGACACCATCAACACATGATGAAATATTCTTTAATTGATTGAAAGACAATCGAGTTCAATTTAAGCTCATTTAAATTGACATGAGTATATATAACTACACAAGTTTCATATACTCAATTTGATGGTTAGTAATGATCCAATATGTTTGAGTGATGGAAAGTGATCAATACATTTAGACCATCAACTATAGAATAAACTCCATTAAGTATGTGCATATAATTAATTGAACATAGAATCAATATGCACATAATCAATCTTAGATTGCATATGAGTTTATCCTATATTTGCATGAGTATACTACAACTACACAAGTCATATATATTCAAAAGATTGTTTCAAAGTCTTGATCCTTTATATTATATGACAAGAGGATATGGATCAATTACAATTGAAACATCAAGTTAAAATATCAACTCCCCCTAGATGTGTGCATTCATGCATATATAGATTTGGAAACATAATGCACATATTTAGACTAAGACAATGGAAGAGTTTATCTTTTAACTTGAATCCTAAGTATGCATTAAGACAATAGAGTGAATATGAGTGCATACCTTGGGTTTTCCATTTTCCATCCGAATTTGAGACTAAGAAGAATGTAGCTCAATTAAACATGTTAGTCTCATAATGATTAGATTTGTCAATAAGCAATGATTAAGCATTATTATTAAATCAATCACCAAAACCAATGGAGCTTGAACTTACACCTGTCTCTCCCTCAGGCACTTCTGGGCCGGTTATGAAGACACCTGGGTTCTTATATTCCACACTAAGTTTCGTAGTTCAGCCTAGCAAACCCCAAACTTAGCTAGCACAAAACTAATATCTAGCAATCAACAGACAATATGATAAGAGTAGTAAATGCATCTATAGACAAATGCTCCTGCCAGATTGCGCAACCCAAACTAAAGACTTCTAACAATCAGAGTGCTTGTTAGCATTTGATTGCCATTCTATTTTATTACAACCAAAAGAAATGAAAATGACTTACATCACGACTGAGTTTAGGGTACTTCAGAAGGTCCAAAGATATCAAGGGAGTCACAATATCAAGACCAACATAGATGACCTGTGGAAGTAACATTTCAGTTATCCAGTTTCAAACTAACTAGTAATTGTAGTTAGTTTTTGATGTGCAGAAATGACAATGCAAATGGTTAAGGAAATAGATGATAAATGTCCTTTAACCAGAAAGCTCTTCTAGGTTTTTTTTCTTGCAGGTCAATACAGAGGGTGGCAAAAAGGTTAATTTGCATTTGATTACCTATCTGAACAAACTTTCTGTTAGTTGGTGTGACTGTATTTGAGAACACAAGACTATACAAATGCTAGTGAGACATTAAGTAGTTTGAAAACATGTGGTCAAGACTTTTTTTGACATAGAGCAACTATTTATATGCGTGCAGTACTTGTACTGTTATGCACATGTGGTCAATAAGTTAGATGAACAGCCTAGGAGGTTAGTGTAGCCTAGAAGGTAATTTGAATTGGATGTTATTAAACAACTAGAAATTGTTTAACACGTGAATTGCTTGCTAGTAGCCTTTATTTTGTTTCATTGTCATTTATCTTGTTATGTTAATGTCCATAAAATGGTTTTCACTTTACATGCCATTAATGTTGTTGTAATATGATCAATATTAGAGTTTAGGTTGCGTAACATATGTCTCCCGTTCGAGGGCGCTTGTTTATAAATATGCTGAAATGACATATTTATAAACAAGCTGTCTCGAATTGTCCACATTTTTTGAACAGTTCGAGGATATTTGGTTCGGACAAGTTCCTAATTAGCTGTTGTACAACTCTAGAGAAAATTTCTGCAGCATCTCCCTAGTGTTCTCTGAATACACACCCTCTTAACCAGTTGTCGAGACATGTATTTGGAGAACAGCGGGGAGATACTGCTGAAATTTTCTCTAAAATTGTACAACAGCTTAGGAACTTGCTTGAACCACATATCCACGAATGGTATTAGGACCTAACCTAATTAGAGATTAGGAGTCATCATTGGTACTTGCTTAGTTGGTCAGCAGATAGATATTTCTTTAAGATCATCTATTAATCTGTTACTCTACTACAATATGCTAGAACAATTATATGCTATGAATTATCCATTAGTCTGTTACTTCACATGGTTCTTTGTCAAGTCCACATAATATCTATGAATGGCTTTCTCTCAAGTAAAATATATGACCATTTCAGATATACATATTTGAAGTGTCGCAAGTAGAGAGCATTGGCTAATCGTCAAATAGAATAGAAGTTGTTGCTGAGGAGACGAGCAAGGTCCCAAATGCTGCGATAGGGAAGCCCGACCATAAGGTTCGGGTGCTTGCCGTAGGTGCGAGCCATACGAAGAGGTCCTTCTACCAAGAGGACGCTTCCAATGTGAGATCAAGATCATGTGAGGTATGTGCGGAGCGTCTCAAGGACACACTGAGGGAGCAGCTGAGGGAGGAGATCAAGGAGGAGATGATGGCACGTGAGGAGCACCTGAGAGCCGAGATGATGGCGATGATCTCCCAGATTTAGAGTTAGATGGCCTCGCCTCTCATAGAAAGGCATGTCCCCCTCCCCAGCAGCTACATTTCTAAAAATGATCAGTTCGGTCCACAGCTAAAGGTAATAATTTTTTCTGACTTAAAAGTATGAGAGTAACTCCTACAATGTTTTCGATCAAGTTGCGCATTTCTTGCAGGTGCTTGCCAAGTGCCAGCTCACCGTGACTGAAGACAGATTTTCTGTTGAGGCTAAAGGGGTATTGCATTTCCATGCAAGGAGACTAACACGGTGCAGGGCCAGCCTTTGAGGAAGGGGTACATGAGGGTGCAGGTTGACTATGTCGACGAAGTCTTTCTATCTCATGTGCTGGAGTTCCCCCCAACGAAGATATCACCACCCTCGGGCAAGCACAGATGTCGTTCATCAAGTGGCCACGACGGGTGTCATACTAGTCAATGTAAAAACACCCCGCGTCTTCTCGATCATTCCAGTACTGCAGCACATTACATATGCATGTGCTTCGTAGGTTCCTATCGTACCTACGCAGAGTGCAGAGCTGGCACGCAAAAAGGACTAGCACGACAACCAAAGAACCACAGGAGGCCTCAGAGACTCCTTCTGTCAAGAAGGCAAAACTGACAGAGGCCACAGCATCCCCTCAAATACAAGGAAAGCCCTTTGTCCCGACCTCGGAGACTCTTTTTATCCAGAAAGGAAAGTTGGTAGAGGTCACAGAGCCCCCTTAAGAATTTAAGGGGTACGTACATGGAAAGCCCCTTTTGCCTGCTAAAGAATTGAATGCTCTAGGCAAGTGAACTCGCATGCTCCATAGATGGTACATTGACATGGTGAATGAGGCCAAGCGTCATGTCGATTTCAATGTGAGGTATAAAAGGGGACATTTCCACCGTGAGGACCATGGGATATTCCCAATTAGTTTTGAGGGTCTTTTCCATTTGTACCAATTGATAGACATCGATATTTCTACTGTACGATCCTAGACGCTATGAGTATTGCACCATACAACATGAGCTTATGACTTTTATAGGATTTTGTATTATATTTTTTAACATTCAACACGAGTTGCAGGGTAATGAGGCAGCGAGCCATGACGGGTCAACACCTAGTTGGGTTCGTCGACCTCGAGCTTATGTCTGCAACCATGGCTAGGCTTTAATAAGAGTTCGTTGCTGACTACATCAAGCAAGCATTGCATGCTGAGTCGAAGAAGGACTTCGCTCTATTCCCGTACCACGAGGAGTAAGTAGTATTTTACCCTTCAATTACTTGTACGCACTTAAACCATATATGAACTTATTTTCTTGCACTGCATACCATTTAATAAGCAACCATTGGGTTCTACTCGTCCTTGCTCCGAGTGAAAACAAAGTCTACACTTTTAACTCGATCGAGAAGAGACCGATGGCCTACGCGATCAAGCCTGCTTTGCAGAAGTAAGTACAATATGCCTCTAACCTAACACTTTATGTATTTAATTATGTTCATTTTTTTGACTCAATGGCATCTCTCCAATGTATGTAGGGGTTTCTCGTCCTATGTCACTGAAGGAGGGCGACAAACGAGGTGATCAGCTGGAGTGGAAGTGCTTCAAGGTACAAGTGCCTTTCATAGAATTAAATTTTTCTAACATCTATTTTTCGTCTCTTAATTTCATTTTCTTTCTTCAAAGTGTCATCAACAGGGCAGCGACGACCTATGCGCTTCTATGTCATGCATCACATGCTGGTCGTGGTCTGCGGCGCAGACCTTTTCCCTAAGGTATATGTACATGCATAATACACTTAGCCTTTTACATACAAATTTTAAAACTTAAATTACTGCACTCATTTCTATTTTGCAGAAGATCGATATTCCCCTCAAGAGTTTACAAAGTAAAGAACTCAATAAATTACGAGACCACTTATGCCAGTAGTACTGGGTAGAAGTTATATCAGAGGACGGTAGGTTTAGAGATCCAGAAGGCTCCTACTAGTCCATATGTAAACAATGTTATATATGTGAATGCGATATGTGTACTGACTGTTAAGTATGTTTGTGTTCTATATTGTGAAGGAATATGATATGTGTGTTGTAATAAAGTGTTTGTATTATTTGAATGTGATATGTGCATATTGTGTGTATTCTGTGCTGTGTGAATGTGATATGTGCATATTGTATGTAATATATGTTGTTTTTGGGAGGATGCACAAATGAGAAATAGCACACCCCCCATCACAATCGGTTCTTTCTTAGAACCGATTGTGATTGTCGAATATCTAAACATAGGGTATGTGTCCGCAAAGGACACGTGAAGGATATGTTCTAACAACATATAGAAATTTCGGATATCACGGGCCCAGTTCTGTGGGATAAGATATGCGCGGAAAGGATAATTTCATATTATGAAGGACTCAATCATGTTCTCGTTACGAGGAAACCAACTCGAGTACACCTGATATTCTGGAAGGTTTGGATATGCTGCGAGGATCATGCGACGATGGACTCCACATCGGCTATAATCTGTTACTCCAAACCGACTACAACTCGACTTGAGGCCGGGCTACCCCGACCATATAAGGCTGGGGGTAGGGGTCCTCAAGGGAAGGGCCTTCCAGATCAGACAAGAAGAAGACTTTTATAGCTTTCAGCACAGAGCAACCAGGAGCGGACGACCCAACACTTCGTCAACCTCTATCCTTACCTTAGCCTCAGCTTAAGTTCAATTATCCTTTTAACTAGGGTTAGACACATTACTCTGTACTTTGTTCATCGACTCTGCATATCATCCATACAAGAAGTAGGGTGTTACTCCACCAGGGGCCCGAACCTGTCCACATCGTGTGCCTCTGATTTTTGTGCATGACTTTGCTTACCCGAAGGTACCCAAAAGTATAAGTTTATTATCGTTTTCTAACCTCGACAGTGATGATGCCTTTATCATAATCGGGCAAAAACCGACTATGATAGTACCTCCTCATTACTGTCTAATGACTTTATATCGCCACCAAAACCGACTGTGATGACAAAAAAGAACCGATTGTGATGTACATACCTGTAGTAGTGCTTGACATTCAAATCCTTTGTTTGCTCTCTCGGGATTAGCGTCTACCGAAAAAAAAAGCAACGAATACGAATAAATAACAAACAGAGACTCAAACAAACTCTAAACTAAAACTAAATGGCTTTGGAATGTAGATCTTGATTTTATAAAAAATTAGAAATTTGGATTGCCCCAATCGGAGTTCGTATGAGAGAGAGCGGATTTTGGAAAGTTTAAATCACATTAAGCAATAAAGAAAGGATTTTTGAATTTTTAAAATTACTTTTCTAAAGAAAAATAAAAACCCAAATCACTGCAAAATATCAGCAATCTGAATCTTAATTTATAATAAAAAAATTATTATTATTTATTTTTTCTTTCCTTTTCTTTTTTTCTTTTCTTTTGCACTAACTCTCCCTCTCTCCTGGACTTGCAGAGCCAAGACAAGCATAGCAACATAGAACGGCAACTCGGTAGGCAGCATAGCGCACAACAGCAAGGACCAAGGAAGGGCAACAACACACGACGCAAGGGAAAGAAGGCAGAGCTCCGACCAAGCGACGACTCTACTCCGGCATGCTCCCCACTAGTGGCGGTAGGCCGGTCGGCCAGCGATGAGGCATGAACAGAGGCGATGAACATGATGAACCCACTTTGAAGAATCACAAAATTTGTCACGCAAAGTGCACCAAACATAAAATTGATTGAGGCGTTACCTTTGCAACGACCGGTGGCACGAAGTGACACGAACAGTTTTGGAAGACGAGGTCCGAGGTGTCGGGAAGCTTGCTAGGGCACGTTGGCCGAAGAGTCTGTACCAGGAAAAACTCGAATTTCTCCCAAAAAAGAGGGGATTAGAACGGGAGAATCACAGGGATTAGTTGAGGATAAGGCGTGCTGGACCTTGCTCCCTTGAAGATGACATATGACATGTGGGCCCCTTTATTATTTCTTTTCGATTTTAATTAATGCTGAAAATAAAAAGGCTTTGAAACAATAGAGAATAAGGTTCAACTTACAATAAAAAATTCAGAAATTTGTGATTTGTAATTTTTGCTACAATAATCTTTCATAAAACTTAAAATATAAAAACAATTTTATAAATTCCAAAAAATTCAACAAAAATCTCGGAAAATTATAAATAAGTAATAAAATATTTTGTGCAATTTTTTGGATGTTACAAACCTCCCCCTTAAATGGAATCTTGACCCTGAGATTTAGGCTGGCTAGAGAATAGGTTGGAAAACTCTGTCTTAAGATACTCTACTTGCTCTCAAGTAGCTTCTTCTTCTGAATGGTGGCTCCACTGAACCTTGCAAAAATGGATGGACTTGCTTCTCATGATACGTTCTACCACATCCAAGTTTTCATCGGTTGCTCCTTGTAGGTGAGGTCCTCTTGCAAATCAATGGCTTCTGCTCCTCTGGCACTCGTAGACACTTCTTCAATTGCGACACTTGAAATACATCATGGATTCCAACAAAAGATTAAGGCAACTCAAGCTTGTAAGCAACCTCTCCTCTTCGTTCCAAGATTTTGAACGGTCCAACAATCTAGGGGCAAGCTTTCCTTTTACTTGGAATCTCTCAACTCCTTTGAGAGGGGTGACTCTAAGATAAACATAATCATCAGGTTCAAAACTCAAATCTACATAGCTCTTTTGTCCGGTTTGAGCTATCTTCAACCTGTCCCGAATTAATTGAACTTGCTCTTCGGCTTCTTGAAGTATCGCAGGGTCAAACAATTTTCTTTCTCTAGCCTACTTCCAGTTGAGAGGGGTTCTACACTTTCTTCCATATAAGGCTTCGAAAGGAGACATTTGTAAATTGGCTTGATAGCTGTTATTGTAGGAAAACTCAGTATAGAGCAAATATTTGCCCCACTTGGCACCATAAGTTAAAGCACAAGCTATTAGCATGTCCTCAAGGATTTGATTCACACGCTCAGTCTGTCTATCGGTTTGAGGATGATAGGTAGTACTGAATCTGAGATGAGTGCCCATAGCTTCATCCAAACTCTGCCAAAAATGAGAGGTAAACTAGGTTTCTCTATCTGACACTATCTTTTTGGGCACTCCATGAAGACTGACAATCCTTAACATGTACATTTATGCTAATTTATATCCTACGTTGGTAGTCTTAAACAAAATGAAGTGAGCTACCTTAGTCAATCGATGCACTACTGCCCAGATCGAATCATAACCTCCTTGGGTTTTGGGAAGTCCGGTAATGAAATCCATACCAATTTCTTCTCACTTCCATTCTGGAATCTTTAATGGCTATAGCAATCCTGCTGGCCTCTGATGTTTTGCTTTGACATTTTGTAAGATCGAGGATGCCGACTAGATGGGGGTGAATAGACGGCTTTAAAATTACTCTACTAATTTCTACAAATCAATTCACCCCTAATAACCCTTATGACAAAACCTTAACAATAATTAATACGGAGGCGATAAACTAAGGTTTTGATAATTTAAAGCCTAAATCAACTAGGCTCACTAAGTGCACTAACTAATTATGTCCCAAACAATAATTTGCAATCTTAAAGATAATCAATCAATTTAATACTATGAATATAAATTGCTTGAATTTAAAAAGCACAAGAAAGCAAACCACAAGGAGACACAATACTTTTTACCATGGTGTTCGGAGACTTGCCGATCTCCCCTAGTCCACGTTGTGGTAAGCCCAAACGAATTGGACCGACTCCACGAATTGAGCATCCACCTCAAATCCACTAGTGGTAGCTCCTTTTCCCTCCCAGGTAGGCGAGCTCCAACCTTCACAAACTTTGTCGGGGCTTCTCACAACCTCCGATGAGAGCTCCCGCGCACGACGCCGCTGCTCCATCAAGGTGTCGGCAAACACCAAGAGTAACAAGTTAAGCCCTTTAGCTTGAACTTCACCTAGTGCAACACATGCACTCCAGTGACCTCCTAACTGCAACACATGCACTAGGATCCTCCTCAAGTGCAACACATGCAAAAGAGACTGTCAATCCTCTCCTAATTGTAACACATGCATTTAGATGCTCACACTAGCTCAAGAAGCAAATGGGAGAGAGCCATACATGCACACAACTCCCACACACTCACAATAACTCCAGCCCCACCACATTGCCCCCCAAGGCCTCCTTTTATAGCCTCCAAGCCAAAACTAGCCATTGGGGAGCAAATCCGAAAAACTCTAAATTCCCGGTGCTACTGCCCAACTGGGCCCGGTAGCATCGGCCTCCAGGACAACGGCTACAAAACTAGTCATTACAGGAAATCCGGTAGCACCGGTCAACTAAGAGCGGTGCTACCGCTCAGGCAGTAGCACCGACCATATGCTCGGCTGCACTGGCCCTGAGCTGACCGCAAAAACATCCCCTCTGGATTTTTCACACCGGTCAGAGGAGCGATGCTACCGCTCAGCCGATAGCACCGGACTGCCAATCCGCCCAAAAACAGCCTCTCTAGAATTTTCACACCGGCGATAGGGACGGTAGCACCGGACCTCCGGTGCTGCCGGCTAAACTACAGTAGCACTTGCCCACCGGTGCTACCTGCCAACTAGGGGCGGTATGACCGGCCTTCCAGAGCAAATTTTGATTTTACACAAAAATCAAACCAATTCAAATCAAGAACCTCTTTAGATCAATTCTTTGAGCCATGTGGTAATCAACACATGATCAAGCAATTTGCAAAACACATTTGCAAACCCTATTCACATTCTCCAAAGAATCGCATTAAGCACAACTTATTTGCAAAACACATTTGCAAATAAATCAAGAACTTATGAGATCAATCCTCTTGTCCATGTGATGATCAACACATGATCAAGTCAATTTGCAAAACACATTTCCAAACCCTATTCACATGCTCTAGGATCGAAACCCGTAACCTCAAGTTCATTTGCAAAACACATTTGCAAATAACAACTCCAACTTATTTGCAAAACATATTCACAAATAAACCACGAACATATGAGATCAATCCTCTAGCCATATAAGGATCAACACGTGATCCCGGCACTTTGCAAAACACATTTGCAAATGCCAACACATGCTCTCGAATTAAACCCACAACCTCGAGATTATTTGCAAAACACATTTGCAAATAACAAATAAACACTTTGCAAAAACACATTTTGCAAACACAAAGCATTCAACTCAAATGCATGAGTTCTCTATTTGCAACACATGCAAATCTCTAGCACCACACAAACAACAACCATTCAAATCTAGTTGCATGAGCTCTTTCCTTTTGCAATACATGCAAAACTTAGCTCCATGCAAACCACAAATCAAACTCAAGTGCATAAGCTCTCTATTTGCAACACATGCAAATCTCTTGCTCTATGCAACCACTTTAAACCAAATTGCTTGAGCTCTCTCCTTTTGCAACACATGCAAAACTTAGCTCCAAGCAATATCAAAATAAATTGAGAATTCAAATAAAAAGCAAGCATCAGCTTCTCCTATTTGCAACACATGCAAATCAAAGCATCATGCAAAAACCAATGCATGAGCTTCACCCATTCGCAACACATGCCAAATGGTTAGCTCCATGCAAAATTCAAATAAGAGAGTGAGCTAGAGTGAACCTGATTGAGTTCATCAACACATGATGAAGCTCAAGCTAAATGAATCAACCCCTCTTAATAGTACGACACTCTAACTAGTAACCCAGTCTCCCATCCAAACACCGAGACTGGTAAAAGACTAGGAACACATCCTTAGCCCTAGCTAGTTATACCTTTGCCTCTAGCGATCCACTTGGAGTTTCTATGATATCCAATCATCTTTTCTCCAGGATCGAATCTTCTTCTTGTTCATCAATACAAGATGAACCTTCTCTAGCCCTTCTCTTTACTTTGGGATCACCTCTTGAAGCTCATCAACACATGATGACTTCTCGTTCTCGATTCTTTTATTTATCTTGGACTCAACTTACTTCACAACTCATGGAAGATTGTTAGTCCAACAAAAACGATTGTCTCAATCATCATTTGCACTCCATTAACACATAATGGATGCCTCCAAGATCGATTGAGCACAACCTAAAGCAATTTGAATGATTTAAAGGTGTCTTGAGTACTTTGATGCAACTAATGTTTCATTATACTCAAGAACTTTTCGTTTGTACTTAATCAACAAAGAGACACCATCAACCCATGATGAAATGTTCTTTGATTGATTTAAAGACAACTGAACTCAATTTAAACTTCATTTAAATTAACATGAGTATATATAACTACACAAGTTTCATATACTCAATATGATAGTTAGTAATGATCCAAATATGTTTAAGTGATGGACATGGGATCAATACATTTAGATCATCAACTATAGAACAACTCCATTAAGTATGTGCATATAACTAATTGAACATGGAATTAATATGCACATAATCAATCTTAGATTGCATATGAGTTTATTCTATATTTGCATGAGTATACTACAACTACACAAGTTATATATATACTTAAAGGGTTGTTTCAAAGTCTTGATCCTTTATTTTATTTTGCAAGAAGACATGGATCAATACTATTGAAAACATCAAGTTAAATTATAAGCTCCCGCTAGATGTGTGCATTCATGTAATATATGGAATTGAAAACATAATGCACATCTTTGATATATAAGCAATGGAAGAGTTCATCTTTTAACTTGGTTCCTAAGTATGCATTAAACTAATAGAGTGAATACGAGTTCATACCTTGGGTTTTCCATTTTCTATCCAAATTTGAGACTAATAAGAATAAATCTCAATAAACATGTTAGTCTCATAATGATTAGACTTGTCATTAAACAAGGATTAAACGTTAATATAAAACCAATCACCAAAACTAATGGAGCTTGAACTTACACCTTTTGGCAGACATCACAAAGAGCAATATATTCTACGATCTCACGCTTCATACTGGGCCACCAATACCTTTTCTTAAGGTCTTGGTACATCTTGGTACTTCCAAGATGAATGGAGTATAAGGTCTTATGTGCTTCTTAGAGTAACAGCTTCTTAAGCTCTTTCTGATCTGGTACACAGATACGCTTCTTATACCAAACGGTACCTCGTTCATCTTCGGTGAAACCTGGGGCTTTTACATTCTTCATATTGCTCTTAATCTCCTTGATATCGGTATCATCAACCTATGCTTCTCGAATCTGATCCTCTAATGTAGGGCATACTTTCAAAGTGGCTAAGTAACCTTCTTGTACCAATTCTAGATTAAGCTTCTGGAATTCCTCATAGAGTGTTGGCTAACTTTCTTTTATCATCAGGGTGTTGCAATAGCTCTTTCAACTCAAAGCATCAGCTACGACATCAGGGTGCTGGATGATAACGAATTCCAATGTCATAGTCCTTGATCAATTCCATCCATCTTCTTTGTCTCATATTGAGATTGACTTGGGTAAAAATTTACTTCAAACTCTTGTGATCAGTGTAAACCTCAAAATGATTACCGATGAGGTAATAATGCCAAATCTTTAAAGCATGCACTACGACTACCAATTCTAAATCATGGTAGGATAGTTGACTTCATGTGGCCTTAGTTGTCACGAAGCATATGCCACAACCTTCTTATCTTGCATTAGCACACAACCGAGTCCTTGTCGAGATGCATCACAGAATATCTCAAAATCCTTTCTAATATCTGGAAAGATAAGCACTGGGGCAGTTGTCAAACACTTTTTCAGCTCTTGAAAACTCTGCTCACACTCTGGTGTCCAAACGAATTTGTTCTTATTTTTGAAGAGCTAAGTGAGCGGTCTAGCTTTTCTGAAAAATCCTTCTATGAAATAGCGATAATATCCCGCCATTCCAAGAAAACTTCGGACTTGGGGTTACCGTCTTGGGTGACTCCCAGCTGAGCACATCTTGTACCTTACCAGGGTCAACAGCAACTCCTTCTACTGATATGACATATCCTAGGAAAGCGACTTCTTTCATCCAGAACTCACATTTACTGAACTTTGTGTATAGCTGGTTTCCCCTTAGCTTTGTCAAAACTAGGCACAAATGATCCTCATGTTCTTCCTCACTTTGGGAGTAGATCAGAATGTCATCAATGAAGACAACAACAAACATATTCAGATATTCCATGAATACTTTGTTCATCAGGGTCATGATGTAGGTAGGAGCATTGATCAATCCAAAGGATATCACGGTATACTCAAACTATCTGTATCGAGTCACAAAAGTTGTCTTTGGAATATCCTCTTGACGAATCTTCAGCTGATGACAACATGATCTCAAGTCAATCTTTGAGAACACTCTGGCTCCTCGAAGTTGATCAAATAAATCATCAATCCTTGGTAGAGGGTAATTATTCTTGATGGTGACCTCATTGAGTGAGCGATAATCTATGCACATTCTCTGAGTATCATCCTTCTTTTCAACAAGGAGAACCGGTAATTCCCATGGCGAAGAACTTGGTCGAACAAAACCTTAATCTTGCAGCTCTTTAATTTGTCTCTTCACCTCAGCTAACTCATTAGCAGGCATCATGTAAGGTCTCTTGGAGATGGGTGGTGTTCCAGGAACTAGATCGATCAAAAATTCTATATCCCGGTTTGGTGGCATCCTAGGTAACTCATCTGGAAACACATCAGGAAACTCTCTGGCGACTAGCACATCTTCCAAACATATTCCTTTGGCGCTGCAAACTTTTATCCTTTGAGGTTTGTTTGTAGCAGCTCAAAACTTTAACTAAGCTCCATTTGGACTAGTTAAGGTGATCACCCTATTTCCACAATCCAAAATTGCTTGGTTCTTGGAGAGCTAATCAATTCCTAGTATCACATCTAGGAACTTGGTGTCCAGGACAATGAGGTTAGCTAGAAATTCTACCCATCCAATTAATATTTTAACTTCGGGGTAGCCTTGGTTCGTACTCAAATCAAAACCAGATGATTGAACCAATAAAACAGTTTTAAGAGGCTTTGTCTACAAGATATTGAAAATCTGCATAGTCATTGCCAATGACTTGAACCTTTAAACCTAGATTGAGCCCACGCTTGAATTTCTTCTAGCGTGCATCATCTGTAGCAACATCTTCTGGAGCGTAGCAAGCAAGTTGAGTGAACTTGTTGAGGTATTCACTCACTGACATTCCATCTTGCTTGAGCTCACGGAACTCATTCTTCTTCATTTCTACCTTACCATCTGGGATATGGGAGTGGCAAAAAACAGTAGAAAACTCTGCCTAAGTGATAGTATAGGGGTCATCATGGGCAGCACCTAGTTCTCCCACCATTTGGCGGCGATGCCCTCTAACTGAAGAGCGGCGTATAGAACATTCTCACGATCTGTGCACTGAGCAATTGCGAGCTTCTTCTCAATAGAGCAAATCCAATCATCTGCCTTCAAGGGTTCTGAGGAGTTGGAGAAAGTGGATGGGTGAGTTCTCATGAATTCTGCTAGCTTGGACTGTGGACAAGCTTGTGGAGGTGTAGCAGTGGCTTGGTTCTGCTAGTTCAACAGGTTAGCCTGGGCAACTGTACTATGCTGATTCATCGTGTTGTTCATGTTCTGCATCATTGTGTTCATAAGCTAAGTCTAAGCTGCCAAAAAGTGTCTCATGTTCTAATCTGTCACTACATGTGCTGGTGGTGGTGCATTGGGGCTGGTGTTGGCACTGGCACTGGCATTCGCATCCACTAGAAAACTGCAACTGGCTCTAGAACGATAGCAAGATGGTTGATACTCGCTCCAGAGTATATCAAAGGGTTTGATAGGTAAGAACGAAAAATAAGAGACGCGTGGTAAGGTCATATAGGGGAGCAGGTAATACAAGGACAAAATTCAACAAGGGACATAGCTGAAAAGGCTACGAAGCAAAGATGCAACAAAACCCTTCAACTTAGGGTATGGTTGTAACACAATGCTTGGGGCAAGCGTACAACATACCTGGCACACATGCAATAAAAATCCTAATAAACACGGATTATACATTACTAAACTGAAAAGGGCAACATGCTCAAACACAATAAGCACCAAAAACCTATCTTACATGGTAGTCATCTCAAACATACTCTCATCGGCTTGATTATCCCAACAGCTCCTCCATTGATCTCGAAAAGATATGAATAATCATCCTCCTTGATTTGATTCCATGCAGATGACCCGAGGTTTTGAGAAGTTTCATTAGATAAGATCAATTTAAACTTCTTAAAACAATATTTCAGCGAAGGAGATGAATAAGAATCTAAGAATAAGATGAGAGGAGACAAACTATTAAATACCAATTTGTTGGATTTATTTACAAAATAATTTTGAAGACCATGCTAGCTAGGGTAGCGACCTATAGTCGATATGGCTCTAATACCATCTATGTCGGGACCCGGATTTATGAATCCGAAATCCTCTGTGTATGCTGCACTAGTCTAGTATCACGCTAGTGTACACAGTGACAACATAGATGAAATACCATACCAAATAACGAATTAACTAAGAAAGAAGCAAATTAACATTAAATAAAACAACAAACCTTATGGTCAAAGTTAACACCACTATGTCTTAAGGGCTTAAGAAACAAATAAACTATTGCAGTGAAAATAAAATAACTTGGGCCATTCGACATGTCACAGGAAATCGTCTAGGGAACGCCTTTCTATTCATGTAGTCTTCATAGTACTCCTCATAAAACTCTGTATTTCCTAGTCCTTCCATAGCAACTGATCAACAAAGGCGTATAGCCGTGAGTACAAAAAGTACTCAGCAAGCCGTAGGGAGTAATGCAAATATATTCATGCAAGGCTCAACAAAGAATGGCTGTATGGTTCGTTTGCAGAAAGCAATAACTTAAATTTAAATACAATACATAGATTCAAAACATATTTATGAAAATATAATAAATAACTGGTAAATCAATGTTAGACAACACGAATAGGTTATTGAGGCTTCACCTAACACCATCTAAAACAATCATCAAACCACAAAATTCATCAGTGTTAACTTTACACAACAAAAACAACAGTGAACTCCCCGTTCACATCCCAACAATTCCACCTTCCAACATTTTATGAAACAACCTATACCTCATGTGAAATTCCAGGGCATATCTATGACCGTGGATAGGGCTATTCGAATAGTTTTACACTCTGCATAGGTCGTACTGCTTTACCCACAAGACATGATCGTCTCTTGTTGCCATGCAATTAACACACTTCCTTTGGTGTGTCGACAGAGAGATCATGACAAAGCCTTTACAATTCTCTATCTACTAAACTCGGTACTACCCACTAAGGTTTCACCCCTCAGGGCCCTCTCTTGAGTCATGTGAATCTACCCATCCATCCTGGAACCGACACCACTAACTGGCAGTACTCAAATTTAGACATTGCAAATTAATCAGCTAGGTTCTGTAGGGACCCGAATCCACCGATTCAACCCACCGTGTTTATCGTGCACTATTCCTGTGATCAACGCTTAGTGCAATTTTAACATTGGTACATATCACATCATACACAACGATAATAGAATAATAGTTCATTTATTGATATAGCTAAATGTATGATCTTATGACCAACTTACATTATTAAGCCACGCAGGCAAGACTGAGAATATAAGCTAATAATTAAGCAAATGAAAGTAGAAACGAGATAGCTCATTAGTTCACCACATGCAATTACCCTAATGACTCGTGGTCTTCATGAACTTCATCTTCCAACACAGTGTAGATTCTTCAACTGTTGATTATTGTTGTTTGGCAAGGGTGAGTACTTAAAGCACTCAACAAGTTGTGCATGTAATGCGCTTCTATTTATCTATATGTAAGGCTTATTCCAAAGGATAGGCTATCATGGCTATTTTGCAATAAGCAAGATTTATGAACAAATACAATGAATAGATTGTAAAGAATGTAAAACAAATAGCAATAATAAATAAATTCAAGATTTCTCAAGTAAACCAAGTTTCCAATCCTAAATCAAGTTCCAATCTTCCATATGGCCATCCCGCCATCCCAACCAAGTTGTCCAATTTATTAATCTAACCCTTAATCAGAATTCCGAGCATTGCTCAATACCATGAGCACGGCTATCCGAATAGTTTCACACTGCAGAGGTTATGCACTTTACCCACGTGATACAACCAAACACCACAAAGGCGAAAGATTATAACAAAGCCTTTACAATGCTCTATCTTAATCCGATACTACCCGCTAAGGTTTCAAGGTTGGTCTCAGTAAACCACATCCGTGGCCCTCTTGCGCTCGACCGGAACTCACACCGACCACGATAGTCATTAAAACGCTTGCAAATTATCTAGGTGGCCCATCCATGTGGTTGCATGATTGACTCAGTCAAAGGCTTGCAAGGTTAAGTCCTTAGTGTGATCAAGGCAAGACTTCCACATACCATCGCCCATCGGGCCCACCTTGGCCTCCTCGCCTTGCCACTTGCCCCAATCTAAGTTATTATCACCCGCTGATTACCAAGCACCACATGCCATCAACAATTCAAACATCGCTATGTGACATGACTCGCCACAACAACTCAATCTCATCGTGATCCCACATGACACACAAGTTCATAATATTGTTCCATATTCCATTAATCAAGATTAATTATCAATGATTCTGACACATGTGAGGACGTGGCATGGCTAAGCAACTAATACGGTCTAACCTCCAATGTTGATTATATTCATTAACCAACTAAATTAAACCAATCTAGGGTGACAATGGATCATGGCATACAATGACAAGGTAGGGTATAGATCAATCTGTATTTTAGCTAAACCCAATCTAATTTGAAACAGTTGTATATTTGAAATATATGCAATATTGTAAAACAAACATAGCAATTTTATAAACATGGGTTCAACATGATCAAAGCACAACTTGCCTTGGAATAGGTCCTGATCTGGATCTGAAGTTTGCTCTTGAGTTGCTTGATCTTCCTCCGAGCGCCGCACAATTCAACGCCTCACGCTGCATCAAAGAGAAAAGTAAATAAATACCAAAACAGAGAGCAATTAAACTCCAAAAATCAGTTAAAATTCACCAATAACTAGATCTCAATTTTACAAATTTTTAGATACTGGAATCACTCAAATGAAGTTACGATGCAAAAGATATAGCCTTTTGAAGTTTGAAATAAACATCAAATTAGAAAATCGTAAATTGAATTTAACAGATTTATTTTTATATCGAAAAGCGATTTATGACGTCGCGTGACGTCAGCCATGGACCGAACCAACCGAGCTCGACACGTGGCCTCGGCGCATAGACCTGGTCCACGAGACCTCCTCCGTCCATCGTGAACCCGCGCCAAGACGACGCCGAAACCCGCAGCGCCACGCTGCCTCGCCCCGATTGGTCGCGCACGCTTCGCCGATGCGCGACACGCAAGACGCATCTACGGTCCGATCCGATCGAACGGTGATAGACATGCGACGCGGTTCAATCCTCCCGCTCGCCGATTCGACGGTCAAAAACTCACCCGAGACTAATGGCGAAACGACGCGAAGAAAACCACCGAGATGAGGAAGAAGCTACGGCGACGGCGTTCGACGTGTCCTCGACGTGAACAAGTGGCTTCGCCGACGCGCACACCTTGGCGAATCCGATCTCGGAACCAAAACGCCAAAACCGCTGAATCGTGTGACGTTTTTAGCGAAACCTCGCGGGTCGCAGCCAGATCAACTCCGACGAGCTCCCGGGCGTGTTCTACGCCGAATCTCGCAAACCCTTCCGACCAAAAGTCGCGGCGACGATGACGATTCTCGGAAGGTGCGGACTTCTTAAATAGCCTCGACGACCACGCACGGTGCTCGAAAACCAACCGACGCGGCGGCGAGTCCTTCTCGGACACGACGGCGATTCCGAGTCCCGCACGGAGACGATTCACAAGAACCGCCCACGTGGCGCAACGAACGCACCGGATTTCCCGACGAGATCCAATTTGGGCCTTCGCTGGATCAACGGCCGCGATCGATTAGGTTACGGAAAGACACGATCCACCTCGACCACGCGATCACGATCCTATGGCTTAGGCGATTCTACGACGTGGCATGACACAAGCCATACGATCGCGATCCAACGGCTAAGCACGATTTCCTCTCGGGATCATGGGCTAATCGGGCGCGCTCCACTGGTCAAGACACGCAGTGTATGGGCCGAGCCCAACACTGCTCACCGATTTTCAAAAGGGTTTCCCAATTAAAATAATTCTAGAAATTCATTTTATTTATTTTAGGCAATAAAACTATTAGGAAAAATCCAAGAAAAATCTCAAAAATACTTTGAGACATTCTGGACTCAAATAAAATATTTTTGGCCAAACTTTATTTTAACTTGGCACAGATTTAAATACTTTTGATTAAAAAGCAATAAACTTGAAATAACATTTAATTCCAATACATCCAGAAAAATCCAAATAAATTCCAGAAAATCACAAATGCACTTTTAAACAGTAAAAACTTAATTAAGCCAAATTTTGGGATGTTACAAACCTCCCCCCCTTAACAGAATCTCGACCCGAGATTCAGGGCTAACTATAGAGTAGGTTCGGGAATTCTGACTTTAAATCTTCTTCTCGCTCCCAAGTGGCTTCACTTTCGGAATGATTGCTCCATTGAACTCGCAAAGCTTAATAGACTTGTTTCGGTCTTGCGCCCATAACATCCAAAATTCGATCGGCTGCTCTTTATAAGTCAAATCTTCTTGCAAATTCTATTGCATCCAACGGGTTTGCTGTTGGCACTCGAGACACTTCTTAAGCTGCGATACATGGAATACATCATGCACTCTCGCCAATGATCGGGCAACTCTAATCGATAAGCTACCTCTCCTCGATGGCTCGTAATCTTGAACGGACCCACATATCTTGGTGCAAGCTTCCTTTAACGTGGAATCTCTTAACGCCTCTTAAGAGGGGAAACCCGAGATACACATGATCTTCTCGTTCAAACTCAAATCTCGACGACGATTATCTCGCGTAGCTTTTCCGTCTTGACGTGCTATCTTTAACCTCTCTCGATCATTGCAACTTGACTTTCTCGCCTCTTTGAGAACATCCGCCCAAAACTAACGCTCTCCGCTTCATTCCAATTCAACGGGTACGACAAGCACGCCCATACAATGCCTCGAATGGTGACATCTCGAGGCTAGCTTGATAACTATTATTATAATCGATTTCGCATATGGCAAACATTTATCCCAAGAGGTAGCATAAGCTAAAGCACAAGCTCTCAACATATCCTCTAAAATCTGATTTACTCTCTCATCGACCACCATCCGTCCTCATGTGATATGTCAGACTAAAATTCAGACGGGTTCCCATTGCTTCGCAACTTATTCCAAAATCTCGAGGTAAATTGGGTACTCTGTCTCGACACAATCTTCTTAGGCACTCCATGCAAACATACAATCCTTGACATGTACAATTACGCTAAACGATCTCCGAGTAAGTGGTCTTTATCGATGAAATGAGCGACCTTGGTTAAACGATCCACAATAACCCAAATGGAATCGTAACCTTTCTGAGTCTTAGGTAGACCGGTGATAAAATCCATTCCGATTTCTTCCCACTTCCATTCCGGAATTTTTAACGGCTGCAACAGACCAGCGGGTCTTTGGTGCATGGCTTTTACTCTTTGACATACGTCGCATAATGCAACATGCTCAGCCACTTCACGCTTCATATTCGGCCACCAGAATCTCTCCTTCAAATCCTGATACATTTTAGCACTTCCTGGGTGAATTGAGTACTTAGAATCATGAGCTTCCTCAAGAATCAATTGTTTCAGCTCCTTTATATCCGGTACGCAAATTCGGCTTTTAAAGAACATGGTTCCTTGCTCATCCAGAGTGAAATCTAAGGCTAGGCCTTCTTCCTTTTTAGCCTTGATTTTTGAAATTTTATCGTCATCTTGTTGACCTTCTCTAATCTGATCCTCTAGTGTTGGCTTCACTTCTAGCGCAGCTATCATTCCTCATGAACGACTTCCAATCTTAGCTTCAAATTCCTTGCATAATTCCTGCTGATCCTCCATTGACACGGTATTTGCGCTATGGCTCTTTCGACTCAGAGCATCTGCCACCACATTGGCTTTTCCAGGGTGATAATGGATTCCCACGTTATAATCCTTAATTAGCTCCAGCCATCTTCGCTGTCTCATATTCAGGTCACTTGAGTGAATATGTATTTCGACTCTTATGGTCCGTGATATATCTCACATCTATTTCCTATGAGATAATGACGCCATATCTTTAAAGCGTGCACTACGGCAGCTAACTCCAAATCATGTGTTGGGTAATTCACTTCATGTGGTCTTAACTGTCTCGACGCATAAGCAACGACTTTGCCTTCTTGCATTAACACGCATCCCAAGCCTTGCTTCGAAGCATCGCAGTAAATGTCAAATCCATTCTGCACATCTCGCAATACTAATACGGGCCGTTGTTAAACGCTTTAATTCCATGAAACTTTTCGCATCTGGCGCCCATGCGAACTTCTTTTCTTTCTTCAACAATCGCGTCAAGGGTTTAGCAATTGTCGAGAATCCTTCTATGAACCGACGGTAATATCCCGCCATTCCCGTAAAACTACGGATCCGGGTAATGACTTCGTGGTTCCCAATGCAACATCAAGGCCCACTTTGTCGGGTCGATCGCCACTCCTTGGTAGTCATTACATGACCCAAGAATTCAACTTTCTCCTTCCGTAATTCACACTTGCTAAACTTTGCATATAGTCGATGCTCTCGCACTGCCTAAAACCATCCTTAGATGTTCTCGCATGCTCTTCTTCGGTCTTTGAGTAAACCAAAATATCGCCTATGAAGACCACAACGAACTTATCCAAGTAATCCATGAAAACCTTATTCATCATGTTCATGAAATACGTGGGGCATTAGTCAATCCAAATGACATGACTGTGAACTCATAATGTCCATATCGCGTAGAAAACGCGGTCTTAGGTATATCCTCCGCCGGATCTTCAATCGATGGTATCCTCGAACGAAGATCTATCTTGGAGAAAACTCCAGCTCCTCTTAATCGATCAAATAAGTCATCGATCCTAGGCAACGGATACTTATTCTTGATCGTTATTTCATTAAGTGCACGATAGTCGATGCACATTCTAAGACTTCCATCCTTCTTGCGAACAAACAAAACCGGGCTCCCACGGTGATGAACTTGGTCTAATGAAACCTTTTCTTGCAGTTCCTCAATCGCTTCTTCATTTCCACTAACTCGCTTCAGTAGGCATCCGATATGGTCTCTTTGATATCGGTGCCGCACCGGCGCTAACTCGATAACGAACTCGATATCACGGTCCGTGGCAATCCCGCAAATCTTCCGGAAACACATCCGGTATTCCTCGCCATCGCACATCTTCCATGCCGATGGCTTTCACGCTGTTGACCATTAATCGCCCATCTCGAATCAGCGGTCGCTGAAACTCCACTTTCTTGCCACTAGGGCCTTCCAAAGTCACGATCCTTCGCCACAATCCAAAACAGCCTTATGCTTTGACACCAATCCATTCCAAGGATGACGCCTAGGATTGCGCGTCTATCAAGATAAGATTCGCTAGAAATTTATCCCATCCATAAGCAACTTAGCTCCCAAACACCCAAGGCTAGATCTAAGCTCGATCCCGGGCTTGGACTAAGAGCACACACTTAAGATTCACCACTTTAAATCCATTCTTGGTTGCAAAACTTTGAGACACAAACGAATGCGAAGCTCCGTAATCAAACAAAAGCGAAAGTGTGTATCGAGTTGACCGTAAACTTACCCAAGACGACGCCTGCTGCCTCTTGAGCTCCATCCGCGTGATGTGGTTGATCCTTCCACGACCGTTGATCGCGCGATGCTCCGCCTGGCTTGGTGCGCGATTTCCCCGAGGTCGGGTACCTTGGCCGTGTCGCTCCCAAGTTGAAACGAATCGGCGTGATGCCTCCCTTCGTGGACACCTATTAGAAAAGTGCCTGCTCATTGCAGTATAGCATCTCTTCACCGCGGATCGCCGATTCCCTCCCGTGCATTGTTGCCTTGTGCCGAGTTTTAAAATTCGATTGGTATGGCGAGGTGTAGGAGTTGATGTCTTATTTGGTACCGGTGGTTGGAATCTAGCAAATTGCTGTGGTGACATCCTCAAACGTAGATGATTTGGACGTCCACCCTGATTGTTCATCAAGCGCTTACGGTTTTCACCTAGCTCTTTGCGCTTATCCTCTAGGATCAAAGCCTTATTTACCAGCTCACCAAAACTGGGAAATTGTGGGTAATCGCCCCACCTGTAGTCCTGAGTTCAGTCCCTTCATGAAACGAGACTGTCTGGCTTTATCTGTCGCTACGTCTTCAGGGGCATAGCGAGCTAACTGAGTAAATTTGTTCAAGTATTCGCCACCGTTGGCCTCCTTGCTTCAAAGCTCAACTCTTCCTTCTTAAGATCCATCATTCCTCCGGGACATGATATCTTGTGAAAGCATTAGTAAACTCCTCCCGTGTTATCTCTGTGGGGCTCCATGAGCGGCACAAGAGTTCTCCCACCACTCTGCGGCGGTCCTTCCAGCTTGATGAGAGGCGAGAGCACCTTCTCATTTCCTTCACACCGTGTGATGTGCGACTTCTTCTCAATTGTCCTAAGCCGCCATCGGCTTCCAAAGGGTTCACATTTCTGAAAAAGTTGGTGGCCTAGTCCTCATAAAATCTGATAGCTTTGACATAGGTCGAGGTCCACCATGATTGTTCGAGTTGCGTGGTTGTTGTGATTTATCACGCATTGGTCATCTCACGTGATCCGCCGCATCATTGTCCTGCATCGCTTGAGTCTGTGGCCGCCGTAAATGCTCCTAGATTCTCGCATGTTCATCGCCGGTGGTTGAGGGCCGCCCATCGTTGGGGTTGTCATTCGACGCAGATCCACTTCAAGCACCGTTGTTTCCTCGAGTATTCACCATCTGATGATTGCCTCTTAGGTTAGGAAAGGTAGATGTAGCATAGATGAGAAGTAAGAATTTCTAAAGCGGGGAAGATAGGTTATACCCAACTGAACAATTCTTTATTTATTCTTGGTATGGTGCTTATTTAAGCCTACAAGCTTTGCAACACATACCGCACACTCGCAATACAAAGAAGCAAACTAAACACGAACCTTAACGTCAACTAGAAAGGTAAAGACTAACTTAAAGACGCGACTCATACTCGAGTCTCAACACACTCCAAGGTCGACACTCACTCATCCACCACCACTGGCCGAGGTGATCCGCGATACACCGGTGGATGAGCGGGCATCGGAGCGAACCTATCCTCGTGACCTACTACTAGATCCTCTCGCAACAACGGGTCTCGTGACTCCCTCCGCTCCCACTCGCCTCCTCTGGATCCTCCTCGGACTCTCACCGTGGCTCGAACTCCCCGAGTCACGCGCCACTCGCCCTCAATCGCCTCCGTGGCCTCTCCCGGCTCGGTGATCATCCCGATGGTGAAGCACGGTCACTCGAGCTCCTCGCCGCCACTCTAAGTGCCTCGCATACGCAGTCTCCGGCCCCGGTAGTATCTCTCATGTGATCCTCCGGCAAGGGCGAACTCGCAAGGTGCGTCGCAAGAGCACACTCGCCTCAATCCGCCGCCTTCGCATGCTTGAACGTCCGGGTGAAGTTTAACACCGAATCGTGAAGCTCGCCGGCGTAGTCGCGGCAGACACGGCGAAGAGCAAGTCGAGCGACCTCGATTGCAACCTCGCACGAGAATCTTTCCGCAGAGATGTTGATTGGCTCGCTAGCTTCCTCGTTCTCCCGAGCGTAGATGATCAACTTGCAAATGAATCCTCGGTGAACACCATTCACCGCCCGGTGCCTCCTCGGTAAAGTGGACGATAGAAGCCTCAAGCGCCTCAAGTACTTCCACACTCCATGGCGAGCCGCCACCGACTCCTCAAAGGTCGGAACGATCGGCATCCGCTCCACAAGAACTTTGAAATAAGTTCTCCACCCGAAACGGCAAGTAAGACGGTAAATTTAGCAAAGGCAAGAAGTAGAGAATGAGATGAGTCGAGAGTGTTTTATTAGTCAAGTTTGGATTTTCTTTTAGAAAATAGTTTTGGACTCTCACAAGACACCTCCACACTATCTAGGCCAAGACCTACAACAAGATGCTCGATACCACCTCTCAGGGACCCGAATCCACCGATTCGAACCCACCGTGTTTATCGTGACTATTCCTGTGATCAACGCTAGTGCACACACTTAACATTGGTACATATCACATCATACACAACGATAATAGAATAATAGTCCATTTATTGATATAGCTAAATGTATGATCTTATGACCAACTTACATTATTAAGCCACGCAGGCAAGACCGAGAATATAAGCTAATAATTAAGCAATGAAAGTAGAAACGTAGATAGCTCATCAGTTCACCACAGCAACCGACAAGGCTCGGACCCTAATGACTCGTGTCTTCATGAACTTCATCTTCCAACACAGTGTAGATTCTTCAACTGTTGATTATTGTTGTTTGGCAAGGGTGAGTACTTAAAGCACTCAACAAGTTGTGCAATGTAATGCGATTCTATTTATCTATATGTAAGGCTTATTCCAAAGGATAGGCTATCATGGCTATTTTGCAATAAGCAGATTTATGAACAAATACAATGAATAGATTGTAAAGAATGTAAAACAAATAGCAATAATAAATAAATTCAGATTTCAAGTAAACCAAGTTTCCAATCCTAAATCAAGTTCCAATCTTCCATATGGCCATCCTGCCATCCCAACCAAGTTGTCCAATTTATTAATCTAACCCTTAACTGTAATTCCCGAGCATTGCTCAATACCGCGAGCACGGCTATCCGAATAGTTTCACACTCTGCAGAGGTTATGCACTTTACCCACGTGATACAACCAAACACCACAAAGGCGAAAGATTATAACAAAGCCTTTACAATGCTCTATCTTAATCCGATACTACCCGCTAAGGTTTCAACACTGGCGGGTCTGTAAACCACATCCAGGGCCCCCCTCTTGCGCCATGTGAATTACACCCTGACCCGGGAACTCACACCGACCACGATAGTACCAGAATTAAGACGTTTGCAAATTACTCACTAGGTCGCCCATACCGCACATGTGGTTGCATGATTGACTCAGTCAAAGGCTTGCAAGGTTAAGTCCTTAGTGTGATCAAGGCAAGACTTCCACATACCATCCGCCCATCGGCCCACCTTGGCCTCCTCGCCTTGCCACTTGCCCCAATCTAAGTTATTATCACCCGCTGATTACCAAGCACCACATGCCATCAACAATTCAAACATCGCTGCGTGACATGACTCGCCACAACAACTCAATCTCATCGTGATCCCACATGACACACAAGTTCATAATATTGTTCCATATTCCATTAATCAAGATTAATTATCAATGATTCGACACATGTGAGGACGTGGCATGGCTAAGCAACTAATACGGCCTAACCTCCAATGTTGATTATATTCATTAACCAACTAAATTAAACCAATCTAGGGTGACAATGGATCATGGCATACAATGACAAGGTAGGGTATAGATCAATCTGGTATTTTAGCTAAACCCAATCTAATTTGAAACAGCTTGTATATTTGAAATATATGCAATATTGTAAAACAAACATAGCAATTTTATAAACATGGGTTCAACATGATCAAAGCACAACTTGCCTTGGAATAGGTCCTGATCTGGATCTGAAGTTTGCTCTTGAGTTGCTTGATCTTCCTCCAAGCGCCGCACAATTCAACGCTCACGCTGCATCAAAGAGAAAAGTAAATAAATACCAAAACAGAGAGCAATTAAACTCCAAAATCAGTTAAAATTCACCAATAACTAGATCTCAATTTTACAAATTTTTAGAAACTGGAATCACTCAAACCGAAAGTTACGATGCAAAAGATATAGCTTTTGAAGTTTGAAATAAATATCAAATTAGAAAATCGAAATTCGAATTTAACAGATTTATTTTTATATCGAAAAGCGATTTATGACGTCAGCGTGACGTCAGCCATGGACCGAACCAACCAGAGCTCGACACGTGGTTCCTCGGCGCATAGACCTGGTCCACGAGACCTCCTCCGTCCATCAGGAACCCGCGCAGACGACGCCGAAACCCGCAGCCACGCGTCTCGCCCCGATTGGTCGCATACGCTTCGGGCCGATGCGCGACACGCGGCATGCATCTACGGTCCGATCCGATCGAACGGCGACAGACATGCGCGCGTTCAATCCTCCCGCTCGCCGATCCGACGGTCAAAAACTCACCCGAGACTAATGGCGAAACGACGGCGAAGAAAACCACCGAGATGAGGAAGAAGCTACGGCGACGGCGTCCGACGTGTCCCCGACGCGGAACAAGTGGTTTTGCCGACGCGCACACCTTGGCGAATCCGGATCTGGAACCAAACGCCAAAACCGCTGAATCGGTGACGTTTTTTAGCGAAACCTCGCGGCTGAACAGATCAACTCCGACGAGCTCCCGGGCGTGTTCTACGCCGAATCTCGCAAACCCTTCCGACCAAAAGCTGCGCGCGACGATGACGATTCTCGGAAGGTCGCGACACTTAAATAGCCTCGACGACCACGCACGGTGTTCGAAAACCAACCGACGCGCGGCGGAGTCCTTCTCGACACGGCGGCGACTCCGAGTCCCGCACGGAGACGATTCACAAAGAACCGCCCACGTGGCGCAACGAACGCACCGGATTTCCGACGAGATCCAATCGGGCCTTCGCTGATCAACGGCCGCGATCGATTAGGGTTACTAAAGACACGATCCACCTCGACCACGCGATCACGATCCTATGGCTTAGGCGATTCGGCGACGTGGCATGACACAAGCCATACGATCGCGATCCAACGGCTCAAGACGATTTCCTCCGGGATCATGGGCTAATCGGCCGCTGCTCCATCTGGTCAAGACACGCAGCAGGTATGGGCCGAGCCCAACACTGCTCACCGATTTTCAAAAGGGTTTCCCAATTAAAATAATTTAGAAATTCATTTTATTTATTTTAGGCAATAAAACTATTAGGAAAAATCCAAGAAAATCTCAAAAATACTTTGAGACATTCGACTCAAATAAAATATTTTTGGCCAAACTTTATTTTAACTTGGCATGATTTAAATACTTTTGATTAAAAAGCAATAAACTTGAAATAACATTTAATTCCAATACATCCAGAAAAATCCAAATAAATTCCAGAAAATCACAAATGCACTTTTAAACAGTAAAAACTTAATTAAGCCAAATTTTGGGATGTTACAGTCTGTCCCATACCAAACATGTGGTTGTACAGTTAGGCCCAGTTCAATGGCGCACAAGATTAAGTCCTTAAGTTGTCTCAGGCAAGACATCCACATCTCAAATGTGCTAGTGGCACCCCATTTACTGCACGATCACTTGCCCAAGGGAAGACTATTTTGTATAACCAAGACCAATAGGACACCTGCCATGGTACATCAAATTTTATTATTTCACATGTGATATGAATCCCATCGTACAACTAAGCATGTCTAAGCATAGCTAAAATAACCCAATGTAGATAATATGATTATGTCCAACTAATAATGTCCCAACCTAGGGATAACAATAGATACATGGTATTCCAATAATCAAGGTGGCATAATGACAACTACGTATATAGCTATTCCCGGCAAATTATTATTGATACACAAATAGCATGCAATTATATAAAACAAATTACTTTAACATAGGTTCAAGATGATCAAAGGTTATAACTTTCCTTGTTGATCTACTGCCGGTGCTGAGTTTTGATCTTCAAATCCTTCGTTTGCTCCCACTGGATTAGCGTCTACCAGAAAAGAAAGCAACAAATACAAATAAATAAAAAATAGAGACTCAAACAAGATCCAAACTGAAAATAAATGGCTCTAGAATGTAGAGCTTGGTTTTATAAAAATTTAGAAATTTGAATTGCCTCAATCGGAGTTTGCATGAGAGAGAACAGATTTTTGAAAGTTTATATCGCATAAAGCAATAAAGAAAGGATTTTCAAATTTTTAAAATTACTCTTCTAAGTAAAAATAAAAATCCAAATCACCGTAAAATATCAGTAATCTGAATCTTAATTTATAATAAAAATTTATTTTTTCTTTTTTCTTTTCTTTTGCATTAACTCTCTCTCTCCTAGACTTGCAGAGCCGAGACAAGCTTAGCAACATAGAATGACAACTCGGCAAGCAGCATAGCGCATAGCAGCAAGGACCAAGGAAGGGAAACAGCACACGGCACAAGGGAAAGAAGGCAGGGCTCCGGCCAAGCAACTGCTCAGCTCCAGCATGCTCCCCATCGGTGGCGGTAGGCCGGTCAGCTGGCGACGAGGCATGAACAGAGGCGACGAACACGATGAACCCACTTTGAAGAATCACAAGATTTGCCACGCAAAGTGCACCAAACTCAAAATTGATTGAGGGGTTACCTTTGCGACAACCGGTGGAACAAAGTGACTCGAACGGTTTTGGAAGAGGACGTCCGAGGCATCGAGAAGCTTTCTAGGGCACGTCGACTGATGTTCGATTTGCGCTCTGGGTCTCGCGGTGTTCCGGCCAAACGGAGGCACAAGAGGTTGGAATGAGCGGAGGAACGGGTTGAGCAATGAAAAGGGATCCTGGTACTCACCTTAAATAGGCTCGGGGTGGCTCGTAGAGATAGATATGCACGCATTTCAAGAAGAGTCCTTACCAGGAAAAACTCGAATTTCTCCTGAAAAAGAGGGAATTAGAACGGGAGAATCACGGGGATTAGTTGAGGATAAGGTGGCACACGTATTGGACACGAATTCGAAAGCAAAAATGTGCTGGATGGGAGCTCCAAAAGCTTGGCCATGGTGAAGAACATAGATACATGTGTGTTGGACCTTTCTCCCTAGGTTGAAGATGACATATGACAAGTCGGCCCCATTATTATTTCTTTTTCGAATTTAATTAGTATTGAAAATAAAAATGCTTTGAAACAATAGGAAAGAAGGTTCAAAAATTTTGAAAAAATCTCAAAAATACATTTAGACATTTTCAACTTGTTGTAAAAAGTTCAGAGATTTGTGATTTGTAATTTTCTACAATAAATCTTTTCGGAAAACTGAAAATAGAAAAATAGTTTTATAAATTCCAAAAAAATCAACAAAAATCTCAGAATATTATAAATAAGTAATAAAATATTTTTTGCAAATTTTGGGATGTTACATAATTATTCTATGTATTTGCTAGATGACACCAGATCCATGATGGGAGGCAGTAGGAGGGGGAGACAACTCTGGATCCACACAGGGACGCGACTAGAGCAGGTGGTAATGTCGGATGTACGCTGCGAAGCAATCGGAGGAGAAGGCGGTCACAGATCTGATGGCAGCCAGAGCGGGAGATGGTGAAAATGGTGGTAGAGACCGATGAGGAGGAAAGCTTGGTACGAACGTAAGCAGTGTGACAGGAGGTGGGAGGAGTGTATTTGGGGTTGTGGACAATTTGGGGGTGTGGGTTGCCTACATATGTGGGGTGGGTAGCTAAGGCAATTTCCCTATCGGGTCATAACCACTAGAGATATAAGACCATTCCTGATGGTTAACAAAACGATGATGCAAATATGTATTTTACCGATGGTTTTCCATTACCGTCAGAAAAATTTTATATTTTCTAGACGTCTTTACAAACCCTCTACTGATATTATAATTCCTCACAACCGGCTGTGGACCCATTAGGAAATTTAGAAACCAGCACAAAAGATTCCCAATAGTGCAACACTAGCTCCAGCACAACCACCGCCGTTGTTGACCACCGTGGCATTGTAGTTGAAAGTTTGATTTCACATGTGAATATTAGAATCTCAAGTAGAAAATTGAATATTTTTGGAATTTCAAGGTGGAATTAAGTTGAGTTTCTGACGTTAGATATTTAAAAAAATCAATCAAAACCTCGAATTTCAAGCCTTACCGACAGTAGCCATGAGGGGTGAGGCACAAAAGAGTGTGAGCGGAGGGATGCAAACGAATCAAATACGAATGGATAATGGCTCTGCCATACTTGTTTTTATATTTTCCCTAGATGTGGATACGAATACAGATAACCTAGATACAAATATTAATATGAATAATATAAAAAAAATATGGAATGAATATGAATTGAACCGAATACTATCACAAATATTTCTCGGAACTTGAAAACCATTTAAATTTTACTCACGAAATGAACAAAAAACAAAACTCATTTATTTGATCCAAACGTTCATGAAGAACATGTAACAGCCCAGGATTTGCATTCTCTGCTGAATTATGTTCAAAATAATAAATTATGTATTTTCAGGGTTTTTTACATTTTTTTATATTTATTTAAAATATTTTAATATTAAAGACAGCAATATTTAAATTTTTGAGCAAATTTTAAAGTTTGAAATCATGAAAGTATTTTTTTTAAATGTTGGACTATGTTAGGAACATCCCCAAGAAGTTTCATACTTTTTGGAGCTGGTTTGCTAATTTTAGAAATTAAAATTTGGTTTCTAGATTAATTAAATTAGAAAACGATTTGAAATTTGGGAGCCTTTTTGGGCCAAAATGGTAGCCTTGGCCCAGCCTGTGTACCTGAATATCCGGATAATCCGGATTAGTATTCGTATTCGATGAATAGTGAGCTATTGAATCTATATCCGTTTCTGATCTGATGCCATCTAACAATATCCGAACCTATAGAATATATCAGGACCTGAATATACAAATCCGGACCCTCTGTGTATATCGCACTAGTCCAGGATCAAGCTAGTGTACACAGGCTCAACATAGATGAATATCACAATCATACACAGCGAAAACATAATAAAAATCTTCATATATTAAGTATAAACCTATTGACTGATCTTATAGTCGACTTATATGACTATACCTCGTAAGGCTAAACTATGAATAACAAATTAAACCGCAGTGGAATGAAAAACGTAGATAACCCCCTCAATATACCGCAAGAAACTGACAAGGCTCGTACCCTAGACGTTCGCCTCCTCCTAGTACTTCTCTTCAAGAGTTGGTGTAGTCTTACTCAACTGGTGATTTTGTTGCTGGCAAGAGTAAGTACTTAATGCACTCAACAAGTTGTGCATAGAATGCAATTCTAACATAACTAAATGCAAGGCTTATTCCAATGGAATGGCTGGTAAAGTTGTTTTGCAGCAAAGCAGTATTTATAAATGAATACAATAAATAGATTGAAAAGACATTAAAACAAATAACAATAAATAATAGCTTTGAAGTATTCCTCAAGTTGAAAGACCATGTGGAGGTCTACCCACGTTTATGATGAGTATTTGACTAAATTTGAGCTTGGTATACTCTGGTTTCAGTTTGATTTGAATTGGATTTTATATTTGAAGCAATTTGAGTTCTGCCTATCTTTCCCGATGCTACTGGCCATGGTAGCGTGGTGCTACCGGCCGAGCTGTAGCACCGGACCCCAGAGCGGTGTGGAAAAACCTGAGAGGGTGTTTTTAGGGGATCAGGCAAGCCGATGCTATCGACCATGGCAGCCCGGTGCTACCAGCCGAGCGGTAGCACGGCCCAAATGGCTGGTGTGAAAATTCCAAAGAGCATCTTTTCTAGTTTGGGTGTAGAGCGGTAGCACTGCCCAAATGGTCGGTGTGAAAATTCCAGATGATATCAAAGCGTCCTTTCTCTGTTTCGGCTGTAGGGCGGTGCTACCGGCCAGTGGGGCGGTAGCACCGATCCTTATGAGCGAAAATGTTCCACAAATTGTGATTTTAGGAGTTTAATTGCATATCTTTTTGGACATTCCTATATAATGGGTGTTTCCTTGTTTTTAGACATCGGTGCTTGATCATGGTGAGGCGAAGGATGACCGGGACTAGGCGAGGAGCATCGGAGGTCCAGACGATCGAGGATTGCCAGAAGATGATCGGAGACGGAGTCAGTGCAAGTCTAGGAGACAAGGAACGGACGAGATGCTAGCTAGACACTGCGTGGATCAAGGAGGGCCATCGAATAGCGGGTCTAGTTAGTGTGCTTTGAAAACCGTGCAAGAAAACCCAGTTTGTTTGGTGGGTTTTGGGTTAGCCCTTGCATGGCTATGTGAGTGGGTCAATCCTAGCCCTTGATGGAGTGCCCTAGGGTTGAGGGACTCATCCAAGAGTGGTAGGTGGCCCAAGAGTAGTATAAATAGAGGGAGAGGGGTGACTTTCCTCCTCTTGAAGGTTTTAGATGTTTTTTGCTCCTTTGAGCTTTGCTCACTTTGTTGTGAGGCTTTGTAAACCTTCCTTCTAGAAATGCAAATCATTTTCTCTTATGCTTGAATTTACTTTATGCATTTAAATTCCGCACTTAAATTCTTGCAATTTACATTAATGAAAATTGGATTTGTCTCCCCTCCTTCTACATGCTTTTGGATTTGCCTCCTCTCCTACTAAAATGCTTTTGCTTCTTGTGCAGAGGATGTTGATTGATGGATGAATCTTCTTCAGATCATATCCAAATCATCTAGGCAATCCATGCATCTTTTCTTGCAAGAAATCAGTTTTGTGTTCTTGAGTGAATCATTCTTTAATATCGTGTTTGTAGAGTTTTGAACTTGTGTTCTTACTTGCTGTGACATGTGGGAGGTCCTCCAAGGTCATCTTGATCATCAAAACCCCACGAGTAAGTCTTAGATCGAGTTCTTGAGTTTTGATCAAACTTGGTGTATTCTTGCTTCACGGGTAAAAAGGTCGAAACTTTGATGTCAATCATTGTGATTGAAGGCTAGAATGAGTTCCTGACATCCTTAGGAGTACATCTACCAAATTTCATGAGTTTTTGTCCAGCCAATCAAAAGATTCCTCAAAATTTGCTTTTGAGTCGTGCTGTTTTCAGACTTGGTTCTTCAGCTATTCTTGAGCCCGGTGCTACCGCCCCCAGCGCGGTACTACCGGCCTCTGGTGCTACCAGCTTCCCAGCGATAGCACCGCCCTTACAGAACAGTTTGCTTCTTCTCATTTACTCCCTTTTGAGTATTCTCTTTGAGGGCTTGGGTGGATTGTTTTGTGTGGGGAAAATTTTATTTAGGATCATTCACCCCCCCCCCCTCCGATCGCCATCTCGGTCCTTCACAAGTAAACATGGCTGCCATCCCTAAATCATATTTCCAACTTTCCAATTGCATCCAGCATCCCTTTCCAAGTTTTCATTTACAAATTCTAACCCTTGACTGTAATTCCTGAGTATTGTCCATAACCGCAGACACGGCTATCCGAATACATTTTACACTCTGTAGAGGTTATGCGCTTTACACACACTACATGTGAAAGACCATGTGGAGGTCTATCCTTGTGTGTGATGAGTAATTGATGAGTTTTGAGCTTGTGTTGTTTTAAATTGATTTGGATTTGAAGCAATTTGAGTGTTGGTCTACCGGCTTTGAGGCTTTGGCTGGTTGGAGACCAGTCGTCCGACCCGAGTGGTGGGGCTTTGGTCGGTTGGAGACACCGTCCGACCTCGAGAGGTCGGGTCGTCCGACCCCGAGTGGTCGAGGCTTTGGTCGGTCGGAGACCGGTCGTCGACCGACCGAGTGGTCGGGTCGTCCGACTTGAGTGGTCGGGGCTTTGGCTGGTCGGAGACCAGCCGTCCGACCCCGAGTGGTCGGGTCGTCCGACCTGAGTGGTCGGGGCTTTGGCTGGTCGGAGACCACCGTCCGACTCGAGTGGTTGGGTCGTCCGACTCGAGTGATTGAGTCGGAGACCAAAGGAATGCACCTCGAGTGGTCGGGATGGAGACCGATGGTCGGACCACGTGTGGTTGGGGTTTTCTTTGGTCGGCGTAGTGTATATCTTTCTGTTGAGATGGATATGTGTTGTTGGACATTGCTATGTGAGTTGGTTTCTTCGTCTATGATGGTTGCAGGACTTTGGAGCTAGGTCATGGTGAGGCGAAGGAGATCAGGACTAGGCTGGGAGAGCCGAGGTCCGGATGATCGTGGTGTCGCCAAAGATGACCGAGGCCGTGGAGTAGCCGCAAGCCAAGAAGACAAAGGAATATATGAGATGCTAACTTGGAGCCGCTCGATCAAGGAGGACCGTTGGATGATCGGGAAGATAGAGAAGCGGGTCAAGTTAGTATGTTTTGAAAAGCGTGCCAAAACCCGTTGTGTTGTTGGGTTTGGTCACCATGCATAGCTGTGTGAGTGGGTAAAATCTCAGCCCTTGATGGAGTGCTCTAGGGTTTAGAGGCTCATCCAAGGGTGGTAGGTGGTCCAAGCACACTACAAATAGACAGGAGAGGGGTGTCTCCTTGAGATAGGGTGAGCAGTGAGGAAAGTGTACGTGAGTAGTTGAGAGTTGTTGAGAGTGTGTAAGGATCAAATCCGGCTCTTGGATGTTGACTTAGGATTGAAGCAGAACATCCAAAGGTGGGAATTGATCCTGTGTCACTATAAATAGAGGGTAGGGCAGCCTCCCTCTTTGAAGGTTCCGAGGTTTTTTTTGCTCATTTGAGTTTTGCCCACTTTGTTGTGAGGCTTTGTAAACCTCCCTTCCAGAAATGAAATGTTCTTCATTTATGTTCGTGTTTCATTTCCCTTACGTATTTACATTATGCACTTAAATTCTGTTATCTAATTTCTGCATTTACTTGCAATTTTCTTTACGTAATTTCGATTTGCCTCATCTCCTTCTACATGCTATTGAGTCTTTGTTGAAATTCATGATTGATGAACTCTTCTCTGGATTCGATGCTTTCAATCATCTAGGCAATCCTTGCGTTCTTGTTGCAAGTTGTAAATCTGTGTGTTCTTAAAGTGCGTAAAACGTGTGACTTGTAGTTCTTTAGTCTTGATTGGCTTCTGGTTCTTGTTGCCAAGGATGAAAGATTGCTGGATGAATCTTCTGTAGATCATATCCCAATCATCTAGGCAATCTACAACCTCTTCTATTCAGTTTTGCAAGAAACCAATTTTTATGCCTAGTAGAAGAAAGTGCCTTCAGATCGTGTTTCTATTTGTTTGAAGGGTTGTTTCCTCGTGTACTTACTTGCTATGATTTGTGGAGAGTCATCCAAGGATTTCGACCATCGACTCCCACCAAGAAGTTAGGGTGAGGTCTGTGTTCGTGACTCTGCTTTTGGTGTTGCATTTGTTAAACCGAAAAGGGACGGAACCTTGGTATCAATTCCTTCAATTGATGATTGAAATAGGTTCCTGACATCCTTAGAGAGGTGCACACCAATTTTCACTGTTTTTGGATCGGTCGATCAAATGTTACATCGATTTCTGTTTTTGAGATCGTGCTGATTTTACTATTCACCCGAGTAATCGTTCATCCGACCTCCGCAGTCGGGAGTACGCTCATCCGACCTCTCGCAGCGGGGAGTATCGCTCATCCGACCCGCCGGTCTGGGGTACAGATTCACCCGAACACTATTCACCCTCAAGATCGCTCATCCGACCTCGTAGGTCGGGAGCATCTATTCATTCGACTAGTCTCGACGACCGATTCGCGATCTTGTTCATCCGACTAGAGCTACCCGACCATTGCAGTTTTTACTATTCACCAGACCTTAACTGGTCGGAGCCTCTGTTCATGAAATTGCCTGATCGATGTTTCAGTTCTTTCTTTCTGGTCTTTTGGTGGTTTGAATTCTAGGGGGAGAGTTTATTCGAAAATTTTATTTGGCTCCTATTCACCCCCCCCCCCTCTAGTCGCCTTTTTCGATCTTTCAACATGATCATCTCTTTGCGCAACGTCATTAGCACACTTCTTTTGGTGTGCCATAGAGCGATCATGGTAAAACCTTTCAGAAAACCTTTATCCCAACACTGACCCTCCCGATAAGCCATACACTATCCCTTCTCTCAGCAGAGGTGAAGATTAGGACCGATATACTGTTAGATTGATGTGAGACCGAAGTACACCACACCCTCCGCCATAACCACACTTCCATGTGATTATCCGCCTGAGGTATCATATGTTAAGACATCAGTAATCCTGCTTGGTTATGTCTGTCCCATACCAGACATGTGGTTGCATGTTTGACTCAGTTCAAAGGCTTGCAAGGTTAATTCCTTAATTGACTAGGGCAAGACTTCCACAACCCCTCTGCCATTCTATCCCACCTTGGCATACTGCCCCTTGCCACATGCTCCAATCTAAATTATTTACCACCCCAGTTGATTACCATACACCACGTGCCATCAACTAGTCAACATCGTTTCGTGACACATGTCACTACAACTCAACATCATTATATGACAACACCCGACACATCTTTCGTAAACATGATCCATAATCCATTAATCAAGATTGACTTTGATATTTCAAAAGACATGAGTTATATGTGGCATGGCTAAGTATACTAAATACGGTCTAACCAACCCACATTGGTATCTATTAACAGCCAACTAATAATGAACCATCCTAGGGTGACAAATAATCATGGCATACAATGATAAGGTAAGTATAATTCAATTGGGTTGAATAACTTATTTTGGAAACAATTCTACACATATAATAGCATGCATAATTTAAATCAACATAGTAATTTTGTAAAACTGGGTTCAACGTGATCAAAGCACAATTTGCCTTGGAAAAGCTCTTGTTCTTACTCTGGACCTTGCTCTTGAGTCAACGATTCTGCCTCAGACACTCCGAGCACTTCAATGTCTACGTGTATCGAGAGAAAACACCAAATAAACACCAAAATAGAGAGCAAACAAACTCTAAAAATTAAATAAAATTCACCATTAAATAGATCCCAATTTTACAAACTTTTAGAAACTTTAATCGCCTCAATCGAAGCTCGTATGCAGAAGAACGGGCTATCAAAATACTCAAAAATCAAAAAATTAGAAAATCTGAAGGACCGAAATGGCGATCAGAGGGGGGAGAGTGATCACAAATAAAATTTTCCCCCTAAAAATCAAACCATCAAGAGATCAGATCGAATGACTGTACAATCCAAACAAGTGTTTGGATGAAAAGTACCCCTGACCAGGAGGTCGGATGAACAGTGCTCAAATAAACAAAGAAAACCGCACTGGTCGAATGAATAGTAAATAGCAAACTGGTCGGATGAACAGTGCTATGTGAACAATGTCCGGATGAGAAGTAAAAACTGCACTTAGATGAATAGTACTTCAAACTGGTCAGCGGCACTGGTCGGATGAACAGTGTTTGGGTGAATAGTGCTTAGATGAACAGTGTCCACATGGATAATAAAAATCAGCACGATCTAATAAAAAGAATCGATGTAATTTTTGATCGGTTAATTCAAAACCCGTGAAACTTTGTATGCACCTTCTTATGGATGTCAGGAACCTATTCCAGCATTCAATCCTACGGATTGACGTCAAAGTTCTAACCTTTTTTGAGTTTAATGAATGTTGCACCAAAACCGGGTCAAACACAAAAACTTCACCCTTAGCTTGCTCGTGAGGAATTGATGATCAAGATGATCTTAGATGACCACCCACAAATCACAGCAAGTAAGAACACCGATGAACAACCCTTCAAACAAACAAGAATGCGATCTACAAGAATCTTTCTTCTTCCAAGCACAAAGATCGGTTTCTTGCAAAAAAATGAAAAGAAGAGGTTGTAGATTGCCTAGATGATTAGGATATGATCTGAAGTAGATTCATCCATCAATCATTCATCTTTGGAATAAAATTCACAAGCATTTAGAAGGAGGGGAGGCAAGTCCAAATGTGTGAAAAGTAAATTGCAAGAATTTAAATTATGAAATGTAAATACTGAATTTTAGTGCTGAATTTAAAGCATAACATAAATGTTTAAAGTAAATTTAGAATAGAGAAATGAAACTTTTATTTCTTTAGAGGAAGGTTTACACAGCAACACAACAAAGTGGGCAAAACTCAAAGGAGCACCAAATCCTTCAAGGGAGAGACACCCCTCTCCCCCTCTATTAATAGCACACTAGGAGCAACCTCCACCCTTAAATGACAACTTGGCCCTCAAGAAGCCTCATCAAGGGCTAAGATCCACTCGCTCACTTATACATAGGCTAACCCGCAACCCAACATCATAACAGGTTTTATCCACACATACACTAACTTAACCACTACTCCACCCATGAACCCTTAATCCAACGATCCTCCTTCGCTTGAGTAGGGCTTAAATTAGATCTCATCCATCCACTTGTCCTCTCAGCTTGCACCCACTCCTAGCCTCAGTCATCCTCTTGCGACATCTTGACTGTCTGGACCTCAAATCTTCCAGCCTAGTCCCGATCTCCTCTGCCTCACTATAACCTAGCTCTGAAGTCCTGCAACTATCATAGGCAAGGGAAACACATCACATAGCATTGCTCAAAATGATATGCAATAAGTAATCAGCTGACCAATCACAACCAGTCAAGTCCATGACAACTTAAAGCTCTAATCAGTCAAGGCTCCGACCAGCCAAGACTCCGACCACTCAACTCAAATTGCTCAACCTAAAGCAAATCAACATCAAACATGAGGACCACAAGCTCAAAAACAGTCAATTACTCATCATAAACAAGAGTAGACCTCTACATGATCTTTCAAAATAATAATCTTTCTAATTATTTTTATATTGGAAAATCTCCTTTATGATGTCATGCTGATGTCAGCACCCGAGCCAGGCAACCATTGACTGACACATGTCTCTGGTTCATGCACCCGGTCCATGAACACCTACAGGTCCACCGTGGACTCGGCGTATGCGCCGAGCACATGACTGACATGCGGGACCTAGTGGCCAACACGTCATCATCGACGCAAGCAACCACGTCAGCAGTTAATCTGAATTGGCGCTGACCTAGCTGCCCATGTGGCATCCACATGTCAACTACCGAGGCTATCCACACAGGCCGACGACGCACGAAGCCCTATGGTCGCCGACGATGATCACCGAGGCCACCAACGGAAAGAGCTCTACTTCTCAGTTTTGGTGACATAGTTACCTTCTTCCCTGGAACACTAGAATATGGCGACAACAGCTTGAAAGTCCGACAGCCAAAGGTCCTTCAGTGCGACGGCGCTCCAGCGACGTTCCGACAATGTTAGCACATGCAAAAGATAGATCAAGCGATGACGGTTCTAGCATGACCACCCACAGCTTCGAAGCTCCACAGATGACAGTGAATCAAAGATATCTTCATTGCGGTGGTGCTTGCAGAATTTTCCAAATCTCAATGAAACGGTGGCATTTCTTGGCAATCTAATATAGGGCTTTGGTTACCGACCACGAGGCGATCTAGATGCGTGCATTTATTGGCCGAAGAGTCCATGTCCCCGCCAACTCAGAGCACATAGCCATGGCGGCCACAACACCAACTCAATGTCTAGGTGCTCCACGGAGACAGTGACCTATGAATCGTACGCATGTCGCAACCCAACGCCCGATGCCAACAGACGTAGCGCTATCTAGACCACACACGGAATCTAACGGTCGTGATCCACTAAAGTTCTGATCGATCCCCAATTGATCTCAGCCACACAACCATGATCCGACGGTCTTGTACTATCTTAGATGCCGGGGTGAATCTCATTCATCCGTCTGGAATCCAACGGTAATCAATCCAACGCTTCACGTCTAATGGGCTTCGGCTGGGCTAGAGCTAAGGAAATGGGATGGGCCCGCATGGGTTTTGGCCCAAAACTAATTAAAAGATTTTCCAGGGGTTTTATAATTAAAATAATTCCCAAAACTAGTTTAAACCAAAACAAATAGTAAAAATACCAGAAAAACTCTAGAAAAATCCTCAAAAATATTTTGGAAAACCCAAATAAAATATTTTTGGCTAAACTTTATTTAAACTTTCTCAATATTTAAATAATTTCCAAAACAGACCATATTCACTAATGATAAATAAATACAAATAAATTCCAGAAAAACCTCATAAATTCAGAAAATTCACAAAAACCATGTTACATCCAAATAAGCCAAAAATTGGGTTGTTACAGAATATGTATTAAAAATTTATTTGCATCGGTCGGAAACAATCACCGCTAGCGGTAAGGCAAGTGGTGGGCATCGTCCTTGGAGAGGTAAGTAGGTGTAGGTGGGGGGACTGTAGAGGAATGCAGTGATGTGGTGCAAGGGTATACGGTTCCAGCGCAGTCCTGTGGGTACTGCAACTTAAGCAGTCCCCGCGGGTCCGTCCGATCAAAAGCAACGGCCAGATCTCCGACAAAACACTGCAGCAAATACCGTGCGATTTTTCACTGTAGCAAATACTATCGTTTTTTTTTTGCCGAACCGGGCCATCCGTTGCATCGATGGGACGGCCCACGCGCAAGGTGGAGTCTGCTACATTCGTACATAAATGGCAAACGTCTATGCAATAGGTGTCCGATTTGAAAATTGTTTTCAAAGTCGAACCCAGTTGTCATTGCTAAATAAATTGACTGTCTTCTGATGTATATAGCAAAGCATATTCTAAGCAGGCTAGTTAAGCTCTTAGATGTGCCCCTACTTTGCTTCACAATCACAACTACATCATTTCATTCCACTGTCACACATCATAGGGTCATCACTAACGTTCCATCTCAGACGATTTTGACATTTGATAAACTAAATTGTACTTTGTATCATTCGGTAAGCTACTTGCATTGTGAAGCTGACACCAACTAAATGGATGGAGATGTCTAGAAGTTGATGGATAGATGGCATTGGCATACAATCATCAAGTGGGATAACAAGGAGATAAAAAGTGGACAGATTAAAGGTGGAAGGGGTAGAAAGGTGACCATAATGTGAGGAGATTCAGCACTTCGAAGTGGAAAAGGGAAAGGGGATTAGGGTTATGTGGCTGAAGCTGGACGACAAATAAAAATCAGCAAAGAGACATGGGAATTACGCTAGAGAGGTAGGAGTTTCTTAAACAAAAATATAAATCACATAAAGGACATGCATAGTGCAGCACCAATATTTCCTATGCTATATATTGTGAAAGGGATCTCCATTTTGATTCCTTCCCTGCATAGTCAGCTATTTTGTTCTGGAGCATCTAGTAGTGCCAGGGTTTCAAATATTGAATTTTCGACTGATTTTTTATTTTCAAAAATCAGTAAAAATCGGATGAAAATTGTTCGAAAATCTGAAGAAGATCGAAGTCAAAAATTTTGAACTCGGCGGTCAAACTATGGCGAAAAAAATTCAAAAACTAACCACTTTTTTACCGGTTTTGTTCGATTTTCAACCGATTTTTTATTTTCGATTTCGAGCGATTTTATTCGATTTTTGGCACACTCAAGGGAAATTAAAAAATCAAGGAAAATAGAAAAAAGAAAAAGAAATGGAAAAAATTCATAAAATCTGAATAAATCTAAATTAATCTATAAAATACCTTAGATAAATTTCAGAAAAAATTTAATTTATTTAGTACTTCTGGAAAATAAAAAAAACAATTAATAAAAAGGAACAGAAACACTGTCATATTTTTATAAAAATTTACAAGCTTTACTATACTCTAAAATTTTTATGGTACCATAAAAAGTTCCCAAGGATCAAGTAGTAAAATTTTTAGAAATATTATACTTCATTTATTGCCCTAGAAAATCAAAAACTGAAGAACATATACAAAGATAGTAGCACTGTCAGAATTTTAAAAAAATATACATGTCCGACCATCATATGAAAATTTTATATAATCATTATCATTTCCTCAGAACATCACATAAAAATTTTAAGAAATATTAGACTTCATTTATTACCCCTAGAAAATCAAAAACAGAAGAGCATATACAAAGACAGGAGCACTGTCATAATTTTTTTTAAAAAAATACATAGGTCTGATCATCAACTAAAAATTTTATAGCATCATTAGCAATGCCTCAGGACCTCACAAAAAAATTCAAAAAAATTTAACACATTTGTTAAGTTTTTCCAAATTTCCCCCAAAAAAATTAATTTGAGTATGAATTGGACCGGTTTACCGACCGGTTTTAAAAGCCAAACCGGTTAGATAGGCTCGATTTTCGTAATTTTTGAGTTGTTTTTATCGATGTTGTGAACCCTGATTAGTGCTACTCTATTCTCACAGAGCAGCCATCTATAGCCTTATAGAGATAATCATGGAGAGAACTAATTCAACTCAACAACTGGATAATATTGGAGCTACCGAAGGCTTACAAATTGTAAATAAGATAAATTGTGTTCGTTGTTGGGTGGTGGTGTCGTGGATAATCGACTAGGATAATAACAAACTATTATAATGGCTTCTCCGGAGTGTACTAATTAGTGCAAAACCTTCAGCACGAAAAAGAAACATAAGCCTATATTTTTCCATATAGGCCTATCTTCATTTCATCCTACTGTTTTCAATTTGATGATTTCTCCATTTTTTTTATGTATAGGATGATTTCAAATAACATTCATGAAAATAAAACAAAATGTAGAATGATTTATTCTCCTGCACATGCATTCATGCGGTGCATGTTTCAGAGGAATTAAATATGGGGCAAGTAGTTTATTTAAGATAGGGATTTATAGTAGAATTAAGGCAATTCAGAATTTTCATTTGGAGTTGATTGTGTCTGATTGAGATGCATACATGAAGTATAATACAGTTTTGTTCACAATACAAGCAAGCATGCATGCATATATATAACATTTAGCTCAAATTTCGTTTCATGCATTTCCTTCTTGAGCTAAGTTCGCACTGCACATGCCCGTCTCAAATTAGTTTATCTGAGCTACACGAGCGAAACATCTGAACAACTTAACACTTACATATTTACACAACGCTAGCTGGACAAACACAACTTTGGATGTTTTATTAAATAATGTATTCTCAAATATCAGTGAAAACATATATATGGAATATTTGAGGCAATAGAAGAGCACATGCCTAGTTTCTTAAAACATAATCAAAAGCAAGCAATAGTTTGATTTCGAGACATGGTCCATGAAGACATAATATATGTAAGATCTGTTGAAAATGAGTTGAAACGTGGGCACATCAAAGAGACTAGGTAATATTGCGCGCTATGCCGCGCTGCGCAAATCCTAGTTCGGATTTTTTTTTTTGCAAAAAAAGGTAGAAGGATCTAAATATAATTTTAAATCTTTCGGGTTTAAGGAACTGACGTCTGTGCTGAATTGCGGGACCACGATTTTCTTTTTTTTGCAAAATAACCAAACCCGTGTTGAATTTGCGGGATCGCATTTTTTTATTGCAAAATAACCGGACCTCTAAATCTTTCAGGTTTAAAGAACTGGCGTCCATGTTGAATTTACAGGCCCACGGTTTTTTTCACAAAATAACCGGACCTAAATGTAACTCTAAATCTTTCAGGTTTAAAAACCGGCGCCTATGTTGAATTCGCAGAACCACGGGTCGTTTTCGTAAAATAATCAGGGACATAAACATAATTTTAAATCTTTCGGGTTTAAAGAGCCGGAGCTCATGTCGAATTCGCGGAACCACATGGTCTTTTTTGCAAAAATAACTAGTGGAAGGACCTGTCCAGGATTTCTGATTTCCAGAGGGCTTTTTCGAAAAAATGATGGCGTGGCGCCCCTCCCTGTGCTGGAACCCTTCCACGCTACCCGCACGCGATGTCGCGCCACGCAAAAAAAATTGATCTGAGTTTTTTTCTATAAAAGACATAATTTCGGTTTTCTTGATGGTATTTTAAAAAAAATCGGTTGGTTAGGAGCCGTCAGCGGACTTGCGTAGCAAAAAAATTGGGCGGTTTTTTTTTCTGCAAAAAACATATCGACAAATTTGCGTACCAAAAAAATTGTCCCGTTTTTTCATGCAAAAAATGTATCGACGAATTTGTGTAGCAGAAAAATTGGGCGGTTTTTTCCTACAAAAACGTAAGAAGAGCTAGACTAAAAATTAGTTAGCTAGGAGCCATCAGTAAATTTACATAACCAAGGTTTTTTTCTGTAATGATCCACCTGAAATCTTCAGGTTTTTTTGCAAAAAAACGTAAGAAGAACCGGGCTACCACGATTTTTTTTTGCAAAATAACAGGATCTAAATGTAATTTTAAATCTTTCAGATTTAAAGAACTAGCGGTCGTGTCGAATCTGCGGAACCACGGTTTTTTTGCAAAATAACGGGACCTAAATGTAATTTTAAATCTTTCAGGTTTAAAGAACCGGCGATCGTGTCGAATCTGCGGAACCACGGTTTTTTTGCAAAATAACGGGACCTAAACGTAATTTTAAATCTTCCGGCTTTAAAGAACTGACGGCCGTGTTGAATCTACGGAACCACAAGGTCCTTTTTGAAAAATAACCGGTGGGACCTAAACGTAATTTTAAATCTTTCGGGTTTAAAGAACCGGCGACCGAGTCGAATTTGCGGAATCACGAGGTCATTTTGTAAAATAACCAGTGAAAGGATCTATCCGCGATTTTGAAAAATTGAGCTGAGGACCTAAAGGTAATTTTGCTTTTTCTGGAGGGCCTCAACGCGAACACGATGACGTGGCGCCCTGGTTGGCCTCCAATCCCCCCTAATATATATATGAGCGTGCGAGAGGCTGTGAAATCTTCCAAGCTTAATATACGGAATATATATATATATATATATAATTATTTGCCAAACATGCTGGTCCTTCTGGTCCAATCAGTAAGGAAAAAGGATGGTATCTTCAGCCAAAAGACACTCAGTAATTGCACTTTATTTTCCAGTCTTTTTCTTCTAGCCCAAAGGAATAAACTAATAAATAGTATCATAAATCCCACAAAAACCACATAAAAATAAGAATGTGGTACCCTTTGTTTTCCAATGGTTGCCTAATGGTTTAATTTTTTTGTCCGTGATTAAGTCATCTCGTTATAGTGGTTAATTTCCTATGTTTTTTCAGAGCTCTATATATGGTGGACAAAATATCCACCCGAATTTCCCTTGGTCGCTAGCTTACACGTTCCTACAGAAAAGAATTTTTGTACCATTTGAAAACATTTGTATCATTCTCTGATTGAAAACATTAATCTCTAATGGATAAAACTAAAACTAGTTAAGAGTCCGTAGTTTCTAAATTGTCGCAAAACTTAAAAAGTGATCTCTCACACACACATGAGCAAGTACTAGTCATGTGTCCGTACGTTGCAACGAAAACTCAATTTGCGATAAAAAATTTATTTGCAAAGAGCATTAACTTTAGTTATGTTTCAATAGCAGGAATGGCTTATTCCTCCGAAGAGATTTGAGAGGGAGAGTTGAGCACGCCGGATCGAGTCGGGGGGCGGTGGTGCGGGGTTAAAGTGGTTTGAGATGAAGATATCATGGCTGGAGCGGTTTAGGGCTGCGTGAGAAGACGAGAGGAAGGGGTGAGGCTGTCGGGTTAAATCCCCTTCTATCTTAGTCGTTTATGTCAGATCCAATGGATCAGGTACTCTAGGGGAGAACGGACCACCGCCATCAACTCCTAATTAGTAGTAGTAGAGATACGACGGCAACTTTAAAGAATTTGGTTTTTTTTCCTCTTTTTTCTCCTCCCCTTTCGTCTCGAGTGCAGTCTACTGCACTTTGTAACTTTAAACTTTGTTTTCTATCCTCATAATTTAATCATAGCTTTAGCTGTCTTAAAAAAGAGAGAGGAGCCATGGCCATGGTCTCCTTCCATATCATTTCTTGCGCCCCCCTTGAATCTTTTGTATTGCTTCTTTCTCTCTTTCTACTGTGTGTATGAGCCTTCCTTTCCTCTGTCTCTTCCTGCGTCTCTTCGTATGTCCTCTATGATGGAGATGAAGGTGGCCTTTTACAGGTAGAGGAGAGGGCAGCCAGGCGTGTGAGTGTTCAGCCTCTATGATACGGTGGTGCCTTGTGATCACCAGGATTGGCGCGTGATTTGATTATGCAATTCTTGCCTTTTAATCTCTGCATTTCCATCCGAATGAGATACAATGAAATAGGATTTTCATGTTATAGGATATGGTGAGTATGTCATTCCATCCGAGCGGGATATAATGAGGAAACTCTTTCATTTATAAGAGATATGAATAAAATCCTTTCATTGTAAGGAGATGTGATCACGAATATTTCCCCTTCCATCTCAGCTGTTTATGTGAGATCCAACGGATCAGATACTCTAGGGGAGAACGGACTACCGTCATCAACTCCTAATTAGAAGTAGTAGAGATAATGGCAGTAGTTCGTTGGGTTACTTCCATAGCTTTCAATTGCTTTATCATCCAAAGCCAACCTTTCAACTGCTTAGAAAAAGAAGGAAAACTCTGGAAGAAACCACAATAAAAAACAATACTGCCACATTGTCACGTGCGCTTAGCAGAAGACGTGAACTTGTGAAGTAGACAAATGAATAAACAAATAATCTAAGACACGAACAGACGCATCCAGGGGCGAAGCAAGGAAAAAATAAAGGATGAGAGTAAAGAATCAGGTTGAATTGGGATAAATATATTAAACAACTTGTATTGTATTTTTATTGGTTCGAGGGTTACTAATAATACTTTATTATTTGAGAAAAACTTATACATCATTCTCTTATCAAACTTTTGTAAATCTATGAACAAGTTAACACCAGTCAATCAAACAAAGCGGATATTGTCTCTATTCAACCCATTTACAATTGACAAAAAAAATCACAAATCAAAGGAGAGACTCACATTGACTATTTGATATTTTGGTCAGCCTAGTTAGTCGGTTAGGCACTCGTTGACTCACGCTGCGCTGCTTTTCTTGTCTATTCATCATCGCCGCGGTGGATTGCCCGTCGCTGCACACCCACACCCTCGCTAGCTCCCTGACATGCACTCTCCAAGACACGTGTCAAGCGCCCTTTGACTTGATGGGCTACCATGCCCTCACGAATGAAAGACGTTGAACCACCCCTCTCTCTCTCTCACTCACTCGCTTTATGGTCTTTGTGTGCGTTTAGGGTTCGAGTCTAGTTGTGTAAGTAGCAAACAAAGTCACCAATTGCCAAATTATGCCTCTAATAAACAGCAGCCCACCAAGCCATATGGTACATAAAACAGCTCATAAGCCAAGCCCGAGAGTGTATGTATTCGTTGTCACAATACCAAAAATTGAGCATAAATGATAAACAAGTATTTAAGGTCTAGTGGCTAGAGGAAGGGCTCCAGTCTAACGAAGCCCCCCATTGGCTACGTGAAGGACCAAAAATGGCGACTAGAGGAGGGTGAAGAGCTAAATAAAATTTTTCCTCAAAAATTTAAGCCATTGTTCTAGCTAAAAAAGCCAACCAAAAAGCTCATCTAGGCTAGAACTGGGCAGAAGTTCCGTGCTCTCGAAGGTCACGACCACTTCCCAAGTGATCCTTATAGGTCATAACCACTCCTCAAGAGGTCAAAACCACTTCCTTAGTGGTCAAGACCTCTCCACACAGTGGTCTAGACCACTTCCCAAGTGGTTCTTAGAGGTTAAGACCACTTTCACAGTGATCTAGACCACTCCATCAAAGGTCATAACCACTTCCCAAGTCATCCTTAAAGGTCAAGACCATTCCCCAAGAGGTCACGACCACTCTAGAGGTCACAAAGGTCACCCACTATAGGAATGATCACACGAGAGGTCACAAAGGTCACGACCACTCTAGAGGTCACAAAGGTCATAACCACTTAAGAGTGAAGCCACGACCACTCAAGACAAAACCATGACCACTCTAGGCAAGGCCATAACGTCTCAAGGCACAACCACAATCACTTAAACCAACTTGCTCAAGACTAAAGTAAACACATTTTAAACTCAAACTTGAGCATCAAACACAATCAATTACTCATTACAAATATGGGTAGACCATCACATGATCTCTCAATATCTCCCTTGATGAGTATATTGACAAACATTAAAAAGGCATAAATTTGAGTTTGAATTTAGGAAGAAGAAAGCAATTTGATTGCAAAGCCACACTTCATCCAAATGCAAGAGAAAGCAAAGATCATGACCAAGTTGGTAAGAAAATATTTAGAGCAATACTAGAAAAGAACAAGTTGTCCATAAATGCTCTAAAAACCAAGAAAAATCTCACAAAACTCAATTTTGCTCATGATCGAAAGAAAAGAACAATTTTCACCACGACCATAAGAAGCAAGAAAAAGATCTATATTTCTCACCAATAAAGATGCATTTTTCATATTTCTCCCCCTTTGTCAATATAGGCATCAAAAAGGAAAAACATGTATTCATGAGATGCATCCTAAAAGAACTTTGAGGATTATCCAGATTATGTTAAACTAAGTCATATACAGTGGCATATTTCAAAATCCATGCTAGCAAGCAAAAGTAACCCTATGCTATTTTTGCATGATTTCAATAAGAGCAACATTTAGCATAATCTCTAGACTAGAAGCAAAGCCATGCCATGGATCAAATGGACAGCCTATAGTTCAACCCAGTCAACACTTTGAGGAGCTACAAGTGCACAAGAGAACCTTCTTACTCAATTAACTTTGGTGAATGCAAATTTTAGATTTTAACGCTCACAAAGAGGTTTAGAGAGCTTATCTTGGTAAAGCACATCCTCGACTAGGAGCCATCAACAAAGGCCTCCTAATCTTCACTCTCTTTCTCATTTTTGTTTTTACACACGCAATGAGATTTGGAGAGCTTATCCTAACAAAGCACTTCCTCGACTGGGAGCCATCGACAAAGGTCTCCTAGGCTTCACTCTCTTTCTCATTGTTGTTTGTTTTTTGTATTTCTCAATTTTTGATTGACTCATGCCATAGTCGGCCATCTCAAGCATGACACTTAAAAAGAATGGTCTTCGTCATACACAGTACATTCCAAGTTCATCCCAAATGCAATGGAAAGTAGTATCATGAATGTATAGTGTTGAGATCAATCTTAGCATACATAAGTCAATATTTGATTATTTTTAGCACTTAGATTCATGAGCAAATGAAGAATTCTAGTATGAAACAATTTAGCTCCGCCCAAGTTGCTCTAGGGACTCTAGTAGAAATTCGAGATTTCACAAAACAGGGCATATGCACCTAGGGAGGAGATATAGCAAGTAAAAGCTATAGGTTTCACCAAGTTTTTATTAAGCTCAAATTTAATTTTCTGTAGGCTTAGCATGATGAATTAATATGAACTTAGACATGACTATGCTAGCAATGATCCTTAGAAAAGTAGGAAGGTGCATAACATGAATGAGAATACATTTACATAATAGACAAAGCTCATGTAAGACAGAAAATAAAGTCTATATAAAATGCATGATGAAAGAAAAAACTTCTCGAAACTCCCCCTCAATAAGTGAATCAATTTTAAGCACAAATCTGGTTCAAGTTGAGTTATTAGCATAAATAAGTTCATAAACCTTCAAGTAAACTCCACTGAAACCAGAAACACAGAATGAGAAGAAGTCGAGAAACAGAAAACTAGATAGTCTATAAAGCATAGAAAAGGTGAAGAGAACATTATGGCTCAGACTTGCTCTCATCTCCCCATATGACTAACATAGGAAAGCTGACTCTACAACCCAAGCTAGGGAGTACACATAGACCATGTCTATCCAAGGGATCCAACACCTACTAGACCTATAAGACTGTGAGGAAACTCAACCTAGAGAGAAGAGAGAATAACTAATTAAGCATGACAGCAACCTATAGCATAAGATAAGAGATCCATACAAGTGAAGAAGTGAACTCAAAACTCTCGAAATAATGCCTAAAAACACCCAGAAGATACAAAAGAAAGGAAATACTAGAAGTAAATGATTATAATACATAATATACAAAACCAGCTCCCCTCAAGAAATACCGTAAGGGCACACAACTCCAAGTTCTCTCCTCAAGGCCACAAACCTAGAGCTATCTAAAGGTTTAGTAAAGATATCGGCAATCTGGTGGTTACTTTCCACAAACTGGAGCATTATATCACCCTTCTCTACATGGTCTCTAAGGAAGTGACATATGATGTCTATATGCTTGGTCCTGGAGTGTTGCACTAGGTTCTTGGCAATATGAATGGTAGAGGTGTTATCACAAAAAAGTAGAACACTATCTATAGCTAATCCAAAGTTCTGCAAGATCGATCTCATCCAAAGCACCTGACTATAGCAACAGGCTGCTGCCACGTACTCAGCCTCAGCGACGGACTGAGCAACTCCAGTCTACTTCCTAGATGACCAAAAAATAGGAGAAGTGCCAATGAATAGGCAAATACCAGAAGTGCTCTCCCTATCTATTCTACAGCCAGCAAAGTCTACATCTGAAAAAGCTCTAAGAGATATACAAGAAAAAGAAAAGTATCAAATACCATAGTCAATGGTAGCTTGAAGGTACCTGAAAATGCGCTTCACCGTCTGACGATGAGAGGCATGAGGAAAGGCCTAAAATCGAGTGCACAAACACATAGCAAAGTATATGTTCAACCTTAGAGCAGAGAGGTACAAGAGAGAGACGATTATGCTCCTGAACTAGTGAAAGCGAGAGGTCGATGACTCAGTATTGGGACAAAAAAGTGCAGAACGAGGAACCTAATATTGAGCCACACTATGAGTAGATGACACAGTCAAGGAAGCAAAAGATTGAACTCTAATGTCTCTCCGATGCTCAACTCTCACAAAATCAAGAACGACACCTGCAGAAGATATGCGAGCAGGTGCCGGGTTGGTCCACCGATGTGCAAAGATCGAACCATCCCAATAACGCTGCCCAAACCTCCTACTAGTGACAATATCATGTCGCTGATATCCACCTCGATGGGAAAAATGAGGAATATTAAGAGGACGGCAAAAGGACTAATCAAGAACAGCTCCAGGACCAAAACCAGAATGAACAGCCTGAAAACTAAGTCCTAGACGATGTCCAACAGCAGAAGACTAGTCTATCAAGGAATCATATGTGCCTTAGGAGCACTCAGAGTCTGGTGACTGAGAGCATCTAGGCTCCCTATTTTTGTCAATTATGCTTATTATGAAGGTTTTGGTTTTGATGATCAAAAAGGATACTAAAAAAAAGTCCACAACAGCTGTATTTGAAGATCAAGGCTAAGGTGTTTGCTTTTTAGTTTTGGCTTGAAATTGTTGCTTTTTAGTTTTGGCTTGAAATTGTTTCAAGTCATATAGCTAGATTCACCGTACTATTAAGAGGGATTATTCATAAGAAATGATCTTGGTTCATATGCAAAATCACTAAGATTACTTGGAGCATAGGACTTTTCAAATCTCTCATTAAAAATCCAAGTTTTCCGTCTTAGCCAAAAAGATTTCTCTCCCAGACCAAGCATCCTTCTGGCGCTCAAACATTATCAAAGTTCATTTCCAACCGAGCGCACACCATGTGCCCCGGACCAATATTTTCAGTCCGGCGCTGAGAAGTATCTTCACCGAGCGTATTCCATGTACGCCGGACCGACTTTTTCAGTCCAGTGTCAAGATCTCTTCCTTGATTCTTTTCAAGCGTACACTATTTTTGTCGGACCAATCTAAATTCTTTCTTAAATTTAGTCCGACATAAGTTATATTTTTACTCTAATTTCTAGTCTGTGTTAAGAATTATTTTGTTTAATTCTTAAACCAGATATATGAAGTTTGATGCGGACCAGAATTTTATGTGTGCGCCGGACCAACTTTTTCGGTCCGGCACAAACATCTTTCACTCTGATATAACCAGCAGTTTTTCCCTTGTACGCTGGACCAACTTTTTTGGTCTAGCGCAAACGTTATTCGCTAGTACTCAAAAGAAACAAAAACATGTATACGCTGGACCAACTTTTTTGGTCCGGTGCAAACATTGTTTTTGCTAATATCAATATAAGTCAAAATATGTGTACATCATACCATCTTTTTCAGTCCGGCACAAACTACCTTGTCAAATATATTTACGACGGACTGATATTTTTGGTTCGGCGCAAATGGGTCACTATGAGTACAATAATGCATCTCAAATCCTATGTACCCCGGACCAAAAATTTCAGTCCAGCGTGTGTGTATACTTTGTCTTATGACTCATATACTCTAAAATTCTTATAAAAAGGGTAGCAGTTGACCTACCCCATCTTTCCTACCAACCCCCAACGGGCAAATGGCAGGTACAACGGTTATTTCTGTTCAGGGTCTATATATAGAAGGCTTGGGTTCTCAAACCAGGTATCATTATTGAGCTTTGCACATACTCATCTTTGATATCCTGAACACCGTTGACATCTTTCAAATCATATACAACTCTTTGATGTTTAGAATTCCTGAGCTTCATTTCATCAAAGAGTTTGAGCTTCAACTCACAAACATTCATTCTGAATATTTAGAGTACTTGCTCCAAGCTAAGTCTGGTTTGCATTTAGCTACTGAACCAAGAGACAGGGCTTGTGGATGGTCTATTACTCTTGGAACTAGCTGTTCCTAGACGGTTGGAGAAGTTGTTGGTGCGACCTATCCAGCAGAGATTGTGGAAGGCCACCATTGCTGTGAAAGGTTGAGACTCACCTCGCTGGAGTAGTGAAAGAGTCAAAATAGTGGAAAACCAAAAGCCATTGAGATTGGCTGTTTGGTGGAGCAATACTTCTGGAGAAGTGCTCTAACGGGGACGTAGGAGTTTCAGCTCTGAACCTCGGTGAAAAATCCCTGAGCTCTCCTGTTATTGTTTTATCTTTGTTTATTCGTCTTGCGTTGTTTTCTCATTTGAAACTCCTCTTCTTTCAAATCTTACTCAAACAGAGTTGTGCTGAATATTTATACTAATTGCTTCCGTCTCTATTTTTTATTGAAAAAAGTTTTTCATAAGAATCAAAAAGTTTTTAAAGTTGCCTATTCAACCCCCCTCTAGGCCAACTTGATCCTTACAGTGACGACCCTAAATACCTCTAAGAGCACGAATACGCTCACGACGTGCTATCTTGGTACGCCTGAAGCAGAAATCATCTAAGCGCCCATCCTTCTGACAGAAGGTGCAAGAATACTTCGTCTTACTAGAGGCTGAAGCTATAGAAAGAGCAACCTTCTCATCAGAGATCCCACAGACTATACCAGCTAACCAAAATATTGTGGTGCTAGACTTAGGAACAACTACAATCTCTCCACTCTTGGAGGTACGAACAATTGAAGGAGGATGTGTTCGAATGTGCTTCAAGTAATAAAATCCTAAATGCTGATTAAATCTACTGATTTTGGATTAGTCTAGGATGAGATTGAGTTTCTTCTTGCCTCCAACAAACTTCTCAAGAGTGCTCATAAGGTACTCACATTCCTAGAAGAGAAAGGCACATGAAGAACAGGGCGAAGAAGCTGATGTAGAGCCAGAAATGAAAGAACAAACAGCACGTGCATATCTCTCCCTTTGCACGGCTGCCTCAATCTTTAGGGCCTCATAGGAAACGCACTCAGCATTCCTAATCTTAGCACTTTGGACCTCTAAATTCTTCCTATGCTCCTCATGGATCCTATCCATATTCCCCACAATCTCAGCACATCTAGCACAATCATCTTGTGACTTAGCTAGTAGGTCCTTAGTAAGTTCAGCACACTTGACATTCAAAGTATCATTGTCAAGTTTTAGTTGCCTACAACCCTCCATGAGCTGACTGGATCCTTAGAAGTAAATTATTCAAGTTCTTAATTTCTAACAGAAAGCTTCCTAAGGTGATTAGTCATGGCATCAATCTTAGCTAGAAACTTAGGGCAATTGTCACAAGAAGCATATGTAGAAGCATAAAGAAAACTAGCATCAACAGAAATAGCATCAGTAGTACTAAAGCTAGCATTCTTCACCCTAAGAACCTCTAGTTCAGAAAGCACACTATCATGTTGGGTCCTTAGGTTCTCCAACTCCACAAGCAGGGCATCACACAGAGAATAATCATCAGTGCCACGGGAGGAACTAGATCTACATGAAGCAAGCTCTCGTGTCAAACTACCTATTTCCTTCTCAAGCTCCACACATCTAGCTCTAGCTCTAGTATAGAATTTTTTTAGCTTGCAGAAAGCATCATTGAGCTCATAGTAGGTAGTTACCTCATCAGATTCACTGTAGAGGTCATCTTCGTTGAAGCCATTCTCATCCGCCATGAAGCACATGCCAGTCAAGTCGTCGCCGCCCTTGGTCTTCTCTTGCGGATCATCCTCTCCATCATCGTTGCTCTACGTCTCAGTGTCGGAGAGGGGGATGTCGCCAAGCGCGGCGAGAATGTAGTGGAAGAGCTTCTTATTCTTCATGAAATTATGGTACTTCTTCTGACCCACGGGGTCCTAAACTGGAGTCTTCTTGTTGCGGTTCTTGTTGGTGTAGTTGTTCTTATCCGAACCGTTGTTGTCATTCTTGCTCTTCTCCAGTTTAGGGTAGTTTGCCGAATGTGGTTAGAGCCCCCCACACTCGAAGCAAGTGATATGTCCTCCTCTCTTCCTCTCTCTTACCCTCTTGTATGCATAAGAGAACTTTCTGGCTAAGCGGACAAGCTCATTTTCTGGACACCTCTCCAGCTGCTCATCGCTCATCTCATAAAGAGCAGAGAGGGAAAAACCAATGGAAGTCTTAGAAGCAGAATCGGTGACGAATACCATCGACTGTGACTTCGTCTTCTGTGAGACGATGTCAATCTCATGAGTCTTGAGTCAGAAATAAAGCGCATCAAGAGTCAAGGTTGACAAGTCAGTAGTGTCCTTGATGGAGGTCACCTTCATCTCCCAAATCGAAAGATTAAGTGCTATGAGAAAATGACGAGCATTCTCCGAGTCAGTGTATGTGGTACCAACAGCTCGGAGATCATTCAAAATCTTGGTGAAACACTCAAAGCACTCATCCAGGGATTCTCTAGCGTGCTACTCAAACTTGTTGTAAGCACGTTTGAACTGATCTTGTCTCACCGTTTTGATTTGGGTGGTACCATCATGATAAGCATAGAGAGTCACCCAAATCTGATGAGCAGATCAGAGATGGGAGATCCTGTCATACTCACTGCCGCTAAGCCCCTACATGAGGATGTTCTTAGCCTTATCATTCACCTCAACATCAGCCATATTCATGGAATTTATGTTTTCATCGGTAGGAACCTCATACGGGAGCTTCACCTTCTGCCATATTGAAAATCCTTGGGAAGTTATGTATGACTCCATCCGAGACTTCCAAAAAGCAAAGTCCACCTCAGAAAATATCAGAGGCTTGGTGGAATACCTTTCTGTTGCTATGGCTCTTGAGACCGGTAAAGTTCTAGAAAGAGCAAAACCAGCTCCGATAATAATTGAAGGACCAAAAATGGCGACTAGATGGGTGAATAGGAGCCAAATAAAATTTCTCCTCAAAAATTTAAGCCACTGTTCTAGCTCAGCTAGGCCAGAACTGGGCAAAAGTTCCGTGCTCTCAAGGGAACAGTAAAATCAGGATAAACAGTAAAATCAGCACGATTTCAAAAATAAGAATCAAGATAACTTTAGATCGACCGATTCAAATGATGTGAAACTTTGTATGCACCTTCCTATGGATGTCAGGAACGTATTCCAACCTTCAATCACATGGATTGATGTCAAAGTTCTGACCTTTTTCAGTTTGAAGGAAGATTGCACCAAGACTGTGATAAACTCAAAAACTTCACTGTGAGCTTGCTCATGGGGATTTGATGATCAAGATAATCTTAGATGATCTCCCACATATCACAGCAAGCAAGAACACCAAAGATATACCCCTCAAACATGCAAGAAAAGATCTATCGGTTTCTTGAGAAGAACATTAGAGACCTTGTTTAAAGCTTGCCTAGATGATTGGAATATGATCTACAGAAAATTCATCCATCAATCATTCATCCTTGGAAGCACAAGATCAAGAGAGAAAGAAACCAAAGATAGATCAAATACTCAGAAAGAGTGGAGACCAAAAACTAGTGCAAAAGTAAGTTCTAATGGATCTTACTGGGTTGGAGCATATATTAGATGAATGAAGTGACCCGGGTAAATTAATTTCGCAAATGGGGTCATCAACAAAACTCAAGTATACATAAGTAATTGCTCAACAAAGTAACCACCAACTTTATTAATTTTCAAACATATCATCCAATTACATAATTACAAGGTGTTACCAATAATAAAGTACATCAAAAAGAAGATTACAAGAAAATTTAAAATTCCTAAAAATCTAAGCTTTTGTTAACCTTTGACTTGATCTCTGAAAGTGGTTAGTCATACATGCATATACATAATAATCAAAAGACAATTGCCGTCAGATCCAAATAAAATTGGTGTCGCTCATCAAGATACCAGACCATCCGGGGCTAGTCGGCACCTCTCGCTAGATCGGATTTCATCATTCGTCAGTAAAACAAACCTGTAGTTATCAGGTGACCGTATCATCACATAAATAGTGCACAAATATCCCATAGTAAGAAGGGTAAAGCCCTCCATAGTAAAAAGGTAATGCATCACTGAAAAAAGGGATAAGAGCAAACCTCCTAGCCAAACTCCAACTCATAGCCAGGCCACACAAACCATCCAAGCCCTAGGAGCAAAGCCCCAGGCAAGCAAACTCCCAAGAGAGCACAACACCAGAGCCACCACCCTCCAGAGCAAGCCCCAAGGCAAGCAACACAACCCTCAACCATCCAAGCTCAAGGAAACCAAGAGGTAACCAAGACATCATCACCAAGCAAGTCAGGAAGCATTAGAGAGCAAGGAGCCAAGACGTCAAGCCACAAGCTCAGGAACAAGGAGCTTCACCAGCACCATCCACAGCCTTGCACTCCTTCTCATTTCCCAAACCCCAGGTGAAACCCATTTTGACCACAGTGCGGATTCAGAGCCACAATAGCAAAATCAATATAGAAAGTAAAGCAGTAGCTAAACTAGTAGTCTCAGTAGAGGAGTCACCGTAAGGGCTGCGTCATGCGTGCTCAACAACATTCGCATACTCTCTGGCATAAGGAACATTGTGGGTATCGTCGCGGCACCTCCAAAACCTTGGAACTCAACCCTTGAATCATCATCGACCTAAAATAAAAGTATGCATAATCATTATTCACATATCAGATCAATAAAGCATCGCCATCAGTAGCATAGTGAGAAGAAAAGGGGGAAGCCCGGGTCACATCTCAGATCAATAAAGCATCGCCATCAGTAGCATAGTGAGAAGAAAAGGGAGAAGCCTGGGTGTTACCAAACCCTAGTTGGAGCCAGTGCTTAGGCCATAGCAGAGGGGAAGCTCCAGGGGGCAGTAGAGGAAGAGTGGCAACTGAGGGAGGCAAGGCCAGATGAGTTGGAGAGGAGGCGGCCCTAGCAGACAGCCGGGCAGGCGACCCGGCGGTGCAGGCACATACGCGCAGGCCCAAGAGCGGGCGCATGTGCGCTCAAGGATGCCCAAGCGCAAGGCCAAAGGAGAGGAGGCCTGGGGCCGAGGTCGGTGAGGTTGGAACAGGTGATCGGTCTGGGACCCGAGCACGGTGGGTAGGGGGTAGCCGAGCGCAAGGCTGGAAGCGACAGGGCCAAGAGGCATGGCCCAGGCGTGTGGGGCCCAAGGAGGCAAGGGTGGCATGTGGGCACGACCCGATGGGGAGGAGGGTGAGACCGCGAGGCCGAGCTTGGTGAGGTCGGCGCAGGGTGGCCGATAGGAGCAGACGGCACAAGGAGGCGGCGATAAGGCTAGGAGGCTGGCGTGAGCGGGGCCAGGAGCCAGGAGAGGGAGGAACTGGCCGGATCTAGAGGAGGAGCCAGGGGAGAAGAAAGGAGGAGTAAGGGATAGGGAAAAAAGAGAGGAAAAGTGGTTATCGGCTAGAGAAGAGAGAAATGGAAGGGAAAAAGAAAAGGAAAAGAAAAAGGAAAGAGAGAAGAAAAGAGAAAAAAGAAGAAAAGAAGAGAAAAGAAAAGAGGAGAAAAAGAAAGAAGAGAAAAGAAAAATAAAAACTTTTTCGCAAAAAAATCAGTACATCATCCAAATTGATTTTTACCTAACTAAAAATCGATAAATTAAACCAGCTCATCAATAAATTATTTAAGTGATCAAGGTTAAAAAAATTAAAAATATCCAAAATGCTAAAAAGGGTAGCCTATGTATGCCCAATGAGAAAATTTTTGAAATCAGATTGGACACCATAAAACTTGCTAAAATCTACTAAATGATAATAATCTATAATTTTAGGAATTAATTCAAATCCGACCGATGATCTCCAACAACAAACGAGTGAGGACGATTATAATTACCAAAATCCAGGCAAGTTTCTCCTTGACCATATTTAAGAAATTGTTTTCAAATGATTTCAGATTTATGTAAGCTATCATCAATGCATGGGAAAATATCTTTTAAAGCAAAACCTCAATTCAGAGACTGTTAGAAAGATGGTTGTGATGATGATTGCTGCGGCAGTGGTTGGATATGGTGATGTAGAATGGAAGTTGCTACTGAGGCAGTGTATAGATTGTTGAGATGTTGAAATGGCTCATCCATCGAGAGGAGACGGTGACGTATTTATATGTATGGTGGGTAGAGGGCGCCAATGAGAAGGATTGCCATACCAGTGGGGCCCTCTACATAGGCTATAATATAAGGTCGAATAACTACACTCAAGCAATGAGTCATAATTACAGTACCAACCATAGTGTGTGAAATTGGTCAGGAAAGATTGTCCTATGAAGGTATTATGATCTCCACATTGGGTAAGAGTAGATAACTAGGAAGTGTGAAGCTGGAAAAATGCCGAAAAGGCCCAATGAGGGACTCAAAATCAACGGTGGTATATTTAAAGCCTGAGGTGGAGTATCTCCGATGTTAGGCAGGAGTACAACTGAAATGTTGCAAGTGGGTAGGGAACATTGGTGAAGGACACCACGGCTCGTCGGTACTCCAGGGTTGAAGATCTAATACTGGATTAGTGATAAATATTCTGAGGCCTCACAGGATGGGGTCACTATGTTCAAAGTGGTACCAACTTGCGTAGGGTTAAATCATGAATTCATACATGTTTCCTGGATTGGGGACTATGGAAGCTAAGTCTGTCTCATATACGAGTGCTAGTAGAAATTTTCATAATTTAAAATACTCAAACCTTAAAGAAAACCCAAAAACCTAATTTCAGTAAAAATGGATTTTGAGGTAAGGAGTACATTGGATGGTTATGAGATAAATTCATATATGCATTTGCTATTACTGTTTGCTGAGTACTTTTGTACTCACCCTTACTTAACTCCCTCTTTGCTTAGAAACTGAGCAATATGGATCCCCCGACGAGGAATGGGTGGAGGACTACCCATTGGGTTAGGGTAACGAGGCCGACGGAGGACCACTAGGAGGACTAGGCAGAGTAATGGACCGTACGGTAGAGATTGTCGATCCATTAGGTACCTAGTCACTATATAAATTAATTATGGATGTGATATGTACATTATGTAAGACTTCATAACTATGGACCTGTAGCTTGCGTGGCAACGGATTGTAATATGTTCCATTTCAGTCTCTAATTTTTGTTTTGCTGCAACACTCTAAACACAGTGTATTATCTGATAAAATGTTAGGTGTGCTCGATATTTTGTTAGCTAATATACCGAGATTCGTGTAATTATCTCAGAGTAATAGCGGTGTTACTGTTGTTACCCTGGGTTAATTATGCGGATCGCCACAATGAACTCCTCACCTTTTATGCATCCTTGGTCTAAAAAAGACAAAGCAAGTAGAAGGAGGTGAAGCACAGGTCAAGGAGCAAGAAAGAACCAAGCAAAAATGCAAGAATAAAAATAAATTTTAGACATAGATGAATTTGGGTCTTGCATTGCTTAGAGAGGGATGGTTACAAAGCCACACTTCTAGGTGGGCAAAGCTCAAAGGAGCATAAAGAAACCAGAGAACGCTTCACTAAGACTTGATTCAGATCTTGGTTCCAACCAGGGTGTGGAGGCGTCCCTCCACCCCTCAATTTGTAGCACACCTGGAGTATTCTCCACCCTTAGATGACTTTCTTAACCCTCAAGAAACCTCACCAAGGGTTAAGATTCACTACCTCACACATATATGGGCTAACCCGAAACACAACAACATAATGGGTTTTGATCATACCCTTTAACACTAACTTAACCTCTACTCCACCAGCGAACCCTTAAACCAACGATCCTCCTTTGGTTGAGTAGGGCTTAAGTTAGCTTCTCCTTCCATGTGGCCCCAATGACTTTTCGCCAAGCTTCTCACACGTCCCGATCCCCCGAACCGTCCTTGCTTGCAAACGGGCCAAAGTTATTTGGCGCACTGCATGTTCTTATCCACTTGACCATGACGGCATCAACTTCCTTGACCATTCTGGGCCTCGGCTCCTCCCTGAGCATAGTCTTGGTCTATGCCGTTGCCCGCCATGTCCATCACTAGTGGCTCACGCTTCATCTCCTTATCGTCCCAGCTTGCAGCAACTCTCCAGCCTCAATCATCTTTGGTGTCACCCTAACCGTCTGGACCTCAGCTCTCCTAGCCTAGTCCTGGTCCCCTCCGCCTCACCATGACCTAGCTCCGAAGTCCTACAGCCAACAGAGATAAGCAAACTGTCACGTAGCACTGTTCCAGATAACATGCATCAATAATCAAACAAAAATCATTAACTGGTCAAATATCAAAAGATCCCACCTTGGATCATTTAAACTGTGACCACTTTAGTCCATAACCAGTCAAAGACACTCAAGACTAAGACCACATAAGGCTATGACCACTCAAAACTACTCTTAGCTGTGACCAATCAAAGCTACTCTTGACTATGAACCACTCGTACAAAAGTCATGACCACTTCCTTAGAGGTCACGACCACTTCCTAATTAGTGGTCAATACCACTCCAGACCACTCTTACAAAGGTCATGACCCCTCCCTTAGAGGTCAAGGCCACTTTAGACCACTCTTACAGAAGTCATGACCACTCCCTTAGAGATCACAACCATTTTCTTAGTGATCAAGACCACTCTAGACCACTATTACAAAGGTCGTAACCACTCCTCAAGAGGTCACTACCACTTCCTTAGAGGTCAAAACCAATCTCACAGTGATCTAGACCACTCAATCAATGTCACAACCACTTCTCAAGTGGTCCTTAGTGGTTAAGCCCACTTTCTTAGAGGTCAAGACCACTCCTATAATGGTCTAGATCACTCCATCAGGAGTTACGACCACTTCCCAAGTGGTTCTTAGAGGTCATGACCACTCTTCAAAAGGTCGCAACCACTTTTTTAGAGGTCAAGACCACTCCTACAGTGGTCTAGACCACTCTATGAGAGGTCACGATCACTTTCTAAGTAGTCTTTTGAGGTCAAGATCACTTCCACAATGGTCTAGACTATTCCATTAGAGGTCACGATCACTTCTCAAGTAGACCTTAGAGGTCATGATCACTCCACAAGAGGTCACGACCACTTCCTAAGTGGTCCTTAGAGGTCAAGATCACTCCCACATTGGTCTAGATCACGACCACTTACCAAGTAGTCCTTTGAGGTCATGACCGCTCCCAAGAGATCATAAAGGTCACGACCACCTAAGAGTGAAGCCATGACCACTGAAGACAAATCCATGACCACTCTGGGTAAGGCCATGACTACTTAAGATAAAGTCAGAGCCACTCTGGGCAAGGTCATGGCTACTCAAAACAAAGTCATGACCACTCTAGATAAGGCCACGACCACTCAAACCAACTTGCTCAAGATCAAAGTTAACACATTTAAAACTCAAATCTAAGCACCACAATATCAAATACAGTCAATTACTCATCACAAATATGAGTAGACCACCACATGATCTCTCATTATGTCCTCGGACACATCAGATTACATGCACCTCACTGAGATGAGAAAAGAAAAAGGTTAGAGGCTGCCGCCGCTGCCCTTTTCTTCCATACAACGCAGGAGTCTTAAAATCTGACTAAGGCATGAACATTTCCTAGTTCCTCTGACGCACGGACACCTGTGTCAGGATGACTGTGCCAGTGTCCTACATCTATCTACGTACACAAACACACGTTGCTATCTCTCACCGCATCTCTCTCTCTGAACTCTAGAATCTATGTGCCCTGCGTTAACTGGAAAGGCTGAAGGAATGCAACCCTGTCCTTCCCTTGTCTGCAACCAATGATGGTGAGAAAAGAGGGTATCAAATCACAAGAACCTTCTAACAGTTGCCTTGCTTTTCGTCTCTACTCTGACATAGCAAATTTTCTGCCAACTTATCATGTTCAGCATGATTATTCTCATATTGAAGTGAAAGGAACGTTGTCATGCTCCTCCTGAATTAACCCACACGGGTCAGAAAGCACCTACGGTTATTCATACCAGCTCCTGAATCCTTGTTAAGATCCGTGCACTTTTCTTTTTGAGACTTTACATGTCTAAGTAATAAAATCTAGTAAAAATATCGCGTACGACGCTTGCTGACAAGCTAGTCTAGATCAACGCAGACAAGGAAAAATCATGTTCTTGTTAACTTGTCCATGGGAGCTTGAAGGCTAAGATAGCATGACGACATTAAGCACCCATAATTTTAATTAATGGAAAAAGAATGTTTAATTCTAGCAAGAGATGTGGAAAGCAAATAAAAGGGGAAGTGAGGGGAAGGCCTGTGCGGGGATTGTGAAGATAATGGAAGTGGGAGGTGGGTATCTCTTCTCTAGCTACTCACTGCCCTTTTTTACTTCCTACTTCCAAAGACTTGGCTAATTTTCAGTCTCCACCCTCTCTAGCTACCTGCCTGTCCTTCCCTTCCAGCTTTCCCTTTCAGAGGGAGATGAGAGGAAAGATTTATATGTATGTTCTGTAGAGAGATCAGGGAGGTAGATTTGCAGTACTTAAGAAGAAGACTTTGACATGATCGATCACCCCATGTTCTTGATACCTAGCTAGCTTCCATTTCTCACTATCCTCTCTCCTCTTTCCCTCCATCTTTCTAGGTTCTTTTCCCTTCTTGTTCTTCTGAGAGAGAGAGAGAGAGGAGGAGGAGGAGGAAGAAGAGAGAGGAGAGGCCACCCATTCTTATATGCAGTATATAGCACGTGTTCCAGCTCGATCCTTGAGGTAATATATAGATAATTAGCAACCCAGTGATGTGTGCTGAATTGTGCTTGTGTTGGCGTATATGTGATACGCATGTGCACTCGTTCGTTGTTAAATCAGCTGATGAAGATGGATGGATACCTTTTCTCTTTTTCTTTTCTTGATTTTTTATGCGCGAGATGCCTCTCCTACATCACTATCTTCCTCTAATCCTCTCTTTTGTTCTCCAGAGGCTAGAGTTCTTGCATGACCCCCTACATATAGCACACCTCTCTCTCACAAAAAGGGAAAAAAAGTGGCTCCAATTTTAGCTCACAGTTGATACTGATCTGCTCAGTATCTATACGTAGCTTGATTAATTCTGATTCTTTAATTAATTGCAGCTTGTAATTGCGTAGTATTAAGTTTCTTGGTTTCTTGTGACAGGCAAAGTCACAGCCTTGTGATCTTGAGCATTCGAAAAGGCTAAGCCTGCAGCTTCGATCGATCGCTCGGAGTTGACCACCACGATGGCAGCCTACTTCACCGGCGGTGGCGCCGGCACCGACGGCCTGCAGACGCTCTACCTCATGAACCCAAACTACGTCGGCTACACCGACGCTGCGGCGGCCGCGCCCAACATGATGCTCCTCAACTCGGCGGTGAGCTCGCCGACCCCAACGAGCTTCGGCCACCAGCCGACAACGGCGGAGCAGCACTTCGTCGGCATCCCTCTCCAGCCACCGCCTTCGGTCTACAACCTGTGGGCCCCAGCCACCGGCGGCGGAGGCGCTGCCGACATGTCACCAAAGCAGCAAGGCGCCGGCACGTCAGCGGTCAGCGCCGTTCTGAGCCTGTCGTCCCGTGAGGCGCCGACGGTCACGGTGGCCGCCGTCCCTGCTACCGAGGGGAAGTACATGGGGGCGTCGCCGACGCCTTCGCAGGAGCACGCGGTGATGAGCTCCAAGTACCTGAAGGCGGCGCAGGAGCTACTCGACGAGGCTGTGAGCGTCAGTAAGGGTGTCAAGGAGGCGAGCGCGATAGCGGTGAAGAAGAAGGAGGACTCGGAAGGCGGGTCCGGTGGCGGCAGCAAGAGCGGCGGCCCGGCCGAGATGTCGACGGCGGAGCGGCAGGAGCTTCAGATGAAGAATGGCAAGCTTGTGGAAATGCTTGATGAGGTAATTAGTAGAGTTAGATTAGTAATTTGAGTATCTTTTTAACTTACTAACGTGTCAGAAAGAATCAAGTGTCACTAAATTGTTGTTACTGATTCTTAATCTGATGATATTGTTCTATCGGTGGCAACTAATCCTGTTACTGCAAATTTTTTACTCTCTTAATTTACTTTTTGATGAGCTTTGATTCAGAAAATGTAGTTCTCAATTATCTAAAAAATGCAAAAAAAAAATGTGACACAGTAGGATATATTGTTAGATATTCCAAACTTGTATATCGACCGATTAATGCCCTGATAAATCTGTGATCTTCCCTGAGCTAAGATGCTAGCTAGCTTGAGAATGCTCTTGATTACAAGGTCTATAGAGCTATTGAAGCAAAAGCTTTTAGTTGTAGGAGAAAACAAAACAATAACAGAAGGGCAAAACGGTTAGTAGGGAGTTGCCTACTGAATCTTACATGTGGCTAGCTCTCTTTAAGTCTTATTTAGCTGGTAAGCTTAGATAAGCAAAGCACATGAATAATTTACACTTTTTTCAGTTGTGCACTACTACTTTGATTGATTGCTTGTGGCCTGCTCAAATATATTCGATCTGTTTGTCGGTAGTAGTAGGCAGAACCAGGTTTTGAATTTCGTTTTAATTTCTTTCGGCACCATTCGGAAATTTAAGCGTAATTATGGGAGTTGAACAAAAATTTGACGAAATTTGAATTTTTTGATAAAATTTGCCAAAAAAACTGAATTTTTGAACAAATTTCAAATAAACCCACTGAAATGAACTAGAAAGTGTGTATTTCAGGACCACCGAAAGAACCAAATTTTGGTGAAATTCGAACCATGGGCAGAATTGGTACCTACAAATTGATTAATTATTTTTTTCGTATTAGCGAACAAGATAAGAAAATGTGTCTAGCTCAGTGGCAAACTGTTCCTTCAATTAATTAGTACTACTAGCTGCGGCTTGATGAATGCGCGCGGCTGCAGGTGGAGCAGCGGTACCGGCAGTACCACCACCAGATGCAGGCGGTGGCGTCGTTGTTCGAGGCGGTGGCGGGGGCAGGGTCGGCGCGGACGTACACGGCGCTGGCGCTGCGCACAATCTCGCGGCAGTTCCGGTACCTGCGGGACGCGATCGCGGCGCAGGTGCGGTCGGCGAGCCGCGCCCTCGGGGAGGACGCGGAGGCGGCCGCCGGCGGCCGGACAGTGGGGTCGCGGCTGCGGTTCATCGACCACCAGCTCCGGCAGCAGCGCGCGCTGCAGCAGCTGGGAATGATGCAAGGCGGCGCATGGCGGCCGCAGCGCGGCCTGCCGGAGCGCTCCGTCTCCGTCCTCCGCTCCTGGCTCTTCGAGCACTTCCTCCACCCGTAAGTGTGCATATGCTATACACTAAGTTTATCCCCGAATTACCTTTAAACTCATGTAACCCTTGATATTATCGTCCTTTAAACTTTTTATATTTCTTAATATTAGCTCGACGTATATTTTGATACCTGCTACAATGATAAATGGTCTCATATACAACATCTTTGGATGAAAACCTACAAACTCACGGTCCGACCGATCAAGGTAGAGAATCCTGTGATATTATTGTTGCCGGTGACAGTCACTAGTTCACTACTTAGTAATTAGCCTTGTATTGAAAGATTTCACATAATATATCTCCTAGCTACCGTGACTGTTTGCATTTGAAAATGCTTTTGATTCTTTGTATGCATTGTATTGTGGTGTGACTTTTTTTTGCACGAACCGAGCGGGAGGTAGCAACACTTAGGTGGCGTGGATAGCATGCGAGCTCCTCCCAGAGTTTGTTTTGCTGTGTGGAGTATTGCTAGCTGACCCAAATTCCCTTAATAGCATGCGATGTTTTGCTGTGTGGAGTATTGCTAGAAAACTTTATAATGGTTTTTTTTATATCCGTCGAATTTCTAACTTTTCAATTTGCATCACAATTTGTGCGTCCACATACCTCCCTCTCCGTCAAGGCTCTGGTGAGCTTTTTTAGAATTAGGGTTCACCTGGGTTACGGTTTGGCGTTCATTGGTTCCTAGATTTAGAGGGAGGCTGAGGCAACAAGAGGATTGGCAATTGGTGGCCGTGGGGTGGCGGCGGTGGAGATCGTTAGGGGACAACAAGATCAAGAAATTATTAGGATGTAGAGGGAGAAGGTGGCAGATCCATCAACGATAGACACCGAAGACAAGGAAGAAGGTCGAGGCTAGAGAGATGAAGGCTAGCGGCGACGATGATAGGAGAGGAGGTGGCGAGCGACAGCAATAGTGGGAGAGGAGGAGGCGGGCGGCGATATTGGCTATGGAGGAGGCGGTGGCTGCAACGGCAACGGCAACGGCAACGGCAGGGGAGGAGGAGGCATTGGAAGGGACCCTCCGATGTCACGGCGGGGCAGCAGCGCGTCGAGTGCCGTGGGTAAAGGTGAGGAGATGCTCTCGGAAAGGTGGGAGCAGGCAGGTAGGGTTGCATCTCTTCTCAAGGGATAGGAAGAGTTGCTGTATCGTTAGATTGGAATCCGACGTCCAAAATTTCACATGAATTTTTTGTCTCTAAATTATTCGCGTGACATAAAGACTCACCCTTGTTTTAAAGTGACAATATAGCTTTGAATTGTACTAGAAATATGTAGGGCCGAAGTCCTTGCCTCCTTTCTCGCAAGTATATGAATATGCAGATACCAGTAGTTGGAGGCTTTCTCGACCTATATACACACGTACACACAAGTTAACAAACTACTTTTCTGAGTTGCTCGCTCAAATAGGTGAATGCGCGAGCCCTCGTGTCCACATCTCACTGGTGCCTTCGATTCCTGTGATGTCATACAGATACCCCAAGGATTCGGACAAGATCATGCTCGCCAAGCAAACCGGACTCACAAGGAGCCAGGTATGTATAATTAATTGTACATACATCAATATATATACGTACAATACTATGTAGTGCGTACACATATACATATGTACACGTACACAGTTTGTTCAAAGTTAAATTAATTGAGACTTTTTATCATCCTTAGAGGGTACCAAAATTTACATTAAGATCATTTTCTTCAGAATAGTACAAAAGTCTCTAATTAATTAATTTGCACCATGCAATTCGTACGAAGTTACAATGGCTATGGCTGTCGATCGAAATATTTGTGTAGGTGTCCAACTGGTTCATCAACGCGAGGGTGAGACTGTGGAAGCCAATGGTGGAGGAGATGTACCTGGAGGAGACCATGGACAAGGATGCCAACGCTGCGGCCGGCGCTGGCGACGACAGCTCCGGTGGCGGCAGCAAGATGAGCAACAATAGCGACGGCACGGAGCCTCCGAAGCACGTCGACAACGGAATGTCGTCGGCGGCGGGCAAGACGTTCAAAGCGGCGCGCTTGGTAGGGAATATTGGAGGTTCCAATGTTGACGTGCACGCATCCGTCCTAGAGCTCGCCGGAGACCAGCAGGCTCAGGCGAGCTTCTACGGCGTCGACGACGGCAGCGGCGCTTCGTTCCAGCATAAGCTCAAGAAGGCGAGGACGAACGAGCAGGTGGCGTTCCACGCCTTCGACGTGGCCACGCTGCAGGCGCAGGCCGCGGCCACCGCGAGGCACGACGAGGCCGTGAGCCACCGGGAGCTGCTCATGAAGTTCATGGAGGCAGGCGGTGGCAGCGGCAGCGGCACCGCAGGCGCGAGGGGCCAACAGGAGGACGACGACGTCGGCGGGTACTCGCTGTTCACGCCGGCGCCGTACGGGCAGTTCGGCTCAGAGCAGTACACCTTCGCCGGGAACAGCGGCGGCGTGTCGCTCACGCTCGGCCTCCCGCACGGCGCCGCCGCCGCCGAGCAGACGACGCCGTTCCTCATGAGCAGCAGCAACGCCAGCGACGTCACCGCGGGCTACGACATGAACATGGACAGCACCAAGTCCTTTGCAGCTCAGCTCATGAGAGACTTCGTGGCCTAATTACCACAACACAATCAATTAATTAGCGAGTTACTTTAGGGCTTGTATAGAAATAAGGATTAATTAAGCCTACACATGCTTGAGCTTGATCATTAATTGGGTTTTGGGCATGTATAGTATAGATGGGAGTATGGAACAATGTATATATTAGATATAGGATAGTCTACTTAGTTAGGAGTATAACAAAAAAAAAAGAGAAAATTACAGGATTTTATAGCGCATAGATCGTGGCCTCGTGGGCACCATATCTGAAAAAGGAAGGAGTATATGTGGTTTGGAAGAGTATGTAGCACTTGGTTACTTGGCACTAGTTTTGGATATATTATTGTATTGTATGTAACTCTGCTTTGCTTCACTATATCCAGTGGGGAAGAAAAACGTAAGATGCCATAAGAGACGAATATGATTACACCTTCAATAACTAAATTGGTAGATTTCGATTTGTTCTTCATTTCATTCATTCTGAATTATACCATGGGTTGAAGTCCCAGTACAATGGTTCGAGGTAAGATGATTGGAGAATTGCAGCTGAACTGATGAAACCTGAGAATATGTAGTTCAGTAAGACAGCGAGATATATTTCGACAGTCTCTGAATCAGTAAGAGTAGAAAACTTTAACTCTTCATGATTTAATAACTTGGAGAATAATCACACTACGAGCTCTGGATCAGTGACAGAGTAGGACTGTAAAAGAGGCTTTCCCACTCTTGCTAGACAAATCAACTCAGAAATTCCGTCCAGTAGATCAATAGAACAAAATTCACTAACAAGCGAACAAACATCAGTAACAAACATAAGCAAAAGAGTATACAAGCCAAAACATTGCCTAATGATCATTTGCTGAACCAACTTTCCGTGTCTTGATACATCTATTGTTAGGCTTTCGGCACGCACATTGCGAGAAAGATGCACTTTATATCACAAGAATCCAGCTAGTCGTGCACTGACAATGCTAGTCATGGCAGAAGCAAACTGAACTCCCGCTCTTAGCACTTCAAAGATGCCTCTGATGATGTCCCTACTCGATCGCTCATCTAAGATGACCTGTTGCTGGGATAACTGGATGTTGCACAATCCCATGAGGCATTTTTACTTTGTTAGGATTCTCTCCTGCTCCACCACCATCACAACTCGGTTCCAACAAGCGAACAAGCGAGAAAAAAATTTCCATTCTAGTGACGTCCCTGTTGGCCTGCATGAACAGAATCAAATAAGAACTGTCAAAAGCAGACAGTGTAGGAAGCAACAGAAGACTAAATTCATAGAGAAAAAATGTCGTAACATGTGAAATCTGTGGATAATCTGTATAAGTTCATGGACCCCAATATGGGAACACCTGTTCTTAGCTTCTGCCCCAACCAAAACGATATTCTTAAAACAACGAACTACTTACCTCAACAGTGAACCGTGCCCAGATTTTATTTTTGCGTGCTTCCATCACACCCCTCAAGATGGTTAATCCAAGTCCTTTGATAAAGTCAGCTATCTCCAGGAATATACCTCTATTCTCGCAAATCATCTGCATATGTATTGATGTCAACAAACGGAAAGTATAATATGTGCATTGAATCACAGGATACAAAGAAAAATTGAAGAATCATTTACCTCCACAAGCATCTGACGAGGACGGTCAAGATCCTCAACAATGATTGGGCATGTCATAGATTGGTTCGCAACATTGAAGGCCCAAGTTGCACCACCTTCAAGGTAGTCTTTCCAAAGCGGACCATTCTCACCACCAAGTATCTGTTTGAAGTTTGCCAATAGCACAACAAAGGATCTCAAGAGATTTGCAACTCTATCTCATGGAATAGGCTAAAAGCTAGTTTTTCCTTCATCCTAAAGCAAGTACAGAGGATCCAAATTAGTAAATGGGTGTATACCTTAGATTCATTAGAATCCTTGAGGTTGTCTGCATGCTTTGTCACACTTTGCAAGAAAAGCATGTGCTTAATGGTCTTTTCCAACAAAGCATCAATGCTACACTGTTGACAAAAAAACGACACAAGAATAGCAGTCGTTACACTTATGTCTATGGCCAATGTGAACTCAGTGCAATTCAAATCTTAAATAATCATAAAGGACAACTAAATGTGCAAGTCAACTAAAGGATACCTTTGCCCCATTAGGTACAAGTTCCCGGAGCTCCTTTATACGATCCTGAATAAGCTGACGATCCTTTGGTCTGGGCTTAGGGTTCTCTCCTGGTCGAGATCTCTTTCGATTTGCCTTGTTTGATGTATCATGACCTTTGCTGTTTGAGGCTGACACACTTTCACATTTCATGTTCTGTCCACTCTCGATCCAAAGGCATATCTGAGATTTGTGCATTCCGTTATTTTGGGAAAGACAACCATCCTCAGCCTTTTCTAGGAAACACGGTTGTTTAACAAAATTTGAAACAGCCAACTCATTCTTGACTACCAAAGGAGGAGCACCAGATGATTCACATTGCTTCGTCTCCTTTGAGCCACAATAAGAACTGCTAGGAATGTCTGTCAATGAAGTCTTGCAAGAGGCACTGTCACCAGAGATTTGCTTGCCACCAGGATTGACATTGGAGATAACCGCATCCAATAGTTGGTCAGTATCAGTTAGTGAGAAGATCCCAGAATAAGGGAGCTCATCGTCAAGTGCGCCAAAGACTGGAGGGGTATCAAGAAAAACCGATGATTTAGGTGCATCTCTTTCTAAACTCTCGGGTTTTGCGGCATTCCAGGTCAGATCAAGATCCACACTGCGGCAGAGATGATGAAATTCAGTACCAAATATATCAAACAAATCATTTTCTCTAGCAGGATCCATAAGAAACGAGGAAGTTCTCTCATTCGAATTGTCTGAGAAATTGTGTCCATCCATATTCACACCATGCATGCTTACAGCAACACTGGAGACATTTACTTCATTATCTTTTTGGTATTGGCAAACATGATCTGAGCTACTCAGTTGATTCTCCTGACAAATTGCTGATTTCAATGCACTCAAACCTTGAACATCAGAGCCAGAGGATGGAGCTGCAGGACCTTCAAATGACTGTCTTTTGGGACTCTCCATTTTCATAATGAATTGGGCAGATTGGGGGATTTTAGATGAAATAGTTGGTTTATGCCCTATCATTCCAGATGCAGAATTACATCTTTGGTCTAATACTTGACTTGCTGTGCTGTTATACAAATTAGCCTTGACTACCCTAGTACCTGCCGGGAGAAGATCAAAATTCCCATAAACATTTAGAAAATCCGACACCTCACCTCCTCCATGCAATGGAAGCATGTTCGTATTTTCGTGGACAACAGGCTTCCTGGATGCAAGAGATTTTAACAGAAGATTTCTGGGCCCTGACGACTCTTCCATGTTTCCCAGTTCTAATTGTCCAATGTTGGTCATCAACAATGGATGTTTCTCCACTGATGTTGAGATAGAAGAGATAAAACCTGAGCTAACAACACAACTTTGTGTGTTACTTTCAACTCTCCTGTCACAGTAAGGGGTTTGTCGTCTGAACCTCATATCAGGAGGATACAAACTGTGATCTCTAACAGCTTGACCATTTCTCTGTGCAACCTTAAGCAATGAAGCATTCCTACCTGTGTTTGCTGATGTACTACTTGATACGGTTATGCCATCAGGACCATAGCATTGTTCATAGGTCACTGGGGATCCACTGAAAGCTTTTGAGCAAGCATCTGTGGGATAGATACTTGGGAGACCATGTAAAGAACGTGACTGAACCCTCTGGCTCACATCATTTTTAACTGAAACAGATGCAACCATACTTGATCGATTGTTTAGTTGAGAGCACAGCTTCTTATATTGGAGAACAATATTTGTGTTTTCCGCAACCTGTCAGAAAATAAGCATTTATAAGCTCTAAGCCTCTAACATCTAGAAAGCACAAACATGAGAGCTAGCATAGTCACAGCGGTCATAGTAAAACTCAAAAGCAATTCCTCCTAATGCAGTCCTCTAAACACTAAACATATAATAGAGAAAATCATAAATCATTCTTCTTTCCAGCTTCCCACTCCAATCCACAAAAGGTTTGGTCTTCCTAGGACCTCACCACAAATATAGTTTATAGGAATCCAGAGAAAAGAATATTTGACCAGTCAACAATGTAACACAGGCGTAAAGTAGTACTACCTCATGACCCATATAATAACAACACAGAGAACAAACTTCGAGACATGTAGATGAGAGACATACTAATCTGCATTGTTAAAACTTAGGTATCTTACCACACTAGTAGAGCCTAGTTGTAGTACACCCCGTGGTAACACAGGAATGATTGCAATAGTCTGCACAAGTAAATTAATAAGAGCTAGAAGTGAAAAATGTCATAAATAATCTACCATGCAACGGCAATAATTCTACATACCTGAATGCCAGCTCTGAACTGATGATTCATCTCAGCAGCAACCTATCATCATCAGAAGTACTTAGCTTATTGTTCATTTACGAAAGCTCAAATTACAATTTAAGATATCCAAAACAAGAAGCAAGAGATTAAATCCCATTGCGTTGTTCTTAAAAGATAATTAGAAAATCATCATGGTTAACCTAAGTGTCAAGGGCAAACCATGTTAATGAGAACGTCGACAGACATTTCCACTTATTCACATGTCCATTTGTGTGCTTTTGCAACTAGCTTATCACAGTGACCACTTATTCGGCAGAACAATAGACCAAACTCACTACATGCCAAAATTTCAGCACATAAGGAACAAATATGTGAGGACAAAATAACCCCACAAGGATTGTTGCAGTGATATAACTCGCCTGACTTCATGTTTTAAATGAGGCGGCAGCAAAAATGGACCAGACAAAACTGAAATTGGGTTACATTTATATCAGTTCACAAGAAAGAAGAAGAAATTATACCTCGGATCTGAGCCCATGATCATTGGCAGTATCATGGACAATCCATTGATGATTCCCAGTAAAAGCAGCACGGCCAATGGTACTGAAAAACAAGAATGCAGCAGCCATCCATCAATAAAAGCAATTAACCAAGAACACTGTACTGGGTGGTAACAAAGAGATGCGATTCCCGTTCTTGCTTTACCCTTCTCCGACAACGTGAACTTGCGATGCCATAAGCTTCCTAACAAGCGTGCATATGTTGCCGCCTGCTTCGCACCCAACCTCAGAAGCCTCAGAACCGGCGGCGCTCGATGCGTGGCCACAATAGCCGTCCTCCCACACCAAATGCCTGCACATCTCCAATGCAAAATGCGCACAAATCAGCAAACAATAACCGAATTCTTGAAGCATGAAGCTACATCAAGAAGCTAAATTCACAGCACATTTAACATTCCACCTTGCCCAAATCATGTGCCCCCTTCGAACTCCAAGAACATTTTACGCATTCACGCCTCAAAAACTTACACACGTTAACGCAACAGAGTTGATTTGATATACGGCACTAGCTTTTTGTTTCATGTTCTAGTAAATTTGCAGCATCAGTACACGCACACAAACACACACGTTCTTTTGCAGGCACCAGTTTCTCACAAGCAAAGAAGTCCCGTATTAGTAATTGCTAAGGAATATACACATCCGAATCTTCCCCACGGACGCTTCACTCGTAGTAGTACAAGGAAAATCTAGCTGAAATGGAATAGAATGTTCAAGAAAACACCAAACCCAAAAGAAAAGAGGGGGAGGACATTGAAGTCTGAAGAGAAAAAAAAAAGGCAAAAAAAAAGAGAAGTTTTTCGTGAGATCGAGGAGGAGAAAAGATCCAAGAAAAGGATGGGAGGCTTACACAGGGTCGGCAGCGCCGATGGCCTTCCAGAAGACGGCGTACGACCACCCGACCTCCTCGCACAGCCGCCGCAGCGCGTCTCCCACCGCCATCTCCGCAACCACTAACGAACCCTAGCTCCCCCAGAGGCCGCCGCCGCAGCCGCCGCCGGAGGGAAGGAAAAAAATATGAACAAGAACGTCGCCTAACCCGCCTCCCTAGGCGCCGCGGCAGCTGGCGCGCCCGGCCTGCTTCGCGCGGAGCCCGCCGCCCCTCCTCGCCGCCGCCGCCGGAATCCCAACGCTTCCCCTCGCCGCCGGCGCACGGGCAGCCATCAGAGGGGCCCACTACCGGCGGGTGCTGGTCCCAGCGTCAGCGGCCGCTGCGCTTCGCTGTGGGTGGGTGGAAGCGGAGAAAAGCGCCGGAGCCACACGGCGGCGAGCGAGTGAGCGAGCGCTCTCAACGTGCTCCTGGATTTGCTGCTGCTGCCCGTCCTCGTCAATCTCTTTCTCTTTTCTTTCTTCTCGCTTGGCTTCTTTGGGTTCTCACTGCCTTCGATGGAGTCTTTGGTGTGTGCTTGTGTGTGTAGTTTTTTTTGCCTTTCTCTCTGTTGCCCTTCCTTTTTCTTTGCCCCTCGCAGCTCCCGAGACAGGCGTCGTTCCCTCCACGAGGGGTAAAATGGGCATTTTTATTCATGTGTGATTTTTCTCCCGTTGCAAAGCTAAGGAAGGCCCTTGCATGCTTTGAGGATGGCCTCTTCCATTCAAAGGGAGTTTAAAACAAAAACACAGGAATTCAATTAAAAATTTGTGAAAAATGTTTGATTTATGGGAAGGAATTTCGTAGGATGGGAATTTCTTGAATAAGTTTTAGTTTTGAGTTCCAATGCACCTTCTCTTCCTTGATTAAGTTTGTACAAGTTTTGAGTTCTAATTTTGTATAAGTTTTATTTTGTCACGTAAGATTTTTGCTGACACTAAAGAGAAAAAATGAAAAGAGAGAGTAAGAGAACTATATAGACAACATAAAACACCATTATATGAGTTATTATTCACAATAAACACTTTTTCCATATCATGATTAAAAGATTGTAAGATAGACACGACCTTAAGATGTCATCTATGATAGAAGTTGTCTTTAATTTTATCTTTAGATGATATGGAATAGTATATAAATATTAGTTGTCTCTACTATTACACATGCTCTCGAGAGGAATCAGGGTCGCTCCAGCTAATTCCTCTTGGATCCCATAGACCGATGTAGTTGTCATTCATCGCAACCTCAAAGCCACTTGACTACGACAGGAACCCAATTAGGACCGAGCCCATGTAGGGCATAAGTGCAATATTGATGAAGTAATCCCGCATTACTTGTTTTTCTTACCACACATAAGCCCAAAGAGACGATGAAAGCATAAGCAGATTTGGTGTGAACACCCCTTCTAGAGAAAAATTCAGTATATATCACTCTATTCGTTGGTACTTTAGAAAGTACCTCCACCGTCGCCGCCTAATTGATGTACGGACATCATCGTTGTGTCACTTAGGACACTCCGCCACCATCCGATTGATGTACAGACATCATCATCGGTCTATTCGTCGCACCTCTTGGGACATCGGGGCTGCTGCAGGCCTATAGCTGCAGCACGTGAGTAGGATCAAGCGATTAGGGACTAACAAAATACTGCTTCTGCCTAGAGGTTAGACATGGCAAGCAGGGTTCACAATATCGGTCCGTATCGGCCCGGTCCGGCTTTGTAAATCGGTCGGTAAACAGGTTGAATTCAAATTCAAAAAAATTTGAAAATTCGAAGAAAAAAATTGTCCGACGTAAACCGATCGAAAATCGCTCAAAAAAAATTCAACTAGTCCGCCGATTTTCCAAAAAAAATTCTAAAATTTTTGATTTTGAAACTCTACGATTTTCGACGATTTTCGGCTCGATATTTCCGATTTTCGATTTTTAAATTTCGTCGATTTTTTACAACCGGTTTTGTGAACCCTGATGGAAAGCATCGAAACCAAAACTATTCTTCAAAAGAAACAAGGAATGGCGCTGCCATGTGACTTGCAGTGGATCCAAATCCTGACATAAATCCTAAAGCGTCATCCTATGCCAAAAGCTTCAAGCAACACTATGCCATGCAAAAACTGGCATATGGCCATATGGCTAAGCGTGCGGATGTGCACCCAGCTCATCAAGGTTTAAGCTCCTAACTTGGTACTGGTGTCTGTATATTTTTAGAGTATACATATGTATGTTCATTAGAAAAACGATAAATTCTAAGCATATGTAGAGGACAAACACATGTATGTGTGTAAGTGGTTTGAGTATGGTGTATATTAAGTGTATGTGTCCACCTTATACACTCTAAAAATACCGAGCCACGTAGAATTTTTTGGAAGAAGACAAACTGGATAATTTAAATTTATCGCACAAATGGAACGTCGTTAACCGAATACAACTCACATCCGTACCCAAAAAATTATCTTAAAAGTTACAGTTATGCCCTCAAGGTTGCTGAACAATTACAATAATGCCAATATGGGCCCTTCAAAAGGTGGGCATGGAGTACAATTATGTGGTCGTTTATGCTTTTGAGAGAGGAGGGGGGTGGGTAATTTTTAAATTAACAAACACATACTAATTTTTTACAACGAAGGCAAAAGGCAGAGGCTAAGACAATCAGATGGCAGAACCTGTCTTAGCTTATTTAAACATTTTCCAAAAAGTTGTTTTTAGATGCAATGTGTGCTTAGAAATGCTTAAATTTTAAAATGATCTTGTGAGCTTCTCTCTCTTTCATGATTGGACATGTCCTGAACCCAACATTCACCGGTAGGTGGGCCTCCTAAATATTATGTGCACCATGGCCCACCTGTCAGTTAGCATGCGCTTCTCTTCTTTGTTTAGTTGCTTTTGTTTTTTCAGGGACATTTTATAATGGCGGGGCTTTGTGCGACCTTAGTTATTTGATCTTGGCTTTATTATCTGAAAAGGATTTGGCCTTAGCTGCCGATTCAGGGGTCTTGCAGTTGTTCCCCCAACAATCCAAGAGCGGTGATGGAGAAGTCACTGTGTTGCACTGTTTACTGCAGACCCAGTGCATGAACTTGTTGATCCTGCATTAGAAGATTTGCAAAATTACCTGCATTAGAAGATTTATAATAAACTGAAAAAGGCCTAATGGTAGAGGTTAAATCATTTTTAGTTAATACTAGGACAGAAAATCAAAGTTGTTAGGATCAGGATTCTAGAGAAGTTTCTTCGTGTTGATAGAATCGAGATAATATGAACACTTTATTTCATACAGTTTACCAGATCTAATTTAGATCTCTATGGGATAGCAGAGCCCATTTGAAATGTAGAATTTCACATGATTTTCGTAGGAAACAACTCAATTCCTGTAGGACTCAGGAAATATTATCTCGTTTCAAACAGGACCATAGAGTTTTAAGATCCCCGTGCCGGCAACTATCAAAATCCTAGAAATCTCAGTGAAAACTAAAATTTTCTTACGAACTCATTACATGAATTGATCTGTACTTTTGATAACTTCTGTTAATGATAACATTAATCCAAAGTCCAAGTGTCCGACCAATTCAGTTTTGCTTTTTGGCTATACCAACCCATTCAGATTTTTCACAGGTTCTGTGAACGTTTTAGTATAAGTAGTTCTGTAAAAAAAAGGAAAAGGGAAGAAAACTTTAGCATATAGAGACAGGTTATTGTGATTTTAATTAGTTCTTGAACGGACCGGCACGTGAGAACTGTTACTCGAACTTCGGTCCAAGTTTGTTGCTTCACCATTTGATGGTCAGAAAGCCAAAAGCCCCGAGACAAAAAACACAATCGACTTTTAAATTACAAAAATCAAACAGTAATTCAGGCCTCATTTCACAATTCAAACTTTTGGAGTAGCCAGTTTGGAAGTCTCCAAACCAAGAAAGCGTCCGTTCTTTTCTACAATGAAAACAGCTTGGGCGTGTGGCATTCCTTTGCTTAATGAGAGATGGCCTAATCCAAGATAAGTGAAATATTAACCCAAGGTTATGCTGACTCATCAGTGGAGGCTTGCAAACTAATCCTGCTCCCTCTCTCCTTGATGTGGATGTGTTGCTTCTAGAAGTGCTCCTCCAGTGGAGCAAAAACAGGGACGTTTATTTGGGTTTAGTCACATCATATGCCACAAGCCAAAGCTGCTTTGGCTATTATGTAAAGCCAAATTAGATGGTCACTTCATTTGTTGCGATGTGGTGTCGGATCTAAGATCATTAGCAGCTTATCTAGTTGATGGCTCTGTGTATTAAATATGAGATGAGATCATGGGACTGTTACCCCGGAATATTTTCGGAAGCACCACGTCTCTACGGAGGGTGCAAAGGTCATGCAAACGGTAAAGTAAGACGGCAAAGAGATGTGAACCGGTGGTGATCATCAATAGCAACATAACTCGGCGCAAAAATTGGTCTTAAACTATACGCGGATGCAAAGCAATATTGAAAAGAAAAATTTTACATAGACGTAAACCGATAAAGAACCACATATCGATGTGGAACAATATCGACCTTTATCGAATTACAGAGGAATAGAGGTGGGCGTCGTGCCGTGCGGGGCCGGCTCGGCATGGGCCTATCGTGCTTCGTGCCTGAACTGTGCAAGCCCAAGCATGACCCATTTGCGATTCGTGTCTGCTTCGTGCCGTGCCGGCCCAGGCCCGACCCATTTGCACTATTGCAACGAGAGGAAAGGAGCCGGAGACGCATAGAATTGAAGCAGTGAATGCAAATATTATGAGAAAAAGAACTAAAATTTATTTATTATTGAACAGTTACATAGAGCGAGGGGGATGTACTCAACACGGGTGAGAGAGGGGGCAATGGTCGAGAAAGAGAGTGAGCAAGACATACGAGAAAGATTGAGAGAGACTGGTGAGAGAGAGAGCTGAGAGAGTCTCTCTCAGCTCTCTCTCTCCCGTTTTGTCCGTCTCTCAGATGTCGGCGATAGGGGTGACGTTCATACTACTGGGTGCATCTATGGCGGTCATGCTTTGTGAGTCAGTGACCTTCATGCTAAGCTTCTTCCTCATACCCTCGGTTATCGGGCCCGGTACGGCCCATTCTACAGTTGTGTCGGGCTGTGCCGTCCATCGTGCCCGATTCTCAAGCCCGGCACGGCCCGTACTACAGTGTCATGCATGCCCGACACGACCCACTTCGTTTCAGATCGACTTCGTGTCGGATCATAACGTCGTGCCTCGGACCGACCCAAAAGAGATCGGACCAAGTGCCCACCTCTACAGAGGAACTAGAAACTGCTTCTAAGATTACATAATAGTTAAAATGAGAGTAGTTGAGGACGATTTCCACGTATGACCTCAGGATCTTATCTATAAACTGTGACCGAACACCGATCTCTTCGTGTACGCCGAGATAAAGGAATGTCCTGATCCTTTTATTGCATGTAATAGGAAACGTTGACTTGTCTCTGGCTATTTTATTGCTTGAATCCACATGATAATTTGCAATCGATAGCTATCTGATCACGAATCGGCATCAACATATATACTAGTCGATCATCAACCTTTCCGATGGAATTTAGACATTTAACATGCCATTGCGATCAGCTTAACACGATCTTCGACACGGTACCTTCAAATACTGATTCAGCTCTTCATCATCCCGTCTGCCATTGGCCTTATCGCACGATCCACCTGTCACCCTATAATTACTAAATTGGGTGGCAACAAAGATAAATACAAAATAGGCCATATGAAGAATGATTTCAGCCGAGGAAAAGAAATGATAGACGTGAGGGGAAATGTGAAACTCTGCTTTTAGGGTAAATTTTATAAAACCTCATGTATTCAGGGCAATGGTAACGCAAAATCCTAGGTTAGTAATTTTTTCCAAGGAATCGCAAGTTATTAGTCAAAAGATTTCAAACAACCCTAGTTTTACACTAGCTCACGATGACAAGGGCCATCAACGATGGCAACGGCAGGCCTGAGAAGGAGGGTAGGGGTTAACAAGTGAACCCTACTAGGTAAGTCTGATAAATAAGCTATACTCTAGTCTGACTAACCGGTGGATCCCACCTATTATATCTCGTTGAATGGAACATGAAAACACAAATGCAAGGTTTTTTGAAAGCTTATAAGCTGATTGCTTGAATTTTATTTTATAAAACGTAGGGTTTTAGTTATCATTTGCCTCAAAATCTAGGTTTCTATGATATTTACTGTCGGTTTTTAAGAAAAACCGGCAGTGATAATGGATGAAGTATCACTACGAACTGACAGTGATAATATTTTTGAAAAATCATAATTTTTCATACGGAGTTGGATATAGACAAAATTTATATGAAAATTGTAGCTCTCGATGAGATCTACAACTTTGTAGTTCACAACTTTTTTATTTGAAGTCATTTATATGTCCAAATAATCGTTGAAACTTTAGGATACGAAGGGATAAAAGGAAAATATATCTTATAGTAGTTGAGAAGTGTATGTTAGGTGAGATGGTAAGAGGAGATCGCGCGGAGCAGCAGGTCACATGTTCGCCTCCTAGCAACCGCACCCGCGCGTATTTCGCGTGAAAATCGCGTGACTTGTGACGAGACCGTGCGTAGTAAATACAGGGTGATCCATATGCAAATAATTTTTTTAAATTTTAACGAGTGATTTTTGGATTTACGAACCGGTTGTGATACAGACTATTACTGCCTGTTCGCATACAAACTGACAGTGATATCGATATCACTGTCGGTTTCATATCAGGCAGTAATGAGGATTTAAAACCGGCAATGATCACGTTTTCTATAGCAGTGCTAGCTAGGAACCTGTGACCTCAACCATTGCAACTTGTGATCTATCGTCACACTTCGTGATCTGCCCCGAGAATGAGATCATCTTAGAGGGAGCATACACACAGATTGGCCGCCCTGTGCAAGAGAGAGGGATTCAGGGTAGATGGAAAATAGCGGAGGCACCAACCCACTACAGGACACAATCTGTATGAGAATCTTGACCTTGGCGTCTTGCAAATAATGCAAGCTACTAACTACTACAAACCCTAGGCAAGAGGGCAACACTTTCTTCGATTTGAAGCCTACTTTGCTTTGCCTTGCCCCCACACCAAAATCTGACGGTGGTATCTGTATTGGCCTCAAGAAAGGGGCACAGATGGATCAGCAGCCAGTGATACCAGTAAAGTTGGGTTGGGTCCCCTCCCCCCTATTATGATCATTTGTCGAGTCCCAACAATAGCCTAGCGTTTTCGATCCACTGTGGTTGGGGATTCGTGTGGCATGCAAAATTGTGGACATTTCGTCGAACGCGGTTTTATTTTCCTCAAAGTCGATGGTTACTTTTCACTGTTTCACTGGTCCAAAAAATTAGAACAACTTTATACTTCTATGTGTTAATAAACCTTGGTCTCATCTTCCCCCTTTTTGCAGGTGACAGCTACAAAACCTTCCTAGTTACTTCAATTATGTAAGCTACACACTTGTTCTAGGATGTCAGCAGTGCTTCTAACAGAACTTCTATGAAAACATATATATATATATATAGAAGAATCTTGTTGGGATCGGATTTTCAAATTCGAACAAGTACTGACTTTATGGCCAACCATTACAAACTAAACAACCTCATGGCTTGAGTTCAATAAAGTAGCAGCGGAAACGAAATAACAGCAGCAGGATAAGCCCATCCATTAGCCCAACAGGCAATCGGCTGGGGTACGCGTCCTAGTAATCTGGATCACCTTTATCGTAACCACAAGCAAAGAACTCGTAGTCACCTTTAGCTTCTGCGCACTCCTCTGTGGAAAGTTGGGATGTTGCAAAGGTGAGTATAAAATATACTCCACAAGTTTTAGAAACATAATGCATGATAACTATATGTAAGGCTAAGCAATTGAAGCCATAATATGGCTCTTTTAGCATAAAGTAATGTTTAACTTTAAATACAACTAGTAATTTCACAAAGCATCATTTGACTAAACGTAGTTGTAATAATTGAATTTGATATGACAACTAAACAGGTTCCAACCAGCTGACTGGCTCCAATCGCCAAATCACAACCCGAGAGTTCCATCCACTCACGGATTCCCAAACCATTATTTTTATTTAAACAAAACCATAAAAACTACAATGTGAAAGCGTACCTCGCTCGCCCTTGACTGTGGGCATGGCTACTTAAGTAATTTTAACTCTGCAGAGTGTGTACAGCTTTACCCACAAGACATAATCGTCTCTTTGTGCAACATCATTAGCACACTTCCTTTGGTGTGCTGCAGAGAGATCATGACAAGGTCTCTACAATGTACAACCCCGTTATAAACCTCGTATGCTAAGGTTTCACCATTGAATGGTTCCATCCACCCAGTCAGAAGCCCCCTCTTGCGCCGTGTGGGGAAAACCTGTCTCCATCCGACACCCACATTCCACCGACTGGCGAAGCTAATAACGAAATGCACAAATTAATTAGCCAGATCATACCCATATATACTTGTGGTTATACGGTAGTGCTCGATTCATGGTAACATGCGCTTTGGTCCTTAATTGACTTAGGCGAAACATTCACTTTACAAGGTCTCGTGCTTTTTGCACCTACCAAACATCCATCCGCTTTAGTCTAAACTATTTTCATTTTATTTTATTTAAATAACAGCAGCAATAACAATTGCCGTAGTTTCACAAATGAGTTTAAACAATGTTTCAAATGATTCCCATAATGGCATAATACCGAAACGTTTAAGCTGGACTAAGCAATTCTACTGTCCCATGCTACTTTATTAGTTATCACCAAATAAAAATAGCTAATATCACCTAGAGTGACAATGGGTCAACGTGATTAATCCAACGAGGGTATAACAATTCTGGAATTTAGGTAGACCTTAAGACTATATTTAAAGTACATTGCATAAAAGTAAGCATGCAATAATTTAAAACAATATAAGTATTTTATAAATTTAGGATCAACATGGTCAAGGAAGAATTGACTTCGCTACCTCCTGCTAGTTCTACCTCTGACTGTTGTTTGGCTGAGCTTCGATGACGTCGTCTACACGCAAAACGAGAAAAAAAATAAAAGAAAAACAAAAAATTTAAAATTTGAAAAGAATGGTACTGGAAGGTAGATCTTGAATTTATATGAAATTAGATATTTGAATCACTGGAATCGGAGCTCGAACGAAGGAGAACGGGCTGTCGGAAGTGGCTCAGGTCAAAAAATAAGAGAAAATGAAATAGGGTGACACGTGGCGCAATGTGATTGGCTGGATTTTCTGGAAAAATAGGAAAAACAAAAGGAAATCCACTGACATGTGGGGCATCGACGTGGCAGGTCAAGATGACGTGGCATGCCATGCGGAATCTAGGGCACATGTGGCATTGACTCAACAGCCACGTAGTGTGGTGACACGGCTCGGTCGACGCAGCCGCCGCGTCAGCCCACGGGTAAGATGGCGCAAACGTGGCGGGACACAGGGCACGGACGTGGTGCCACGCGGGAGACACGTCGGATTAGCCTGCTCGGGGATACCCAGCGAACTAGCGATGGCGCGGTCTCGCTAGAGTCGAAGAAGACAGCACGGCCAGGGCGAAGGAGCGATGGATTCAGCTCAGGTTAGGGGGCAAAATGACGTGGGCGATGCGATGAACTCAACGGCACAAACGGCTGCGGCAAACGCTCACCGTAGACGGCGAACGACGCGGAAGAAGACGGCGGTGGCTTTGCGTACTCTGACGAGCAACCAACGCGCAACGGCAACAGATCGAACGACGAGGAGAGAGGGGAAGAGGTGGCGGCTTATAAAGACGCGCACGCTGAGGAAAACAACTCAGATATGGTGCAGATTCGCACGAAAAAGCGGCGGCGGTTGCGAAGTTCGGTGCAGCCATGGGTTACAGTGGTGAGAGCGAGCGACGACCCACGGGGCCCCGCGGTGCGGACGCAGCACGAGGCGGGCCGTGCAGGTGGGCAGCGAGGGAAAGCGGCGTCGATCGAGCAAAAGCGAGGTAGCGATGAGAAAAGGGCCGGGCCAAGAGGAAAAGCCGGGCTGGCGGAGGAAAAAGGAAATGGGGCGAAAGAAAAATGTCCCACGCAGAAAATAAGAAATAAAAAGGGTTTTGCAAATTAAGAAATTCCAGAAAAATGAAAAAGGTCGAAATAAATAGCAATTAAATTAGTAAAATTCCAGAAAATTCTTAAAAACATTTTTAAGCATTTGGAACCCAAATAAATTATTTTGAACTTATTTCAACTTGTACAATTTGATTTAATTAATTTGCTTGCACTAAAAAGGAATTTTTATTTCACAAAATTTTTATAATATGAGAAAAATTTAGATTGGCTCAAAGATAGAATGTTACAAATCCATGTGCCACCACCAAATGTGGTGCTCGCTGATGGCGATTGTGATGTGTCTTCTCCTCTTTGTTTTTGTTTGCTACTTCCTCCCTCCCATCGATTAAAACCCTAATCATGGACAACAAGAAAGGTAGTCGCGACTCGCGACACGAAGGCAGAGGCAGGATGAAGAAGGCAGCATGCATATGGTAATGGTAGGTGCTACTACCCATACGTTCCCCATTCCAACACAGTTCTACTCCCTCTACTAGGACTTTTTCTTCTCCAAGGAAGACATGCCACTTGGCCAACGATCTTATGTAGTTTTTCGATTTCAGGCGTATGTTGTGTCTGTATTCTTCAGAATTCCTACGTTCTAAACAGACCTGAAAAGTAGGAACGTTCGATAAGCACTCCATACGAATAAGCAAAAAGGATTTATCATAACAATTCTTGTGCCTATAAAGGCAGATCGTTTAGGAGTCCATTTGTCGGTGGTTGTAAAAACCAATTACTTCCTCAGGTCACAAATACATATCGTTTTAGACTTAGGTGCAATCGAGCTTTCGAAACTTTGATTATCAATCTCTTTTAAAATATTTGAATTTGATACATGAAAATCATGTGTAGATTTGTCATAAAAAGTATTTTCGTAACATTATAATTTTTTTGGGTTTACAAATATATTGTAATATATATTAGTGGTCTAAGTTATATTTTAAAAACCATGTCGATATCTAAAATGGCGTGTATTTGTGATCAAAGAGGGTACTAGATTAGCTTATCCGTAGGTCTAAAAGGCTAAGCGAGACTGCAAGAATGTCCTATGCCACTCGCCGGTTGGACAAATTAACACTGCCGCCTGCCTCTATCATGATGAACTACTACTAGTCCTATATCATGAGCTGCCGTCACTTCAGCATGCTACTGCGATCACAAGTACTCTTGAGCTCGATAGTGACTCGTTAGCTTACATTTGAAATAACTACCTAAATAATAAATAAAATAATTTTATATTAAAATTATATCAATTTCGAAAGAAACCCAACAATAATAGCTCGTTAAGCTCGATAGACCGTCCTAACTGCGATCACAAGGACTAGCAGCTCCATTGAATAGAAAACGAAAGGCAAAATGCATGGTAATTCCGAGGATCTCAACGAATCTGGCGTCTCTTCGCATTTGGAGAAAGGAACCGGCACGACATTGATTGCTATGGAGGAAAAAACATTGCTACTATATATATTCAGAGAGGTAAAAATAATGTAAAATAGCTCAACTTGTAATATCCTCATGATCTCATATTCTGAATTTTGGCTCGATTCTTGGGGGTGTTTGATTGTCCACTGCTAGCGCCTGTTTGAAATGAAGAGGACTGTCAATGGGTTTTACCATTTTCTGTTTTAAGTTCTGGGTTCCAAACTCATCTAAGCTAGGCCAGCCTTGTTTACTTCGAAGAGTTCTAGTAGAAATTTCAGACGAAATGTAATATTTGAGAGGTGCTTTTATGCATTTTCTCTCAATATAAATTGCACAAATTTTGAAACAATCGCTTGGATAATATTCACTATCTACTATTTATTCATACTTTAATATTTATACAATTTAAAAAAAAAGATGTATAGAAACACCACTCATAACATTTTTTTACTATAAAGTTATTTAGATAATTAAGTGTTCCAAACAAGCTACAAGGGTGTCTTGCCACATTTTTATGCCAATTGTTGAATGCATGTACATCCTAATTGCCACATTTCTATTCCTGCATCTGCATGACAGACACGCGACCCAACTTGCCACACTTTTGTTTTGTGGTCATGAAGCAAAAAAGAAAAATGGAAAATGATCAGCAAACCTAATCTTCTTCAAGATTGCAACAAGAAACCAAACCCTACCAACCTAATGTAAGTTTCACTCCTAGCGTACTGCTGCTGCTCCTTTCCTCTAGCATACAAAGGCAGATGAAGCAGCCCACATGGCATACCTACAGAGCAGTGAGGCCCACCCACCGACAGATACACATACAGCCTCCATGTCCACTGAATAAAACTGACCCATCAATCTGCAGTATCATACCAGAGTAACCAGACAGACATTCCAAAGGAACTGGTAGGGTGCAGACCCGCTAGAGTTAGAAAGTAGCTCCATCGGATGAAGTTGCAATCTCAATCGTTTATTTTCTCTAAAGGTTTATATTATACCACTTTCACCTTCACCCGATCGAAAATGAATGGTTAAGATTGCAACTCTACCGAGTGGAGTTAACTTTTAACTTCAAGGGATCTGCACCCGGTACACTGAAATGTGTACATACAGCATACAGAACGGCTATAAATCCAAACTTCACTGAAATGCATGCATGCAACATACAGAAGACAAAAAGGAACAACAGTTTCATCTCAAAAGCATAGACATGAGGGAACCATTTCATTTTCCCAGTTTGTCGAAATACTACATTACTAGCGGTGTCACAGGAACATCCTCTGATGTTCCATGATGGCTGTTTGCAAGGGTGTCAATCAGAATAAGGAGGCATAAATCCATAGTTGGTGGATTTGTTGTAAACCCCGCGAATCGCAAACTGGATTCGTCGAATCCAAACCGGTTTAGGGTACAGAACTCATGTTCGTAGTGGAAATTAAAAGAAAAGTAGTGAACCACGAACTCAAATCCGATACCGCAACTTTGATCAAACCCTATAAGATCAATCTAGAATAATTGATATAAGACTATGAAACAAAACTAGATTAAACATACAAACTTGAGAGCAATTATACATAAACATGAATTAATAGATCAGAATCTTTACCAATTTTCATCAAATAACATGCATATAGATCCCTTTCCATGAAATTTTTCTCTAATTTTCTTCACCGCTTTTTCCTTCTGATCTCTGTAGCGATTCCCTTGCGTACTGTAGCACCTTGCGGACTCCTGTAGCGCGCGCTGTTCCGAATGACTGTAGCACCGAAATCACCTTTTCTTCCTGTGCCTGGACGCCGCTCCTAATTGCTGCGCCGCGCGTGATTGCTCATCAAACGGGGTCCTCTTCTCTTTCCACGCGCGTAACTGCTCCAGAAGCAAGGTCCTCATCTTCTCCGGCACGGCACTCTTCTCCTGCGCCGCCCGCTCTTCTATTTTTCTTTTTTTGCGGCACTTGCGCCGCCAGCCGCCGTTATTTCTTCTTCTATTTTTTTGTGCGACCCCCAGCTCCGGTAGGTCTCTGTCTTTATACATCTCCTGACCCTAACTTCTTATCTCTAATTAAATACATATATACATATCCATATGGTCCAATATATACATATAGCCTAAAATTCACACATACAAGCGTACAGCCCACCTGCTGCTCTCGCGTGACTCACTCGCCTCCACGTGCACCATTCTCTAGTCCGAACATCTCGCATGACATCTTTGACCACTAGAACCTCGGTTCCTCCCTTAACCTAGTCCCAAACCTTAGTTCCTCCATAAACCTAGTTCCGTTCCGTCACCGACCACGTTCGCCCTTAAGCAACACCTACACATGAACAAACACGAAACCGTGTACGAGCACAAATCCACGACTTAACTCAAGATCAATCCATACAACCACTCACACGAGCGCAATCATTACCATGCTATCACAAGTATATCAAGTAATCATCTGAAACAGCACATGCACAAGCACCATACATGCCATAAGTACAACCACTTTACAATGCCACTTTCATCACTAAGTCAATTTTTCATCACAAGAATTTACACCCTTTGATGTATAGAACAACTTAGCTGTGTATTACTTGGGAATTATGTTGAGACACTATAGCCATCTATTCACTCCAAAAAATGTTCAAGTCACATTCATTTCAATTGAATGATTAACTCAACGAAGCCACCTTGAGTTGAATAACAAATTGAGGTGAAGCTATCATGCAGTTTTCATAATTAAATAATCTATAACTTTACAGTCGAACATGGAACAGAAAAAGGAGATCAGGACTAACCAGGCAACACAAAACGACATGTAGATGAAGAATGCATCCTCTGGAAACCATAACGAGATTGGTGATTGCTTGTGTCTACACGCTTATTCAGTTCTCTGGACCCTCCCTTGTTGGAAAGTAGGGAGTCGGTGCTTCTTCCACAAGTGGTTGATATGTCATGAGATTGAGGGCTAAAAATCTTTCCTTGAATTCCAACCGCCACTTGTGCAAATAAATATTTTCTTTGATTCTTTTGTCATTTTTCTTCAGACTTGTGACTTGAAACAATTCTGAGATATTAAACTGTGTCAAATTCGATGGCAATACCCTATCAAAATCTTGTGAAACTCGCTTTGAAATTTTCCAGTTACACTCCGTGATGTCAGATATTAACTTTGAAATTGTCCCCTCTTGTGAATATGAAGGAACCGAACAGAAAGTGCTCTCTACACTTGCTTCAATGCAACGCGTACCATCAGTTCCACATTTAGCTATTGCTAATTGTTCCAGCTGAGCATCTTTCTGCACTTTGTCTGACACGGCTGCATGAGAGTTCATTGCTAAAGTGCTTTGAGCCAAGCCATCCTTACTGTTATTATTCAATAATTTTCCTTCCCATGCCAAAGAAACAGCTATTAAGCTTCCTGATTCCAAGTAAGCAAGAGCACTGTGATCCTTCAAAGGAACGTCTGAAGATGCTAAGGAATCTTTCGTCACTCAGTAACAGAAAGCACAGATGCAGACTTGGCACAAGAATACAAAGACTTCATTTCACCTTCCACATGATCAATTTCACACTCAACTTGTTCTAATTCCTTTGAAATATTTTCCTTCAACAGCAATATCTTTTTTATAGCAACATGTCCAGTAGAAGTAGAGTCCCGGTCTCACTACGCAAGAATCCCAATATTGCAGCAAATCATTATGCTTTGAATCAACCTCAAATAGAACACCATCACCTAAGCTAAGTTTATGACTGCTAGACCTTGCACAATTGGTCCCTGTGGAAAAATTAAGAAAACAGTAATTAAAAATCTTGGCCTAATCATAAATTAGCACACAAGATATTTTTGAAGAAAGACTAAGTTCCCAATAAGATTGCAGCATTCCTAATTTCCTATAGATATGCGATAAGAGTAGGATACAAATCCAACGAACAAAAGAAAGAAGGGGTTGCCAATGAAATGAACCATAGTTACCTAATTCGCTGTTGTTGAAGTATAAGTGAATTGCTCACCTTTCCTCGTCAGCTTAAGCTTTTGAGTGAACTGGTTGGTGCATTCAACTCAATAGCTGTAAATCCCAGTGAATCATGAACCGGATTTGTTGAATCTGAACCGGTTTAGGGTATAAAGTTCATGTTTGTAGTGGAAATTAGAAGAAAAAGTGTAGAACCGTGAACCCGAATACCATGTCGCCACTTGAACAAACCGCTTTTCTGATAACAATGCAATGAACATATAAGTGAAACAATATTCTGTGATGTGGAGTACTCTTGATGACAGAGTGCTCAAGCGTAACTCAAAAGGGCTGACTTGTTACTTTCAATTACTGCATCCACCAATGGGGTTGTTTTCCCACAAAGGCCATGAAACAATATATGTAACATGAGGGATTATAGAGCTTACAATAACTGAGAAATGATAGGGCAATCTCGTAAGTTCAAGTGTAAACTACACATTTGATATTCTCAATGCTCATAGCCCATTGCAGTGAAATAATCAGTTCTGCGTATCTAACATGCAGGATTATAAAGCTTACAGTAAGTCCAAGTGCACCAACTATTAGTTAATTCAATAACACATCTGATATTTTTCGAAGTCCAGTGAAGTGAACTATTCCAGTCTGCTAGTTGAAAAATGTTCCCAACCATGGTTCACACTTTCAAAAATGGAGAATCAGCAAATATCAGTTTAAACATAATGCACAAAAAATCAGCTGAAATCATCTTTACTTGGTCTTTGCTCAGACAAAATCAGTAATGAACTAATCGAATTCCACTTGACGCACCCAGATGGTTTGACAAGTTTCTGGAGCTAACTATCTGGCTACCACCAACTTTCTAGACTTAATCCCTACCTAGTACTAAGGATATCATTGACCATTGTATTTAGCATGTAACACAGTTTATGAAAAAAAAACGATAATCAAAACATATGTGACAGAAAAGCAGCACTTGCAATTATGTACATTTCCTCTTTTACACCCTTTGCTTCTTTTTAAAAAATGGAGCATTTTCCATATATCAGTTAACAGTATGCTGCAAAACAAGATGATGAAGTAATCCTGTGATATTATCCATCCCCCACATAATTAATACTACTGTGCAATCAATGATCAAATTCAAGGGACAGTGAAGCTTGTTTGAAGAATAAGCAAGACATGCAAAAGTAGCATTAAACAATAAAAATATTTCAATAGTTTGGTGCAGTAAAGCATATACTTCAATGAACGATAAGCAAACAATTAATGGCATAGTCATGTGGCACAATATATAAACTTATAAAGTGTAAGTGGTATATGGGCAAGTTTAAATCCTCACCTGGGATGGGAACGAAGCACATTTTTGTGAGAACATCCTGAAGGGGCATCCCTGTGATCCAGTCACACCTGGACTGGTAGTGTCAGGATCACTCTTTGCATCAACTACCGGTGATTCCAATGGCCCTTGCACCTTCTGCTTCTCATACTTTGCAAGCCCATCACCCCATGCAACATGCTCTCATCATTTTGCCAAATTCTATCTGACCGAGACAGCGGCAAGCTGTACATACCTACAAGAATGGATTTCACCAAGAATCACACAAAGTTGGTGACAATTTAAGGAATGTATTACAGGGGGGGAAAAAGCTGATGCCACAAAGTCTAAATATTCTAAGAAAAAAAGAGAAAAGAACCAGTAGAAATTATCACAAAATCCCTCAAGATGGTGGACAATAGTTACAGTAAAAACACAAGCAATGGGTGCCATCTACACCATATTTTAACAAGCCCTGGTTCGGTCCATGTAGAGGTGTTAACACCTCCACTGCATCTAATGGTTAATTAACCGGGGCATAGCTGTACAATTGTTTCAAGAGATTCGTGTTTATTGGACAGTTACTCAGTTACTAAAGAACCAGCCAATGGAAGCTCCCCCCCCTCCCCCCCTCTCTCTCAGTTCCCGTCGAGCCCTCTGCCACCACTCATGCTCCGTCTATCTCCGAACTCTGATCCTTTGTGAGTTTCAAATCTCATCATCGAGATGACAGCGAACAACATCAAGTCTGTTATTCTGTTATCTTTGTGATATAATATTGTTATGGCAAGAGTTTGATGGCTACTCAAAACTAACAGAAACGACCAAAAGAAATTCCAATTAATCAACATCAAACAATATCACCGACGAGTGGCCATAGGGTGAGAGAAATTATGGCCAATGGCTGGAGCGAGCAAGAATTGCCAATCGGCCGTGAGATGATGACCGATGGAATCTTCTGTCACTTGAACTTAGAGATTAATGGCAGCGGTGAGAGCCTGGCATGGGAACTGTCAAGAGAGTGAAAATAAAATTGCCTCTATACCCCCATTTTGATAGCACCTCTGCGATGCACTGCTGGTGCAAACCACAGGTGTTGAGTCACAGGAACTGTCAGATTGTGCTTGGTGGACAGTCCAGAAACCTTTGAAGGACTGAACCATTTGTCCATTTTAACTCAAGAGATAAACACGCAAAACAGTAAATCAGGGCCAATGGATGCTATCTGAATCATATTTAAGTTCAAAAGATAAGAGAGAAAATATTTGAACCAGGAGAACACCTTTCATTAACATATGTTCTATGGCAAATGAAATTTAGAAGAGTTATGAACTCAAATGAATAATGTTTGATTTCAAAATTAAGAGTTCTTTTTTTAAAGAAAAATAATTTAAATATGATGAACTTGATTTTCCTCGATAATTAGAATTTAGGATTAACTATCCCAGAATTATTTAAAGAAAGTACTTTGAAAATCCAAAAATAGCAATTGAATTTAAAATTCGATAGCTTGACTTCTATAATTCAAGTTGTAAATGCGTAATGTAGTTCTTCTTTCTTACATCTACAATTCATAATTTGTAACAGAGAGTTCATTTCAAATATTATATTGTCAAAAGTCCATAGATATAAAATTCTGAATTCCTAGAAGTTCATATACTAATATGAAATTCACCCATCTACTGAATCACATGAGCTGATTGAAGTATATGATTCTATAAACTTTTATTTAAGTTTTTAGAACTGAATATTAGCTTTTGAAGATAAATGAAGATACAATGTTCCATTTTTTCCGCAAGTGTCGTAATTAAAATTTATAACCACCCCATATTTGAAATAGTGCTTAGCCCCTATTTCGGTGTTAGAATTAGGGGCAGAATTGGGAATTAGAATAATGATTCCAACTCAAAGGCTGCTTGGATGAATATAGAATTGGATGTCAATTCCACAAGGATTTGGTGACAACTAAAAATAGGCCCAATTTAGACATCTACCCCTCTGATTTGGGTGAAACTGGATGCTCTCTGCCTGCCACAAATAAACCAACTCAATACCACCACCACCACTTCCTTCATCTACTCCACTGGCGTGCTCCATCGCTGCCGCTGAGCTCCCATAGGCCACCTACCACCACCTCTGAGCTCCTCGACGAGCCATCACCTCCATGTTCCATCAATATGTCATCGCCGACTTCTCACCTTCTTGTGTCTCCTTCCTTTCACGGCCATCAACGAGCTCCTTTAACCAAAACTGTTGCAGACTTCCTCCTTTATCTGTCTTCTTTCTCCACTCCGATAATTGAAACTAAATACATGGCCTGGATGCACTGCATGCCACGATGGCTGGGCTTCAGATCTCGTCATCGCCTGACTCCCTCAACACCGTGGCGAAAGTCCATCCTCGCATGGCCGACAACAGATGGCTCCATCTCAACTGTAGCGAGTGCCTTTCACCTTCTCTCTCCACTCTAACTTATTTTCAAATTATGGCCTTCTTTTCCAACCAAACAAAATTTGGATTATGGCATGCTACACACGTTTTGGCAACCAAACACAAAAATTGGAATTAGAGACCAATTCCAATTTCAAAGCCAATTCTATTCCAAGAACCAGACAGATCCTTAGAAAATTTAAAATTGCAAAAAAAAAATGACATCTAGAATTCTGGAGTTCGCCGAACAGGGTGGATCTACAGTACCTTGGTTGGTGTCAAGCGACACCGACGCTATACAACCTAATCCACATACCCTCTCTAATGTATAAGCATATGACCCCATTGGAATTTTTCTGTTGACCCCGTCCCACAGCCCACAAGTATCAAATTTCACTCCATGCAGCAGTCCAGCTCTTAGTAGGAAGCCCACGAGGTCCATATATACACTCATATATCATGCTGTAGCCCAACACCCGGCCGCTCGGCAGCCCACAAACTACTAAGCTAGGTGTACTAAGTACATTACTACATTAGTTACAATGCAATATACCAATGCTAGCATGTAGCCAATAGTCCAATACACTTCTAGTCACATCCAAGCCCAGTTGCACTCGATGCAATCTATCTGTATGCGCCTCCTCGGCTCCTCAACACACGCCGCTCCTTCTCTTTCCTCTTGAAAAAAGTTCTCGACACCCCTGCAAGCACCTGCGAGCCGCTGTTCCCCTATAACCTAAATCCCCAATTCCCACTTCAATTTCACAATTTTCTTCCGATCCTGTCGAGCCAGCATGTTTCATTGAAGTGCTGGCCACTCGACCTCTCAAGATTCAAGGAGAAGAATTCTTAGGGTTTCCTGGTTGGCTGGTTTGGTTGGAAGAAAGGAGGAAGCATCTTAACTTTCGTCCAAGACTCCAAGTAAAATGTCAAGTAAGTTAATTAGTGGAATTGATTACTTGATTACTGATTAGTGGTATCGAATATTGATAGTTTATCTTGCATATTTGGTATCTAATGTAATGTTTCATAATTTTCACTGATTTGACAGGTAGTAAAATTATAATGGAACGGTTTTTAAAAAGAAAGTTACCATCAGCCAATGATACAGATGGTCTTGATGGCGGGACTTCAAGAAGAGATGGAGGGGCATGTAACATTAATCACACTACTCGTCCTTCTTTTCCAGTGCCGTCAAAAGAAATAAATTTGGATGAGCTTCCATATGATCCAGCTAATAGGAAGAGGATATCGGAATACATAGGCCAAAAGCTACAAGATGAGATAAGACAAAAGTATTTGATTAGAGGTCCTTACAGGCCACAACCTGGTTTCATGTATCCACAAAGGAGCATATCAAATTATTTACGTAGATTTATTCCTGAATGGTTCACTAAATATGATTGGCTAGAGTATAGCGAGAAGGTGGATAAAGCTTTTTGCCTATATTGCTAGTTGTTTAGAGATAGCATTGAAGGGCAAGGTGGGAATGATGCATTTGTAACATAAGGTTTTTGTGGCTGGAACAAGTCAGATAGACTTCGAGATCATGTTGGTCGGTGTAATAGTTTCCATAACACGGCAATGAAAAGATGTAACAATTTGCTGAAAAAAGACCAAACAGTTGTCGTTGCTCTCAATAAACAGATTATAGTCACTAAAGAGGAGCATCGAATTCGATTAAATACTTCTATAAATGCTGCTCGATACTTGTTGCATCAAGGTTTAGCTTTTCCTGGCCACGATGAATCAGAAGATTCTACTAATAAGGAAATTTTTTTGGAGTTGGTAAAGCTTGTGGCAGAGCAAAACGAAAAAGTTAAGAAGGTTGTGCTCAGAAATGCTCCTCTAAATAAACAAATGGTGGCTCCAACAATTCAAAAGGACATTGCTAATTATTTTGCTGAGGTAATAAAGGTTTTGTTTTACAAATAGTGTCAAATCTTAAAGTCATTATTGAAATGATGTTTATTGTGTTTTGTGCAGATCATAGTGAAATCTATCATTAAAGAAATTGGTGGTGATGTGTTCTGTTTGATGGTTGATGAGTCTGCCGATGTTTCTGACAAGGAACAAATGGCTGTTGTTTTGCGGTACATCGATAGGTTTGGAGCAATCAAAGAAAGATTTATTGGCGTTGTTCATGTGAAAGAGACATCAGCTTCATGTCTGGAATCTAATATTGATTATCTGTTTAGTAAGTATGGGTTGAGCTTAAAACAAATTAGAGGTCAAGGTTATGACGGAGCAAGCAACATGAGAGATGAGTTCAATGGCTTGAGAGCTTTGATCATGAGAGAGAATAGCTCAGCATATTATGTCCATTGCTTTGCTCACCAACTTCAGTTAGTCATTGTGGCAGTAGCTAAAAAGAATGATGATATTAGTGACTTCTTTGACATGGTATCTCTTCTGGTAATGTGGCTGGAGCTTCTTGCAAACGGAAAGATATGATTCGAGAAAGTTAACAGGAGAGACTAAGGAAAGCTATAGGCAATGGCCAGCTTAGTAGCGGAACATGATTAAATTAGGAGCAATCTCTTCAAAGAGCAGGAGACACTCGTTGGTGTTCTCACTATAAAACCCTTAAGAGTATAAACAATCTGTTTGTTTCTATTATGGAAGTGCTCCAATATGTTGAAAAAGATGGCCCAAATGATGGGAAGAAACGGCAAGCTCGTGGTCTCTTGAATTATCTAAAGGATTTTGACTTCGTGTTTCATTTGCACTTGATGCTGCTTATCTTAGGACATGCAAATGCTCTGTCACTATCTTTACAAAGGAAAGATCAAGACATCTTGGAGGCCATGTTAGAGGTGAAGTCAACCAAGCAGAAATTTCAGCAAATTAGAGATGATGGATGGGAATCTCTATTAGAGAGAACATACTCCTTTTGCAAAGAGTACGGTATTCCTAAGTTGGATATGGAAGAAGAGTATATAGATAGGCATAAACCAAGGCAAAAAACCAATCGCACCAACTATCAACACTACAGATTTGATTGTTTGAACCCTGTGATTGACTTACAGCTTACAGAGTTCAATGACCATTTCAATGAGGTAAATTCTAATTTGCTTACCCAAATGGCTGCTTTTAGTCCCAAGAATTCTTTTGTTGCTTTTAAATCTTAGAGTTTATTGGAGTTGGCTAAGTCCTATCTAGATGATTTTAATTCAATGCAATTGAAGGATCTTGACCATGAGCTTCAAATTTATATTGATAATGTGCAAGCGGATGAAAGATTTGCCAAATTGATCACTATTTCTGAACTTGCTAAGCTAATGGTGGATACAAACAAACATTTTGCTTTTCCTTTGGTTTATAAGCTCCTCGAGCTAGTACTAGTTCTTCCTATCGCCACAACATCGGTGGAGAGGTGCTTTTCGGCAATGAAAATTGTGAAGACAGTACTACGTAACTGTATGGGTGATCAATTTATGAATGATTCAATAATTTGCTTTGTGGAGCTAGGGCTTCTAGCTACAATTCCAAATGATGATGTGATTGATCGTTTTCAGAAGATGAAACAGCGTAAAGAGAACTATAAAAGGTAACCACTTTTGTAAAGATAATTTATTTTGTCATTATATATTTGTTATTAATTTATTCCCTCTCTTTTTTTGCGTTTGTTGTTTGTTTGTTACATACTAAAAGTTTGTGTTACGAATTAGCTGTGACCCGTCAACATTTTGTGCTGGATCCGCCCCTGTTGTCGAAGATGGATGACCTTGGATAAAAAAGAAAGAAAGGAGAAGGTTCCAAATGGACAACTGGAAGATTACTTTTCATAATCCTACTTGAAGTAGATGAGTGGTTATAGGACGATGAATGGAGTAACCCATGGCCTCTCTTCCTCTGCTCCATCGACGTGCCTCTATTCATCTGTTCCACCAACTTGTCCTACGCAACCAAATCAATAGATGATGATGACTTACTGCGCCTCCTAGATCGCAACCCCCTCCACCTCCTATATCGCGACCTATTGCGCTTCATAGATGACTCTTCTAGATCCATTCCAATGGCTTGTTGGGACCCATCAAAAATTAAAGACTCCGGCAAATGCAACCCGTAGTCACGACGTTGCGCTAGATCTAACCACGATGACAAATCTAAAATCAATAGGCAAATTCTAAACAAAAGCAAGGGCTGATTCGTGCTAGCTTACCAGAGAATCAAATAATTTCCAAAGTGCTTGTGCAAGATCCCCGGTTGAGAGTTGAAAGCAGGAGATAGCAAGCAAGGGGGAGTGCAAAAGGGGGGCTTTTGAGGATTTGTCACTTGACACACTAGGCGCTGGCGGCCCGTGCATACATCTAAGGGCATGTACAATAAGGTCACATCAACTGACTCTTATGACGTACACATCAGCTTTAGTCTATGTGGAGGAGTGAGAAAAGAGGAGAGAGAAGAGAGCTGGCTCTTATTTAGTACTCCCTCCGTTGATAAATATAAAGCCTATAGTTTGAATGGTCTTGTTGAAAAATATAAGACGTGCATGTAGATTTAATGAGTCTTTCTACATATACCCTTATTTATTCTCTCTCAACCATATGCATTTATTCATTACCACATACACAAAGTATTATCTCTCATCTTCTAAGACAATTAAGAGGGATATGTAAGTCATTTCCTCTCATGTCTTCCTCAATTTCACCATAACCTTAATCCGTGTGCCAAGTCAAAATACGCCTTATATCTATCAACGGAGGGAGTAGTCAGCTTTGCACGGGAGCATAGGTAGATAATTTATGTACAAGAGAGAAAAGATAGTTATTACACAATATCTAGAGACAACCTTTAGAGACAGTTATTGTATAAACTGGCTTTTAGCTTACTATTAGCCCGTAGTTAGCTTTGCTATTGTACTTGCTCTAATAGGAGAAAATAAATAAATATGCCTACTCATGATAAGATAATTAAAAAAATGGACAAATATGTTTTATAGGACAAATATGTTTTCTTTATAAAGGAACCGGGTGAAGTAATTTTAGAAATATGAACTGTACCGTAGAAAGGATTTCATCTTGGTAGTATTTGTGCACACAAATCACGTTTCTGTTTTGGTGGGTGCATCTAGAAACTAGATCTTTCTTTATTTTATGATTGTGGATCCATAAACTTGTTCCGTTAAAAAATAGACATTGAAATTCGATCATTAGTTGTCGTGCACCCAATTTGGCTCCGAGGTACTGGCCTTGAAATCATGGAATTGGAATTCAAATCCAAGGATGGGGCACCTGCAGTTAGAAATTGGCCCATTGGGTGGCCCATTTCCTTTAATTCCAAAGCATGCATGGTTTAGTACCATATTGCCTAGCCAAGTGGAGGAAAGGCAATTTAAAAGGTGGAGTCCTTGCCACCTCTTGATTAATTACACTTGGCATGAGAATGGCATAGGGTGGACAGTGGCTAAACACACACGCACGCACGCGCGCATTCGCGTATTTTCGCGTGAAAATTCGCGTGACTTGTGACTTTGCGACCGCGCCATGTCGTAATGTGTATCCTGACACTTTGAATTCATCTTTTTTGTTTTACTGAATCCTGCATTTATCTCTCCATTCAATCTGTTTAAATGCGATTTAAACATATATTTGAATTCTGTGTCATTATGCAGTCAGTTACTAGTGAGTTAATTGACATTATTTGTCGCCATTACTAATCGCCGCATTTTCTCGACATCATGAGGTCGATTTCTTATGCGAGTGTATATAAACTCTCGAGACGCCCGGGACGAGATCTGAATTCTCCTCCATTCTTCCTCCCCATCTACGGATTGTTTGTACTATTGTGTTGAGCTGTCGAACCTCGCCGGCCTTCCTCCTCGGCGTGCACCGTGAAGGAGGGTGAGCGGTATCTCGAACCGTTGCCGCAGAGTTCACCGCACGGGCGGCAATAAGGTTTCGGCAGCGATCGGCGCGACCGCTCGCTTCTTCCTCGACGTCGACTACTTCCACGTCGCTCTCATACGCTTCCTTTTCTTCAACAAGCCCAACGAAGAAGTAATTCGTGTGATACATCAACTACGTTAATATTCAATTTTTGAGCTTTTTCCGAGTACAATGTGTTTTGTTGTTTTATGCATCTCTAGTCTTGTGTTACTTTTGCCTCAATATAAAATCTGGAATAAAAACATTGCACAAACTTCCAACATTCCAGAAACCTTATTGCGAATATTTTTGTGAATCAGCAATGGCTGGTGCTTCGGATGCAATGAAACCTGAGAGGTTTTCTGGTGTCAATTTCCGTAGATGGCAGACAAGAGCCAAGTTTTGGCTCATGTCATTGGGGCTGTGGTGGGTGATCCACCCACAGTATCCATTTACGATTGACCGAACTCGTAGTTTGTGGTGCGAACAACACCGCACTAGGGCGCCTTCGACTATTTTGGCAGATCGGCTCTATGATGTGTATATGAACTACACATCCGCCATCGAGTTGTGGGATGCACTTGACCGTAAATATCTGAAGTCGAAGTCGGTCATTTGGTTGTATGTGTGTGAGCAATTTTTTGATTTTAGCATGGATGATGCTAAGTCGATTGTTGCACAAGCACACGAACTCCAGCTACTAGTTGGCGAGATTGCGCATTTGGGTTGTGCATTGCCTCCTAAGTTTGTGGCTGCGGGCATTGTTGCCAAACTTCCCTCAACTTGGAGGGATTTTGCCACTAGCTTAAAGCACAAAAGGGAAGAGATTTCTGTTGAGGATCTCATTGCAGCCCTTGATGTGGAAGAAAAGGCGAGAGCAAAAGATGCACCAAGCACCTCTAATCAGAACAATGCCAATGTCGTTGAGAAGAAATCATATGGCAAGAACTTCAAAGGCCATAAACCGAACAAGACAACTAGCTTTAAAAAGAAGAAAATTGAGAAAAGGGACATCAAGAACATCACCTGTTTTGTGTGCGGAAAGGATGGTCATATGGCAAAAAACTGTCGCTATCGCAAAAATAGGACAAATGAATCGGGCAAGAAAAATGCCAACGTGACCATAGGCGAGGCCTCGACTTCAGGAGGGTATGGTAATTCTCTTGTTGTCTTTTCAGCATGTCAATCCACCGATTGGTGGGTTGATACTGGTGCTAATGTTCACGTGTGTTCTGATGTTTCCTTATTTTCTTCTTACCAGCAATGGGCTTCCTCCGTCCTAATAGGAACGGGTCGCATGCTTCATTCTTGGTGTTGGTACGGTGGATCCGAGGCTTACTTCAGGAAGATTGTCCACTTGAAGAACGCAAAGATGCGCCAACAATAAAAAAGAACCTCATTAGCGGTTCTCTCCTATGCAGAGATGGTTATAAGCTAGTATTTGAATCAAATAAAGTTGTAATATCAAAGTATGGGAACTTTGTTGGTAAAAGCTATGAGAGTGGAGGCTTGTTCCGCCTCAGTACTTTAGAGTCTTGTTATAATATGAATATTACAACTAGTTTGAATAAATGTGAGGCCAATATTTGGCATTCTCGTTTCTGTCATATTAGTTTTGATAGCATTGCTCGAATGTCCAGATTACAATTAATTCCAAGATATGTGATATTGTCAAAGGATCAAAGTGCCATTCTTGTGTGCAAGCAAAGCAACCTAGAAAACCCTTTAAAGGATTAGAGGAAGAAAAGAACTTGGCACCACTAGATCTTGTCCATTCTGACCTGTGTGAGATGAATGGATTGTTGACAAAAGGAGGCAAAAGATATTTTCTAACTTTTATAGATGATGCAACACGTTATTGTTATGTGTATTTGTTGAAAACAAAGGATGAAGCTTTAAACTACTTCAAAATTTATAAGGTCGAGGTTGAGAACCAACTAGAAAAGAAAATTAAACGACTAAGATCTGATCGTGGAGGAGAGTATATCTCTCATGAATTCTCCCAGTTCTGTTCTGAGCATGGTATAATCCATGAAGTTACACCACCATATTCTCCCCAATCAAATGGGGTAGCTGAGAGGAAAAACCGAACACTAACAGACTTGGTGAATGCCATGTTGGAGAGTGCCGGTATGCCTAAAATGTGGTGGGGGGAAGCTATATTAACAGCAAATATTGTCCTAAACAGAGTAATCACTAAAAGGCGTGAGATTACTCCGTATGAGGGATGGAAGGGGAGAAAACCCAATGTTAATTTTCTGCGAACTTGGGGGTGTTTGGCAAAGGTCAATATACCATTGCAGAAAAAGAGAAAGCTTGGACCTAAAACAGTCGATTGTATTTTTCTAGGATATGCACATAACAGCACGGCCTATAGATTTTTAGTAGTAAAATCAGAAACTCCTGAGATTATTGCTAACACAATAATGGAGTCCAGAGATGCTTCATTTTTTGAGGATATTTATCCTATGAGAGCAGGTAGTACTTCACAAACTGAGAATAATCAAACTGATAATAATAATAATAATGTTGAACCTACCACTATTTCTGAATCAATAAGTGATACACTACCAGTAGAAGATATTTCTGAGGAGGATAACAATTTAGTCACAGAGGCTCCTCGTAGGAGCAAGAGACAAAGGGTTGAGAAAACCTTTGGTGACGACTTTATTGTATACCTCGTGGATGATGTGCCAAAATCTCTTTCAGAGGCTTATGCATTACCTGATGCTGAGTATTGGAAAGAGGCGGTCCGTAGCGAGATGGATTCCATCATGGCTAACGGGACTTGGAAGATCACTGATCTTCCTAGTGGGTGCAAACCTGTTGGATGCAAGTGGATCTTCAAAAAGAAGATGAGGCCTGATGGTACTGTTGATAAGTACAAGGCAAGACTTGTGGCCAAGGGTTATACCCAGAAAAAAGGAGAGGATTATTTTGATACTTATTCTCCTGTTGCTAGATTAACCACCATTAGAGTGCTCATAGCATTAGCTGCTTCCCATGGTCTACACGTCCATCAAATGGATGTAAAGACAGCTTTCCTTAATGGAGAGTTGGAGGAAGAAATCTATATGGAGCAACCAGACGGTTATGTGATTACTGGATAGGAAAATAAAGTGTGCAAATTATTAAAATCCTTGTATGGCCTAAAGCAGGCTCCTAAGCAATGGCACGAAAAGTTTGATAAAACTTTGACAACTGCTGGTTTTGCTGTTAATGAGGCAGATAAGTGTGTATACTATCGTTATGGTGGGGGTCAATGTGTTATTTTGTGTTTGTATGTTGATGACATACGATATTTGGGACAAACATCTTTGTAATTAACGAGGTCAAAACTTTCTTATCTCGATGCTTTGATATGAAAGACTTGGGAGAGGCAGATGTTATTCGAATATTAAATTGATCAAGAATGAGGATGGGATCATTTTGCACCAATCCCATTATCTTTGAGAAAATTTTGAGTCAATTCGGGTTTGAGAATTGCAAAATCTCCCCAACACCTTATGATCCAAGTGTTAAGCTTGGAAAAATCAAGGGTTAGGAAAAGATCAATTGAGATATTCACAAATTATTGGGTCCCTTATGTATCTAGCTGGTGCCACAAGACACGATATCTCATTTCTTTGTGAGCAAATTAAGCGGTTTACATCTAACCGAGGAGATGATCATTGGGAGGCACTTGAAAGGGTGTTGCGCTACTTGAGAGGCACAACATCTTATGGAATACACTATCTTGGGTATCCATCATTTTAGAAGGATATAGTGATTCCAATTGGATCTCGATGCGGATGAGATCAAAGCTACAAGTGGTTATGTTTTTACTTTAGTTGGTGTCTGCGGTTTCATGGAGGTCTTGCAAGCAGACCATATTGACGAGGTCAACCATGGAAGCTGAACTCGTAGCACTAGACACGACCATCGTTGAGGTGAATGGCTTAGAGAGCTCTTGTTGGACTTGCCATTGGTTGAGAAACCAATACCGCGATCTTAATGTCTCGCGATAACCAAGCAAGTGTTGACTAAGGTTATGAGTACTAAGGATAACATGAAGTCCTCCGGACATGTGAAGCGTAGGCTTAAAGCTGTCGAAAATTGAGAAACTCGGAGTTATTGCTGTGAATTATATTCGCATCGAGAAAAATCTGCGAGATCCTTTTACAAAAGGACTTACAAGGAAAGCGATTTCCATTGCGTCTATGGACATGGGCATGAGGCTGTTTGAGTTACACCACAGCGGTAACCCATATCTTCTGATCGGAGATCCCGTGAATTAGGTAATGGGAAAAACAAGTTGATGTTGTAACAAGAGAGTACATATTATTGAATTGTACCGTGTCCTAATAGACAAAGTACTCTTGATCAGACTGGAAGGTTGGCTTAAAGCCTTAATGTATTCTAGTGTTTAAAAATAAAGGTATTGGCCTACAGGATACCTATAATGAATACACCTACTTGAGCCCAACTGTGAGGTCGCAGTTCACGAGAATTGGGCATTCTCTAGAAAGCTCATGAGCAGATAAGGGAGCATGACCATATAACGCTCCGTTTAGGTGTGGTTTATTGGCAGCCTAGTATCGATTGTGATTTTTAAGTGAAGTCTGATCACGAAAAGCTGTGAATTCAAGGCATAGTCCATTCATCAGCTGTGAGAGGATGAACCTTGCTAATCTAGGTGCAAGTTCAACCCGTACGGGACTTACACCAAAAGGCTGATATATTAACAATACATCAGTATAGCAATCTTTGTTATCTTTTCTGCTGTTTGCTTTGGAATTGGTGGGGGATTGTTAGAAATTGGCCCATTGGGTGGCCCATTTCCTTTAATTCCAAAGCATGCATGGTTTAGTACCATATTGCCTAGCCAAGTGGAGGAAAGGCAATTTAAAAGGTGGAGTCCTTGCCACCTCTTGATTAATTACACTTGGCATGAGAATGGCATAGGGTGGGCGATGGCTAAACACACACGCACGCGCGCGCATTCGCGTATTTTCGCGTGAAAATTCGCGTGACTTGTGACTTTGCGATCGCGCCATGTCGTAATGTGTATCCGACACTTTGAATTCATCTTTTTGTTTCTTGAATCTGCATTTATCTCTCCATTCAATCTGTTTAAATGCGATTTAAACATATATTTGAATTCTGTGTCATTATGCAGTCAGTTACTAGTGAGTTAATTGACATTATTTGTCAATTACTAGTAATCGCCGCATTTAATCGACATCATGAGGTCGATTTTTGTGCGAGTGTATATAAACTCGAGACGCCCGGGACGAGATCTGTAATTCTCCAACATTCTTCCTCCCCATCTCTGGATTGCTGTACTATTGTGTTGAGCTGTCGAACCTCGCCGGCCTTCCTCCTCGGCGTGCACCGTGAAGGAGGGTGAGCGGTATCTCCGAACCGTTGCCGCAGAGTTCACCTGCACGGGGCGGCAATAAGGTTTCTGGGCAGCGCATCGGCGCGACCGCTCTGCTTCTTCCTCGACGTCGACTACTTCCACGTCTGCTCTGCGCTGCTTCCTTTTCTTCAACAAGCCCAACAGTAAGTAATTCGTGTGATACATCAACTACGTTAATATTCAATTCTTGAGCTTTTTCTGGAGTACAATGTGTTACCTGTTGTTTTATGCATCTCTAGTCTTGTGTTACTTTTGCCTCAATATAAAATCTGGAATAAAAACATTGCACAAACTTCCAACACCTGCCACCTAGAATTGGAATTAATGATTCCAAGCCAATGCCAAGGGGATGGAATGAACTAGAGTCAATTCGTAACTATCATGTCAATCATGTAGAATCGCATCGATCTCATGTCGTCCGTTTCATTCTTCGCTTGTGCACAATTCCTCCTTCCGTAGCCAGGCCGCCTTGCCTCAGCCACTCAATTCGGCTCGAGATCATTGCTACTCCTCTGTTCGTCCGCATTTGACTCCGATCGAACGTACGTCGTACGCGCTCACTGCTAATAAAAATAGAAAAAAAATTCAACTGCACCAAGTAAAAGAAGGCACCGATTCCATCTAGGGATGACAACGGCCCCGCGGAGAGTACCCTCCCATCCCCGATCCCCGATAAGCAAATTTCCCCGTCCTCGTCCCTGACCCCGTACACGGGGCTTAATTCTCCCCCGTCCCCGATCCCCGACGGGTTTGCGGGGCCCGACGGGGACTAATCCCCGAAAATGTTATATAAAATATCATATGCTACATAAATAAATCACTAGATTAATAGTGCATGTATGATTAAGTGTGAGTGAATCACGAGAGTAATTCATATTTAACATGTTTATTAATAATGACCTCACATATATATTTTTTTCTTTTGAGAATAATCATTTGCTCCCACCTAGTAGTGATAACGCGGGGACGGGGATGGGGATCGGGGACGGGGAATGATGGAACGTCTCCGTCCCCGCAATCCTCGACGGGGACAATATTTTCTCCGATAAACCCTCCGCGGGACGAGATTCCCCCGTCCCTGTCCCCTAATAGGGGAATTCCCCGCGGGGAAACGGGGATCGGGGCCATTGCCATCCCTAGTTCCATCCCACACCGTCTCTACAAGTAATCTGTGAGAGAGGAGTTGAGGGACTATCCGGTGGTGGGATTAGGGTTCGATCTAGGATCGTGAGCGGCGTGGTGGCAGCCGGCCCAAGGCCATGAAGCGACGACGAGACCAGTATTGGAGCAGCATACACATTCGGCGTTGGGAACGAAGCAACAATAGATGGGCAATGAGGAGGAGGAGCACAGTTGGTGGAGCGTCACCGGGGACGACCTGCTGTCCTTCATCTTCTAGGAGGAGGCTACACGGTGGTCCGCCCTTGCTGGTCTATGCTGGATTGGTGGAGCTCGGGAGGCTTTGGACTTGGGAAGCTCGGCTGATTCAACAACTTCTGCTGCTAATTCCGATGGACACCCAAACATGAACATTTGAACTTGAATTCGCCTTAATCAAATTCAAATCCTACTAGAATAGGTTTTGGAATCTAATTCAATTTCGTGGAGCCGAAAGGGGTGTTAGTTCTTGCACGTAGATCTAGAAACTCATTCTTCCTTGGTTCCGGTGGGCAGACGGTATCACACAATTGCGTTTAAATTACTCCCTGAAGTCACAAAAGAGTATCATTTTGGACATCGACGCGGACTCAAAATGTAAGTTTGGATGCTAATTTCCATTGTAGAATATTTATAAAATCAAATAAAATTATAATATTATGAAAGTGTCTTTCAAGACACTAGTCAATATGTACGTGTAACATATGTCCTCAGGTAAAAAGCAAAGTAACTATTAATGTACAATATGTGTGTCTAACATGTTTCCTAGTCGGTCAGCGAACTTCATAATTTAAAACTCCACTCGCCTAGGTTAATATTGTAGATTCATAACAAGCAAAACATGTATTTTTTCAAAAAAAATTATTAGCACATAATCCATTCAATCACAAAAAGAATGGCAATTTGAAATGTGAAATCAAATTATTTGAATTTTGATCAATAACATTAAGAAAAAGTCCAATTGATAGCCCTAAATTCTAGCATATGTTTGATTTTCAACCCTGAACTTTGAAATCATTCGAATAAGCACCTCAAACTTATGAAACCGTTCACTTTACCCCCTTGACCCAATACAGAGTGGTTTTCTGCCGACGTGTCATCCACGCAGATACAGATGGTACTAAATTTGAGTTGCTCCCCTTGTGGGCTGCTGCCTCAATCTTCTTCCCTCTCTTCCCTCTGTAGTCTCTCACAGATGCACGGTCCAACACCGTCGTCCCGATCTGGCAACGCCGGCTAGGACACATGGGCTACCCGAGACTACATCCGAGCATCCATGCCACCTCCCTACGCTCCTCACTACTGCTGCCTTGTCCCCTCTTAACCACCGCAAGCTGTCATGACCTTTGGCTTTATGGAGCCACCAACCCTCGGCGACCATCGCCGCAAGCTTAGCCCTGGTGCCAGCCCCGCTGCTTGCCCAGTCTCTCTCTTCCTTCTCCCCTCCACACCACTCTCTTCTCCATCTTACCCGTGGAGGAGACGAGTGAAACCGCGCCATGGCCACCTGAGCTCCGCCATGATCACCGAACTCGAAACGCCATCCCCACCAAGCTAATCTCAAAACCGTCCACATCACATCGTGTTCCACCACCTCCTCCCTCACATTCCCAAATTAATTGGACCAAGTTTTACCAGTGGGGATGAACGGCGTCAGGAAAGATGATCAGGGGTGGGAGAAGAAAATGGTTGATTTGGTGAGCTATGTTCTCGGACACCAAATTAACTCAAATTAACTTGGTAGTTAGGTTGAGGGATGGGTGGAACATAATACGAACTTCATTGGTGCGACGGGTACTCGACGGCGGGTCTCGTATGGAGTTCAGGTAGCGACGAGCACAACACTTGCAACAGCGTCACGCACGTCGAGTTCAGCCCTGTGTCCACCTTGTGAAAGCAAGAATTAATACCAAATATAGGGTCTTCCTTAATCAAGTGAGGATGTCTAGATTACTTCCTCCATCCAAGTTTATAAGGCTTATTTTTTGAATGATTTTGCCTATAAATATAAGGTTTGTATGTAGATTTAATGAGGCATTTCCTTCTATACCCCTATTTATTCTCTCTCAACCATATGTATTTATTCATTACCACCCACACAAAGCATTATCTCTCATCTTTCAAGATAATTAAGTGGGGGCATGTAAGTCAATTTCTCTTATATCTTTCTTAATTTCAACGCAGTCTTAATACTTGTGCAAAATCAAAATACGTATAATATTTTTGGACGAAGGGAGTACTGTTTAAGCACCGACATGTGGCGAACGAGGTTGGGAATCCCTCCTGTACGCTCAATTTGGTCGCCTCCTACCGCACCATTCATGCTCTTCTGGACCTCTCTACCAAGCTCTAACCAAAATGCTGGCGCCGAGATTCGCTGCTCTGAGAGGATAGATCGAGCAGGCGGCCGTGGCCAACATGAGGACTGGAGGTGGGTGAGGAAGATGAAGGAGCTGACTAGTGGGTCCCCCTCCTTTTTATTTATTTATTTATTTTATGATTCAATGCATGCATTGTTCATAGGCCATACATGGTCTATTAGGGTGCTACCTAGGCCAAAATCACTGCCACATCAAACAAAACCGAAGTTATTTCGCGTGAAGGAGGTGTTTTGCATCGGTTTTAATAGTTGGAGATTGTATAACGGATTGTTTCATAGTTGAAGGTTGTTTTTCGGACCAAAGCCATAGTTGAGGATTGTAACGTGGACTTATTCCATAACATTATGTACAATATTATGTGGGTTTGGTGGTATCATTAGTGGAATTAATGCTAAGGTTAATGTATTAATTGCTAGAAGGATATAATTTGAATCTAAGTCATTGGATTTGAAGAATCACTGGCTAGATTGATTGCACACATCCCTAAACGACACTCTTGTGACTAGATAGTAATTCAACTTAATTTTTTTAATCATCCTTTAGTGGAACAAAACCTTTGCGCTAATAAATTACTGATTCTGAGGGTAAAGGAGCGCAACCAAGCACTGATGATTGTTTTTAGTTATGAATTGGAATACAATGAATTGCCCTCGTTTACTTGTACCATTGATCATTTGCCCTATGATATCTCATTGACATACGGATCCTAGAGAGCCATATGTAAGTGAGACAAACAGAGCAAATAATCAATTGCACCAACTAAACAGGGCAAATGATCAATTCTCTCCCAACCAGACAAAATAAGGGATATCGCAAGTGGTAAGAGCGAATACACCATATACCATAATACCCTTGATCATACATACCTTTGACAGCAAACAATTACAATATGTGAAAAACGCAGATCAGTGCAGATTGAGGAGAATCGATTTACAACAGTTCTTCTTTATAAATGCGCCAGCTAGTATTCACCATTTATCAGTGGCGGAACTAGAAAATTTTTGTTGAAAGTGCACACTTCACAAATACAATTCTATAGTCTTATACAATGATTTCGTATGATCATAAATCCAATACATATATTTAAAATTTACTAAAAGTATATTACAAACAGTTCTTAGGTATATTGAATTGGAACTAATTCAATCAACAAATTTGGTCTATTGAAAAAGCAATCTTGTAGCACTTTTCAAATTTTTGGGTCCCCAGCACCTCTAGTACCACCCCTGCCCTTTATACACACTGTTTACAAATTTATGTATCGCTATTTTGAGCTTTTGAAATTGTTAGCAAAGTAGAGGTATATTATGCAAAATAGCAAGGACTGCTATTCTATCATTGAATAGCCGAAAAGCTTACTAGAAAAAAGTCAGAGGATCGCATAATGGGCTGATTGTAGCGAAACTGGGACAATCAGCTATTAAGTGATGAGGCCGAACAACAATTTGATAATTACACTGTAGACAAAAGATCTATTTGTAATTATTGAAGATGATAGGAGCTTTTTTAAAAAATGGCTAAGACTATGTTACCAAAGTTATTGGTTACAACATCAGCGACAATCATAACTATCTTGTAATTATTCAAGACCAAAGGAGCATTAAAAATGCAAGCACTATTTTGCTACTGGTGAATATGTGCTTATTCTCAAAATGCTTGTTTTCATATCTGCTAGGACTATTCAACAATTACCCTGGTTGAACCTTTTCACACAAAACAGGAATAACTTTTTATTATTGACTCATATTACGACCTGAAGGAATCATTGGATGGCTGATCTGCAGACATTGAACTTTTGCATCACGAGCGAGCGCCTCACTGATCTCAGTGCAGAGATCACTAATGCTTGGTTTCATAAAAGGGACATATCAAGTGTAAACCATCTTTATCATGTAAAATCATTGAAAATCATATGTATAAGTTTTCAAAAATTCTCAAAAACTACCATACGTAAGGGATGTTAGTTTTTACAATCCTATAAAATTTGAAGGCCAAACTCAATCATTTCGCAAACCATATGGATGGCAGACAATATGTTGGTCATGCCAATCAGGCATCCAACGTAAATGCTCTGGAAAGCTTCCTGTTGCTAATGCTGAGACAGTTCCAGAGCTTCTTGGCAACATCACAGTTACATGGCTGCCTCACTACTCACAAAGAAATAAGACGAATGCTTTCCGTCCAATCCAGATTTCGAAATCCCGGCACTCAGCTTAAACCACACAGGGCACCATTACCACTGCCATTTCTTACAGGTTCATCAGGCAGCTTGGTACCACAGAGGCCAGTGCGGCTGTGAAGATGATCATTGATGCGCGAGGTAGCCGGAGCGCAAAGTTCACGCAATGCCACCAGGCCCACCGGTCCCTCCGCCTCCTCCACCTCGCCCGCCCGCCCAAGAATCTCCACCGTGCGCGTCTAGTGCCGCAGCGCAGGCCTCCTCCACCATCCAGCTCCACGCGAGCACGCCGCGAGAACCGCCGTCACCGCCCTGTCGTCCATCTATCTCCTCTTCCCGACCGTGGGACATATGATATGGATATTAGAAGCTACACCAGAATAAATCTCGATAATTTTAGCATTTATATGCTATATCATTGAAAAGATACGGAAGTCTAGTTTCCAGCGCTTCAAATCATGCATCATTTCGACTTCCGAAGCAAAAGTTATGATCATTTAAGTGAAAGCTGCAAAGGCTATTTTGTGGTTGCGCGAAATTATCAGAAGACTCCTCAAATGCTCCACCAATATGATCTTCCACATACCTCCATGAGTACTTACGTTCACACCTAGCTAGGAGGGTTGTTCCTAGTATAAATATCCCATGTACTTCTCCATTGTAAGCATTGAAAAGTGAAAAATATTATGAGCAATTTTTAGAATCAGTCACCATGGCGTCTTCTTCTCCATGGAATGGCTGTATGGAGGGATCCTTATCCACCCCGGTTGTTTAACGACCTCCAATGTAGTTGGGCGAATGACTTGATTCAGGTTGCTGTATTGAGACAGTGGTTGGTTTCAAGTGCGCTCGTCAGGTTGCACTGTTACCTTGACTGCTTGCAGCTAGTTATCCAAGAGCGTTGTTGGTTAGAATCGATGTTCACATCGTCTCCTTCAGGTGGCGCTAGTTATCCTCGTTCTTACTCTCACGTCGTGAAGATTGGGCCCTCCTCCGTATCAACATATATGAGAACCCCCTGGCACCGGCCGTGCGCGGGGAGCTTGGAGGCCAGGGCGGTGCCAGCGGTGAGCATCCGGCCTTGCGTGGGCAATTCGTCAAACAGGTCGCGCCTGGAGGTGACGTCGCTGCCACAGGCGGAGCGGGCGCAGACGAGGAAGAGGGCAAGGACGTTGGAGCGCGGCGGCGTGGGGGGAGTCTAGGTGGGGTAAGCGGCGGCGCGTCTGAGTTTGGTTGCGAATCTGCGATCGTCTTGCATGGGATAACCGCCATTCGGCGCAGAGCAGGGAAAAAGCATCGACAGTTTTTTTTCGTTCATTTACTTCGTGATCGGTACTTCTGGTGGCGAGATGTAACTTTTTTCGAAAAACTGATTTTTCTTATTTATTTTCTGAGCTGAAAAGCGGTCGTATCTTTTTATAAAAAATCGTTTAATATATTACTAATTTTCCTTAGCAATAAGTTACAAAAACAGATTCAACTCAGCTTTTGTCTTTTTTTAGTTATATGTGGCTTTTGGTTTATATCAAAAGCCACTTAAAAGCTAAGCTGTTTGAGAGGCTTTCTGACTTTTCAGAAGCTGAAGTTGACTTTAAACTCCAAACAGTGCCTTTACTTTTCACCGTCTTTACATTTAAATTTTGACTATTAGTTTTATACTAATATATTTATAAAATATTTTATCGTAATATTTGTAAAAGTATTTGTTACGACAAATCTAACAATATCATTTTAACATAAACAAACTAAATATCTACAAAATATTAGTGTCAAAGATTACAAAATTAATTGGTCAAAATCAAGATGTCAAGTATTCTGAAACGGAAGAGTTTTTTATAGAAAAAATCGCCTATAGCTCTATCGTTCACTTACGAAGAAGGTAGGCCCTCAACAATTCTAGAGCTTCCAGGTTTGGATATGTGCGTATTATTTTCGACGCATATGTATTTATGCACATATTTAGGGAGAATTTACTCTATGTTTGATGGTTTCATTAGTATTGATCCCTTTTTATCCATATATATTGAAGATCTTTACTTTTAAACACATCTTTTATATATATAAAGCTTTTGTAGTTGTAATATAACCATGTTGATTTAAATTCAATCATTTACAATTGGGTTGTCGTCAATCACCAAAGAAAGAGATTAAAGGATTTAGATCCACCATTATGTGTTAATTGTGTGCTTTGGGGATTAGGAACAGCTGAATATGTTGCACTAATATTTTTCATAAGTTGGTGAAATAGGTTAAGTCCAATGATGATGAAGACTTTGGATGACATCATGTGTTGATGGTTATCAAGTTAAGGTTCGAGATGAAAGATGTCATCATGTGTTAATGAGCATCGTGATAAGATCCTAAGTAAAGGTAGTTCATCATGTGTTGATGAACAAAACAAGGACCCGAACTTAGAGAGAAAATGATCATTATCAAGTGAAATATTCAAGTGGATATGCAAGTCAAAGGTATAGCTAACATAGGCTAAAGATGTGTTCATAGTCTTTTTATCGATCTCGGTGTTCGGTTAGAAGACCGGATTACTAGTGTAGGTTGCCGTACTATTAAGAGGATGTCTTGTCTAATAGTTTGAGTCTCATTATATGTTGATACCTCAATTCCGCTTGCTCTAGCCCTCTATTGCATAATGTTATTATTTGTGAATATATTTTGCAAATAGTTGAAACTCATGCGCATACTCTTTTTAGCATGTGACTAAAGTTTGTAAGTATATTTTGCAAATTGTTGAAGTTCATGCATTGATCATTTCTAGACTCTTGCTAGCTTGTAGTCACGTTCTTCATCAAGTCTATGTTAAAGATTTCGAGAAATTAGATTTTAGACTTGTGTGGCTACATTGGATTTTTAGTATTCTATAAAAATATCTATGATTTCTTAGATATTGAAAATAGATGGAAGTTGTAGCCCTCTAGATAAGCTGTCTATAGAATTCAAGATTACCTAAATCAAACTTCGGAGTAAAACGTTATGATCCTTTTTAGATTGTGCTGTGAGTTTGTCCGAATTTGGTGTTAGCAATGTCCGAATTTGATTTTAAGACATTTTGATAGAACATGTGTTTTGGAGATGATTTGGATTATAGGATTCGGAATGTCCAAATTATTGAAATCAGGGAAAAATTGATGATTTGCCCTTATTTACTTGTGCCATTGATGATCTGTCACATGATGTCTTACTGACATAAGGGCCCTGGGGCCACATGTCAGTAAGACATATGGGGCAAATTATCAATTGCACCAACTAAAATAGGGCAAATCATCAAATATCCATGAAATCAGAATGTCCTAATTTTTCTTCTACAACAGCTGAATTCCACGTGGATTTGTGACTATTGAAAATGTCCGATTTTTCAATTAGGAATGTTCGAATTGGGTGATTAGGAATATCTGAATTTATGAATTAGGAATGTTCGAATTTGTATTTTCAGATGATTTTGTTCCAAATGGCTAGCTTCTGTGAAACACTATAAAAGAGGCTGAGTATAGAGGTTTTTGCATCTGATCTCGCACTCCTTTAAGGCATACATTTGAGAGCAAAGCTATGAGATCTTATAGAGCAATACTTGAGAGATTTGAGATGCATTTGAGCTAGATTTTCTTGTATGTGAGATGTTTTAGCACTCTATTTCACTCTCTTGAGTTAGTGTCAGCTTATCCTGTTAGTTGTGCATGTGTTGCATCTCGTGAGTAAGGAGAAATGTCTCTAGTTGCATGTGTTGCTTATAAAGGTGGATTGAGCATCCATTTGTACATGTGTTGCACTTGGCGAAGGTCAAGCAAGATGTTTGACTTGTTACTCTTGGTGTTTGTTGACACCTAGACGGTGTGGAGGTGTCGTGGTCCGGTGATCTTCTCAAGAAGATTGTGAGAAGACCCAGTGTGTTGTAAAGGTTGGAGCTCGCCTACCGGATAGGGAAAGAGCTACCACTAGTGGATTCGAGGTGTATGGCTTAATTCGTAGAATCATTGTAATTTGTTTGGGCTTACCTCAACATGGACTAGAGGAGACCGGTAAGTCTCGGAACACCACGGTAAAAAGATTATGTGTCATATTTTGGTTTGCTTCCTTTGTCTCATTTATATTCTTGCAATTTACATTCCTAGAATTGAATGCTTGCTTGTCACCTAAGGATTGCAAACTTTGATCTAGATTTAGGTTGTTGGTGCACTTAGTGAGACTAGTTGATTTAGGCCTTAATTGGGCAAAACCATTTTAATTTACACTTTTGCATATAAAACACAGTTTTATCCAAAGAAAATTTTAAAACCGCCTATTCACCCATCTCTAGTCGGTTTCTTCAACCTTACACAAAGCTTTTACATTACCAGTCCTAACAACAAACCGCTCTACAATATCTTCTTAAGATATGGAGATCTCTTCAAAATCCTAAAGAACTCATATGTTGTGTTGGTTAACTTTGCTGTTCTCGCAAAGCATGTATGAACATGGATGTACTTTGCCATCTCGCACTAGCCCAACTCACCTATCCACTACCGCCTGCGGTTTGATTGCTAGAACATGGTAATTTATTGTGCTAGGGGCCTACCCATATGGGACATGTGAGGTTTGCACTGATATCGTGGATTTAACTACACCATAGAATTGGTCCTTAGTGACCTGGGAGAGAACCACAAACCAGGATCTCGTGTAACTGCAATGGTCTTTACAACCACTTACCCAAGTTCAAAATATATTTCCAACTTTATTTGTTAGCCAAAATAATAAAGGTATCTCCTCTAGACGAATATACAAGTGTTTCCCTTTGTTTGCACGATCTTAACAAATTTCTTCAACCTAGATGAACTACTACCGATGAGCATGAATAAGCGTAAGCTAATTCTATTAATATAAAACTCCACATTTTTTCTTGCCAACAATGAATAGCATTACTACGGTGACAATAGAGGTGGGTGTCATGCCGTGCTGGGACGGCCCTGCACGGGCCCATCGTGCTTCATGCCTGAACCGTGTCGGGCCACGACAGCTCGTCGTGCCCGCCCGGCTCGCCTTCAGTAAGCCCAGGCACATCCTATTTGTACTTCATGTCTGCTTCATGCCATGCAGGCCCAAGCCTGATCCATTTGCGCTATTGCGACGAGAGGAAAGGAGCCGAGACGCATGAAGTTGAGGCAGTGGACACAAATATTATGGGAAAAAGAACTAAAATTTATTTATTCTTGAATAGTTACAGAGAGCGAGGGGATGTGCTGAACACAGGCGAGAAAGAGAGTGAGGGAGACAGACGAGAGAGATTGAGAGAGACGGACGAGAGAGAAAGATATTGAGAGAGACGGGCGAGAGAGAGAGAGAGCTCAATCTCTCTTAGAGATTGAGAGAGAAGGACGGTGGGTGGAGTAGTTTCTCTGCGGGTCGGTGTCCTCAATCTCTTCTTCCTCATGGCTCTCTCCTCCTCCACCACATGCTCTCTCGTGTGTCGCCCATCGTACACAGTGGCGCCCATTGTGCTCATGCTCGTGTGGGTCGGTGTCCTTCATGTTGGGCTTCTTCCTAGATGTGCATTTGTGATTTTAGGAATTTATTTGGATTTTCTAGATTTATTTGAATTAACTTTAAATTATGAATATTGACCATCGGTGCTCGAGATTTGTCCGCGTGTCCGGCGTTACGGCCGTCGGATGGCGCCGCGTGGAGCGCTTGGGATGCATCCATGTCACCTCTCCGTGTCGCTGGCTGGAATCGCCGACCACGGGTCATCCTTGAGTCCGCCTTGCGCACGCCTCGTGACTATTTAAAGCGCAAGCGAACACGGAACCCTCACCTCGCGCCGCGCATCTTCGCAAAGTCCGAACTCAGAGTTGCCGTCGTTCGCACGAGGAAGCTCGCCGGAGTTGGTGGTTCGTGCGTGGTGGTTTTGCGTGTTTCGTCGCCGTCGTTGAGTCTCGCGCCACCGGTGCCACCACGTCGCCGGACCAGCCGCGCAGACCATGCACTTCGTCGCGGAAACTTCTTGCGGCGCCGTTACCTGGTCTTCTTCTTCTTTGCCGGTGAGGTCTCGCCGTCGCGCAACCATCGCCGATCCAGGAGTTCTAGGCCGTCGGTTTAGATCCGTCGGTTGGTGCGTTGCCGCGTCGCGAGTGATCGGTGGCCGTCCGATGGGATCAGGTGCACGGTGTTGCGCCGCCGCATAACGATCGTGTGCGGCCGCGTGTTGGCGCAGTGAGTCTTGGCGTCGTGGACCGAGTTCACCGTGGTCTCGCGCTCACTGCCGTGGACTCGATCCATACGCCCGAGACACGCGTCGGCTTGTGATTGGCCCGAGGTCTCGCTGACGTCATGCTTGCGTCATAATTGCATTTTTCAATTGGAAAAATAATCTGATTTGGAAATTCTGTGATGATGACGTCATCATGAGGTCACGCTGACGTCATAAATCGTTTTTTCAGTTTAAAAATAATTATGTTAATTCCGAATTTCTAATTTCTGTATTTTCAGTATTTATTTCAAACTTCAAAAGGCTATATCTTTTGCATCGTAACTCGGATTTGAGTGATTCAAATTTCTAAAAATTTGTAAAATTGAGGTATATTTCATGGTGAATTTTAATTTATTTTTGGTGTTCTTTTGCTCTCTATTTTGGTATTTATTTGCTTTTCTCCTTGATGCAGCGTGAGGCGTTGAATTGTGCGGCCGGAGGAAGATTCAACAACCCAAGATCAAGTTTGAGCAAGACCAGAACCTATTCTAAGGCAAGTTGTGCTTTGATCATGTTGAACCCATGTTTATAAAATTGCTATATTTGTTTTACCCTATTGCATATATTTCAAGTATACAATTATTTCAAATTAGATTGGGTTTAGCTAATATACGGATGATCTATACCTACCTTGTCATTGTATGCCATGATCCATTGTCACCCTAGATTGGTTCAATATAGTTGGTTAGTAATTATAATCAACATGGGATGGTTAGTCCGTATTAGATGCTTAGCCATGCCATGTCATCACATGTGTCGTCGAATCATTGATAATTAATCTTGATTAATGGAATATGGAACCATGTTATGAACTTGTGTGTCATGTGGGATCACACGATGAGATTGAGTTGTTGTGGCGAGTCATGTCACATAGCGATGTTGAATTGTTGATGGCACGTGGTGCTTGGTAATCAACCGGGTGATAATCATTTAGATTGGGGCAAGTGACAAGCGGCGAGTATGCCAAGGTGGGCCCAATGGGCGAGAGGTATGTGGATGTCTTGCCTTGATCACCCTAAGGACTTAACCTTGCAAGCCTTTGACTGAGTCAATCATGCAACCACATATGCAGTATGGGCCGACCTAGTGAGTAATTTGCAATGTCTTAATTTTGGTACTATCTTGGTCGGTGTGAGTTCCGAGTTATGGAGTAATTCACATGGCGCAAGAGGGGCCCTGGTTGTGGTTTTCGGACCCACCGGTGTTGAAACCTTAGCGGGTAATCTTGGATTAAGCGAGCATTGTAAAGGCTTTGTCATGATCTCTTCACGACACACCAAAGAAAGTGTGTTAATTGCATGGCACCAAAAGACGATCATGTCACGTGGGTAAAGTGCATAATCTCTACAGAGTGTGAAACTATTCGGATAGTCGTGCTTTCATGTATTGAGCAATGCTCGGAATTACGATTAAGGGTTAGCTTAATTAAATGGAAAACTTGGTTGGGATGGCGGGATTGCCATATGGAAGGTTGGAACTTGATTTAGGATTGGAAACCGGTTTACTTGAGAAATCTTGAATCTATCTATTATCGTTATTTGTTTTACAGTCTTTACAATCTATTTATTGTATTTGTTCATAAATGCTGCTTTATTGCAAAATAGCCTTGATAGCCTATCCTTTGGAATAAGCCTTGCATATAGTTACATAGAATTGCATTCTGTGCACAACTTGTTGAGTGCTTTAAGTACTCACCCTTGCCACAATATCATCACCAGTTGAAGAGTCATCAATCTTTGGAGGAAAAATTCCGAGGAGAGCGAATGTTTAGGCGCAAGCCTTGTCGATTACTGTGGTATCCGAGGGGTTATCTACATTTTCATTTCATAGCGGTTTAATATGTTATCCACCTTATGCAGGCATAGTCATGTAAGTGGACCATAAGGTCATTCAACTAGTAGCATATATCATATGATATCTTCGTAATGCTTTCGCTATGTATGATTGTGATATTTACTGATGTTGAGCCTGTGTGCACTAGCGTGATCCTGGACTAGTGCAAGTGCAGTATACACAGAGGGTCCGGATTTGCATATTCGAGTCACGACAACGACCCACTTCGAGCAGGGTCGGGCTTTGGACCGGGCCGTTCCCATCATGTCTCGAGCTAGCCCAAGTGCCCACCTCTAGGTGACAATAACAAAAAATTTATCAAGCTAGGATCTATACAACAATTGGATATAGCTACCATTCTTACCAACATAGCGATTTTATCGAAATTATACGCATACATAATAGTTTTGAAACTCAACATATGTAGTAGTGAAAACATGGATTTGACATAATCAAATGGGGTGCTTGTCTTGCTCGTTGGACTCTTGATCTTGCTCTAAATCAACCTCAAAGATTTCTGGAATGTCGATATCTTATGTAGTTGAAAATATGGATTCCAGCGGAAGCAAATACGCTGACTCCACTCGCCTCCTCAGCCTCACGGTCTCCATCACTCCACTCCACCAGCGAACTGAACGGTGAGGAGCCCCTAGGGCACCACCCGCGATGAGTCGAGGAGTCCCTAGGTCACCACCGAGCAGACTACAGTCCTCGCCTCCTCGGCCTCGCGGTCTATCGGGCACCGGCTATCCAGCCGCATCATCGAGAGCGGACTCCACTCCGCACCAACAAGCGGACTCCACTCCACCCTCGACCAGATCCGGCCGGATCTACGTGGAGGCAGCGCGGAGGCGCTTGGCGACCAGATTTGGCCGAGAAGGTTGTGGTGGCGGAGGCGAGACCGGACGATGTGGAGGTTCGCGTTCGGCGGGGTGCTGCCCTAGTCAACGAAGAACGAAGGCCATGAGGTCGCCGACCGAGAGTGACATGATGGTCGCTGTAACATCCCAAAATTTATGAAATAAAGAAAAATGAAAACTAAAATTTTCCATGATTCATTTCTTCATTTTTGGTTTTCATGAATTATTACCATTTCTTTTGGCTTTTGCTTATAAAAGAAATTCAATAACATGAAATGGTAAAATGGTAAAAGTAAAAAGGTAAAAACATAAAACCAAAAAAATTCTAAAAATCATATTTAAATACTAGATCACTCAGAACCCTAATCATTATTTTTGAGATGATCTGAATGCAATAAATTAAAGATAAGATATGGTAATCATGGGATAAGATTTCTGATCTTGATTTTGTCAGATTTGTGTAGAAATCTCCATGGCTTATCTGAAGCCAAATTTTTACAATCATGACATAATATCATTATCTACCTCTAGTAAAAATATCAAGAATTAAAACATAAATCTAAAGCCTTTAAAAATTCAAAAACATAAATTAAATAAAACTAAAAATAGCAATGTCGAATTTTTAGAATTTAAATATTGAATATACAAATATGATAATTATATAGAATATAAATCCTTTCATTTCAAACCCTAAAAATTTCATAAAATATTAATCTCATTTATAACTTCAATTTAATGGAAAATAGAATATGCAGAAATTGATAACATGCATTGTCAGAATTGTTTAAATTTTTATGTAGTGAATTTTAACCTGATATTTTTTGGATAACAATAATCATCCTGCAGACCTATTTAAAAATTTAAAAATAATCCAATTGAAATGATAGCTCTAATCAGAGGATCAAGCTAGATTTGTCCAGAGATTTCATTCGAGCTGCTTCCTTTTACTCACTTACATGTGGACCCCCCTACCTTAGTCGACCCAGCCGACAGCCTTATCCCTTGCCGACTGCCAGCTTTTCCCCATCTATTAGCTAGCTCTACCCATCTCTACAGCCTTCTCCCTTCTTCCTCTCTGCTCTCTCTCGCGTAGAGACAACCGGCAAGCACCGCCTCTCCCTCACTGTGCTAAGGTCGGCACCGCAATCTCGCAACTCGAGGCCGCACCTCTGACACCCCTGCCACGGATCCTCCTCGGCCAGTGCACCTCAAGTTCTACATCAAGAAACCGCCTTAGTCGAGCTGCCCTTATCCTTCTGCGTCCAAACCTTGTAGCGACCGCCTCAACCATCTATTTAAGCATAGCCAACTCCTCATCACTTCACCAATCTCCTCCACTGCCATTAGACCGCAGCCCAAACCGCACCGCCATTATCTTCCCCGACTCCAGCTTCACCTAAGAAAAAGGAGAACACAATTTAGCTCATTCCAGTGAACCACGATCCAATTAATCCAGCCAGTAGCATCTCCATAGCACCCACAACCAATCTTCGACCTCCTCTGAAGCTCAATTTCACCAGAGCACCGCCACGCCATGTCCTCTCGCCACGGCCTCCTATGCACGGTGAGGCCCCTACCCGCCTACTCTTCTCTTGGATAAGTGTTAAAACAAAACCCACTTAGTCCCTTGATACTCAAACCGGTGAAAATGTGTGGTGAGAACTTCGTGTTCTTGCTTCGTCGCCGGTAGGTCATGGCCGCCGTCGCATGGTCCTAGTAGCAGCCGATTCTGGTCATCTCCGGTGACCGCGAGTGCTCCCCTAGGTGTGCATGAGCCCTGTGAAGCTCACCGTGGAACCCATTCCATGGCTCCGATCTTCCCTCACTGGCGACGAGCTCAAGCGCGGCCTCCTTTATTTACGGTCATTGACTGGTGGGCCTCCTGCACTCGCACCCTTACACTGCCCATGGGCCCACTTAGTTAGCTGTCGCACCGCATAGCCTCTATATCGCGGGCCCGCATGGTAGCCACGTGCGCACGGCTGGCCCTCTGCCAAGTAGGCCCAGTGTGTCAGCGCCTCAGCCTGGGCACAAGCCCAAATAGGAAACCGTGTTTCGGCTTTGAAGGCGTACTTTCCTTAAATGGAAGTTTTCCAATTTTTAGTATTTTGCAAAGCCTAGCATGTTCATTTGCTCATATCTTTTGGATTTTAAGTCCAAATAAAATAAAATAAATTTATAAATTCATGATAAATCATGTAGATTCTAAATATACAAAAATACTTAGGGTTCACTGTAGGAAATACTTAAGTTTTGCCATATGGTAAGTAATAGTATAATATTAATCCAAATAATTTTAGCCTCTTGGGTTCATAAATAAAAATGATACATGAAACAAGTACAACATTGCTTAACCAAAGATTTCTACGTAATATATAAGTGTGTATGTAGATAACCAACTAAAGTAAACAGCACATAAAATCATAAGCAACCTAACCTAGAACTGTACCTGTTTTCTATAGTTGCTTTTATTTGGTTTTTCCATCTGATTTCTTTTTGCCCTTATTAAAGTTTATTATTTGCTATGTTACTGTTGAACGACATGTAGAACCCGACGAGTTTGAGTTAGTCGTTGACGATCGTGAGCTCAACTTCGATGACGATTAGCAAGGAAAGCACCCCCTTTGACCATATCGATCCCAGTTTTATAAATGTTTTATTAAATACTTTTATTGCATGCGCTATGTTCATTATATACTGCTACTTTATGTTATTGGTAGTTATACCTGTAGTTGCATGGAACTTCTTTGATAAGTATGGATTGTGAACCTTGATAACCCTAGAATAAGATAGATAGTATCTAACGTCAACATGGGATCACTCACACTTAGATATCATGCTTAGCCATGCTTAAAAGAACATTAAAATTTCAAAAAGGTTAAAAATGTTGGATATGACAAAATGTTGGGTAAGACCTTTCTTCATGGTTGGTATTTTGATTAAAAATAAAAATAAAACTATGGTTTAGATACGGGCGATTATTAGCAATAGCCGGGTATGCAAGGGACTTGCACGTAGTTTAGAGGAAGATTATCGCCCGGATCGGATTAAGGATCGAACTCAGTGTTCGTTAAGTCCAAAAAATCCCAAAAATATCGCCTTAACCCATTAAGTTACTTAAACCGCATTGATAGGATGGAGTAGTATGGGCTTTTAGTTCTTGATTGCTCGGGCGCCCTGCCGAGGTGTTGGGAATAACGGCCTTAACATACTATGGATATGCTTAATCTCCTTGATGATTGTACAAATATTTACACCATAGTACGGGTTTAACGTCACCGGGCTGAGGCAAAGTTAGGAATAAGTAATACAACGGTTATGTTATGATCTCCTTGCCGACACACCAAAGGAAGTGTGTTACTGGCCAGACAAAAGGGTTGAATCATTTCTTGTAGGTAAAGCTGTACACCTCTGCAAGCGTAAAACTTTTTGAAAAGCCGTTCTCTTGGTTATGGGAGTCTTGATGCGCCAGACTAGTTAGATATTTTTATTTTCATAAAACTCTGGATTCTACCGGGTGTTGGTAGATATTGGTTCGTGGATATGGTCATGATACCTAGGTTTGTGAAATTTACTTATTTGTACTTATTGTTATTTTATGTATTAAATTGCTTTTATTCAAATTTCGTTTGCAATCTATTATTTAGTTTTTACATTTTCAAAAGTTAGCTTTGTGCAAATTAACCGTAGAAGCCTTTCCTTTGAAATGACATGCATATATTATAGGATTTGCAAAAGTCTTGCAAGTACGTAAGTACTCAACTTGCTCTTGTTGATATTTTTAGGTGAAGAAATAAATTACCCCGGTGATACATACTTTGACGCAGGATTGGGGATGCTAGTGACGAGTTTTACTAGGGTTTACCTTGTCAGTTGCCTGTGGGGATAATGGGTTAAAGGCATACTACAAGATATTTGTCTCACTGCAATATTTTACTTTTGGTATTGTAAGAATACTATGTAAATCTGCTTCCACTGATGTAATAAAAGTTTATGTATGGTTGTGATATCAAATTATAATTGTGCGTACTAGCCACTGATCATGAGACTAGTACTGTATGCACATGGTACCCATTATTGATATTTATTATCAAAAACGGGGGCCTTACAGTCGCTGCGATGATCACATCACAGGAGAAGAGAGTCGATGGCGAAATGTCGCCAGCAAGGCGGCGTGGGAATCCCAAATCTGGCGCGAGGGATGACAACAATGGAGGCGTGAGACACTAGAGCGGTGTAAAGGAGCAACACAGGTGAGATAGTGTTGTTGAAAGTTCAAGTTCCATTAAATTGGTTTTGGTGTTAATGACAAATCTAATATTGAGACTAACTCTTTTGATAATCATTATATTGATTAGTCTCAATTGTTAAGTAATGACAAATCGTTTATAAGACTAACTTTTTTGGTGAGCTTAACTCTTATCAGTCTCATATTTGGATGGAAAATGGAAAACCTAAGGTATGCACTTGTATTCACTCTATTGTCTTAATGCATATTTAGGATTCAAGTTAAAGTATGAACTCTTCCGTTGTTTTAGTTCAAATATGTGCATTATGTTCCTAATTCATATATTACATGAATGCACACTTCTAGGGGGAGTTTATAATTTTACTTGTTGTTTCAATAGTATTGATCCATGTCTTATTACTAAATAACATATAAAGGATCAAGACTTTGAAACAATCGTTAAAGTATATATAACTTGTGTAGTTGTAATATACTCATGCAAATATAGAATAAACTCATATGCAATCTAAGATTGATTATGTGCGCATTGATTCTATGATTAATTTATTATATGCACATACTTAATGGAGTTTATTCTATAGTTGATGGTTTAAATGTATTGATCACATTTCCATCACTCAAACATATATGGATCATTACTAACCATCATTTTGGGTATATGAAACTTGTGTAGTTAATATATACTCATGACAATTTAATTACGTTTAAATTGTGTTCAGTTGCCATTCAATCAACAAAGAACTAGTCATGTGTTGATGGTTCACTTTGTTGATCCTAAGGCAATCGAAAGTTTTTGTGTATATGAAGCATTAGTTGCATTAGTATACTCAAGACACAATTAATCTTTCAATCATTTGTCTTTGGATTGTGGTCAATCATCAAAGGAAAAGATCAAAGAATCTTGAGAGCATCCATTATGTGTTAATGGAGTGCAATGATGATTGAGACAACCATGTGTTTTGGACTAACACTTTCAATGAGTTTGAAATAGGTTAAGTGCAAGATTGAGATGGATGAACGGGGCAAGTACGTCATCATGTGTTGATGAACAAGACGAAGATCCCGACTTGGAGAGAAGATGGAAATCATAAAAGCTCCAAGTGGATGTGCTAGAGGCAAAGGTATAACTAGCTAGGGCTAAGGATGTGTTCCTAGTCTTTTACCGGTCTCGGTGTTTGGATGGGAGACTAGGTTGCTAGTTAGGTGCCGTACTATTAAGAGGGGTTAAGTATTTTAGCTTGAGCTTCATCATGTGTTGATGAACTCAATCCGGTTCACTCTAGCTCACTCTCTTGTTTGGATTTTGCATGAGCTAAATATTTGCATGTGTTGCAACTAAGAGAGCTCATTCTCGCTTCTTATTGAATCTTAACCGATTTGGTTTTTGCATGGAGCTATGGATTTGCATATATTGCAAAAGGGAGATAGCTCATGTAATTTGGTTTATGTGGTTTTTGTATGGAGCTAAGTTTTGCATGTGTTGCAAATGGTGAGAGCTCGCGCATCGGTGTTTTAGCTTGTGATTTGATCATGTGTTGATCATCACAAGGCTAAGTAAAGTTTATGATTTTTCTATTTGCAAATGTGGTTTGCAAATAATCTAGAGGTTATGGTTTTGATTCTAGAGCATGTGTTGGCATTTGCAAATGTGTTTTGCAAAGTGTCGGGATCATGTGTTGATCCTTACATGGCTAGAGGATTGATCTCATGGTTCTCGGTTTATTTGCAAATGTGTTTTGCAAATTGTTTTGATCATGAGTTTTTGGTGTTTTTAATGCACAGAAGTGACCGTTGGCCTAAAGGCCGGTGCTACCGGCCCTAGTAGGGCGGTAGCACCGGGTTTTCTGCGTTTTTACCCCTTTTACCCTCCAACGGCTAGTTTTCTTGATGGGTTATAAAAGGGGTCGAGCTAGGAGGGTTTTGTGGCTGTTCTAGCACCCATTTGAGGTACTCTTGTGAGAGCAAAACCCCAAGAGCTCATAGAGCCATATTTGAGTGTTTTGAGATGAATTTGATTTAGAGTTTCTTGTGTAGAATCTCTTTGGTGTTGATTTGCTTTCTCTTGAGCTAGTGTGAGCCTCTCCTCTACATTGTGCATGTGTTGCACTTTGTGAGCAAGGAGAGAAGCCTCTAGTTGCATGTGTTGCATCTAGAGAAGGATTGAGAATCCTTGTGCATGTGTTGCACTTGGTGAGGTTCAAGCTAGAGGGCTTGACTTGTTACTCTTGGTGTTTGTCGACACCTAGACGGCGTTTGGAGGCGTCGTGCACGATCACCTTCTCAAGGAGATTGTGAGAAGGCCCGCAAAGTTGTGAAGGTCGGAGCTCGCCACCCGAGGGGGAAAGAGGTACCACTAGTGGAATCGGGCGGTGCTCAATTCGTGGAGCCGGTCCAAAGTGGTTTGGGCTTGCCTCAACGTGGATTAGGGAGACCAAAGAAGTCTCCCAACACCACCAGAAACATCGGTGTGTCTCTTTATGTTTGCTTGCAATTCTCTATTTACATTGTTGCAATTTACATTCCTAGAATTAAATTGCTTGATTGTCTTTAAGATTGTATATTCTTGAGTAGAGACATAATTAGCTAGTGCACTTAGTGAGCCCAGTTGATTTAGGCTTTAATTTGTCAAAATCTTAGTTTATCGCTTCCGCATTGATTATTGTTTAGGTTTTGACATAGAGATCAATAGAGCGTGTATTTAGTGAGAAGAATTTTTATAACCGCCTATTCACCCTCCTCTAGTCGGCATCCTCGATCTTACAGTTGTTCTGCTCGGCGAGCAGATCCGGCCATCGCGATGGTGAAGTCGTTGTGGTGGCCTCGACCGTGTGGTCCTCGGGCGGAGGCACTCGGCGACAGCAACGGGGCAGCATCCGTTAGTGTCGACCTTCTGGTTCCTACTCCACGCCCTTTGGTGCCTCTTCTCACTCTTGTCTTGTGCCTCATCTCGATTAACCGAAAAACCGAATTAACCGAACCAAAATATTTTGGTTAATTTGGTTCTGTTTTTCATTTTGGCTAGAGAAACTAGAGAAATTGGCATGCAGTTTTCAAAAACTGAATTACTTAAAAACCAATAAACCGAATCGACAAAACCGAATGCCCACCCCTACCCATTATGCGGGAGGCGGTCGAGCACGATGGAGCCGCAGCGTGCCACAACAACCAGGCGCACAGGCTGCCTCCTGCGCCTAGTTGCCACGGCAGGCGGGCTCCACCGCGCTTTGCCGCCTCCCACACCCCACCGTCATGGCGACATGCACTGCTGCGCTTCGCGGAGCGTGCTGCCACGCTCACACGGTCCCACCCGCTACCAGGGTGGGGCAGGCCAGCTCTCGCGGTATGGAAGCATGGGAGAATGGTGGAGGAGACTAAGGTCCTGTTTGGGGGAGATTTAAACCATCTTGAGCTTCTGTAAAGCCAGCAAGCTCCTCCAAACAGTTCAACTTTTAAGCGGCTTTCGGTATAAGCTAGAAGCCATATATAACTAGCAAAAGCCAAAAGCTGAAAGCTGGGCTATACCTGTTTTTGCAGCTTATTGCTGAGGGAAATAGCTATTTATCAAACGGTCTCTTATAAAAAGATACAACCGCTTTTCACCCAAAAAAATATAAAAAAACAGCTTTTCAGAAAAGCTACTACTCCTCTAAATAGACCCTAAAATGCAAATTCGTTGCGAAGAAGACTTTAGTAAAAAAAAAAGAGAAAAGGCAACAAAAGTCATCACTTGCATAACCCCTTAGGTTGCTAAGAGCAACTCCAATCCCACCCCTATATCTCTCCTATCCTAAAATTTAAGAGCAATTGAAAAAATAGACCTCCAACCCAGCCCTTATTAGATGCCCCTATTCTAAGGAAACCTCCTAGAAGCCCCTACATCTGGAGGCTTCCTCCCTCCCCCTTATTATTTCTTAAATAATTTTTTTAATCACAAAACAATTAGATGTTCAGTTGCACCATGTATATAGTTGTTATATTTTGTCTTCAATAGTCTTTGTGATTCTTCATATAACATTTTTCATATGATATTTATGGTTTACAATTTTGTAGCGTAATAATAGAACCGTCTAGACAATAATAAACTGTGATGTAAGAACTGCATTTTGTTTGAATATGCCAATGACTCACCAATAGTAATTTTAGGGTGCTCGTGATCTCTAGCTCTCCTTTCAAGCTTCTCTGTTGCTGAGCCATGCATTGTTGCTTTGAGTGAGGAGTTTTATGTAGGACTAGTCATGTCTCTCTTTGATGTTGTATCTTTCACTTTCATAGCACGTTGTATAATACTAGTTCACACGACTAGCTCATGGCATCATATTTTAAAAGGAGTGTAGAAATTACAAACATCCAAATAATTGATATTAAAATATTAATTCATGAATGCAAAGTAATAATAATATTTTAATAAATAATAGGGGTGAGTAATAGGAATGGTGGGTTAGAGACAAATTTAATATAGTATACCAACTCTAAATAAGTAATTTAGGGGTGAAATATAGGAGTTTGGGTTGGAGTTGCTCTAATGCGACTGTACTGGATATGTTTCCATCTCCTCTCCCAGTTCCCCCCCTATAAATGATCCCGTCTCAACCTCCACGACGCCTCAGACCCACCGCCTCCACCTCCTCCGCTACGAGAACCCACGTGCTCGCTCTCCTCTCGCTCGCTCATGGCTGGCTGCTACGCGCGGGAGATGGACGACCTCCACAGGCGGTGGCTGCCTCCGGAGATCTTCGCGGACATTGGCATCGCCGACGACGCCCTGCCCTCCCCCGCCGCCATCGAGGGCATCGCGGTGCACCTCGCCGTCCTCCTCGGCGGCAAGGATGCCCCTCGTCCGCCTCCGCCGCCGGGGGCCGCCTCGTACCGCCACCGCCACCACTGTGCACAGGTGGGTTGACGCTTGCTTGTGAAGCCAAGCTTGTGGGTTTCGTTTGCTTGTGCTTGGTTTCTTGATCGAGGCGGCATGCGTGCTTCGTTTGCAGGTTTGCGGGCTGGAAGGGAGGGTTCTCGTGGCGTACGGCGGCGAGAACAATGGAGGCTGCCCGGCGGCGGCGGCGTCGTGGCCATTCTTGCCCCACTCGCTGGTGCAGTGGCAGGTGAGCGGAAGCAGCCTTTGCTGCTACTTCTTTCTTTCTTTCCCCACCTAATCTTCTCTTCCTTCTGTGTCCTCTCTTTTTTTTTTCCTTTTTTTTTGGAGGAGAGAAGAAGAAAGTTTAGACATTGTTCAACCCTTGCTCTTCTCCTTTGTTTCTAGTCTTAATTCGGTTGTTTAGTTTTATTAATCTGAAATTCGCATCGGAGCAAGTACGCCGCCATTGTTGTCCGTGTTTTTAGAAAGAGATAATCTGTGGCATTCCTTAATGATGAAGCCATAATGTACTACTGCTACAACTACTTGCTTTCATATTTGTTGTGTTCGGTGGAAAAAGAACAAAGAAATGGGACTTTCTCGTCAAATTCTCGGTAGTTTTTAACCCTGATTATTTCTGTCCAGGTCCCGACCAATGTCGGGAACGGCGGCGACGGAGGGGTTCTGGACCAGAGGCTTGCTACGCTGCGACCCTGCCGCGGCTCTCCGCCGGCGAAGCGGCGTGGCGGCGGCGGCGGCACTGGCGTGTTCTTGCCGCGCGCCGAGTTGTACCAGACCAAGGCGGCGGCGGCCAAATCTCCGGCGAAAGGTAACGCAGCATCCACGCCACGTTATACTCCACACATCATTACTCCTGGTTCACACACGAACCGTTTCTTGTTTTCTTGGTCTTCGTGCAGCGTTACTACTGTAGTACTTGTCTACTTCAATCTTCTGATGGTTTTTCGGGCCGCTTATGTGATCAAAATCCCAAATCTTTATTGCAAATGCATGATCATACTGCTACTGCTCATGTCTATTAAGCAATAATTGATTGATGGCTTTGTTCCGCCTGCAAATGCGCCTCTGCCGGCTTCTGATCAGATATTGCGTACTTTTTGAGCAGTGTGATGCCAGACATGCAGCCAGAGTTCATGTACTGCTGCTACTAGTGCTGATTGATTACTTAAGCAATGTTATTACCCATGAATAGGTTGTGCAATGAAGATTAATTAGGAAACGTCCGAGATCATCGCCACCTGATGATACCTGGTGATAAAGCCCCACCTCTATGCCATGAAACTGGGAAAGATTAGCAGAACATGCAAATGCAAGAAGCCAAGAACCATCCGTGTTGGGTAGTGAGCTCTGCTTGTTGCCATCGAAGTACCCAGCCAGCCCTGAGCTCTGAACCTGACACTTGCATTTTTCAGATCAACATGTACTGTCATTCCATTCTGCTTCAGCCACAAAAAAAACTGTTATCCACATTAACCATTTGTTACACTTAATGCAGATGGGAGACCACCAATGGAGCAGCTTAGCAAGCAGCAGCAACAAAGAGACGAGGCGGCAACAGGAACGAAGCAGCAACGCCAGAACGAAATGGCCGCAGAGATGGCGCAGCAGCAGCAGCAGAATGCTGCGGCGGCATTGCACGCCTGCCCGGACCTCGCGCTCCCGCAGGAATGGACTTACTGATGGAGAGGAGGCGCATGACGAGACGATGGCGAACAATCAAGAGTAGTAGATGATTTTGTAACGGCAGTAGCAAGGAATAACAATAAGAGATGCAGTTCAGATAGCTGTAAGACGGGTGCATGCGAGAAATGATAGGATGGAAAATGGTCTAGTAGTCTTGACAGTAGCAGTGGTATGTCAAGGAGAGGGGAAAAAACTATGGTGATTTATGGTTCCTGTTCTGTTCTTGTTGTATCTAGTGGTAATATGGTATCTGGTTCACAACATTTGTTTGTGTATGCGTGATACATACTCTCCTGGACTCGCAAACGGTCTTCCTGCAGCCCTGGACGGGAAGTGTCGATGCATGCAGGAATGTTTGCAAGCATGTAGAGCAGGGTCTGGAGCAGCATTAAATCCTCCTGCCACAGGGGAACTTTTCAGCCCTTCCCTCTCTGCAGCCGTAGTACTCCATCCAAGGCAAATTTCTTCAAGCTATGTAAACGACGAAGGTATTTGAAAGTGTTGGCCCTCGTTTTGATTTTTGATAATTAACGATAATCGTGATTAAAGAATTAATATTTTTTTAGATTATTGAAAATAGATTAGTCTTATATATGACACACAATGAAACATAAAAATAAAGTTAAAAAGGAGATCAACGTGTCAAACTAAATTGTCAAGGTATAAAATTAAGAATTTTTTTATAGTTTTTACCGATTTTAGAGTTTTAGAGAAAGATTTGGTTGGTAGAATAGGTACCGTACTATTAAGAGAAGTCTTGGCTAGTGGTTTAATGTTGACCAAAGTTTAAAGGCCTAAATCTTGCATATTTGAATTCATATTCGTTTTATATCTGAGTTAAATTGCAAAATTCAGAAAACTCTCAGTGAAGCCGGTCATACCGCCCATGTAGGTGCGGTGCTACCAGCCGAGCGGTAGCACCGACCCTAGAGGCGGTGCAATTTTTCCAGAAAGGGTCATTCGGGCAGTTTCTCTGGCCGGTGCTACTGGCAGAGCGGTAGCACCGACCTAAGGCCTAGTGCGTTTATTCCAGAGAGCACCTCTTTGGTCGAGCTGAAAATAAAAATGGCCCGGTGCTACCGGTCCTAGTTGGGCGGTAGCACCGGCCCTTAGTAGCAACGCCAATTGACAGGTGCATTTATTGCACTGGCCGATCGTTGGTCATGGGTCCGGTGCTACTGGCTCTACATGGGCGGTAGCACCGGAAATATTGAACTTTTCTAAGATTTTTTTCTAACGGTTGGAAATATTGGTGGGGGCTATAAATATCTCTACACTTGCATACTAGATCAACTCTTAGACCCCATTGATCATATTTGAGCTCTCGCAAGTCTTCAACTCGCTTTTATGCATTAAATTCTCATTTTGAGAGAGCTAGGAGCATTCAAGTGTGCATTTAGAGTTTGAGTCTTTAGACACTTTATTCGACCTCAAAGAAGCGTCAAGACTTGTTACTCTTGGAGGTTGCCGCCTTAAGACGGTTTAGAGGCGAAGGAACCGATGACTTCCTCAAAAGAGCTTGTGAGAAAGCCCGATGGCTTGTGAAGGCCAGAGCTCGCCTACCCGGAGCGAGAAAGAGCTACCATAGTGATCGAGGAAGGCTCATTTGCGCAAAGGAGCCGATTTGTGTTGGTCAAACTACCTCAACGTGGATTAGAGGAGACCGACAAGTCTTCGAAACCACGGAATAAATTCGTGTTCATTTTTCTCTTGTGGTTTGATCACTTGTCTTAAGTTGTGCAATTTATATTTCTAACTTGTTTAGTATATTAATCTTGGCTTAGGATTGTAATGGTTGCTTAGACTTAGTTTGTCGATGCACATAGCAATACTTAAACGATTTAGGTTTTAACTGTCAAAAAATCATATTTCTAGCCTAGCTTGCTTAATTATTACAATTAAAGCCGAAGAATTTTAAAACCTCCTATTTACCCTCCATCTAATCGATTATCCTTGATCCTACAGTATTGAAAATGACTAGATTATCCCTGATTATTATCACTAAGCACTGTACTCAATGCATGCATGTAGAGAAAATGAAGTAAAGATAGATATTTATTAGAGGTATCCAGGAAACATCACACTAATTTTGCTTTGAAATATAAAATACGCTTTATATTTATGGATGGGTTTTGATAAACATCACCCGAATGTTTTCTTAGCAAAAAAACATCCAAATTTTGGACCATTGGATCTGCGGTGAGATCCGTAAGACGTGAAGAGAGGTGGGGTTGTGTTTTGATGGATGGTTTGATAATTTGATCTAAAGGTCTAAAATTTGGATGTTTGTAAGAAAAAAAACATCCGGATGAAGGCTAGACACTCCCTTTATGGATAAGACAATTTAAAAAATAAGCCTTATAAACTTGGAGGGCTCGAGTATTAGTTTTTGCATCTTTGGTCTTGTCCGACAGACTACTCGTGTCACCTACTGTGCAAGTGCACGACATCACCTGCACAATAACTTCTCTCGTCAACGCAGCACATATGAAGGATTCATCGTGACAAACGAGATACCATAGTACTCGAGCTCGGTAGGTAACTGCTACAGTTCTATACCATGTTAGGAAGGTGAGTCCGCCACCTGCTATGCTTACAAGGGAGCTGTTATAATGAACCGAGCTAATATGATACCGATGACATGCAGTGGTGCTTTCGTTGTTACAAAGAGAACTATGTTTCCAATTTCACTGAAACAAGAGCTTAAAAAAGTACAGACAGAGTCCAAATAAACCAAGACTTCCCTCCTCTTCTGCCTGCACTGTATACAAGGGTCACTCGGCAGAAACCGGTCAAAAGCCAAAACATCCTAGGCGTTTCTTCTTTAGCTTTATTTCTGGGTGCCTGTTTCTCCTTCTGTGCCAGTCAGTGCAGTCACTCCGAGACAAGACAAGGCAAGTCTCAGTGGTGCAACTGTCGCAGGGAGGAGGCATTGATCTTCGGATCCTCTACGACATGTCCCATGCTCCAAGATGTTGCATTCTTTTACTTTGTTTATTGCGAAGAAGCATGGGCACGAACCGGCTGCGTGCGTGAGATGGCGATGACTTTAGAGTGGATGAAACATCTGCATTATTTAAGTGCCAACTCAGCCAAGCGCACACCGAAATGACCGCTTTTACGGTATCTCTTATTCTTTCTTTTTCAAAACTAACCCTCTTTTGAACCTCTTCCTTGATACGGAAGGCACAGGTGATATCGTTTGCCATGTTCGAGGAGCGTGAAAAATACGTTTATGTTTAGAGGTGAGATTAGATTTATAATTTTATTTAAGAAAAATATTAGATTTACAAGAAAAAATTAAAAATAAAGACTAGAAATGTAAGCATTTCAGTGGACACTCGGCTGAGTTGCCACCTAAATAATGCAGATGTTTCATCCACTCTAACAAGTCATCGTCATCTCACGCACGCAGTCGCGTTCAGAATTTTTTTTTAAATAATACTATTTTTTATTCTATTTTACAAAAATAATATGCCGAAAAAAAATTTACAAAACTACCCCGCTGTCGCCATTTCAAATGGAGACAGAGAGCAAACGTCACCTCTGTCGCCTATTTAAATAGCGACAGCCTGTCTGTCGCCATTTCAAACGGCGACAGAACGCCTATATAAAGCCGCACGCGGCCCCTGCCTCACTCGTGCCAGCCAAAAGCGCAGAGGAAAAAAAAACAGAAAAAAGAGGAGAAGGAGAAGGAGAAGGAGAAGAAGGGGGAGGGAGAGGGAGAGGGAGAAGGAGAAGGAGAAGGAGAAGGAGGAGGAGGAGAAAGGGAGAGGGACTTCGAAGATCTGCATTTCGTCAGGTACTAATTTTTTTTTAAGTATTTAAATGTTGAATATGTAATATAGTAATCAGATTAAATAGAGTAATAATAGTTATTTAGGTAGATGACTTAGTTAGGAATGAGAACCTGATGCAAGTTGTTTAGCTAGTTGACTTAGTTAGAAATTTATATTTATTTCGGTAAGAATAGATGTTTAGTTAGATGAATTAGTCAAGAATTTATAGTTATGTCGGTATGGACAGATGTTTAGTTATGCGACTTAGTTAGTAATTAATTTTCGATGTAGGGATGACCTAGAGGTAGGGATTAAAATTTTGATTGTAATAATAGTTTTTTGATTAGAGATCATGGATAAATTTTCGATTTAATCGAAATGTAGAATCCAAATTCGGTTATTTGTGTAATCGAGAATTCGAGATGTCATGTAGAGTTGGGTGGCTAAAATTGTCGGGACCGAAATATAACTCAATCAGAGGTTCCCGACACATTAGTTTAGTTATGTTCTCATAGAAATTTGAAAATGATCACGAATCTCAAGAATTTGTAAGAATTGAAATATTGCAACATCATCGATTAAAAATTTGTGATCATTATTAGTCGTACAATGTAGAGTTAAATTGTGCAAATGTTAAGAATTCGATGAATTTGCATGACAGGTATGGATGATAGAGTGCAATTTAAAATATATTATGGAGAAGGAGTTCCGCACATGGGTGTTGAAGGGGTAGATCTAAGTCATTTCGCAAGTGTAGAGGCTAGCCTTTCACGCGCTTGTGGGAGCGCTCATGGGCTACTGTTATGAGATGGTTGTACCACATGTTCTCTTTGGACCGTGAATTGCATGATCTGAAGTTACATGCGTAGTTTGTCAAGAATAGATTGCACGATCGGGAGTTAATGGAAATGAGGGTCAAATCTTGGAGTTCGTGACGTAAGAATTGCAATCGAGAAAGGATGGCCATTAGTGTTATTGGCACAAGCATTTGAGAAAGTCAATACTGGTATGCGACGCAAAGAAGAGGTTGTTGATGAAGAACCAGAGGAAGTTGGGGAGAGCAAGACAAGTAGAGAAGGCTTAGATCAGCAGGATGTAGGTTCGGTCGACGAAGTGCAAGGTGGGAGAGCCGATGTTGCAACGGAGAGGTTCAAGAAGCAATGGGCATGGCGACGAGGGCTAAAACATTGAGTCGAGTGGTGAAGCGATGGACACAGAGAATGAGGACTATGAGGCTTTAAGTAACGATGAAGCCACCAAGATCTATTCCCGCAGAGTGGGATGAGTATCCGTTCGACAGTCGGTGGTGAACGATGATGAACAGATTCCTTCGCAGATGATCGAATGAGGTGAGAAAAGATGCAATTTACAAGAATAAGAGTGAGGTTCAAGAAGCGATAATAGCATGGTCGTTGTCGCATGCGCAGAGCCTTCAAGGTTGTAAAGTCCGATCGGTGGGTGTATGATGTAAGATGCCGACGGAGGGTTGCCCGTGGCGCGTCCATGCGTACTCACCTAAATGGGACACCATTTGGAAGTGTTCTATAGTCGCTCCACATACATGTGTACTAACGAGTTCGCAATCACATCGAAACATATCATCGGGCTTTATTGCCAATGCAATGTACGGAGAGATTGTAGGCAACCTAGATTTAGAGCCACGGGCCATCGTACTCGCAATACAACAGAGGTTCCAGATACAATAAGCTACGTGAAGGCATGGAGAGCAAAGCGAAGGCATTGGAAACACGGTTCAAGACGCACGAAGACTCCTACCGAACTTGCCGTGTTTGCTTCAGGTGATAAAGGACCGAAATCTCGAACTTATGTGGACATTTGTGAGCATCCTTCGCAGCTTCTCTGGGAAGATGGTTTTGAAGCGAGCATTCTTCGCTTTAGGTCCATGCATCAATGCGTTCGTGCATTGTCGCCCTTGTTATGTGTCGATGGGACATTTTTGATCGTAAATACAAAGGGCGATATTGATCATAGGAGTGGATGGCAATAATCAAGTTCTCCCGTAGCGCCGTGATTTGTGGAGGGTGAAAACACAGATAGTCGGGCATTGGTTCCTACTGAATGTCAAAGCCGTGTCGTCGCTCATCGCCCGGAGTGTGTATCATACACGATCGGCATTCCGGCTTTGAGGGCAATTATTGATTAAAGCAAGGTGTGGATGAGACTCATCCATGGCCCGACGGCGTAGTAGGTGGTGCAAGCGCCATATGGGTGCCAACTTCTACAAGCGGTTCAGAACAAGGAGCTAACAAAGCTTTTCAAGAGGCTCTGCGACTGTAACCAGCAGAGAAAGTTTGATGTACTCTGGAAGAAATTGGATGAGCTGACATCGAGGCACACAGCAGAGGCAACGAAGAGGGCAGCCCCAGCCTTAGGGGAGGCCCCAGTCGCGCTGGAGGAGTTACCCACTGACCCTCCCCACCTGGTTCGAAGGAATGGAAGGGCTCTGAAACGCTTCTCCGAATGGATAGAGCATGAGCCTAGGGAGAAATGGGCTCTGCTTTACGACACCGATGGTGCGAGGTATGGTGTCATGACAACAAACCTTGCGGAGGTTTACAACTGGGTGATGCGAGGGTTGAGACCCCTTCCCTTGGTTGGTATTGTTGAGGGTGTTCTTCGTGGCATCACAAAGTACTTCGTTGATCGCCATGCAAGGGCGATCACGCGCATGAACGATCCTGCTATGAAGTACTCAGAGATGATTTCTGCATACATGGAGGACAAAGGCAAGAAGGGGGAGATGCACGGAGCAACGAAGATGGGTACGAGGGAGCTCCGTTTCGAGGTGATGTGCAAGGAGAAAGTCTGGTCGTGGGACGAACCGATTTAAAAGTTGCTCACGAATGCATCATACACAGTGCAAACTTGTGTCCGCACCGCAATAAGCCTCGTCTATTACATGTGCCATGCTCCGAAGATTCGTGGCCGTGAAGTGTTATATGTTCTTTTCAGATCAAATATGGTTTACTTGATGCACTAGAATTTCATTTTGCTTGTATCGAATTCGCATGCGTGTGGTCAAAATATGTAATCTGAATGTTATTGTACTTGATTAAATGAGAGTGTAGTATGTTGTATTCATTTTGTATCTTTTAACGCTTTGCGATAGATGAACATTTTTACTTCCATGTATTACGTGTGCTCTAAATTATGACAAGACTGCTCCATTCATATTCTATTTGTATTTGTTGTATTTATTTTGCACCTTTTTACACCTTATGTAACATAAACATCTTTATTTGCGAGCATAGCGGGCGACGGTTATGCGAGTTGCTTGACCGTTTGGCCGACGCGACTCACCGGAGCCGTTTAGCGACGCTGCCCCGCAGGATGGGGAGGCGGCCTTGGAGCTTGGGGCCTCGCGCATGCACACCCCATGAGGGCGTGGCGCCTCGATCCGCGATGGATCCCGAGGTTAGTTCAATTTCGTCGCAGTTGTTGTACTCATGTCCCTTCGACACCACAATAATACTTCTCACATTCTTTTGCGTGTTGAGGCGGTTGGCCTACTACCCGTTCCGTATGGTCGAGGCGACCGCCGCGGATGCGCAGGACCGCCGGAGTGCCTCTAGGCGGTTCCCTTACGACAGGAGTTTGCTGACTGCTCTAGTGGACCGGTGGCGGCCTGAGACCCACACCTTTCACCTGCCGTGTGGTGAGATGGCGCCGACACTAGAGGACGCCATTACCTCTGGGCCTGCCCGCCAGAGATGCGGTGGTTCCTGCAGACGTCCACCCAGAGTGGCAGGCAGATATCTTCCACCGGTTCCAGGGGGTGCTACCCCAGCCACAGTACACGACTTTCACAGATGCGCATGGTCCGACGCAGCGGTGGCTTGTGCGATTCTACGAAGCACGATTTCTCCTTGTCGATTCGATTTAACTCACCCGTGTGATTTTCATTGCATTTACAACCTAACCATTACTTTCGCAGCCCGAGAGGATGGTACCCGAGTCGGAGCAGCCGTCGCCCGACTTGAGGCGTACTTCGTGGCTCTTCGGGTGGGTCTTGTTCGCTTCGTCGACGGGACACCGCCAACAGAACATGATCCGCTTTGCGAGGACGATCGCCGACGCCGACTTGGAGGAGATCCCGCGGTGGCTTGGGACTCGCGGTACTTGCCGCGACGCATCGTGCTTTGTGCGACGGGTGTCGTCGCGTGTCCGACTCGCCCACTCTCGCCGCACGCCCTTTGCTACCGCGGTGTGGTCGCTCGAGAGGTTCCAGATCGGACGACCAGCGATAGACCGCCACCTACCGCAGATTTCTACAGGTTCCCGGACGAGGTTGATCGTCCGATGATGGGGACATTTGGTGTCGCCGACAGTCGAAGATACTTATCGAGCAGATGTTGTTTTTTTAATTCTCCACGTGTTGTACTAACGCTCATCGCTGGTGTTTTTTTGCACCGCGGTTCACCCGATTATGGACGCACGCCGCACCCTCGAGACGTAGCGATGTTGACCACCACGGACGACCGCGCCATATGGCGCCCCTACGCCCCGAAGCTTGTGCGAGCATGTGCGCCGCTTGGTTCTGTCGCCGCAGTTGCATCTGCCGACGCGGGCGTCATCGTTGACCCGACGCCACTTGGTGTTCGACGTGTTCGTTGAGCCGTCGACGCCCACGCGCCTTGAGGTAGTTTGGTCTACGGCAGCGCTCCCCAGCACCACAGCGCCGTCGCTCCAAAGCAGCCGCACTCGCTCGTATTTCTACATTTTTCCCTTCCGCTAGTACTTACGATCTCGGTGGCTTGCGAATTAATGTTGCGCTTTCGCTTTTGCGGTACACACGCAAAGGCTTCGCTTAAGACGCAGAGTCGGGCAAAGACGCATGGTACCTCATGCGCGCAGATGGGCATCGGCTCTTGCGGATGTGATCGACGAGACTACCCCACGGCCACGCGACGCACGACGATATATCGAGTGGTACAAAGACGCGCACCGCTGCTCGAGTTGTGCGTGTCGTGGAGTCACCTCCCGTGCACGATCCGACCACTTCCGACACGCACCCCACCCGGACCAGACCGCTTCCACCGCGGTTCGTACTCCCTCCATTTGTCATTCAACGTAACGCCTTGAAAATTATGCCAACTAACTAGCCTCTTTCGTTTCGCAGAGCGACCTTGCCGAGGAGGCACACGAGGCGGCGTCGGCGTTGCTACTGAGCGCGTCGGTGCCACCCATACGATAGGGTCACAATGACGGCCTTCGAGGGCGCCGCGCCATATTCAGACTTGACTTACCGTCGCCGTACACCGGCGTCGTGTAGGCGGCCCGTGGCGGACGGCGTGGTACAGATCCCCTCGCTAAATCTGTCATGACGAGGTCGACACAGCGAACCCGGCCGCCGCCGTCGGACCGCCTCGGGGCTCCACCGAACGGACTCGGCGTCGTCCCGATGACCGCAGTACATCGTGGTCTCTTTTTCATATATTTTGTTGTTCACATAACGTGTCGTTCTAACTTAAAAGTTTGTCAACAGCGCCGATCCCGCCTCGACGACGAGTGCGAGCACCTCGGGGACTACGGTACTTTCAGACGAGGACTTGACTTTTCGTCGATCCTTATCGGCGATCCTTGGTGTGGTACTTCCTACGCCGCAGCTGTGATTGGCCCCGGCCCATCTCACCGACACAGACGCCACGCTACTCCGCCACCCGGCCCGCCTCCTAGGAGTACTCGTGGGCGGGCCTCGACCACTCACATATCCGTCGGACATGTGCGTCGAGGAGGCCCGGGACCACACGAGGTGTTGCACCGCGCAGGCCCTAGCTAGTTTGTTTCTTTTACACATGATGTACCGTAAACAATCTCGCTTTTACTTCCTTAGCTCATGTAATATCACATATGTTAGTTTTATTTATGAAGTTTTGTGCTATATATAATCTTTTACTTCCGTGGCGCTATTTGTAAATATGCTACCAAGACTTTGTCACGCCGATAGATAAAGACACACGTAGCTACTTTGTCGGTAGCGATGCGACAAAGACTCACTGGCGGCTATCCCAAATTGTTTCCTTTCATATATTTTGTAATCGAACACAAAATGATGCTTTATTTCCTCATATTACGTCAAATTCAGCTATAGAATTTTGTTTACATAAGTTATGTTATATTACGGTATGATCACTATAGCTTTTCGTGGATTCCGTAAAATAACAGGTTTACATGATAAATTATGGAGTAATAGCCCTGAAACACCATTCGACATATGTACGACCTTGTAGCAGCTTTCCACGCGCGATTAGACAACTCACGGGCACAATGCTTTCAACCTTTTCAGGCCGATTTGACACACACGACAGACCTCTCTGTTTCGCAGACACGTGCTTTGTCACACATGCAGTATTGATTCAATGTGACCACTCACTGCCTACTTTTGTTCGTGATGACAGGTCGTGTGGCTTTTCTCAGATGGTGACAAATCGTGCAGCCTTTCGCAGAAGGTGACAGGCGGTGCAGCTTTGATGATGGGTGACATGTCGTGCAGCTTTTCACAGAGGATGCCAGACGCCAACCGACAAGTGTCAGTAGTCGTATGGAGTAACCACTCACCACCACTATAAAACCGCCTAGGGTTACACATCCAACACCACCAAACAAGCAATACACGCCATCTAAATCTACACAAATTAGGGCACGATGTCGTTCTACCGTTGCCTCTTCAGTAAGCATAAGTCATCCCGCCCCGAATACCCGGATACGATGGAGTGCACGCCCGCTTCGCCAGAGTTGCCTGCACTCCAAATGCGATCGCAACCTTCCGCGAAGATGATGCAATCTACCCACGAGAGACGGCCGCCGCGCCACACATCTTGCAGTTCGCCTACCGTAAACCTACTTGTATCCATAAAATACAAAGCTAACGGTACCATTTCACGATCGTTCTTTCCTTTCTCAAAGACAAGGACCGGTGTTGCTTCTTCCAATGGATCGACGGCCCGAACGACGTGATCACGAATTTGTCTACAATCGCCACGACGCCAACCCGCCGCCCGAGAACTTCAACCGTGGGAGATGCCGCCAGATACGCCCCTGTTCTAGAGCGACTGAGTTCAGAGCCGGTGGGCAAGAGGCCAACCAATCGGTGAGTTTCATGCGACGAACCCATGCTTCACTCACAAAGTAGTAATTTAAACCAGTTCATCCCATACAGAGTTCAAAAGAAAATTGCGAAATTGCTCGAGTCAAAGGAGAAACCTCCCCAGGGGCCACCCGAAAGCCCTGACTTTTGCGAACACGGCCTTCAGGCAGTGGTTGATACCTGCCACGATGAACTAGCGGATCGAAGATTCTACCGGTGCCCCTTGGCCGAGGATGAATGGTGCGGCTACTTCAACTGGGAGGACCCGGAGACGTACCACCCACATCTCAAACTTCCGTATGGGATAACCGGGAGCAACCTCCCGTGGTGCTACTACCGCCTGTAAAAGCCGGACTCGAGCACGCCTACGGTGTTATTCAACGGCCAACGGGCATCTTGCATTGATCGCAGGCACGCCTTCGGTTGTACAACGATAAGCCCAACACACACCTCCCGCACCATACGGTGGAGTGCGAGCGAAACAGAAAGCAGCGTCTCGCAAGTGTCCGCTAACGCCAACACACCGTAGGTGCAAGAGGGTACCTCCTCTCAAGAGGAAGGGACAAGAGGAAGTAATGATCGAGGTCCGCACCACGCAACAAATCCTTGACGCTACATACGCACTCATCCGGAACCCGTGGTAATAACATAAGGGACGCCGAATTGGGATGACATGCCCATGTGGGAGGGCGTAAATCCACATCAAAAGACCAAAAATTCGTCTTACACACCCGAGACGCACGGCATAGGCCACCCATTCGGCGACACACTGGAGCACCGCGATCCCCATGGAGTTCTTTTATAGTGGGGATTGAGCGGTGTCCGAGGACAAATCTCCAAATTTACACGGTCGTAATATGCGTAAAATGTGGGACATCATTCGGCTGTACTCAGATAGGCGAACGATCATTTGTTCCACCATGACAACCAATGCTTTCGTTAGTTAGTTCGGCAAGCAATTTCACATGTTGTAATGCCCTTGCAATATAATCTATCTATTGCTTATTTTATCATCCGAACTTTCGATGTATGTGCCCTTATATATATGTTCAACAAATAATTTAAGTGCTTAGTGGGAACTATTTATAACATGCGTTGTTGTCGACTATAATACTTAGGGTTGTTGCACTAGTGGAAATTAGATGCAAAGCAAGGTGTAAATTAAATATTTTCCCAAAATATGGTAGTGCACATATCAAAGAGCAAACTGGTCTACTATTTCTAAAAATTACATTTAAACATTAAATTTTACTTGGTCAAAAGTCTACAAAATCATTGTCCTGCATCTCGATTCGCACTCTTTTTAATCTCCTCTCAGAAACATCACAACAACTAATATCGACTTTTATTAACTACACTACAGCTCATAATTTACATACATTGCATTCGAATAAAAATGGGCTAAACCTCTGCGTCGCCGCTTCAAACGGCGACAGAGAGTTTTTCGCTATTTCAAATGGCGACAGATGACTGTCGCCGTTTCAATCGGCGACAGACTCTCTGTCGCCATTTGAAATGGCGACAGAGAGTCCATCCCTTATCCGAACGGCGATAGTCGTCTCGTCGCCATTTGAAATGGCGACAGACTTTCTGTCGCCATTTGAAATGGCGACAGCTGGGTAGTTTTGTAAAAATTTTTTTCGGCATATTATTTTTTTAAAATAGAATAAAAATAGTATTATTTAAAAAAAAAATCGTCGCGTTCATGCCCATGCTTCTTCGCAATAAACAAAGCAAAAGAAATTTTTATGCAACTATGAATCTCTTCGTGCCTGCCGAAGTGAACAATCAATACAGTATTAAACTATGATTCTCTTCATGCTGGTACTCCATCGGGACCATTTTTAGTAACCTCGTGGCTAATATATTTTCCATAAATTATCTCTCTCGTGATGAAGTTTAGAAATATCTCCGTTCCTCGAAATGCAGCGTTTGGGAACCGATGTAAAAATTTTTTTGTTTATCTTCAGTGGTTTGGAATCACAGGAAATTTTTATATTAATTTTATTTAATTTCCAAACGGTTCGGTACCGTTGGATTTTATTTTTTCGGCCGCGAAAAATTTCAACGGACTCGTTCCGCTGAAATCTTGTTTTTCTGTCCGCGCGCGAACAAGTTTTTTCGGCACGAAAAATTTTCTACGGGCACTGAAAAGAATTGTTTGCGACGACAGAAAAATAAGATTCCAACCGAACGAGTTCACTGAAATTTTTGGCCGTTGAAAAATTAAATTCCAACGGTATCGAACCGGTTGGAAATTAAAGAAAATAATATAAAAATTTTCTGTGATTCCAAACCACTGGAAATAAACAAAAAAATTTACAATGGTTTCCAAGCGTTGTATTTCTACGGACGGAGTTATTCCTGTAATTTTACCACGAGACCATGAGAGAGACCGGAAAATATATTAGCCATGAGGGTACTATGGTAAAAAAATTCCTCCATCGTACCGGAACATCAACTCCATTAGGCCACTCAAACAGTGTCATTTCAGACGTCGGTTAGATATTCCACGCAAGGATTCGAATTTCGTTTTCGGATAAAATACCGTCCCTGACATGATTCCAAAATTTCGATGAAATTCAGGTATTTCGGATAAATCTCGTTCGAAATTCAAAAACAAAAATTCAAATCCGGTTTGTTTTGTACCGAGAAAAAAAGAAATTCGCCGAAAAATACCGAAATTTCGGGCGAAATATCCGAAATTTTGGTTTTTTGCAACGGAAAAAAGTGAGTCAAACGATGTTGAAAAATTGTGAATTTTTTTTTGAAGAGTTATGACACATTGATGATATTTCCATAAAAAATTCAGATTATTCCGAAATCTGTGAAATTTTAAAAATTCAAACATTGCTACTGTCGTGATAAAACACTAACCGGCAATTTTGAACTGAATGTCAAATGGTTCAAACCATGTTATAAATATTTGAATTTTTTTTTGCATGGTTATGATGTATATCTAATGCTCTCATAAAATTTTCAGATGATGATCAAATTGTATGAATTTTTTAAAAATTCAAACAGCACTACTGCTCTGTTAAAAGGCTAACCGGCAAACTTGAACAAAATGAAAAATTATCTAAACCACGTTAAAAACTTTTGAAATTTTTTGTGGATGGTCCTGATGTAACATTAATGTTTCTTTAAAATGTTTAGATGATGATCATTCTCAAATAATTTTTAAAACTTCAGACAGTCCTACGCTCGATAAAAGTCTAATGATCAATACATAGATTTGCTTTAGCAATAAAAAAAAGTTTAAATTTTTTGAAAATTTTGCAGAATGGTGATAAGGTAGTTCTTAATATCTCATAAAAATTTTGAATCATGATCACACACCAGTGAATTTATAAAATTCTTACAAGGCACAGTACCATTATGTTCTTTTATTTTTTTGTTTTTGAAATATAATATAACAAACGAAGTTCAATGCTTACATAGATTTGATTGACCAAACAAACAAAGTTGAATTTTTTAGAAAATTTATAAAATGGTACTGAGTCAATTATTAATCTCTCAAAAAAAAAAGATCATAATCACACTCAAGAAAATTTATAAAATTCTGACAATGTAATTGTCCCAATTGTATTCATTCTGTTTTTAATTTTTTAAAGATAACAAATGAAGTTAAATTATTTAAAAAAAATTTATGTATGATACTAAACTACTAAGGATAGTACCATAAAATGTTGAGCTTATTATAAAGCATGTACAATTTTATAAAAATCTGACAGTGTTTCTGTCAAAATTTTAAAATGTTTTTAAAAAATCGGTTTTTCAACAAATTTTCATAGGAGATGACTTTCCTAAGGGTTATTGGACCAAATCCGGTCAAATTCGCCCCTAAAAGTTTCAAAACCGGCCAAAAAACACGAAAAAAATTTTGGGTTACTGTAGCAATTTAAAAAAATTAGTTTTTTCCGTCCGATACTTTAGATCTTAGGATGGTCGAAATCCGAAATTTCGACGAGATTTGAAACCTTGATCCCACGTTAGCAAAGTGCTAGATGCAGGAGACAGAAGAGAAACTGTCCTCTCCTCACGTGACGATCGCTATACGCGAAACAGAACAAAGTGACGAGCGAACATGCTATTGGAGTGACGTCGTCTGCTCTCCAGATGGTGTGTGGGGGCCTACACGATGGTGCAGCCCGGATGGGCGAACAATGTGGAAATTTTTACCGATATGGCTCTTACAAAAAAAATTAAATTATCTCCCGCCGTAATTTGTTTTTTAAAAGTAGTCCTCGGGGCACGAAAATGGTGCCTCTCAAACACGGCTCACCCATTGCAGCGGACTAGGGGCATTGCAATATCCTTAGTCCGACAAGTGACACCGCAAAAAAATAAATAAATAAAAAAGCATGAAGCGGACTGGAAGCGCTGCATGCCACAATAATTTTCGTTTTTTTTTTTTTTGCTGTGCGGAGGTTAGTTATGAAAAAATACATTTAAGTTTTATAAATGCATTATAATAGAAAAACAATTGCACAACGGCTAGTTCTAAAAATCGCATGTCCCATCACAAATATTTTAAAGATCTATATTCTACGGAGGGGCATAATATAATACAATATATTTGAGGAGATTAGCTATGGAAAAAATACATTTTAATTTTATTAGCTTTTACAAATGCATTATAATAGAAAATAAATTGCACAGCTGCTAGTTTTGAAAAAATTGCACGTTGTAACACAAATATTTTGATGATCCATATTCCACGGGGGGCATAATATAACACAATATATTTGAGAAGCCTAGTTCTGGAAAAAATACATTATAATTTTACTAGTTTTTATAAATGCATTATAATAGAAAAAATTACACGACGGTTAGTTATGAAAAAATAATTATATGAGTAATTATGAAAAAATAATTCTATGAGGACCCATAAGTAAAATATTTGTGGTATGATATGCGATTTTTAGAACTACAAACTGTACAATTTTTTCAAAACTACTCGAAGAATTATTTTTTCAGAACTAACCGTCGTACAATTTTTTTTCTATGCATTTATAAAACCTAAATGTATTTTTTCATAATTAGCCTCCGCAAAGAAAAACACCCCCAAAATTACTGTAGCATACAGCTGACTGTAGCATGCAGCGCTTCCAGTCCGTTGCATGCTTTTTTGTTTTTTTGTTTTTGCGGTGCCACGTTTCGGATTGGGGGCATTGCAACCCCCCAATCCGTTGCACTGGGTGAACCGCGCCTGGGAGGCGCGGTTTTCGCGGGCCCAGGACTACTTTTGCAAAAAAATTACGATGGGGACTAATTTTAATTTTTTTTAAAGAGCTATAACAGTAAAAGCTTCAACAATGTGCTCTTTATCTATTTTTTTTCGAAACTAGACTTGCGCAAGTGTATCGGTAAAAATGGTCTTCTCCCACCGTAACACGTGTCCTCTATCATGTCTGGAAACGCGGAAGGAGGCGAGCCCCATGGTCAGTGGCGAACCCAGAACCAAATTTTAGAAGATGCTCATCGGCTTGCAGCTCGTCACACCGTCGCCCCTTTTGCTCTGCCCTCAGCTAGCCACCCTTTTGCATGTCGTGGTAGGGTGTGCCCTAGCCCCACTTCACCCTCCGTTGGGTCCGCCACTGCCCATGGTAGCATGCGTGGGTGCAGCAGGACATGATTCTGTGACACAGGAGCATGGTAGGATCCCTTGCACGCTCGGATGGCACAATAGCGAAAAGAGCTTGCGCCTATACACGTGCACGTGCCCACACACGCTGCTACGCTTCGTCTGCTCGCTGCTCGATCGATCGCCCGCACTGCCCGGCCACCTGCCCGCGCTGCATGGTCGGCCGCTTGCCCACACTACCTGGTCGATTGCCTGCGATCTCCGAGGTGGGAGATGATAAACAGGGGTGGTAAGAGAGGATGGAGTTGGCAGCCGACGATGGTAAGGGAGGAAGACACTGATAGCCAGCGGTGGTAAGGGAGGAAGGTGCCAACGGCCAACGGCGAACAGCGATAGGAGGAGTGCAGTGAGGGAGTGGAGACGAGGGTAGGAGAGGGGAGGTCTAGAGGAACAGCGACGATGATGAGTGATTTGTTGCCTGTTGGTGGCGAGGAAGAAGACGGCGGTGTTAGCTTGCTCTCTCCGTTAGTCAGGCGTAGTTCCAGTGAGGAAGAATGAAAAGAAAAGGATGGCAAGAAGAGTGACTTGGGCTAGGTGTTGGTGTATATTATAGAATCGGGGCGAAGCCAGGCCTCGGACCACCCAGGCCTGAGCTCAAAGCCTGGCCCAAAATTCCATGCATTTATTGTATTTTCTCTTACAAAAATTCCATCAACTTTTGGGCCAACCCAGACCGGCTCGAGGCTTAGACCTGGGCTGGCTCCGCCCATATATAGAATGACGTTGTTTAATGTGCCAAAAGATAATTTATTGGAGTTATTCTCTTATATGCTTGTTAGATGGTGTCAACGTGTTTAGAGACAACCTTTTAACTATTGTATATACTCTTAGGTTAGAAAGCGCATTGCAGTGAAGCCTTAGCGCTTATACCCCCAGACCCTTTTCGTTGCAGAATTGCTCCTCAACGTAAGTATTTGCACTGTCATTTTCTCCGTCGCGGCAGGAGCGGTAGGTCTTAAGTGTCTCCTGCTGCGGTATGATACGGTTGTAAGTTGGTATCACTACGCCAACACTGACGGACAGCATGTTGTAGTTATATAGAGTTGTTGTCTTTATATATACTGTTTTGGTTTTGATTTTATAGGGTATTAAATGAAGTCTAATATTTCTAAAACTTTTTGTGTGAGGCACAGAGACAATGCTAATGATGATGTAAAATTTACAGATGATGATCAGACATCTGTATTTTTTAAAAAGTTCTGACAGTTCTACTCTTCTGTTTTTAATTTTTTAGAGGTAATAGATGAAGTCTAATATTTTTGCACATTTTAATAAATGATCCTTGGGAACTCTTTATAGTACCATTAAAATTTAATAGCATCATCGATCTTGAATTTTGTTTATAAAAAATCTAACAGTCTCTGTTCCTTTTCATTAATTACTGTTTTTAAATAAATTCAAAAATTGTTGAAATTTCTCTTAGGTGTTTTGTAGATTAATTAGGATTTATTCTATTTTTCTACAATTTTCCAAATTTTTTTTCATTTTTCCTATTTTTCATTCGATCGCCGAGTTTTCATAAAATTCGCTCGATAATCACTGAATACTGGTCGATAATTGACCAAATCGGACGATAATTGAGATTTATTGCACCAGATTGACCGCGATTTCAAATCCGTTTGACTTCACAAGCTATTCAATTTTTCACCCTAATTCGGTATTATTAACCTTCCCTCACCCCTCACATAGATAAGTCAAGTTGACTGGTGGCGGCGGTAGATAGAGGTGGGCATTGAGCCATGCTATTTTAGATCAGCCTGAGGCACGCTCAACCCAGCCATGCCCCACATCCCGACACGGTTGCCCGAGCCGTACCGGGCCTGCCAATCGGGTACGGTGGGCTGCCCGGCATGGCACGGCCCGCGCGCCCGCAGGCGGGCGGCACGCCGTTATGCGGTAGGGTACGTCGAGGTTTGGCCGGTGGGGCGGCATGGCCGAGCGTCGGGCAGGGCAGCACTGACGTCGCAAGCCGCAGCGCCTTCATCGGCGTAGGCCTCGAGGGTGTACCACTGCGGCGCGAGCGCGCTATCCGACGGTAACCGTTTCGGGACTTCTTGGAGATCGAAGGAGACGATACCGAGGTTGGTGTCCTGCAGGCTGGGCTCTCCCTCCGCCGCCGGCTTCTTGGCTTGCTCATGCCCGGTGACCTCTAGTGATGTGGCTGCCCTGCCCGATGTTGTGGATTACTGGCTTTGTGGTTTTGTGGAAGAGGAAGAATGTGACTTTGTGGCTTTGTGATTAAAGTACTGCAGCTGGCTTCTACTGTGCCGCCAAGCCCAAGAATAATACTGTGCCGACCGCCGAGTGATGAGCGAGAGCAGGTAACATGGTGGATAGTGGATACTGACATGACATACTGTAGAGTGTAGATGACTTTTGTTATCGTGTATGTCAGTGTATATCTCTGGATGACTACTTAATAATACTGTTATTACTTATTAAATATATTATTTGGTATTTAATTTCATTACTCTTCAGTATTTAGTGGATAATTATATATTATTTAGTTATTAACATAGTTGTACTTTATACTTGTATTTCTTTGTAGATTTGCAATAATAGAGAAACCAACTTTGCGTAATTATTTTATAAGTAATTCAAGTAGTATTCCTCCAACCGATAAGAACACAACTCAACCAAATAAGCTTCGATTGGAATTTAATCCGAGTGAAATTATTTTCGATCCGAGGCGTCGAATGCCAATAGAATATTATGCCAATGAAATTAGAGATCAAGTGAGGAGGGCATATTTGTCGAATTAGCAGCATATTTTTTTATTTTAAATATTCATAATTATTTAGAGTTTATGATTGTATCACTAATTTCGCAAAAATTAACATACAGATCTCTTTGGATGTATATTCATGTATTTATTGATGCATTTCTATTAGTTAGATAACTTCCTTTATTGTATTTTGCTTTCTTGCTATATTTCTCTTTAATTTATACGAATTTGAATTGCATAAGATTATAGTTGGTATGTTTGTCTTAATTTAGCTTAGTTCTTTGAGCCCACCGGCACGGGGGCAAGGAGGCCGTCGAGGGCGTTGGGGGAGGCCGGGCGTGGATAACTTCTCTGCATCTTATCTATACCCGACCTTACACGCAGTAGAGTTCACATCAACGGAAAAGTACATGGTTAGCACGAAAAATTCAAAGGATGCGACTAACACACAACTAGTTGTGTCCACTATCACCCGCGTCGTGGTAGCCTCTCATTTGTCTTTCTCGCTACGCCACCGCCCTCTACCTCCCCGGTACCATGCTCCCCCGCCTCCGCCATTCTCTCATCCTCCCTCCCCATCAATTCTGTCGATCACCACAGATGTCCCACTCTTCCAATCCAACTCCGGTAACCCTATCGACCGATGCTCCATCTCTTGCCGCAATAGTGCAAATAGGCCAAACCTGTACTGACATGGCATGAAGTAGGCACGAAGCGTAAATGGACCATGCTTGGGCTCGCCGAAGGTGAGTCGAACCGGCACAGCACGACAGGCACGATGGGTCATCGTGGTCCGGCACGATTCAAGTATGAAGCATGATAGACCTGTGCCAGGCCAGCCCGGAAGGGCCGACGCCCACCTTTTGTACTAGTAGAAAGGGTTAGTGATTACGTGTAGAACTGTGATAATAATACTCCTAGTTTCGGTTTGGTTGGGACTTGGCTGTTCATGCATACACCAATGGTAAACACATGAAACCAGGTTCACAAAACCGAATTTTGAAAAACCGTTCGAAATTCGAAATTTAAAACCGTAAAAACCGCTCGAAAATCTCTACCTCCCCGGTACCATGCTCCCCCGCCTCCGCCATTCTCTCATCCTCCCTCCCCATCAATTCTGTCGATCACCACAGATGTCCCACTCTTCCAATCCAACTCCGGTGACCCTATCGACCGATGCTCTATCTCTTGCCGCAATAGTGCAAATAGGCCAAACCTGTACTGGCATGGCATGAAGTAGGCACGAAGCGTAAATGAACCATGCTTGGGCTCGCTGAAGGTGAGTCGAACCGGCACAGCACGACAGGCACGATGGGTCATCGTGGTCCGGCACGATTCAAGTATGAAGCATGATAGACCTGTGCCAGGTCGGCCCGGAAGGGCCGACGCCCACCTTTTGTACTAGTAGAAAGGGTTAGTGATTACGTGTAGAACTGTGATAATAATACTCCTAGTTTCGGTTTGGTTGGGACTTGGCTGTTCATGCATACACCAATGGTAAACACATGAAACCAGGTTCACAAAACCGAATTTCGAAAAACCGTTCGAAATTCAAAATTCAAAAACCGTAAAAACCGCTCGAAAATCGTTAGAAGTCAAAGGGTTAAGAAATAAAAAAAGTTTTATTTTTTTTAAAAAAATAAAAAACTGTTCGGTTTTTCGTAAGAAACCACTCAGTTTTTCACAAAAAAACAAACGGTTGATTGGATGTTCTTAAGAAACGGTTTTCGAGCAGTTTTCTAAAAACCGCGGTTTTTCAACGGTTTTCGGCGCATAAATGTTTTCCATTTTTTTGAATTTTTTTAATTAAAACGGTTTACCGAGTGATTTTGGATCTCGAACCGCAGCGATACGCTCGAGCGGTTTTCGTCAGTTTTACAAACCCTGTATGAAACACAGTGGTTGTGATCACGGATTGGAGTCTTAGGCTCTCGTCTGTAGCGTGGTAATTTTCGCAGACTCTGTAAGAATTGAATCGTTTCACGTAAAGCTTAAAAATACATGGTTTCTCTTAGTACTGTCGCCGCTCTTTAGCTTAAGCTTAAAGATATTATATCTATTAAAGATACACTCTAAATACTAGTACTGCCATGTACTATTATGCGGTTTGATTTGAATTTGTTCACGTGGATGAGTAATCGGAGAAGCTGTGCGTTCGATGGGCCACTTTTTAAGGCAACGTATACAGTAAAAACCTTTTTTTATCCTAAAAATTCTTTGAAACTAACGTGTACAAATTTTAAAAAATTCCAAAAAAATTACTATATGAGGGGAGGTGACCTTCTACAATCATGTAAAATTTAAAGACAAAACTCAATCGCATTTGAAAGATATAAAAAAAATACAAATTCAACATAAATAGTGATTTTCACTGTTTAATACTATTCATCTAACTGTTTATCTTTCTAATATATTTCAAATACGATTGAGTTTGTTCTTCAAATTTTACAGGATTGTAGAAGCTCACCTTCCCTACGTATAGTAATATTTTTGAGAATTTTTCAAAACTTGTATATATAAATTTCACAGAGTTTTCACTCATGATAAAAGAGATTTTCATTGCATATGTCGCCACTTTTTAAAGAGAAACATGCGATGTATCATGGGATGGGGGCAGTGGCGGAGCCAGGAAATTATAGGAGCCTGGGCAAGCGTAACTACGATCATAAATATGAACAAGTCCATATATACATCACACAAGCAAAATTGAGAACTGCAATAATTTTTTTTACTAAAAGCATAGTCGAATGCACGTGCACATTCATAACTGAAAACAAAGAAAGATGTGATAAGTAACTCACTACGATACTATCAATGCTTCAACGATTCACCAACAAGGTCTAACCACACACTAAAAAAGATTGCAAGATAAAAAAATATTGATTTATTCTTGACAACATTGCATAATAGATAATATATCAAAATATCAATATCAAAACAAGATGTTTTTGATTATCCTACTTCAAATCCAATTTGTAGGAGATAATAGTATAATACCTAATAGACTGACTAATAGTGTACTCGTCTAATCTCTAAACAGTAATTCACTGTCCAAATCAAGTATCAATTTTGACTAGGAACTGAGCAGCGGGGTCCTGTTGGCTGTTTGTAGCCTTTGACACAATATCAAGGATCCAACCACCACCACCAGCAAATCTCTGTCTTGCAACATAGAACCGTGAATTATTTTCTACCAAGCACTACAGCCTACAGGCAACTTCTTCACTGCCCTCAAGGCTGAAGCCTCAGTCTTCACTGTCCTCAGCCTCAGCCGGCCACGCCTGTACCAAGCAACACGCCGTTGCTCCACGGCTTTGCCGGTCACGCCTCCACCAAGTCCGCCCCTGCTCCGTTGGCCGTGCCTCCAAGCTCCAGCAAGCCACGCCTCCACAGACCACAGGGGAGCCCCTGCTCAGCTACTCCGTTGGCCACGCCTCCACAGCCACAGGCGAGCCAGCCTCTGCTCCACCGCTTGGCCTGCCTCCAGGCCATTCACTGAGCTCAGTGGCGGAGGCAGCTCCATCATGGCGTCGCCCTTGCTCCACCGACTGGTCGGAGTCCGAGCTCGCCCCTTGCGCCTGTGGCCTGCTCCGCCGCCCGCACAAGCAGGGAATCGATCGGGGATTTAGGGGAGACTGACAGGAGGATTGTTAGTTAAGTCTTGACTTTCCATTCATGTTTTTTCATGCATGGCAAGATTAGATCGTGCATGCTTTAATTCACGATTGACGCAGAAATCACTACGATTCTTTTCCTTTGTAAGCTTACTTTCCTTTGTAAAGCTTTCTTTCCTTTGCATGCAAGCTCGTTTTCCCTCCTATAAATAGAGGAGAAGAAGAATAGAAAAGCATCAAGTATTGCAGCACAAACTCAGTGTGTGTTTAGTGTCCAGCTCGTGTGCACATTCGTGTTCTTGTGCAGAGGAGTTCATCCCACCAGGCGGCGTTCACCTGGGCGATCCAACAAGTGGTATCAGAGCATGTTATCGGCGTTGGCCGCGTGATCGTGCGTCGAAATGCCTCGAGCACGAACAGCTTCGCCACCACCCTCTGGCTCCGGCAGTCGCTCCACAGGAGGTGGAGACGACGGAGGCGACCGCGGGCTGGTCGTGTACCGCGTGGTCAAGGAAGGGGGAGGCGGGCCGGTGATCTACCCCACGCTGACCAAGACAAACTACAACGACTGGGCCTTGTTGATGAAGATCAAGTTGCAGGCCCGGAACCTTTGGTGCGCCATCGATCCCGGCAACGACATCGACGTGCACGAGGACCGGATGGCGCTCGACGCCATCTGCAGCGCAGTTGTAAGGTCGATGATGCCGACTAGAGGGGGTGAATAGGCGGCTTTTAAATAATTAAAACTTTCTCTTTCTACTAATTTCTAAATAGCAATTCACCCCTTAATTACCCCTATACCAAAACCTTATCAATAATAATGCGGAAGCGATAAACTAAGGTTTTGACAATTAAAGCCTAAATCAACTAGGCTCACTATGTGCACTAACTAATTATGTCTCTAACAAAAAGCAATTCTAAAGACAAACAATCAATCAATTTAATTCTATGAATGTAAATTGCTTCGATATAAATAAAGAGAACAAAGCAAGCACAAGAGACACAATACTTTTTACCGTGGTGATCGGAGACTTGCCGGTCTCCCCTAGTCCACGTTGAGGTTAGCCCAAACATATTGGACCGGCTCCACGAATTGAGCACCCACCTCGAATCCCCTAGATGTGGTTTTTCACGCTTTCGCGTAGGCTCAACCCGAACCTTCACAAACTTCGCCGGGGCTTCTCACAACCTTAAGAGCTCCCAAGACGACGCCTACGCCGTCTAGGAGTCGGCAACCTCCAAGAGTAACAAGCCGAATCCTCTCGCTTGAACTTCACCAAGCACAACACATGTGCTTCCGGTGATCACCAAGTGCAACATATGCACAAGGATCCTCCTCAAGTGCAACACATGCACAAGAGACTCTCAATCCTCTCCTAATTGCAACACATGCAATTAGAGGCTCAACCTAGCTCAAGAAGCAAATGGGAGAAGGCAACACATGCACACAACTCCTATAAACACCCAAAAGCTCTAGCACACAGCCAACTTGCTGCCCTTGCCCCCCAAGGCCTCCTTTTATAGCCTCCAAGCCAAAACTAGCCGTTGGGGGGAAATTCTGGACAAAACCAGAATTCCGGTGCTACCGCCCTCTGGGACCGGTAGCACCGGCCTCCTCGCCAACGGCTACAAAACTAGCCGTTGCAGGATTCCGTGAGAACCGGCCAAGCGGGAGCGGTGCTACCGACCGCCGGCGGTAGCACCGCCTCAACCCCGGTTGCACGGCCTCAGCCGAACTCAAAACACCTCCTCCGGATTTTCACACCGCCGAGGAGCGGTTGCACCGGACATCCGGTGCTACCGGCCTACCATGGGCGGTAGCACCGGACCGCCAGACCGCCCAAAAACATCCCCTCTCTGGATTTTCCACACCGACCAGAGAGACGGTAGCACCGGACCTTCGGTGCTACCGGCCAAACTGCGGTAGCACCGGACCCCGGTGCTACCGGTCTTACAGGGGCGGTACGACCGGCCTTAGGGAGAAAACACCGTTTTTCACAAAAACTTTTCTCCAAACCATTCAAGATATTCTTTGAGCTATGTGAGGATCAACACATGATCACAACACTATGCAAAACACATTTGCACATGTTAATCACATACTCCAAAGAATCTCATTAAGCACAACTTATTTGCAAAACATATTTGCCAATAAACCAAGAACTTATGAGATCAATCCTCTTAGCCATGTGATGATCAACACATGATCAAGTCAATTTGCAAAACACATTTGCAAACCCTATTCACATGCTTTAGGATAGGAACCCATAATCTAAAGTTCATTTGCAAAACACATTTGCAAATAACAAATCCAACTAACGAAAACACATTTCGTAAACAACTCAAGATCTATTTGCAAAACGTATTAAGCAAATCAAACCCGAGTCTATGAGATTAATCCTCTAGCCATGTGAAGGTCAACACAAGACCAGTCAACTTGCAAACACCGTTGCAAGCCCTACTCACATGCTCTCGGATTCCGGACCCATAGACCTCGGTTTATTCGCACAACGAACTTGCAAAAACACACTAAACCAATTTAATGCTTGAGCATTGTTCTTTGCAACACCTGCAAAAACCTAGCTCAAGCAATACCAAAACATGAGCTCTCTATTTGCAACACATGCAAATCTCTAGCACCATGCATGCAACCACAACAAATACAAGTGCATGAGTTCTTTATTTGCAACACATGCAAATCTCTAACACCATGCAAGCAACCACAACAAATACAAGTGCATGAGTTCTCTATTTGCAACACATGCAAATCTCTAACTCCATGCAACCAACCACAACAAATACAAGTGCATGAGTTCTCTATTTGCAACACATGCAAATCTCTAATTCCATGCAAGCAACCACAACAAATACAAGTGCATGAGTTCTCTATTTGCAACACATGCAAATCTCTAACTCCATGCAAGCACTTTAAACCAAATTGCTTGAGCTCTCTCCTTTGCGACACATGCAAAACTTAGCTCCAAGCAAAAACCAAATCAAATAAGATTCAAATAAGATGCAAGTATGAGCACCCTTATTTTCAACACATGCAAATACTTAGCTCATACAAAATCCAATGCACAAGCTTTACCAATTTGCAACACATGCCAAATGGTAAGCTTCATGCAAACATCAAACAAGAGAGTGAGCTAGAGTGAACGGATCGAGTTCATCAACACATGATGAAGCTCAAGCTAAAAGACTCAACCCTCTTAATAGTACGGCACCTAACAAGCAACCCGGTCTCACAACCAAACACGGAGACCGGTAAAAGACTAGGAACACATCCTTAGCCCTAGCTAGTTATACCTTTGCCACACTTGATCCACTTGGAGCTTTTATGATTTCCAATCATCTTCTCTCCAGGATCACCTCTTCTTCTTCTTCTTGGTCATCAACACATGATGAACCTTCTCTAGCCCTTCTCTTCACTTCGGGATCACCTCTTGAAGCTCATCAACTCATGATGACTTCTTCTTCCCGATTCTTCATCATCTTGGACTTAACCTACTTCACAACTCATGGAAGATGTTAGTCCAACAAACACGGTTGTCTCAATCATCACCGCACTCCATTAACACATAATGGATGCCTCCAAGATCGATTGAGCACAACCCTAATCAATTTGAATGATTAATTGTGTCTTGAGTACTTTGATGCAACTAATGCTTCATTATACTCAAGAACTTTTCGCTTGTCTTTAATCAACAAGGAAACACCATCAACACATGATGAAATGTTCTTTGATTGATTGAGAGACAATCGAACTCAATTTAAACTTATTTAAATTGACATGAGTATATAACTACACAAGTCATATATACTCAAAAGATTGTTTCAAGGTCTTGATCCTTTATATTGTATGACAAGAGGACATGGATCAATACAATTGAAACATCAAGTTAAATTATAAACTCCCCCTAGATGTGTGCATTCATGTATATATGAATTAAGAACATAATGCACATATTTGGACTAAAGCAACGGAAGAGTTCATACTTTAACTTGAATTCTAAGTATGCATATATATAATAGAATGAATACGAGTGCATACCTTAGGTTTTCCATTTTCCATCCAAGTATGAGACTAATAAGAATAAGACTTAATAAAACATGTTAGTCTCATAATGATTTGATTTGTCATTAAACAATGATTAAACATTAATATTAAACCAATCACCAAAACCAATAGAGCTTGAACTTACAATCTCCCCCTTTTTGGTGATTGATGACAAATCCTACATTAATTGCTCATTTGGATGAAAAACAATTTATGAAGGGGTTTTGAAACTTAAAGATCGAGAATTACAAATAAAATTTCCAAAAGCATATCCCCTTTAAGTCATAAAACCTATAAGCTCTTTACCACTTATAAAAACCATTTATAAAAGAAAACTAAGCTCTAATACCAATATAAGCTCTAATACCACATAACTTAGCTTTAATACCACTTAACTTATATTGCTTAACCAAACCAAGCACTCATATCACTTATAAAGTGTTAACCAATGAGAATCGAGTGCACACATCAATTTATAGGCATTAAACTCAAAGATCCAAATGAGGGAAACTCAAAGATCCAAATGAGGGAATTAAGCTCATAATAATTCTCCCCCTTTTGGCATTAAACACCAAAAATGGAAAACCAAACCAAAAGGAGGTTGTACCACTTGAAAAAATTGAGGGCTAAGCATTACTTCGGAGAACATATGTCAAATTAAAAAGAGTATAGAGCTTGGTAAGAGAGGCAATCGAATATAGTTATTTGAAAAGAAATAATTCTCCCCCTTTTTGGTCATAAAATGATTTGAAATGAAATCATGCGACCATTGCAAGGAATTTTGGTTTTAAAGAATTAAGGCCAATGTTTTTGTAAACTTTTGAAATATGACCTAAAAGAGTAAACCATTTTTAGAAGGAGGCCATATTTAGAGTTAAATCTCAAAAGGATTATTTGAAACACATTCAAATAAAACTCCTCATTTTATTAGGCTATTCAATGAATTCATCATGACTCACTTGAAGAGTCCATAATTTGCCTAATATGACTTAAACAAGGAATTTATCTAAAAGAAGGCTGATACCAATTTTCTAATAAGATTTTCAATGAAATTACTTAAAAGAAATCTTTTTGAAGAAGCATCACTTGTAGTACTACTTTAAGGAGAATAAGAAACTTGTACCACTTGTAATGCTTACTTTTCACATTATACCACATATAAATATTTTTCAAGTGATACTATATGAAAAAGATACCACTTGAAAGATCATTAAAACATGAGGTACCACTTGAGAAAGAAAGATATCAATGAGAAAAATCTCAAGAGACATTTGAAGAAACACTTGTAAGATAAGCAATGTCAAATGAACCATTTTAAAATAAAGAATTTTCATTTAAACTCAGCTTAATATGAATTTATCCCCGTTAGATAATTCAATCATACAAAGGATCTCACACAGAGAGTCCTTGAGAGGTTGAACTTACAATTAAGCTTCAAATGGGAAATTAATCCATATGAGTCTGAGATATCATTAAAATTCATAAAAATGCATGACGGGTATAGGTGGATACCATCTGTAAGAATTTATAAAACAAAGAAAAAGTTGGTACCACTTGATAGAAATCAATACCCCTTAATTTTCTCAAAGGTTTGGAAAAATTTGAAGGTATCGAACAATAACATTAGAGATACCATTTAGAGATAAATGCACAAAACTTGATTAAAATAAGCTCCCATAAGGTTCAAGAGTTGAAGCATGGAGCTATTAGCATTTAGACATTTACAAGTTTTGGTTTTGAAATGATATTTCAAAAGACCCCAAAAGAATACTACTTAAAATATATCAAGGAAAACTTAATGTATACCATTTGAAACTAAGCCAAATAATTTTCAAATGATTTGAAATTTAGTAAAAAGATACTTTGGGATCATAAGTAGCTTTTCCAAAAAGAATTTTGAAGAAGGAAACTTCATTCAAAAGATATCCCGAATAAATTTCAAAAGTCCGAAAATTCGAACAGATCTGCCAGGCGGTACTACCGCCATTGGTCTTGGTACTACGGTCACCGGTCTACCGCCATTCAGGTGCGGTAGTACCGGGATCCGATCTACTACAGTTGAGGCGGTGCAACCGGCTCTGACAGACTGAAAAACTAAATTTTCGCAAATGTTTGCAAAAATAATTCAAATGAAGTCCAAATGATTTGAAAATTTTCAGAAATAAACTTTGGACTATTTATAATGTTTTCCAAAAATAATTTTCGAAAAAAGAATTTTATTTTAAAAGATATGGCAAATTGTGCTTTGAGGCATGAAAATGAGATTAACAAACATAAAGGGCCTCAAGGTGCAATTTTAATTTCGGATTTCATAAAAATTGAATCCTCATGGCTTGTAGGATTTGAAATACTTTTAGAAACCATGATACCATTTGAAAAGATAATGAAATCCATTTTGAAAGCCAAGATTGAGCAATATGCTTAAATAGGCTATTTTGGGTGAAAACAAGAATTTTGATCAATTTTGATTTCAACATAAACTTTTCATTTTGAAAGCTTGTAAAACATTTTAAATACATATTAAAGTACTTTTACAAAGCTTTTTACAATTTTAGGCCTTTTAAACATAAGATTTGACTTTTGACCAAAATGGTCCTTTTGAAATAGTCATTTGTAAAACAAAGCCAAATGTTTCAACACAAGATTCAAATGAAGAATAAGATGAGATATAGAGATTTGAATTTTGTGTATGAGTCTTAAATATCATTTTGAACTAAGATACTACACAAGATCTAGTCCAAATGAAGAAACTCACAAAGTGCAATAATATGACCATTATGGGTCAAGTATAGTTTTTGGGTGAGTTTCAAAATCAAATAACTTTTGATTGGTTGGTCTTTTGAAAATCTTTTGAACACGAAAGTTGTTAAGAATGACCAACACTAGGTTTTTCGTTTTGGAATTATTTTCAAAATCATTTTACCTTTAATTCTATGAAAGTTATAAGTTTAAATCCAAAACAAGATACTAGTAACTTGATTTTGGGCATGAAACTCATTTTCTTTGTAAAATAGATTTTTGTGAAGCCAAAACTATTGGAAGACCTTTTGAAAGCATTTGTATACATTTTTGAACTAGTTTTCAAAAGATTACTAATAGTATACAAAATTTTGACTTTTGACTAAATGGCTTCATTTTGAAAATATATATTGGCACTTATATAAATATGGGCACACATAGGGATGTAATTTACATGGTTATGATTTAGCACTCCCTCTTAATGTGCCACTCCCCCAAGCTTGCTCAAGATAACAATCAATATAATTAACAAGCATGAGCAAGAATCATAAGCAAGCAATTTAAATTGATTTTCATTAAAAACGTAGCTTAACCTACACAAGGCTAAAAGCTATAAGAATCAATTTAAATACTTGTTACCCGAGATGGCATTGGTTCATGATTGATGTGAATGTCTTCAAGCTTGGCTTCTTTTTGCACATGATGGAATCATTCTTGATCAAGCCAAAGCTTCCAATGCATCTCTAAGCACCTACAATTCTTTTAGGCGCTTTTGGTACCCAATTTTGTTGGGTCCAAGAATGTTAGTCACAAGTGATTTAGGAACCCAAATGGCCCTAACATTAATAGTCTTAGGTGAACTAACATGACTAGCAATGGGTTTGAGGTTATTATTCCTCCTAAGCGAATTATTTGCATTGTAATGAGACGGCTTAGGAGGTCTAGTAAAATTCACAAATCCATTTCTAGTTTGATCCTTTCTAAGCATATGATGATCATTATAATGAGAAAGCTTAGAGGATCTAACAAATCTAGCAAATATTTTGCTATAGTTATTTTTCCTAAGCACATGATCAACATGATTTTTCTTGGTCTTAGGAAATCTAGCATTTTGAGCAAACACATTTCTAGATTCATTTCTCCTAAGCAATTGAATATCATAATTTTGCAAGTACTTGGGAGAATCGACAAACTTGGCAAACACATTGCCATTTTTGTCCTTCCTAAGCAAATAATGATCATTTACAATAATGGGCTTAGGAGTAGTACCTTTGGGACAATCCTTACCGAAGTGTCCCCTTTCCCGACAATTGAAGCATGTCACGCTATTTGGCCCTCTCTTGACCGATTTGACTTGCTTCTTGCCGGTGTGCCTCTCCAATGGTGGTGTGGACTTGACTTCCACTTGATGAGGCGCACGGAGGCGTAGTGGCCCTTCATTTTCTTCTCCTCTTGGAGATGTAGCCGATCCTCTCTTGTCAACCAACTTTCGTTGATTGCTTAGAATATTGTCGAGGGTGACCTTTCCTTTGTAGCACTTCTCTAAGTCACTTCTCAATTGAGTGACTTGTTCCTTGAGCTCTTTATTTTCCTCTACAAGATTAGTCTCATAAGACATAGAGGAAGTAGAAGCAATATTTGTATTTGAGCAACAAGGTATATCAATTGAATTATTGCAAGAGGTGGACATGTCAATTTTTGATGAAATAATAGGATTGACATTTAAGCAAGGCATTTCATCAATTAAATCACATGTAATTCCTATGTCCACCCTAGGCTTAGTAAGTTCTTTGAGAAGGAGAGATTCATGATTCTCTTTAAGCACATTATAATCATTTTGAAGAGAGTCATGTTCAAGCTTTAAAATTTTATATTTTGTTTTCTCCTTACCAAGATAATTATTGAGCTCCTCTAACATATTCATAAGTTCATCATAGGAGGGCTCATCATCCTCATCACTATCACTTACCTCAATTTTACCTTTAGCCATGAAGCAACGAGTTAACGATGAAAGAATTTGTTGCTCGTCATCACTTGAGGCGGAGGTTGAGGTTTCTTCATCACTTGAGGTAGAAGTGGAGGTTTCTTCTACCGATGTCCTATCCTCAAAGCAATCATCGCTTGTTGATGTGGATAATTCAAATAATTCTTGAAGCTTGATCCACATTTCATGAGCACTCTTGAGATTGCATATTGAATTAAAAATATCTACGCTCACAAAACTAAATAAAGCATTAGTAGCTTGAGCGTCGAGATGTAGGCATTTCTCTTCTCCTTTAGTTGGAGCGAATTCATTCAACCGAAGAGAAAAGCCCACATCTACGATCCACCATATTTTAGGGCTCATGGATTTAAAATGAGATATCATAAATAATTTCCATGAAGCATAATTTGAGCCATCAAAAATATGTGAATCGGTGTAGTGCACTAAACCACTAGTCGCCATCCTTTACTCTCTAGACGGTTAAGTCTAATAAAATGAGAGACCAAGCTCTGATACCACTTGTAAGGTTGAGGATGCCGACTAGAGGGGGGTGAATAGGCGGCTTTTAAATAATTAAAACTTTCTCTTTCTACTAATTTCTAAAAAGCAATTCACCCCTTAATTACCCCTATGCCAAAACCTTATCAATAATAATGCGGAAGCGATAAACTAAGGTTTTGACAATTAAAGCCTAAATCAACTAGGCTCACTATGTGCACTAACTAATTATGTCTCTAACAAAAAGCAATTCTAAAGACAAACAATCAATCAATTTAATTCTATGAATGTAAATTGCTTGGATATAAATAAAGAGAACAAAGCAAGCACAAGAGACACAATACTTTTTACCGTGGTGATCGGAGACTTGCCGGTCTCCCCTAGTCCACGTTGAGGTTAGCCCAAACACATTGGACCGGCTCCACGAATTGAGCACCCACCTCGAATCCACTAGATGTGGTTTTTCACGCTTCGCGTAGGCTCAACCCGAACCTTCACAAACTTCGCGGGGCTTCTCACAACCTTGAGAGCTCCGCAAGACGACGCCCACGCCGTCTAGGAGTCGGCAACCTCCAAGAGTAACAAGTCGAATCCTCTCGCTTGAACTTCACCAAGCACAACACATGTGCTTCGGTGATCACCAAGTGCAACACATGCACAAGGATCCTCCTCAAGTGCAACACATGCACAAGAGACTCTCAATCCTCTCCTAATTGCAACACATGCAATTAGAGGCTCAACCTAGCTCAAGAAGCAAATGGGAGAAGGCAACACATGCACACAACTCCTATAAACACCCAAAAGCTCTAGCACACAGCCAACTTGCTGCCCTTGCCCCCCAAGGCCTCCTTTTATAGCCTCCAAGCCAAAACTAGCCGTTGGGGGAAATTTCGACAAAACTGAATTCGGTGCTACCGCCCTCTGGGACCGGTAGCACCGCCTCCCGCCAACGGCTACAAAACTAGCTGTTGCAGGATTTCCGGTAGAGAACCGGCCAGCCGGGAGCGGTGCTACCGACCCGCGGCGGTAGCACCGCCTCAACCTGTTGCACCGGCCTCGGGCCGAACTCAAAACACCTCCTCTGGATTTTCACACCGGCCGAGGAGCACCGACCGCCAGATCGCCCAAAAACATCCCCTCTCGGATTTTCCACACCGGCCGAGAGGCGGTAGCACCGGACCTTGGTGCTACCGGCCAAATCTTGGTAGCACGGACCCGGTGCTACCGGTCTTCTGTGATGCGACGGCCTCATGGAGAAAACACCGTTTTCACAAAACTTTTCTCCAAACCATTCAAGATATTCTTTGAGCTATGTGAGGATCAACACATGATCACAACACTATGCAAAACACATTTGCACATGTTAATCACATACTCCAAAGAATCTCATTAAGCACAACTTATTTGCAAAACACATTTGCCAATAAACCAAGAACTTATGAGATCAATCCTCTTAGCCATGTGATGATCAACACATGATCAAGTCAATTTGCAAAACACATTTGCAAACCCTATTCACATGCTTTAGGATAGGAACCCATAATCTAAAGTTCATTTGGAAAACACATTTGCAAATAACAAATCCAACTAACGAAAACACATTTCGTAAACAACTCAAGATCTATTTGCAAAACGTATTAAGCAAATCAAACCCGAGTCTATGAGATTAATCCCCCTAGCCATGTGAAGGTCAACACAAGACCCAGTCAACTTGCAAACACCCGTTGCAAGCCCTACTCACATGCTCTCGGGATTCCGGACCCATAGACCTCGGTTTATTCGCACAACGAACTTGCAAAAACACACTAAACCAATTTAATGCTTGAGCATTGTTCTTTGCAACACCTGCAAAAACCTAGCTCCAAGCAATACCAAAACATGAGCTCTCTATTTGCAACACATGCAAATCTCTAGCACCATGCATGCAACCACAACAAATACAAGTGCATGAGTTCTTTATTTGCAACACATGCAAATCTCTAACACCATGCAAGCAACCACAACAAATACAAGTGCATGAGTTCTCTATTTGCAACACATGCAAATCTCTAACTCCATGCAACCAACCACAACAAATACAAGTGCATGAGTTCTCTATTTGCAACACATGCAAATCTCTAACTCCATGCAAGCAACCACAACAAATACAAGTGCATGAGTTCTCTATTTGCAACACATGCAAATCTCTAACTCCATGCAAGCACTTTAAACCAAATTGCTTGAGCTCTCTCCTTTGCGACACATGCAAAACTTAGCTCCAAGCAAAAACCAAATCAAATAAGATTCAAATAAGATGCAAGTATGAGCACCCTTATTTGCAACATATGCAAATACTTAGCTCATACAAAATCCAATGCACAAGCTTTACCAATTTGCAACACATGCCAAATGGTAAGCTTCATGCAAACATCAAACAAGAGAGTGAGCTAGAGTGAACCGGATCGAGTTCATCAACACATGATGAAGCTCAAGCTAAAAGACTCAACCCCTCTTAATAGTACGGCACCTAACAAGCAACCCGGTCTCACAACCAAACACGGAGACCGGTAAAAGACTAGGAACACATCCTTAGCCCTAGCTAGTTATACCTTTGCCACACTTGATCCACTTGGAGCTTTTATGATTTCCAATCATCTTCTCTCCAGGATCACCTCTTCTTCTTCTTCTTGGTCATCAACGCATGATGAACCTTCTCTAGCCCTTCTCTTCACTTGGGATCACCTCTTGAAGCTCATCAACTCATGATGACTTCTTCTTCCCGATTCTTCATCATCTTGGACTTAACCTACTTCACAACTCATGGAAGATGTTAGTCCAACAAACACGGTTGTCTCAATCATCACCGCACTCCATTAACACATAATGGATGCCTCTAAGATCGATTGAGCACAACCCTAATCAATTTGAATGATTAATTGTGTCTTGAGTACTTTGATGCAACTAATGCTTCATTATACTCAAGAACTTTTCGCTTGTCTTTAATCAACAAGGAAACACCATCAACACATGATGAAATGTTCTTTGATTGATTGAGAGACAATCGAACTCAATTTAAACTTATTTAAATTGACATGAGTATATAACTACACAAGTCATATATACTCAAAAGATTGTTTCAAGGTCTTGATCCTTTATATTGTATGACAAGAGGACATGGATCAATACAATTGAAACATCAAGTTAAATTATAAACTCCCCCTAGATGTGTGCATTCATGTATATATGAATTAGGAACATAATGCACATATTTGGACTAAAGCAACGGAAGAGTTCATACTTTAACTTGGATTCTAAGTATGCATATATATAATAGAATGAATACGAGTGCATACCTTAGGTTTTCCATTTTCCATCCAAGTATGAGACTAATAAGAATAAGACTTAATAAAACATGTTAGTCTCATAATGATTTGATTTGTCATTAAACAATGATTAAACATTAATATTAAACCAATCACCAAAACCAATAGAGCTTGAACTTACAATCTCCCCCCATCAAGGTCGTCGAGAAGTACCTCCGCATCGCACGTGGCAGGTATAAACAATTGGTTATTTCCATGGAAACCCTGCTCGACATCTCCACCCTCTCCGTCGAGGAGATCACTGGCCGACTTCTGGCGTCGGAGGACGATCCGAGCCGCCTCCGGCCTGAGAGGGGCAAGGCGCACCTCACGGAGGAGCAATGGGTGAGAGCGGTACAAGCGAAGGAGCAGGAGAGCCCTTGAACCGTGGCGGCTCCTACAGCCGCGGCAAGCGCCGCGGTCCAAAAGGGAAACCGCGCGGTGGCGGGAACATGGACGCGCGGGAAGGGTCCAGCCTGGCGTCGGCCCGCAACAGCGACAAATGTCGCTACTGCGGCAAAATTGGCCACTGGGCCAAGGAGTGCAGGAGCAGGAAGAGGGACGAGCAGGCCCACGTGGCCCATGTGGCCCGAGACGACGAGCCCAGCCTCCTCTTGATCCAAGACGGCGCCATCCTCACCAAATCGCCGCCACCGCTACAGAGCTCACCGTGCGGGCCCCGCAGCCATGCCGCCAAGCCGCCTCAATCCGGGGGCACCTGCACCTCATGCGGTACCTCATCCACAGCCACTGTCGAAGCATGTCGAGCTGGTGGAGAGTAAGGTGTTCGCGGCGCTCGACGATGAGGAGGACCGCGACTCCAAGCGATGGATCTTCGACACTGGGGCCACCAACCACATGACAGGGTCCCGGGCGGCGTTCTCCGACCTCGACACAGGCATCACCGGCTCTGTGCGATTCGGAGACGGATCTATGGTCCGGATCGAGGGATGCGGAACCGTGCTCTTCGCATGCAAGAACGACGAGCACCGGACCCTTCCCAATACCTACTTCATCCCGCGCCTCACCGCCAACATCGTCAGCTGCGGTCAACTGGACGAAGGTGGGTTCCAAATCGATTGAGGACGGATCTGCGGGTGCGTGATGACCGGTGGCGCCTCCTCGCCAAGATCCACCGGGCGCTGGTACCAGACGTGCTCGACATCAACATTGCACGGCGATCGCCTTGCCTCGCGTGCGGTGAGGACGCTGGCGTTGGCACGCTAGGTTCGCCATGTCAACTTCACCGCATTGCGCAAGATGGGGCGAAGGCCTCGTCCGTGGCCTTCCCTGCTGTCCCAAGTGGAGCGGTGTGCGAGGCTTGTCTCGCGGCAAGCATCATCGCGCACCGTTCCGCACCAAGCACGGCGCCGTTCCACCGAAGTACTCGGTGATCCACGGCGATCTCGTGGCCCGATCGGCCGGCGACACCGAAGCGGAACCGCTACTTCCTCCTCCTCGTCGGCGACTACTACCGGTTCATGTGGGTGGTGTTGCCACCAAAGACGCCGCACGACGCCATCAAGCGCATCCAAGCGGCAGAGCGCAAGAGCGGCAAGCGGATGCGCGCGCTCACGCACGGATCGCGGGGAGAGTTCACGACGGCAGACTTCAGCGAATCTGCGCCGAGCTCGAGTATGGCGTGAGGTGACCGCGCCGACGCACCACACAAAACGGCGCGTCGCCGGCGGAACGATGTGGTCGGGACCGCCGAAGCATGCTTAAAGCGAAGGGCTCCGGGCAAATTTTGGGGAGGCAATCACCACGGCGGTGTACATCCTCAACCGAACGACGACGAAGGGTACCGCGGCAAGACCCGTGACGAGCTCGAACGGAGTACGCCGGCGAGACATCACCTACGCACATTCGGATCGTCGCCCATGTCAAGGTTGTCAAGCCCAACCTCAAGAAGTCGGACGACCGCGATCGCCAATGATCTTCGTCGGCTACGAACCCGCTCCAAGGCATATCGGGTCACGACCGGTGGCGCAGGCGAGTCCACATCACCGCGACGCCGTCTTTGACGAAGAGGCGCATGGGAGTGGAGCGGTGATCAAGCGGCGGACGGCGACGTGTGAGTTTGTCATCGAGTACACCACCGTGGTCCGGCTGAGGTGGTGACCACGTTCGCCAGCGACCTCAGCGGGGACTACGACGCCTCCAACTCATATGCGACGCCATCACCGCCACGATCACCAACACGCGCCAAGCCCGGAGGCGTGGTCGCCCACACCGCACGCGCACACGCCCGATCGAGTTCGCTTCACCGCCGGCTAATGTGGAGGAGGTCACGGATCTTGAACACGACGATGACGTCCGCCGTTTCTGCACCATCGACAACATTCTCGGTCCAACGACACCACCCGGGATGGCGCCGGGATGCGGACGAGGATCCGCTCTGGTGAGTATCGACGAACCAACCACATTCGGCGAGCTCAAGCGCACGAGTCTGCCGGAGGACGGCCATGCTCGGCGAAATGACATCGATCGAGTCGAGCGAAGACGGGAGCTCGTCGACCCACCACCGCCGCCAAGACCCAATTGGGCTCAAGTGGGTCTTCAAGACGAAGAAGGACGCCACGGGCATCGTCATCAAGCACAAAGCCCGGCTTGTGGCAAAGGGTACGTGTAACGTCAAGGGATCGACTACGACGAGGTTTTCGCGCGGTGGCAAGGCTCGAGTCCGTCCGACTCTGTTGGCACTCGCGCGCGGCGAGGGCTGGCGATCCATCACATGGACGTTAAATCGCCTTCCTTAACGGGAGCTGCGGAGGAAGTCTATGTCGCCCACCACCGGGTTCGTGGTCGCGGCAAGGAGCGAAGGTGCTGCGTCGATCAAGGCTCTCACGGCCACGTCAAGCCCTCGCGCGCATGGTACGCCAAGTGGGCGCCTCTCGGTGTCGCCGGGTTCAGCAGCGGCGTATCCGAACATGCCGTGTATGTCGCGGGAGCGGCACGCACCGATTACTCGTAGGCGTCTACGTCGACGACCTCGTCATCACTGGCGGTGACATCATCGAGCTCAAGCAGTTCAAGAAGGAGATGATGAACACATTCCAGATGAGCGATCTGGGGCTGCTCCACTACTACCTCGGCACGAGGTGAACGGATCAAGCGAGCATCACCATCGATCGAGGTGTCTACGCGATGAAGATCTTGGAGGCAGCAGGGCTGGCAAACTGCAATGTCAGCATCACACCCATGGAGTCACGCCTCAAACTCAGTAAGTTGAGTTCCGACCCACCAGTTGATGCTACTGAATATAGGCGGATCGTGGGAGCGCTACGCTACCTGGTGGACACAAGACCAGATTTGGCGTACGCAGTGGGCTATGTTTCCCGGTTCATGGAGAAGCCCACCACCGAGCACCTAGTGGCCGTTAAGCGCATACTGCGGTATGTCGCCGGGACAGTGCACTATGGCTGCCACTACCGGAGGAAGGAAGGAGGCGTTGCTCTTCTTGGCTACAGCGACAGCGATCATGGCGCAGACGTCGACGGCCGCAAGAGCACCACCGGAGTCCTGTTCTTCCTCGGCGACAACATCATCACCTGGCAGTCCCATAAGCAGAAGGTGGTGGCTTTGTCTAGCTGCGAAGCTGAGTACATTGCCGCCACGACTGCTGCTTGTCAGGGGGTTTGGCTGGCGCGCCTCCTTGCAGAGCTCAGGGGAGAGGAGGCCGACGCTGTCACACTCAAGATCGACAACCAGTCCGCGATCCAACTGAGTAAAACCCATCTTTCACGACCGCGATAAACACATCGACGTCAAATACCACTACATCGAGAGTGCGTCGAAGAAGGCGGGGTGAAGGTCGAGCCAATCAAAGACCAAAGTTCGCTGGCGGACATCCTGACAAAAGCTCTTGGGCGAGATCAGTTCGTGCAGCTGCGGTCCAAGCTCGGCCTCGTCGACATCAAGCAGGTGTGCAAGGCTTAGGGGGAGATTTGTTAGTTAAGCCTTGACTTTCCATTCATGTTTTTTCATGCATGGCATGATTAGATCGTGCATGCCTTAATTCACGATTGACGCAGAAATCACTGCGATTCCTTTCCTTTGTAAGCTTCCTTTCCTTTGTAAAGCTTTCTTTCCTTTGCATGCAAGCTCGTTTTCCCTCCTATAAATAGAGGAGAAGAAGAATAGAAAAGCATCAAGTATTGCAGCACAAACTCAGTGTGTGTTTAGTGTCCAGCTCGTGTGCACATTCGTGTTCTTGTGCAGAGGAGTTCATCCCACTAGGCGGCGTTCACCTGGGCGATCCAACAAGGAAGAGGATTAGGGATTTGGGGGATTCGGGGATTTTGCATGTAGAATGAGTTGTTTGTGGGCTTGTCGTGCGACGGCCCACTCCGATGCCGACGCTTGCCTGGGAGCAGACCGTGACCGGCGGCTTACATGATGCCGACGACGGCCAGAACCCTCACTGTACATCGCCGGTGAGTCCGGGCAAACGCCCGCCCTGCCCGGGAACTGCCTCCGCCACTTCCACGGGCAACCAAACAATCAGGTCGAAGTGGACCGTCGCGTTCGGCCGCAGCTCAGGGCTGGGCCTGGCGCATCAGTCGTCACCAGGAGGCTCACATGCCATAGATTCTCTACAAGCTCGACCATATCGCACAAGTGACCGAGCACGCCGTATGGGCCTCCGTTTACTGCCTTCGCCCCCACTGGCGGATCCACCTTTCGAATAGGTTGGACAATTACCTAGACTTCTCAGTAATGAGCTGTAGAGATGCGCTACAGTTTTATGGTTGTGAACGCCACGAAAGTAGAGATTTTCCGAACAAACCTTCGTCTTATACCGTCAAGTAACTAGATTTGTCTAGGCTCTTAGAATTTGCTGGCTCCGCCAGTGCCCGTGGTCAGCCACCGGCAATGGCACGGCCGTGCCAATCCAAACGTCGGCCTACGTCCGAACTGAATTCGGCTGCCCTCGTCGGGGTGACGGCCTACCTAGTGCCTTAGGCTTCTACTGTACATCGGGCCGAGCTTGAGCAGTTGAGCTCCATTTCAGGCCCGACGCAATGCTCGGTACTGAAAAGAAAAACTTGAGCCTGCAGCTGCAACACTGCCGAACCCCAACCAACATGGCTCGGACGTTCGGTCATGGGGCATGCGTCGCCTAAGACCCTGACATTTGGAGCTTGGACTTCGCAGACACAACAGGAAGCAGAACAGGCCAGGTGAAATCGTAAAGCAAGTGTTTGCCAATTTAACGTTGACACACCGAAAAATTAAACGAGTATTGACACCATGAGATGGATCGATCACGGAGAAGCACACAAAAGCAATACAGGTAGCTAAAATGGACACAGCGCTAGGGCGCAGATCAGCCGGGGTGGGGCCTCGCCGCCCAACCGGGAGAAGAACACCGGAAACGCATCACTGCGAAATAGCGACAAAAGACAGAAACGCCAGAAACAGCAGCATGTAAACGCTTGACGCGGTGCTGCTCCGGCTGCTCCCGGAGGTGAAGAAGTAGTAGTAGTTGCTCGACCAACCCCCCTTTGTCTGCCCCGACGGAGATGGCGGCGACGAGGAGCGCGAAGGAGGCGACGGCGAAGCGTTCCCGCCGCTCTTTGGTGACGACGGCAGCGGATTATCCGTCGACAACGGCGGCGGCGGCGAAGAACACACCACCGGGCACGTCCCGCACTTGCTGATACACAGCACGTTCGTGTCCGGCCCTCCCGCCGGCTGACCGTCGGTCGTAACAGCCTCGCCGTTGAAGGACATCAAGGTTGCAGTCATCAGCAGTACCAGCAACCACAGTGGTCTTCCCTCCATTGCTAAGATGGAAATCGAACGCGAAGAAGTGCAAATGTGAGTTTGGTTTAGTTGTGAGAGTGAAGATTCGCGCCACACTTGTGCAGACTTGGTATATAAGCAGGACAAACCGAACCAACCAAAGTATGTGCTAAACTTGTAGCGGAAGCTCAAAGAGAATATGAGCTGCAGTCAGGGGGGCGTTGCGAAAGGTTGGCTGTAAAGGGTTGCAGATTCTTCCTCCTTAGCAGTGAAGAGAATATGATGCTACTTAGCAGCAAAGGATTGTACATTCTTCCTCCATGATCCATCTAAAATATTCGCTCGTCCATCGGTCCATGTAAGTAATCTAGTTATAATATCAGAGCATAAGAGCTTTTGTGATGTTGTAATTATCGTAAACACGGTTTGTTCGAGTCACGATATGAGATTCAAGTTCACGATTCGCCATATTTTCTTTTAATTTCCACAATGAATACAAAACCCGTATCCTAAACCGGTTTAGATTTGACGAATCTGGTTTGCAATTCGCGAAGGTTTACAATGAATCCGGTAACAAATGGCTCTAATCCGAGAATTCAATGCTTATCTGGCCCATCGCCTCATTTTTTTGGGGGCAAATCTAGCTCCTTTGAGCACAAATTTACAAAATTAGCTCCCTCACCTGCCGCGCTCGGGGAGCGCGGGAGCGTGTCGGCTGCCGCAGCAACACGCTCGAGCGCGAGAGCAGTTGGTCGACCGAGGGAGGGCACGGGCGCGCTCGGGTGGGCGCGCGGGCGAGCACTGCTATCGCGGTCAGGAGTGCAAAAGCTCTCCTACCGCAGGGCCCACGTTGCTCCCTTGCTCGTGTGAACAGTCTTGGCACCGGCGAGCTTCCGCGCTCACCGAGTGCGGTAGGGAGCTTTCGTGCTCTCCAATGTAGCAGAGGAGATGAAAAGAGTCAAATTTGTAAATAAGAAAATCATATCTGTAAAAAGTATATGGTTCACGGTTAGTTAAGCAATTACTTCCTAATCCGATGCTAGAGCAGCTGGCATGCATGCTGCCTTCTGAGTACTGGGCAGGCAAAGGATCCATGCACACGATGAACTGCATCATCCATCTATTATAGATGGAAGAGTTCACGTCTTTAGGAGGCTTTGAGCCGGCTCGTTTGTGGCTCGGTTTGCGGCTCTAGCCGAGCCGCGAAAAAAAATTACATTTAGGTCTTTTTTTGGAAAAAAATTACGATTAAGTCTTTTTGGGAAAAAGTTACGATTAGGTCCTTTTTCAAAAAAAAATATATTACGTCTAGGTCCTTTATGCGTTTTTAAGTGTTGCGCTCAGGTCCTTTTACGAAAAATTAGAATTACGATTAGGTCCTTTTCGGAAAAAAAATACGTTCAGGTCCTTTTTTTGGAAAAAAATATACATTACATTTAGGTCCTTTTTTATTTTTCTAGCATTACGTTTAAGCCTTTTTGCGGAAAACACAAAATTCTTTTTAGGTCCTTTTCGCGTGTTTTCTCGATTTACTCATGTAAGGAGCGGCAATCGCGTGTTTTCTCGATTTGCTCGCATGTGGAGCGCGTTGCGGCGTGGCACACCGCGTATAAGTATCTAGTTACATATACACGGGTACACCGTACACGCAGTAGGTTGGCTCTCGTAGATGCACACGAAGATAATGATTTAGCGTCCCTAAAATACACCAATGGACAAGTTTTTACATCGAGACCTTTTTCTTTCCTTTTTAACGAACAGATTTTTTTTATCGATATTTAAACAGATTCCAAACTTGGTTGTGCAGAGACTTTTTATCATCCTTATAAGGTGCTAAAATATACATTAAACTAGTATTAAGAACTACCAAAGGTTTAAATTACGGAAATACTAAGAGATAGAATAGTTTAAGGATAATCTTGTGGTATCTCATGTTATCTCTAAAGAACGGTAAAAATTCTCATCTGGAGGTCGACAGTTGTTTATTTCCCATTCGTATTGATTTTGAAATACCGATCTCAAATCAAGTTTGATTTTCAAACCTGCAAAGTAGCCATGCAAATTGTTTCGCTTGAGCCAAGGAGCATGGAAGAAAAAAAATGGGAGATCTCAATTGAGGGCTGCATTGGAACAAAGGAAATTTCTAGGTTATAGAAACCACACAAGAATAGGGTTATTATCTAAGATCAAGGAGGCTCAAATCTATATAAACACCTTGTCCCCATAGCATTGTCTCGGCCATAGTTTCTTCCTCCTTTTCCCCTAAGATCAACATTCAGATCGTCGACACAACCCTAGCCAATTTCTCCTGCTGTGTGAGAGAATGTATCATATAGAATTTGGTAGTTATATCCTTCGCTTTGGAGGTCTTTATTAAACCTTGGCGTTCGGGGTTGGGGATAGATATAATCGGCGGATATTTCTGCCGAGTAAAGGCCATAAATTTATTTTGGCATAGCGATTATTTCTCAAAGTGGGTGAAGCTATACCACTTAAGAAAGTAACGATGTTAAGCGATTAGTTTTGTGAATGAACATATCGTCCATTGGTTTGGAATACCACAAACAATTACGACCGATCAAGGTGCGGTATTTATGTCTAACGAATTTTAAGGTTACGCAATGAGTCTACGTATCAAATTGTTAAACTCTTCGCCATATTACGCTCAAAGCTAATGGACGGGCCGAGTCATCTAATAAAGCGTTAATCAAATTAATCAAAAGAAAAATTGATGAGAAGCGAGGAATTGGCATTCGACTCTATCTGAGTCACTTTGGGCTTATCGGCTATCTTATCACGGGCGACAAAACTTTCACCTTACCAATTGGTGTATGGACAAGAAGCCGTTCTACTGTGGAGATCAATATTGAGTCGTCTGAGTAGCCAGACAAAATGGTTTGTCGGCTCAAGATTACAATGATTTAATGGTCGATGACTTGGATGAGTTAAGCGAGTTACGTTTGTAGCGCTTGATCGGCTTAAGAATAATAAGATCGAGTTGCAAGAGCATATAATAAAAAGTCGTGCCTAAATCTTTTGATCTAGCCGATTTGGTATGGAAAACAATCGCCCATTGGCTCGAAAGATAACCGATTTGGAAAATGGTCGCCTCGTGGGAAGGGCCATACAAAATTAATCGGCTAATCGGTGGAAATTCGTATTTCTTTGGAAACACTCGAGAGTCCGTGCTGCAAAAGCTATTAATGGCAAGTATTTGAAGAAATACTACCCTAGTGTTTGGGTGAGCCTAGCGATTAAAGGTTTTGTTCAAAGCGAAATTAACACGATCTTCGTTAATCGGTTGAAAGGATTGCAAACTCTAAACATAAAATATGAATCGGTTAAGCACCGATTACAAACATAACAAGTTACAAAGCATTCGAATAAACATTGAACAAATGTTTTCAAAACAACCAGATAAAAATTACATTTGAGACTTAATATCGGATGCGAATCGGGAAGAGTTGCGCCTAGAGCCGACAAAGCACCTGCTTGCCTTTGCAATAATTTCTTGGATTTCATCAAGCGGCGATCATCATCTTTTGCATTTAAGACGCGGCTTGACTTTGGCGATTGCTTCGTCACATTGTCGACGGCTTACGCAATGCTCGATTTTGCTCCTTCACTCACGCAGATTATTTCCAAGCTTTGTTGACCTTCTCGATTTGTTTGTCCAATTTGGCCAGTTCTTCGGGAGAAGTTTCTTCGTTTTTCTAACTTGGAGAGGACTCTTTCGTCGACTTAAGTTCTTGAGCATCGGTATCGAACTTACGCTTTTGGCTCTAGCATCGACAACCAATTCATTGAAGTTTCGATCGGCTTCTTGGGCTTGCGGCGAATCCTTGCTTGTGCGCCTCCACATCGGACTTCCTTTCGTCCAAATGGCACGATTAAGAGCGACCATCGCTTCGAGGTAGGTCGGCCGGCGATACCGCCATGGCATCACGGATGGGTTGGCTATTGGTCAGATCTCCGATTGTGGCCTTGTAACGCATCAAAAAGCTTGTTGAGTTTTTCTCTCATACCAGGCTCAGAAGTCACCACAGCCGATGCTTCTTTCGAAACTTGCAGAATCTTCCTGATCTCGACATCGTAGTCATCAGTAGCCATGATCTCTGGGTCATCGAGATCGGATAAAGAAAATCCTAGCAAATTTGTTGGATCTGATGACTCTGGTAGATCTGCAGTTGGAGCAATTGGGGTCGGTTGTGATCTGAGAGTCGCTGCTAGATTGATATGTTTGGAAGATCGGCTAGGATCTTGCGACTTAGGCGGATGCGTTGGCTAAAAGAAAAATATGGAGTGAGCCAACACGTTTAAAACTTTCAAAGATTTACATTCATTACGAAAAGTGCGATCACCTACCGCTCCGTAGTCGATGTTGTCGGATAACTCTCCACTCTGCTCAAGAGGTTTAGGGACCTTTTGGCGTGACCTTAGTATACTTTCGTTTCTTCTCTGAAAATTTGTCAGGCAAATGACTTGGTTAACTAAGGAATAATTCTATATAAAAAGCCGACAATAAAGAAACTTACTGGGTTGTTTTTGCTTCTCCAAATCCGACAAAGATGGGCTTTGTATGCCCAAGCATCCTGACGCATAACCGGTAACAGCAGCAGCTTGTGATTGTCTTTTGGGTTGCTTATCATCCGATGAAGCCAAAGTGCTTGTCTTCTACAAAAGGTAAAAACCAAGTTAGATACGAAATTAAATTCCGGACAGAAGTCAGAATTGAAGTTATGGAAAATTTGGATCTAAGCCGATACCTCACTAAGAACAACTATATTCGTGTTAGTATAGCCTGATGATGAAGTATCACTGCTAGAGTTGACATTAGATACTAGCGTCGGCTCGGAGATTCGGAAAAACTCGGCAATGATATTAGACGGAGATTTTGACCGATATAAAGCATTTGCAATAATGGACCACCACTTGTATATAACCTCCCTTCGTCGGTATTTAGAAAGAAGTGCGGCGAGTTTGAATCTGTAGGTCATCGGCTACCTCAAGAACAATTTCATGAAGTGGTCATCTGCGAACTCGGCTCTCGCTCAAGCCGATCAAGGAGTTGGAGACTTGGAATTATTTGACCAAAACCAAGTTGCCTCGCATAAATTGATGGATGATAAAACTCGTAAGATGGTGAAAAGTCCGATTCCTTGTATGAAGACCGGCATGAAGAACACAAGGGAAATAAAGATTTTATATAGGTCAAGAGTCTCAGAGGGCATCAGCTTCGGCTTCTAGTTGAAGAAATGAAGGCCATGGAAAATCAGCCACACTGCTGTAGCTAAAAAAGTCTCTTTGTCTCAGATCTGTATCACTCAAATTTAGAAAAAAGGACAAGTATTTCCTTGAATCGGCTGCTGTGATTTTGGTTTCATTGCCTGAGCACATGATGAATCGTTCGCCAAACGATCCGCCTGCTCGACATCGAGGAATGGCGTTTTCTTCGTTGTCCTCTCTCGGGAAGGCTGTGTCTTCGGTGGGCTCCAAATCAAATGGTCGGCTGAAAAAGCAATATAGACAGACTTGTATAAACCACAACGGCCCGCCTACATTCCCCACAGTAAAATCGGCGAAGCCAGTGTATAATCGACTCCTGATGACATGCATCATTTGATACACTGCTCCTAGAAAAGTTTTCCCTAAAGCCAGCCGACGGCCTTCCACCAGTCCTTCAGCAATTGTTTGATATACTTGGGTTGGCCCTAGTGAAGCACCGCAGAATAAAAATCGGTCTAGCCAAAGATTAAGAAAAGCGACATGCTCTTCGTCCGATACTAGACCATTTATCTTGTTATTATTGGCTATATATTTAGACCATCCCTCACCCTTAGCCTGAATCAATTTGTACTTGGGTTTGCATCTCGATACTTGCCATAGTTTCTTCCGTTTTAGCGGGATGTTCAAAGAAGCAAATTACTCCAACGCAAATAAGTTCACTACATTCAGCTAAGCGGTGGTCCAAGAGAGGGCAAAGAGCCAAAGAGATCATTTCCCTGTTGCTAAGAAAAAAGAAAGCGTAGGGAAATGCAATAAACAGGGGTGAAAAGAAGTTGAATGGCTATTTAGTGCATCTAAAATTCTACATGTAATTTGAACGGTGTATTACAGAGGACAATGTTGAGAGTAGTGTTCTGAAGGTCATCATTTTTCTTAGTGGTATCTAATATATACAAATAACAGTAATATTCAAGATATATCCTTCGCTTTGGAGGTCTACCAAATCCTACAATAATCTTTAAATTATAAAAAAGTGAAATTGCAAGAAAGTCCCGTTAATTAAATAAAAAGTGAAGATATACATTACTTATTTTAGTAGGATCAAATTATAAAAAAAAAGATACAAATTAATTATGTATAGATATTACATCCATTACAGCAATATAATATATACAAATATATTTTCCAAAAGCAATAGAGTAATGTAACAAATACAATGTTTACATCTGGTCGACCAAAAGAAATTCGCTAGTTTTATGAATTTCAGAAAAAAAAAATCTTCAAGAAGTATGACAAGAAAAAAAAGAACAGTGTTTCAATGCTTTTCCTCTTAATACAAGTTGCACAAATCTTAAAGTAAATAAAAGATTAAGTAATCATCATCTAATATTCATTCATACTTTAATATTTATACGATTATAAAAATATATATAAAAGCACGCCTCGAAAAACAATAAAGCGTTTGACCTCGCAAGCGGAAAAGCGCGCTGTGGACGCGGTACACCCAGCCCGTCCTCCTCGCTCGCCGCGTACCAAGGCTGGCCCCCCTCCAAGATCCTGAGGCCACGCAACCGACGCTCTTCGTCTCTCCCTACACTCGTCCCAGTAGACCGAGCCAATCCTAGCCGTCCACTCCCACCGGTAAGACCCACACGGCAGTCTCCTACCAAACGAATCTCGATGCTGCACGTCGCCGGTCCGAACCAAGCCGTCCGTTAGGAAAACGGTCGTGACCTGCACGAATCTCGATGCGGCGCTCGAGCATGGAAGTATAAAGCTCGTCTCCTCCCCTCCTTCGGTCCTTCCCCTCTTCCTCTACGGCGACACGACACAAAATCGCCGACCACATTCCAGAAGCTTCGAGAAGGATCTCCTCCCACCACCGCCCCTCGGAACCTTCTCGAACCCACGCCGTTCGTTTCCCCTTCCACCTCGCGTTCCCCCGCCGTCCCCGTCCGCTAATCCCATTCGTTCGTTCTCCGTCGCATTCTCGTCTGCCTGGGTCCTTTCGTCCTCGGGGGGAGACAACGTGGCCGATTTTACTGTGAGACAGCTTCTAGAAGGGTGTTCGTCCGAGAGGCAGGGGTGGGGGTGGGGGAGCTGCCGCAGACGATGGAGGCGCTGGCGCGGCGGGCGAGCACGCTGCGGGACTCGCTGCAGAGGAGCCAGGGGAACACGGAGAGCATGGCCGCCATCCTTGGCTCCTTCGACCACCGCCTCTCCGCGCTCGAGGCCGCCATGCGGCCCACCCAGGTCCACCCCCCCGCGCGCCCCGCCCCGCCCCGCGTCTCGTGCCCATTTCCGGTTGGTCTCGTGGGAGAACAATGGGAGCCATCGGTGTCTCATTTTTGGTGGTGAACTGGTGTTGCAGGTGAGGACGCACGCGATCCGGATGGCGCACGAGAACATCGACAAGACGATCAAGGCCGCCGACGCCATCCTCTCCCAGTTCGACATCGCCCGCCGGGTGGGTGCCTGCTCCATCCCCTTATTTTTTTAATGGAATGCTTTCATCCCCTCGTGAGATTTCGGGGGAAAAAAATAGGATGAATTACATGATGAATTCGATCGGTTTGGGTTGTAAAGGTTGCTGGCACTGTATGCATTTGGAGGGGGTTGACGGCGCCAAATGTGCATCGGATGTCCACAGTGTGGTACCTAGAGTCCTAGACTGAAATTGTGGAACTACCAAAATGTGGTCTGCTTTGTAGAATGTGATTAACTAGTTTTGGTTGACAACGATGGCCATCGTATTATCAATAGAGGGGATTAAATGTGCATAGAAGAGTGGTGAGTTAGTTTCCATGGTGGTGTAGTGGAAAAGTGCATTTCTTTTTCTAATGGAAAGGATCACATCAATGGTTAGCTTCTTTAGTTTTGTCAATTAAGTGCTTCATCAGTTTTTCAGATGATGCAATAATTAATTGATGTAGCATTGTTGGATAATTAGAGAATTAGTGTTGGCCCAGCACTTTGATGGCTGTAGCATTTCTTGTGCAGAGGCTGCTATTTCTAGATAGGTTTGCACTGTTAAATCGGAATTTAATTGAAATTTTGCAACTACAGTTGTTTGTTGAGTTTTATGTCAGCACAGTTCGAACACAAGTTCTGGTTTCTTCGCTAAATCTATGTGAATGCTGTCCTTTTGACCTTTAGGCTGAAGCTACGATATTGAGGGGTCCCCATGAGGATCTGGAGAGCTACCTGGAAGCTGTGGATCTGCTGAAAGGCGTTGTTCGCTTCTTTTCCTCGAACAAGAACTTCAAGAGCAGCGAAGGAGTTCTGAATCATGTGAACAATCTGTTATCCAAGTCTGCTCTGAAGATTGAGGAGGAATTCAAACAGTTGATGAGTACATACAGGTAGAATTTACATTGTGCATTCATTCCTGAACCCTGATCATGTTGCTTCCTTGTATATTACTGGACCTCTCCCAACGGTAATTTATTAATTCTTCAAATAACTTTTTTAATATGTATTGTTGTATCTGTTCTTTCAGCAAACCTATTGAGCCTGATCGTCTATTTGATTGCCTTCCAAAGCCTCAACGAGCATCAAAAGGTGACCCTGAAGCAGATGGAGGAAATTCTACCCACTCTGAGCATCCATCCAAAAGCTTGGAAACTGCTGTTTACAGGACTCCAACACTAATCCCCCCAAGAATATTACCACTTCTGCATGATATAGCTCAGCAATTGGTTCAGGCTGGAAATCAGCAGTCATGCTACAGAATTTACAGGTAGGCCTCAAGATGTGGGGTTTTTTGACTGATTGTTCTGATTACTGCCGCACGAATTATAATCTGTAATATGTAAATTCTGCTTATGGAGAACAAGAAGGTGATTGAAACGAATAGTAGATGAGTTGCGGGAAATGCATTCATATCAACTAAATATGCAGGCAATGAGGCACACCTAGTCAGGTTTTGGTCAGTTTGCAATGTATAACTAGAAATTTTTGGAGCTGGGAACATGCCTTACTAAGTAATTTACATTTTTTCTAGCATCATTGAGTTGGAACTATTTATTTAGAGCCCATAGCACAGCAGTCATACGTGGCATGCCTTGCAGTATGATTGATCACTGTCTCTCTTCCCAATTTCAATCGGCATCTGTTCTGAATTTTTAACACCAGTCTCAAAATTAAGCTCAAATTTGTTCTCTTTCTTCAGAGATGCTCGTGGTTCGGCATTAGAACTGAGCCTTCGAAAACTGGGAGTAGAAAAACTTAGTAAAGATGATGTACAAAGGATGCAGTGGGAGGCCTTAGAGGCTAAAATTGGAAATTGGACCCAGTTTATGCGAATTGCGGTGAGGATCCTTCTGATAATATGCTCGTGGTGTGTGTGCTTAGACATCAAACTGACAGACTATCCTTCAATCAGGTTAAACTGTTACTTGCTGGAGAACGAAGAATTTGTGATCAGGTTTTTGATGGGATCAATTTCAACAGGGATCAATGTTTTGCTGAACTGGCAGGAACTAGTGTTCTAACTCTTCTCAGCTTTGGAGATGCTGTTGCTAAAAGTAAAAGGTCTCCTGAGAAACTGTTTGTACTTCTAGACATGTATGAAGTTATGCATGAACTTCAATCTGAGGTATGCTGGAAGTAATGTATTCATCACTGCAACTCAAAGATCATATATTATGCATTACATCATCGTATTTTGATCAGTTGTGTAGTAGTTACCGGCCATATAGAAGTTACAATAATAATTATAGTTACTAGCAATTGGCACATGATGTTTTACTTGGTTCTTCTAGTTGTACTGTTAGCCTTTGCAGTTGTTATTGTTGTGATTGTGTTGTCAACTTTAACTACATTGATTTTGACAACTATAGGAATTCTACTGTTACCTTTGTTTAAATATTGTTACCAGGTTGAAGTAATTTTCCAAGGCAGGTTTTGCTCTGAGATGCGGGAGGCTGCATTGGGCTTGACTAAGCGCTTGGCACAAACTGCCCAAGAAACTTTCGTTGATTTCGAGGAGGCAGTCGAAAAAGATATTTCAAAGACTATAGTCCAAGATGGAACTGTCCATCCTTTGACTAGCTATGTGATAAATTATGTTAAATTCCTATTTGAGTAAGTATCACCTTTTCATCTACCTATTACATTCTTAGGCATGTAGAGGATTTGTGTGACTTAGATGTTAACTAATATATGGTTACAATCACAATGGGTTTTAACTCTTTAAACTTCGAGGATGTGTGGTTATTTTTTTTTGATAAATATTTAGAACTCCATCTTCTTTTGCTGGCAATGATGAGTTCTTGTGTAGTAGTTGAGTTAGTCCGACATTGTTCTGAATTCACCTTTTTTTTCATCCCGCGAACTCAGATTAGTTTAAACTTATGTTTTTAACACGTTTTGAAGACTATAATACCAGTGAATGTTGAGGTAAATCCAGAACTTTGAGAAACCTGTGGCCTGTGGGGTCCATCCTTTTAAATTTTTACCCACGTTTTTAGCATCATCACTTTTTTTTTCACTTATCAGTCCCAAAAAGTTGTGGGTTCTACTGGCACCATAGCTTTGAACCTCTTCGTGCTACTATGTCAATGTGTTACCAGTTGTTTTCCACCGTGTCTGCGCACTGCATATGTTGCTTTTCTTAATAAACTTAAGGTGGCATATTCTTTTTTTCTTTAAGTGAGTTTTAGTTTTTCGATTATCTTTGTTCCATGATTTTGCAAATAGCATTCTAACAAGTATCTGTGCCTGACTTGAACAGTTATCAGTCAACACTGAAGATACTATTTCAGGAGTTTGAAACTGGCAGTGAGACTGAATCTCAACTCGCAGTTGTTACGATGAAGATAATGCAAGCCCTTCAGAATAACTTAGATGGGAAATCTAGGCAGTATAAGGATCCTGCATTGACTTACATATTTCTTATGAACAACATTCACTATATGGTTAGGTCTGTTCGCAGGTATGCCTCTTTTTCTGCTTCAGGTCCACATATTCTGTTGTCCTGGCAGTGTACCTGCTCAATAATATTTTTTTCCCCACCTCAGATCAGAAGCCAAGGATATACTTGGTGATGACTGGATTCAGAGGCATCGTAGGATTGTACAGCAAAATGCCAATCAGTACAAAAGGGTAGCATGGGCAAAGGTCAGTGCATCAATGAAATCTTTCAGTAATTGGAGGTGTTGCATTTCTTTTCTATTTTACGATGTTAAGATTGTTGATCTTTTTAACCTGACTAGGCTGTTATATTTTGTTCTTCAGTACAGTGGTTATCGTATAAATTTTGAATTTAGATTTCTATTTGTACTTTTAGTTTAAAGAAATTAATGATCTACATATTCCATCATGAATTTAACACAATTTGTGAATTAAAGCTTGTGAAATGATGAACTGCAGGAGACATAGATTTTGCTTTGCATTATTGTCGTATATTTACCCTTGCTTTGCAAGGTTTGCTTTCTCTTCCTGTGGATTAGAGATAGTGTCAAGATTGTTTTCCTCATGTTTTTACATTATTGGAAATAGTGAATGACCAAATTGGCCATTGCTTCCTGTTATAACTACTCTGCTTATATTATTTTAGATTCTCCAAACACTCTCCATTCAAGGTGTAGGCAGCACTGGTTCATCAGCACCATCCGATCTTAGCAGCAGTGGAGTTTCAAGAGCTATGATCAAAGAACGGTCTGTACCTTGGCAGATTGTTTTGAATAAATAACTAATAACAGAGGTCACAAAACTGTGTGCTCTTCCCTTGCCAGGTTTAAGTCCTTCAATATGCAATTTGAAGAGCTTCATGCAAAGCAATCTCAATGGACTATACCCGATCAGGAATTGCGAGAATCTCTGAGGCTTGCTGTAGCTGAAGTTCTCTTGCCAGCCTATCGGTCTTTTGTTAAACGTTTTGGGTATGTTAAGTAGATTTTTTTCTTGATCTTCTTAGCCTCTTCATCCAATTCCTCCACTCAACTAATTGGTTACAGTTGATCATGAAATTCTATCATAGTTACATTGTATGGTTTTACCCCAAAACCTTTATCTTGTATAATAAAAATTTTGAATGATGCAATGCATCCACCTCCATCCATTTTTCCTTCTAATCCATTAAGTGGTTGAACAACTCAAAAATGGCCAAATGGGGAACCCAAATTGGACCATGATGGTAGACAAAACAGCAGTTGCATTGGTGCCCATTGCAATTCTTCATGCTGTTCCTGTTTTTATTATATGACTGTACTACTTTAACTTTCAGGAATCTTGTTGAGCATGGAAAGAACCCACATAAGTACATCAGATACACCCCAGAAGTGGTGGATCAGTTGCTGGGTGAGTTTTTTGAAGGACAACAATTTGGTGAGCAAAAGCGGTGAGCACTGAGAAGCAGTAAAAAGGGTGTAGGGCTGCTAATAATTTTTATAGCACAACTTTCGCATAGATTTCTACAAAAGCAATTAACTGTTCTTTGCCCGATCACGTATATGGTAACTACCGATATAGTGCACTCAGTGTTCCCCTAGGTGGCCGCCTAATCCGCCTAGGTGCTAGGTTACACTCTCCCGCCTAGCTTGCCTATTCGGCGATTAGGCGCTAGGTGCTGTTGTGCTATCCGCCTAGAGCCTATGGGAACACTGAGTGTTTTGTGACTACTCCATAGAGCTGCTCTTGCAATATCTAATGTTCTTTCATTATTTGACTGAACCTTTCATGTTAACGGCTGAGAGGGCATTAATCCAGATCAGCAATCTCAGGATTTTGTTTCTCAATGTCTTTGTTATATCATGTGCTGGTATTTGTATTCTGCAAATCCATTTTTGTGTAGTCTTATTTATGCTGTAGATTTTCATGGCAACATTTTGTAACGAGGTTGCTCTATTTAACTATATTGATTAGACAAATTGATCGAACTGTTCTCCTCAAAATGCAAGTGGTGTATGGTTTTAGACAGTTCATTAGCATCTTTTGTAAAGAAGAAACTTGGATACTGGCTGGATCTCTCTCTCTCTCTCTCTCTCTCAGAGATGGTTCTAGCTACCCCTGTGTTCCTCATTTCCTGATGTTCTCTCTATTGATTATTTTCCTTTCTGTTTTGAGATGGATAGGGAGCTATCGAAAACAAAATAGAAATAAATCTCAGTGTTAGATATATCAAAGAGAAGGCAAAGAAGAGACTACCATTCGCTTTTTTGTTTTTCCCCCCATGTCCGCTGCCACTAATATGATAGGAGCCAAAATATTCCAGTAGTTTCTTAACGAACTGAGCGGACCACTCTCATTGATGCCTTCAGATTGAGGTCCAGAGGCAGAACAAGGAAACAAGTATACCCTTATGTTTGGGTTTTAGAATGGTGATCACTTAATCTTGTATTTTATAATACAGCATGACCTTACTGGACAGAGCTAGACACCGTTTTGAACAGGCATTAGGATTTTCGATGACAATATTGTGTTGTTTGAATAACCAAATGCTTTTCATTAGGAAGTGGTGATTCGGCTGTTTCAGGCATACTGTAGATAATATATTTCGACAGTGGTAACTACTGATGAAAACAAAATTGGGTTGCTTCTGAATAAAGTGACTCTCGGTGAAGCATAGCTTTTAGTGTGTACTAGACCGATGCTGCCGTCTTATCTTGTTTTGATGCAATAAGCATTACTATTGCCAATAATGTCTTCATCTAATTCTCAGGTGAGTATATATTACCACACTTGATTAATTTCCATAGCCACTGTCAGACCTTTCTGGGTGATGTGACTGATGTCAAGTTTGGTCTGTTGACCATTGCATAGCCGTTAAAGCCGGCACACAAATTGTTTGGTATGACAGTGTGCAGTTTTGGAGGGGACCTGCAACTTAAATAGCTACCATATGTTCCGGCAGTTGTATCGAGGTGGTAAATAGTCTGAATCGTCCAACAATACTAAGTTTACGAAAATCAGCACAATATTTTTGCTATGGTACCCAGAAGATATGGATAGCCGCTTTTTATTCAATGGTCTAATGTAACTATTAAAGTTTTAGTCACAGAGAAACCACGTTGAATCACTTTCCTAGTTTGACTCTTGCTTGCTGTGCTTTTTGTCAATGGTTGCTTGCTTGTTGGTGTTGCCACCAAAAAGTTTTTTTGGCACTACATGAGAGCCTCCAATAAATGGGACGAGTCAAGCATTACATCGGTATGCAATCGGACCATCATCCGTTTTGCTGGGTTTGGTAAGCATGCTCAAATAGTGGCCTTTGTTTATTTCCCTCCCTTTACTGTAGCCTAGTCCTAAGAATTTTGCTGGGTTTGGTAAGTTGAAATTTACTACCATTTCTTGCAAAGATGCTGTGTTAGTGGCAGAATTGATGCGACGTAGGTGGATTATCAAGCACTGACGAAAAGCATGATGGTATGGTGGTATTCGAGAAAATGGTTGGTAGGTGGTCAATTTGGAGCAGGAAGAAGATTTGGAATTGCGTGGGGTCCCTAACAGAAGGTTTAGTAGAATCTGCCCTGCCTCCAGGTTCTGAAAATTGCTTTGAAAATCTGGGCCTCGCAGATTTGTTGGTGTTCACCCTGTAGAGGAATGAATGATGATCCCTTGTTGTTGTGGCCATTAGAGTAGACGTGGGTGCCATGCTGTGGCAGGGCACGGGCACGATAGGTCATGAGTAGGGGTGGAATCGAGCTAAATTCTCATTTTTTTCGAGCTCTTTCCGAAATTGACACAGTTTGATTTAATATCATTTTATTTATAGTTTGAAGGTATTTTTAGAATCGAGCCAACGAGCCGAGCCAGATCAAAATCCAATTTCATTCGAAATTGACTTATTTCAATGTTTAATCAATAAACGAGTGTAATTGAAACAATTTTGAACCGAGCCAACGAGCCCTACCACCGAGCTTTTTTTCCAGCCCTAATCATGAGTCTAGACTGTGCATACTCAACTCGTCTTCGGCGAGCTCAGTCACTGTCCATTAGTGAGTCGTGCTAGCTTCATGTCGTGCTGGCTCAGGCTCAGTCCATTTGCACTATTGCGATGAGAGAAAATGAGTCGGAGACGTACGGAGCTACGGTAGTGGACACAAATATTTAGGGAAAAGAACTAACTTTTATTCATTCTTGCACAAATACAGAGTTACCGTCTCGTTAAAAACCTTACACCCCATTGTAAGGTACCCTCGGTAAGGAAGAGTACAGTAATTATATACATATAAATAGACTAGTCGAGGTCGAGGTGGTCAAAGTCGACTAAGGCCTCCACGATCTTCGGATCCTTGGTCTAATATTGTGTTCTCATCTGCACACTTTCAATCTTTGAGGCATGTGATTACCTCAACTATCTCAGGCATGAGAGATGACCTCTTTGGCTCAATTATCCTCTCCACCGAACTGAAAGTGGCTTCTGACAAGATAATAGACACCGGAACCACAAGTACATATGATACAAATTACGATAGCACATGATAAATACGTTAGTGATTCTTCCACCATAAAGACCAAGTTGAGTTCATTACCATTCTCGATGTCAAGCTCAGTCTTCTCAAAAGGCGTGTTGAAATAGTGGTTGATCTCTACTTGTGAATTCCATTATGACCTGCTCGACGCTTCGGAAAACGAACTAGGTGTTTTGCCTTTTAGCTTCTTTCACATGCTTATGTGTAGTTGAGGAAAACATATATATTCCCGATGGTAATTTCTAATTAATGTGATTAAATAAGGAAGTGACAATTAACACATGATGTGCACAACACTGTAGCCAAATCACATCGTACTATAGATGTATTGGACGGTACTAGACAACTAGCTACTTGTGTCCTATCGATGTACTGTATATGTTGTAATTCATGTCATTATGCGGCCAAATCCAATCATGCTATCCATTTGAGGCCGGGCAAGTAACAAAAATGACCTAATTAGACCCACATATAACCATAATCTCTTGCTGTCTCTCTCGCCCAATCAATCTCTCTATCTCTCTATCTCTCTCTCCTTTTTGTCCCTCTCCCTCACTCGCTCCCTTCCACCATGGCCGCCTCCCTAGCTTAGTCCCGTTGCTCCCCTCGTTAGCTAGCCCCCTCTACCTCTCCGCCTCCTCGGTGCCCTGCTCGCCCCTTCCGCCTCCCTTTGCCTCCCCACTCCCCATCGGCTCGCCCCTCTTGGCGCTCTCGCCTCCTCATCCCCGTCGCTTCCCTCCCTCTCCTCCTACCGGCTCGCCCTCCTCCACCTCTCCCCCCTCCCCTGCTTGCTCACCCTCCTCCGCCTCTCTGTTGGCTCGCCCTCCTCCACCTCCCCTCTCCTCTTTGACTCCCTCCCCCTTTGATAGGAGGATAGGTCCCGACCTTTCGATGAGAGAGGGATAGATTCGATTGGGTGGAAGAAGACGTTGGCGATCCGACTACACCGTCCCCAGACGATGCGCCTTAGCAATCGTTACACCGACTTCGAAGTTGTTATTGATCTTCTTGGTGCACGATCAACTCGACCACGAAGGCCTTTGTCCTGCAAGCAATCGAAGAACACGCAAGAACAAGATGAACAAGCACTGAAATTATAATTGAAACCACGAGTTCATTAAGAATCACAAAGAGGGTTTCGATGACAAGTAATTGGGCGGTTTAGCCAACGCGCGATTACAAGAAGTAGCAACTGCTATCTTTGATCTAAAAAACCCACCATCTAATGGCAGCGGCTGGCTGTTTTTATTGTGAGAGGCGTCTAGGAACCCTAGGGTGCAGCCTTAAGTGGGCTTTCCTTGTTACAAGGCCAAAGGCCCACTTTTGACTTGGACTGAAAAAGTGACGCTGCTTGATTGAACGATTCCCGTCAACTCAGAAGGAGTTTGGATGTGATTCCAGATCCGTTGGAAAGTAGACTTGATAAGCTTTCAGTGAAGTACAAGAACGCCCAAAACGGAGTCCGGATGTAGCCGTGGCGGCGAAACAAGTCAGCCCTGTCACGAGTCGAATCTGAACCGAACTCGTGCACTTCTCTTCTATCCTTCATCTTGGTTGGTTCCTCACCCAAGTTCCTGAGGCAAAGGACATCATCACAAGAATTAAATAGCATTCCATCCATTAAAATATTCGTATGAAGCCCGAGGAGCGAATTCACAGTAATTGAGTTGGCGTGCGCGAGCTCGAGTAATCGGTCCATGTATTACAACAACGGGGACCGATTGATGCGTAGGTGATGGATTTGCGGTGTGGCTATATCCATAGAAGTGATGTCCTCATCATCCTCCCTTCTTGTATTGGAGTCGTCCTCGACTCAAGCTAATCCTCTTCTCCAAAGTATGGCTTTAAATCGCAATGTTAAATGTGGGAGAGACCCCAAAATCTGCGAGCAACTCAAGCTTATATGCATTATCGTTAACTTTTCCAATACTTTAAAAGGGCCATCAGCGAGGCATCAACTTAGACTTTCTTAATTGAGGAAAGCGGTCCTTAGTAAATGCAACCAAACAAGATCTCCGGGTTCAAAAGTTACATGTTTCCTTCCTTTACTACCGGCAAGTTTATATTTCTCATTCATAGACTCAATGTTCGCTTCGTTGTCTCATGCAATTTTAACATCGATTCAAAGACGTTGTGTAGCATCAAAATTCATTTCTCCGAAGGCGGAATAGGTAATAAATCAATGGGAGCACGAGGAACAAAACCATACACAATCTCAAAAGGGCACAACTTAGTAGTAGAATGCGTGACGGTTATACGCAAACTCAATGTGAGGCAAGCATTCTTCCCACATCTTAATGTTTTGTTTTAAAACAGCCCTAAGCATGGTAGACAAAGTTCTATTGACGACTTGGTTTGCCCATCGGTTTGTGGGTGACAAGTAGTAGAAAACAGTAGCTTAGTCCCCAATTTAGCCCATAAAGTTCTCCAAAAGTGGCTAAGAAATTTAGCATCACGATCTGAAACTATTGTGTTTGGCACACCATGCAATCGAACAATCTCACGGAAAAACAAATCGGCAACATGGGTAGCATCATCACTCTTATGACAAGGTATGAAGTGTGCCATCTTAGAAAATCTATCCACCACAACAAAGATACTATCCTCCCTTCTTTGTTCTAGGCAACCCTAAAACAAAGTCCATAGAAATATCCTCCCAAGGCACACTAGGAGCAGGGAGGGGCAAGTACAAACCATGTGGGTTATGTCGTGACTTAGCTTTTTGACATGTTGTGCAATGAGCGACAAGCGTTCCACATCTCGCCTCATCTTTGGCCGAAGAAATGGCTAGCAAGTATGTCCTCTGTCTTTTCACACCAAAATGTCCCATCACCCACCTCCATGCGCTTCTGTAACAACAACAAACGAGCGGAGCTAGTGGAATGCATAGCTTGTTAGCTCTAAACACAAACCCATTATTGAGGACAAATTTATTCCACATTTTCCCTCTTTACAATTGAGCAACACATCTTTAAATTCACATCATGCTCATATTGCCCTTTAATCGTTTCGGCCAGAAAATTTTGAAGTCAAGTTGGGAAAGCATAGCGTATCGCCTAGACAATGCATCGGCTATAACATTCTCCTTTCCCTTTTGTGTTTAATGACATAAGGAAAAGATTCGATGAATTCAACCCACTTAGCATGCCTACGGTTTAGTTTTCCTTGACTTGAATATGTTTTAATGACTCATGATCGAATGTATTACAAATTCCTTGGGCCATAAATAATGTTGCCATGTTTACAAAGTTCGAACTAGCGCATATAACTCCTTATCATAAGTGGAATAGTTCAAACTAGGCCCACTCAATTTCTCACTAAAATAAGCAACAGTTTTCCTTCTTGCAACAACACACCTCCCAACCCAATTCCACTAGCATCACATTCGAGTTCAAAGGTTTCTTGAAATCGGCGGTTGGAGAAGTGGTGCATGTGTCAACTTATCTTTCAACATGTTGAAGGCGTTCTCTTGTGCTTTGCCCCAAGCAAATGGCACTCCTTCTTAGTGAGCTCGTGCAATGGTGCGGCGATGGTGCTGAAATCCTTCACAAAGCGGCGATAGAATCCAGCAAGTCCTAAGAAACTTCGCACTTGTGTGACCGTTGTTGGAACCGCCGGTGTGTATTGCTTCAACCTTGGCTTGATCAACTTCAATCCCTGCGGAGTAACAACATAGCCAAGAAAAGAGACTCGATCCGTGCAAAAGGTGCACTTCTCAAGGTTACCAAACAAGCGAGCATCACGTAAGGCATGAAAAACAAGACGCAAATGATCAAGATGTTGTTCTAGAGTTCGCTATAAATCGAATATCATCAAAGTACACCACCACAAATTTTCCAATGAAATGGCGCAGAACCTCATTCATTAATCTCATAAAAGTGCTGGGTGCATTAGTGAGTCCAAAAGGCATTACTAACCACTCATACAATCCAAATTTTGTTTTAAAGCTGTTTTCCATTCATCGCCCAATTTCATGCGAATCGGTGGTATCACTTCGCAAGTCGATCTTAGAGAACACAAGAGAGCCACTCAATTCATCTAGCATATCATCTAACCTAGGAATAGGATGACGATATCTAATTGTAATGTTGTTAATCGCTCTACAATCCACACACATGCGCCATGATCCATCTTTCTTAGGAACTAAAAGTCTGGGACAGCACATGGACTAAGAGATTCGCGCACATACCCTTTCTCAAGCAATTCTTGCACTGTCGTTGTATCTCCTTGGTTTCTTACGGATTGGTTACTGTATGGTGCACGGTTTGGTAAGGAGGCCCGGGAATGAGGTCAATTTGATGCTCAATTCCACGGATTGGTGGCGATCCGTGGCACCTCCTTTGGAAAAATGTCTATGTTTTCTGCAAAAGATTAATGATGAGGAGGCAAAGAAGAGGATGTATCTTCAAATGAAAATAAAGCTTCTTTGCAAACCAAAGCATAGCAAACTTGAGCCATCATTCAAATCATTTAAATCAGATTTGGAAGCAAGTAAACAAGCACCCTTGAGTTTAATCTCATCTTTTACATCATGAGCAGATTTAGACTTGCCCTCTTTATGTTGTACAAATTCCTTTGCTACAATCTGATTTTCACTCTTCTCATGTTTTCGATTTTTTTCTTTCTTGGCTCTAGCAACTTCATCCCTCAAAATGGCTTGGGAGACATAGGATGTAATACAATTTTCTTCTCTTTATGCACAAAAGAGTCTTGATTAGTTCTACCATGATGCAAGGTGTCTTTATCGTCTTGCCATGGTCTCAAGAACAACATAGAACATGCTTGCATAGGCACAACATCATGATCAATATAGTCATGATCTGAACCAATGGCAAAGTGCACTCTTACCAATCGTGTTACCTTTATCTTACATTGTCGTTAAACCATTGGATGTGGTGCAGTGTGGATGTGGGCTTGTTTTCGGCTCTAGCTTTTGAACCATCTCGAACTTGCTAAGTTATTGCAACTACCCCATCAATGATGACGCGGCATGAGCGCTCCATGACCACACACTTGGTTTGAAACAAATTATGTCATTTGGTTACATTCACCTTCCCCATTTGGGCACTCAACACGCAGAACAACAAGGCTCTCATAATGTTCGCATTTTCGGCACCAATATGTTCTTCTTCCTTCTCATGTCCACTTCTGCATGGTCAATGGCAAGCATAGCATATGTCTCATCATCCAAATCACTAGCGAAGAATACTCACGATATCCCGCACAATCGACACGTTTGCTTGGGCAATCTTTCCTCACATGCCCAAATCCCTTGCATTGTAGGCCTTTGAATATCCCTCGTTCTTCCGTGGATGCAGCGGACGAAGCGCTCTTGGCGGGTGTTGGTGCCGACCCTTTGTTGCCGGATACTGCGGCATTGGTTTTGTTGGGCGTGTGTGGCGGTGCTAGTGGTACCTTGTGAAGATGCGGTTTGGGGCATTCTTTGAAATGCGTGGATGCCATGATGTAGTCCGACCTGCGAAACATTAGTCCTTGCGCGCGCCCTGCACTTCCCTTTCGACTTTACAAGCAAGATGGAATAAGCAGTGGTAGAATTGTATTCCTTGTAAGCTAATATGTCCACGAATTTCACGGGTCACCCTCCCATAAATCTAGCCATAGCAGCTTCCTCTTCTTCCACTAACCCACAACGCAACATGCTGTTTGTAGTTCGATAATATTCTTCTCTGATTTGCTACCTTGTCTCAATTGTTGCAGCTTATGTAATAAATCTCGTGCATGATACGAAGGAACAAATCTAGCTCGCATGATCCTTTTCAAAGCATCCCAAGTTTGTGGCACATTGTTTGGGGTCTTATTACGATACTCGCGCCACCAAGCGGAGGCAAAATCGATAAACTCACTAGTTGCAGCCCTAACCCTCTTGTGTTCGGAAAATCATAGCAAGCAAATTTACGATCTCTGACTAGTTCCCAAGTGAGGTATGCATCGGTCATATTTCCCATCAAAAGGTGGCATCTTTGAATTTGATTGATCCTAGGAGTCATCATGTTCACGCACATCGTCGTGGTGGTCGCAAACCCATACCATGGCGGTTGCGGTGTAGTGTCGTTGTGGCCTATCATCCTCCTCTTCCTCAACTTCGTGTCCATTGCATAGTCTGTTCATTGTCTCTGCAACGCTGCTCACATGTCCATCGTAGGCGTCCACGATCCCTCTCCTCAAGTCATTGCAAGAATCTGCAAGGGAGGTGTTGATTGCGCCACGAAACTTCCAAGCGGTGATTTTGGTGTTGGTGTCAATTTGAATCGCCTCCAATTGACCAAGGCGGTCATTGGTAACACGAACGTCCTCATCAAGCGCATCGGTGTGAAGCCTCATTTGGCGCTCGAAGTCTTTGTCACGATCCCGTGTGCGAGGTGAATGTTGTCCCCTTTATCGGCTTCCGATCCTGCCATGGTTAGAAAACAAAGAAAAAAAGGCTAACACCAAGTAACAAGATTATCCCTATCTACAAGTGGTGTGCTAGTGTCAAATCGCTCACTCTCAACCTGTTCAAACAAGTTCTTACCAAGCTTTAGCAAGGAGGTGTTGGCAACCCGACAAGACAAACAACCAGAGAGTAGGAGACAATCTGTGGAGCTATAGGTGGTGAAATAGCACAAGGAGTAACCTTCACCACGTTAGTCACAGCAAGCTAAATAAGCGTTCTCTGACGGTACCGTCTGGTCCTAGTCCCGAACCGTACTAGAGACGCGAGCCAAGACACAAACGTCGTCACCGAAACGCCCAAAACAGCAAGTTTTTTTTTTTTTTTTTTTTTGGGAGGGTCACAAAACTCTCTTAGATGAACTCAGGAGACCCTAAAAACAAAATTTGCACAAAGGACTTTTGGCAAAACCAGGGGTATAAAGGTAATTAAAAGATACTCTCTCTCTCTCTCTCTGAACTTTGATTTGCAATTGATCTAGTGCGGCTTTTGAAATCTGCACTTGCCTTTTCTTCTCGATTTGGTGCGGCTTTTCTATCGCACTTGCCTTTTCTTCTCGATTTGGTGCGGCTTTTCTATATGCACTTGCCTTTTTTTAACTCCTTGATTTGAGTGCGGCTCTTGTATACGCACCGGCCTCTTTTATATATATATATTTGGAAACTGATATTTATTTTGGTAAACACAGAGAATCAAGCGGATTAGTAAACAAAGCAAGGAAATCGGCAACCCAATTTGATCTCCCACACTAGACGAAACAAACTCAACTCCGATCGATCTACTAACAAATACGACTCAAATTATGAGCATAGCGTGACAAAAACATGACTGAACTCGAAACTCTAAAGGATGAAACTAAAGACCAGCAACTTGACTCGTCAAGCAACAGTAAATTCAACAAGCCGAGAACTAAAGTAGCAAAAGCAAGGGCACAAACTGTTTTGGACAAGGGAGATCTAATCGCCTATTTGTTTTTTTATGGTTTTACGGATGTAGGTAAAATAATGGATGGGAAAAAAATCTCTCACCGATCAACCTTGAGCTCGATACCACGTGATAGGAGGATAGGTCCCGACCTTTCGATGAGAGAGGATAGATTCGATTGGGTGGAAGAAGGCGTTGGCGATCCGACTACACCGTCCCAGACGATGCGCCTTAGCAATCGTTACACCGACTTCGAAGTTGTTATTGATCTTGCTTTGGTGCACGATCAACGACCACGAAGGCCTTTGTCCTCGCAAGCAATCGAAGAACACGCAAGAACAAGATGAACAAGCACGAAATTATAATTGAAACCACGAGTTCATTCGAATCACAAAGAGGGTTTCGATGACAAGTAATTGGGCGGTTTAGCCAACGCGCGATTACAAGAAGTAGCAACTGCTATCTTTGATCTAAAAAACCCACCATCTAATGGCAGCGGCTGGCTGTTTTTATTGTGGAGGCGTCTAGGAACCTAGGGTGCAGCCTTAAGTGGGCTTTCCTTGTTACAAGGCCAAAGGCCCACTTTTGACTTGGACTGAAAAAGTGACGCTGCTTGATTGAACGATTCCCGTCAACTCAGAAGGAGTTTGGATGTGATTCCAGATCCGTTGGAAAGTAGACTTGATAAGCTTTCAGTGAAGTACAAGAACGCCCAAAACGGAGTCGGATGTAGCCGTGGCGGCGAAACAAGTCAGCCCTGTCTGGAGTCGAATCTGAACCGAACTCGTGCACTTCTCTTCTATCCTTCATCTTGGTTGGTTCCTCACCCAAGTTCCTGAGGCAAAGGACATCATCACAAGAATTAAATAGCATTCCATCCATTAAAATATTCGTATGAAGCCGAGGAGCGAATTCACACGGTAATTGAGTTGACGTGCGCGAGCTCGAGTAATCGGTCCATGTATTACAGCAACGGGGACCGATTGATGCGTAGGTGATGGATTTGCAGGTGTGGCTATATCCATAGAAGTGATGTCCTCATCACCCTTGCCCTACACCGCCGCTGCCTCCCCCTCCACCTCCCCTTCTCCCCTACTTTGCCATGGCCGCCTCCCCCTCTCTCGTTGGCCCTGGTGGCGCGGGTGCTCGCAGCATTGGTGGCATGTGGCTCGGGTGCATGCGGCGTTGGTGGCACGTGCGCAAACGCGTTGCGGGCATCGCGCTGCCAGGTATGCTCACTCCCTCCCTCCCTCTCCTGCCACGTGCCCTATCGCCTGCCATGTGCTTCGTGCTATACGGTGTGCCACGAGCAGACCGTGCCGTGTTTTGTCATGCATTCTCACCACTATGGCGAGCCGTGCCGACCTGAGTATGGCCCACCTTGGCGTGCTTTGTCGTGCTGTCCATCATGCCCAGTTTTTAGGCCTAGCATGACCGGCACATCCCATTTGCATGCGTGTCGGGACGTGCCCTTTGTGCCCTGGTCGGCCTGATGCCGACGTCTACATCAGAGGGGCATGGGAGAATTGGAAGCAAGGTTGCAACGGTTGGTAGGGTGCGGCTTGAAATTGTAGTGCAGATGGTCTTACACGCTGTGAGAAACAATGAAAGGTTTGCCACAAGGTTCCTTCATGGGGATTTTATTGTATTTATAGACTTAATATACACGGTTTAACAAACGGGATACAATTTATTCATATTACAACAGATAAGATTCAGAGATAAAACCAAATGACAATTGAATAGATCTTACGTGGTGCAGTATCTAAAAACTGAACATTATCACTAGTTTTAACACCCCCCTCAATCTCAACCAATGGACATCAAGCTGAGATTGCGATTCAGACGTTCAAACGGCACTTGTGGCAGGGCTTTAGTAAAATATATCTGCAACTTGATCTGATGAAGAAACAAAGCGCTCTTCTAGCATCTTTTACACAACTCGTTCTCTAACAAAGTGAAAATCCACTTCGATATGCTTCGTATGAGCATGAAAAACTGGATTTGCTGATAAATATGTTGCACCAAGATTATCACACCAAATAACTGGTGGTCTTGCTTGATATACTTCGAGTTCTTTAACAAGGACTGTAACGAGATCAATTTAGCCGTTGCATTGGCTAGGGATTTGTACTCTGCCTCTGTACTTGATATGGAGATAGTGGGTTTCTTCTGTGAACTCCATGACACCATGTTAGATCTCAGATAGACAGCAAAACCATTTGTAGATCGCTGGTCACCAGGACAGCCTGTCCAATCCGCATCTGAGAAGGCGCTGAGAAGAAGTGATTCAGACTTCAGAATCTTTAGTCCCATAAAACATGTGCCTTTTATATATTGCAGAACCCTTTTAATAGCTACCCAGTGCACATCAGTGAGAGCCTACATGAACTGGCACACTTGATTTACAGCAAAAGAAATGTCTAGTCTAGTCAAGGTTAATATTGCAGAGCACCGACTGTGCTACGATACTGAAAATTTTTATCTTGAGCTAATGGGTTGCTTGATTCCTGTGATAACTTCTCAGAACTTGACATAGGTGTGGAAACCGGCTTGCAGTGCTGCATATTCACATGATTTAGGATATTTGAGATATATTTCCTTTGTGTCAAGACAATTCCCTTGTTGTGCTGATAAACTTCTATTCCTAGAAAATAAGCCAAGTCACCAAGATCCTTAATAGGAAATTCTTCAGCTAATTTCTGTAGTAGTTTGGTAGTAGCATCAACAGAAGAGCTGACAATAATAATATCATCTATATACACCAACATGTACATAGTGATTCCATTCTTGCTGAACACAAACAAGGAGGTGTCAGACCTGGATGGAGTGAAACCAAGTGCTTGAAGCTTTGAACTCAGTCGAGAATACCAATCTCTGGGCGTCTATTTCAGACCATACAGTGCCTTTTGGAGTTTGCACACACAGCCTGGACGCTGAGCATCCTCAAAACCAGTTGGTTGCCTCATGTAAAATTCTTCTGCAAGTGCTCCATGCATAAATGCATTATGGATTTCAATTTGCCTCAAGTTCCATCCCCTGGCAACAGCAATGGCAAGAATAGTACGCACTGTGGTTGGTTTAACAACAGGACTGAAAGTATTAGTATAGTCTATACCATGTCGTTGACTGAAACCTTTGGTAACAAGACGTGCCTTGTACCTGTCAACTGTACCATCGGGCTTTTGTTTTAATTTGAACACCCATTTGCAGTCCACATTATTCTTCCCTTCACTGCTTGGTACAAGAGTCCAGGTAGCATTCTCTTGTAATGCTAAAAACTCAGTTTCCATAGCTTCTCTCCAATTTGGATCTTGGAGTGATTGAATGTGAGAAATTGGTTCAGTGAGAAAAGCTCGTCGATTGAGGGAGTATTTCACAGTACCATCTGTATACCTTTTAGGCTGATGAATATTGTTGCAAAGACGTGTTTGCATTGGATGCACTGGGTGCCGGCAGTTCTCATCTTCAGTTCTATTTTCTGAATTTTCAGAACTTGCCCCTGTACCACCTGAACTTATACTCAAATCACCAACATTTTCTGCAGAAATAGGCTCAAGAGCAGGGGTTAGTAGCACAGGTATTAGTTGTGTCACATCCCTCTGGATTATCAACTACCGCTGGTTCTTCTTGACCATGGATCGAAGGAGATAACTTGATAGGTGCAAGAACAGTAATTTCAGAGTATCTAGCTGACTGAACTGAGACAGAATCTGAAGCAAAAGGTAATTATGTCTCATCAAAAGTTACATCTCTAGATAGATAGATTCAACTAGTGGTTTTATCAAGACACTTGTACCCTTTGTAGTTAGAACTGTACCCAACAAAAACACATTGTTTGGATCTGAAATCTAGCTTCTGTGTATTGTAGGGTCTCAGGTTTGGAAAGCATGCACAACCAAAGGTGCACAGCATGGAAGAATCAGGAGTGATTTTGAAGAGATGTAGAAAAGGTGAAGATGAAAGATCGAAATGGCGATCAGAGGGGGGGTGAATGATCCCAAATAAAACATGGCAAGCAGTAGCTATAGCCTCAGCCCAAAACTTCCTAAGAGTACTGTACTCGTCTAGCATCGTCCTGGCCATCTCTACCAGGGTCCTATTCTTCCTTTCCACTACCCCATTTTGTTGAGAGACGTAGGGAGAGGAGAACTGATGCTCTAAACTAGGCTCCACACAGAAACTCTCAAAATAGGAGTTCTTGAACTCCATGCCATTGTCACCGCGTATAGCTCGTAGGGCACCAGGGAGCTCAAAAGACAACCTATGAACCAAACCCCTAAAATGGGTAAAAGTCTCATCCTTCGAGGACATGAAAAACACCCAAGAGTACCTCAAAAAATCATCAACAATGACAAGAACATACCACTTCCCACCCTTGTTGCACTCTAGTTGGACCAACAGTGTCCATATGTAAAAGCTGTCCTGGTGCATCGATCATCACAACTTGCGTGGATCGGGGATGAGAAGCAGCAACCATCTTGCTATGTCGGCAAGGAGAGCAAACTAAGTCTTTGACCAATTTGAGTTTGGGCAAACCACGAATGAGATCATGGCTACTAACTCGATTTAAATGATCAAATCTAATGTGACTAAGTCTCCTATGCCAGAAGGAGAGATCACGGGACTCTGAAGCAATCAAACATCGGAGAGAGTCTCCAGAAGAAGCAGAAAAATCAGCACGAAAGACTCTCCCAAATCTAGAAATCCCGCAAACTAACCCTCGTGAAGAATCGAGGATTCTACACGCGTTACTCTTGAAACTCACCTCGAAAGAGTCATCAATAAGCTGAGAAATAGAAATCAAATTGTATTGCAGCTTACTCACTAAGGCAACATCTTTAAGAATGAAATTGTCATTAAAGCAGATGGTACATTTAGCAATGACTCTACCTGAAGAAGCATCCTCGAAAGTGATCAACTCATCACCGGGGGCTCGGACTAGGGAAGAGAACCATCGAGAATCTCTGGTCATATGACGAGAACAACCAGAGTCGACAATCCAAACATCTCCCTTCCCTATTCGACGAACCTGATCAAGACACAAGAGAGAAAGATGACTCAGTACTGGGATAGAGTGAAGACTTAGGAGCCCAATACTAAACCACACGACGCCTCAGAGTACCAGCCACAGAAGAAGACTGGACTCGAGTGTCTCTCTGACGTTTAACCCTAACAAGATCAGTAGCAACTCTAGTAGATGATTTGGGAGCTGAAACTGGGTTGGCCCACTGTGATGCAAAGGATGGACCACCCTAGTGAGGCTGCCTAAAACTCCTACTAGAAAACACCTCACGCCGCTGATATCTACATCGATGAGAAAAATAAGGAATATCAAGAGGATGGCGAAAAGACTGACCATGAGCAGCTCCAGGACTAAAACTCGAAGAAACAACATGAAAACCGAGTCCTGGATGCTGCCCAAAACAGGCGACTTTCTAACCTGTCTAGAAGCACTGTGTGCCTTAGGAGCACTCAGAGTCTAGGGATGACCCTGAATACTCCTAAGAGCAGCAACACGCTCACGCCGAGTGTTCTTGGCGCACCTGAAATAGAAATCTACTAGGTGACCATTTTTTTTACAGAAGGTGCATGTATACTTCGCCTTGCTAGAGGCAGAAGCAACAGGAGTAACGACCTTCTGATCAGAAGTCACATGGACAACCCCAGCAGACCTAAACACAATGGTACTCACTCTGGGAGCTACCATAATCTCACCACTCTTGGAGCCGCGCACAATGGTGGGAGGATGTGCCCGAGCGTGCTCCAAGGGATCAAATCCTAGATCTTGATTAAATCTACTAATCTTAGATTGGTCTAGAATAAGATTGAGCTTCTTCTTGCTTCCAACAAACTTCTCGAGAGTGCTCATGAGATACTGGCAATCTCGGAAGAGAGAGGCACAAGAAGAACAGGGGGAAGAAGAGGAAGAAGAACCAGAAAGATGAGCTCTCTCGACGTGCATTTTCTCCTCAAGACGGTTTGCCTCAATCTTGAGGGCCTCACAAGAAAGCATAAGGCGCATTTCTAATCCTATGGGCTTGGTCTTCTAATTTCTTCCTAAGTTCGACATGGATTTTATCCAAGTCCCCCTCAATCACATTACATCGCAAGCAACTTTCTTGTGACTTAGCTAGTAAGTCCTTAGCAAGATTAGCACACTTGACATTTAGAGCTTCATTGTCAAGTTTTAGTTGCCTAAAACCCTCACATGAGCTGACTTGGTCCTTAGAAGCATGTATTTCAAGTTCATCGTTTCTAGAAGAAAGCTTCCTAAGGTGATCGCTCATGGCATCAATTTCAGTAAGCAATTTAGGGCAATTAGAGCATATGGAGTAGACTGAGCATGAAGAAAACTAGCATCTAGTGGAATAGCATCAATAGAATTATCGCTAGCATTCTTCAACCTAAGACTATCTAATTCAGACAACACACTATCATGCATAGTCCTTAGGTTCTCCAACTCCACAAGAATAGCATCACACAAAGAACAGTCATCAGTGACTCGAGAGGGAGAAGATCTAAGAGAAGCTAACTCCTGAGTCAAGGTACCTACTTCCTTCTCTAGCTCCATACACCTAGCTCTAGCATGAAATTTTCTTAATTTGCAGAAAGCTTCATTGAGCTGGTCATAGGAGGGTACCTCTTCCGAGTCGCTGAAAAGGAATTAAACATGAACATAAATGAAGAACATTTCATTTCTGGAAGGAGAGGTTACAAAGCCTCACATTTCATGTGGGCAAAGCTCAAAGGAGCATCAAAAACCTCAAAACCTTCAATGGGGGAAGGCTATCCCTCCACCCCTATTTATACAACTCTTGGAAAACAGAGAAGACTTCAAAATGCTTCCAATTGAAAATCCATTTCAAATCAAACTCAAAGAAGAGACCCCGGCGCTCCTCGCCTAAGCTCAAATTTAGTCAAATACTCAAAGTCCACTCATTAAAAACTGGATAGACCTCCAAATGGTCCTCGTCACAAATCTGGATAGAATTGCCTAGCACTTGACTAGATAACCGATTGATAAGATAGCAAGATGTTAAAAAAGCTTCATATCAAAACTTAATAGGCATAGAGGACTGGGAAAGCAAAGCCAAGCTAGTTTCAACAAGATGGCGATGTTTTCTTTCAGCAACACCATTCTGTTGTTGAGTGTGAGGACATGCAATATGATGAACAATGCCGGTTTGACTGAACTGGTTGTGCAACTTTATATATTCACCTCCTCCATCAAATTGCACAGCATAAAGTTTGACATTTAGGAGTCTTTCAGCATAAGACTGAAATGGAAAGAAGGCACATGTAATGTCAGATTTACTCTTAAGAAGATAAATCCAGGTATAACAACTGTAGTCATAAATGAAACTCACATAATAGCGAAAACCTCCAACAGAGACTTTTGCTAGACCCCATACATTGGTATGAACAAGTTCAAGAGGACAGGAGGTAACATGACTAGCCTTTTGATAAGGAAACTGATGAATTTTCGCTTGTTGACAAGCTTCACAAACAGAAAATTCTTTACTCTGGCTATCTAGATCACTAGGCTCAAAGATGGTGTGAATGATTGTTGATGCAGGATGCCCAAGCCTCCTATGCCATTGCTCCTTGGTGGTTCTGACAGTGGAGAAGGAAGATCATGTCTTCTGTGCATGAGGAAGTAGGTTGGATGAAATTCAAAAAAGATATTGTTGTCAGCAGCAAATTTTAGAACTGAGAGGAGATGCTTGCTAATATATGGAACATGGAGGATATTTCTTAAGAGCAATTGAGAACCAAAATTGCCAGCAATACTTGAATGACCAATATGAGAGATGGACAAACCTGATCCATTTGCAATCTGTACTCGATCTCCTTTTTGTAGCGCTCCTTGATGGTATGCCAATCCAAGTCACTGGTCAGATGATCAGTGGCGCTGGTATCAATGTACCAATTTTGATCTACCTTGTAAAAGGTTGCAGCGGTAGAGGCAAACCGATTCTGATCCTCAAATTGATATGAGTGATCGAATCATTGGTAGAAGCGTAAGGCATCATGCTCAACCTTACCACAGACTTGACAAGTTGGGCGCAATCCATTGTAGTTTGATCTCCCTCTAGAATTGCGACCTTGGCTGCGTCCTTGCTTGTGAAAACCACGTCCACTTCCTCCAAGATTGTCCTGACGCATTGTATTTTTTGCAGAGGAATTGGTCTGCTGACTAGTTTCATTATGCTCCTACCGCAGCTCATAATTGATGAGATAAGCATACAACTCGTTCATCCTGATTGGTTCTGATCGAGTTGACACAGAAGTGACCACTGAATCATAATCAGGGCCTAAGCCATGAGGATGTAGGATACAATTTCCTCCTCATGCATTGGATGGTCTGCAGATGCAAGCTAGTCGGCCAAACCCACCATCTTCTGAAAGTAAGTGGCCATTGTCATATTCTTCTAATTTGTTAGCTGAATCCTAATCTTGAAAGATCGAGATGGCGAACAAAGGGGGGGTGAATGATCGCAACTTAAAATTTTCCCCTAAATAATCCAAACAAGCCTGCGAGAAAAACACACAAGAGGAGCCGACGAGAGGGAGCCTTTTGTGATGTCTGACCGGTGCTACCGCACGGGGTCCGATAGCACCGCAGGAAGAGTGGTAGCACCGGGCTCAAGAACAATCTTAAAACCATCACGATCTAAAAGCAAATTTCAAGGAATCTTTTGACCGGCTTGACAAAAACTCCCGAAACTTGGTAGAAATGATCTTGGGTATGTCAGGAACTCATTCCAACCATCAATCGCGAGGATTGAAGTCAAAGTTATGACCTTTTTGCCCAGGAAGGAAGAACATACCGAGTTTACGTAAGAACCCAAGAAATCGACTCAAGGCTTGCTCGTGGGATTTTAATGATCAAGATTATCTTGGATAGCTTCCCACAAGTCACAGCAAGCAAAAGCACAAATCTCAACTTCCACAAACGCGATTTACAAGATCATTGATTCAAGAACGCAAAAACCGGTTTCTTGTAAGAAAAACACATGGATTGCTTAGATGATTGGGATATAATCTAAAGAGAGATTCATCCATCAATCAACATCCTCGGCATAAGAATCGTAAGCATTTTAGAAGGAGAGGAGGCAAGTCCAAAAGCATGTAGAAGGAGGGGAGGTAAATCCAAATTACGTGAATGTAAATTGCAAGAATGTATGTGTGGAATTTAAATGCTGAATTTAAGTGCGTAAAATAAATTCAAGCATAAGAGAAAATGATTTGCATTTCTGGAAGGGAGGTTTACAAAGCCTCACAACAAAGTGGGCAAAGCTCAAAGGAGCACAAAACCTCTAAAACCTTCAAGAGGAGGAAGACCATCCCTCCCCCTCTATTTATACTACTCTTGGGCCACCTACCACCCTTGGATGAGTTCCTCAACCCTAGGGAACTCCATCAAGGGCTAGGATTGACCCACTCACACAACCATGCAAGGGCTAACCCAAAACCCTCCACACAAACTGGGTTTTCTTGCACGATTTTCAAAGAACACTAACTAGACCCGCTATCCTATCAACTAAACCGCGATCCGACGGCCCTCATTGATCCAAGTAGCTTCTAGCTAGCATCTCATCCGTTCCTTGTCTTCTTTGGCTTGCACCGACTCTGTCTCTGATCATCTTCTAGCGATCTTCAACCGTTTGGACCTTGGACACTCCTCGCCTAGTCCTGATTATCCTTCGCCTCACCATGACCTAGCACTGTCGTCCTGCAACCATCAAAAACAAGGAAACACATCACATAGCAATATCCCAAAAGATATGCGATGAAATCCATCAAAATCCCAAGAGAAAAATTCATCTTCGCTCATACTGGCCGGTGCTACCGACCTGAGGGCGGTAGCACCGCCCATAGTGGACCGGTGCTACCGCCCCCAGGCTGGTAGCACCGCTCTACGCTAGCACCAGAAAACATCTTCTCTGGAATTTTTACACCGCTCCTAAGGGCTGATGCTACCGTTCTCCCGGTAGCACCGGGCTACCATGGCCAGTAGCACTGCCCAGCCAGAACCCCTAAAAACACCCTCTCTGAAATTTTCACACCGGCCATTTGGGCTAGTGCTACCGCTCACTTGGTAGCACCATGCTACCATGGCCGGTAGCACCGAGAAAACAGAGAAAGGCTCAAATTGCTTCAAGTTTCAAATTCAATTCAAATCAAACTCAAACCAGAGCATACCAAGCTCAAGCTTAGTCAAAATACTCATCACAAACCTGGGTAGACCTCCACATGCTCTTTCAATCTCCCCCTTGATGAGTATATTGATAAACACACGAAAAGGTATAAGTTTTGAGTTTGAAGAATGAAGAAATAAAACAATTGAGTTGCAAATCCAAACTTGGTCCAAAAAAGAGAAATTGAGATCATGACCAAGTTGACGAAAGGGATTTTGGAGCTAAATTCAAAAGAAAGAGCAAGTTTTCCACAAAAGCTTTAAAATCCAATAAGAGTTCACAAATGCTTATAATTTTTAAGATTAGCAATTTTTCACCAAAATCATAATAACAGACATGCAATTCAATTTTTTTAATGATGCCTTTTCTACATTTTCTCCCCCTTTTGGTAATATAGGCATTAATATGGCATTTTCTCACCTTTGACTAGCATGGATGTATGAAATGCATCTAAAGAGCTTTGAAGATTATCCAATTGATCATAATGATAATATATGACACCAAGCTTGTTAATTTTAGATTATAACTAAACTAAGACATGTACAAGAGAAAACACATTTTGCTAGCAAGCTTAGTTTAGACTATTTCATTTTTAGTAAGATTTGACAAGTGCAAAACTTAGTAAAAGTTTCAAAACTAGAAGCAAAGCCACTCATAGGATCAAATGGAAAACCTAGAGTTCAATCTACTCAACACTTTGGGGAATCTTGAAGTGCATACAAGGTCCTTCGAGCTCATTTTTTAATGAATGCAAAATTTTCTTTAAGACTTTGAAAGGCATAGCGGGGTGCAAATGTTTAACATTATTTGCATTCTTTACCCACTTATATTTTTGTTATTTGCATTGTTTTTAAAGCAATTGACTCAAGCCACATTCGACCATCTCAAAAAGAACTCTTAAGAGGATGGTCTTGGTCATACACGATGCATTCCAAGTTCATCCCAAATGCAATGGGAAGATGTCTTGTGAATGTAAGGTTTTAATTCTAATGTGCACAAAGATAGTCATTTCTACTTAATTTTCATTTTTAGCACATTGATTCATGAGCAAATGAAGGACTCTAGTATTAATCAAGCAAGTTTCACCCAAGTTGCTATAGGGACTCTAGAGATATCCAAAATTTCACGAATCTTGGCAAATACATCTAGAGAAGAAACTTAGCAAGTAACAGCAACATGTTTCATCAAGTTTTCATTCAAAGCTTTAAATTTTCAAATTTTAACAAGCTTAGCAGAATAAATGAACTTGGACATATCTAAGCTAGTGATTTTCTTCAAATGATGTAGCATGGTGAATTGCATGAAGATTAAATCATTTGCATTATAGACAAAGCTCATAAAACAGAAAATGCAGTCTATATGCAATGCATGAACAGATTCCCAAACCCCCCTCAATAAGTGAATCAATTTTAAGCACAAATCTGGTTAAAATGAGTTATTAGCAGAATTAGATGCAAAAACCCAAATGAACTCAATAGAAACTAGAAAATACAGAATAAGGAGAAGAAGTCAAGAAAACTGCAAACTGGATGGCTATAGAGTATAGAAAAGATAGAAGAGATTCACTACGGCTCACACTCGCTCTCATCTTCCCCAATGACTGACATAGGGAAGCTGAATCTAGATCCCAAATTAGGGAGTGCACATAGACCCTATCTACCCAGGGGGCCCAACACCTGCTAGACTTATAAGACTGTGAGAGAACTCAACCTAGAGAGAAGAGAGAACATCTAATTGTGCATGATAGCAACCTATAGCATAAGATGAGAGGTCCACGCAAAGCATGCCAGAAGTCTAAGTGAAGTGAACTTAACTCAGGAAAATAAGCCCATAATCACCCAGAAAAAGCAAAAGAAAGGAAATGCTGGAAGAAAACATATAATACATAGTATACAAACCAGCTCCCCTCACAATAGGTCATAAGGGCACATGACTCCAAGCTCACTCCTCAAGGCAACAAACCTGGAGCTATCAAAGGACTTGGTAAAGATATCAGCTATCTAGAGGTCACTCTCTACAAACTGAAGCGCAATATCACCCTTCTCCACATGGTCTCTACGGAAGTGATATCTAATATCAATGTGCTTGGTCCGAGAATGCTGCACTAGGTGTAAGGTCGAGGATGCCGACTAGAGGGGGTGAATAGGCGGCTTTTTTAAAAAATTCTCTTCACTAATTTCTACAAAGCAATTCATCCCTAATTACCCTAATGCCAAAACCTTAACAATTATTAATGCAGAAGCGATAACCTAAGGTTTTGACAATCAAAGCCTAAATTCTCTAGGCTCACTATGTGCACTAACTAATTTTGTCTCTAACAATAATTGCAATTCTAAAGACAAGCAATCAATCAATTTATTTCTATGAATATAAATTGCTTGAATATAAATAACGAATACAATGCAATCACAAGAGACACGATACTTTTTACCGTGGTGTTCGGAGACTTGCCAGTCTCCCCTAGTCCACGTTGTGGTTAGCCCAAACGAATTGGACCGGCTCCACGAATTGAGCGCCCACCTCGAATCCACTAGTGGTAGCTCCTTTTCCCTTCCGGGTAGGCGAGCTCCAACCTTCACAAACTTTGCCAGGGCTTCTCACAACCTCCGTTGAGAGCTCACGCGCACGACGTCGCTACGCCGTCTAGGTGTCGGCAAACACCAAGAGTAACAAGTCAAGCCTTCCGCTTAAACTTCACCGAGTGCAACACATGCACTCTGATGATCACCAAGTGCAACACATGCACAAGAATCCTCCTCAAGTGCAACACATGCACAAGAGGTTCTCAATCCACTCCTAATTGCTACACATGCAATTAGGGCTCACTCTTAGCTCAAAAGGCAAATGTGAGGGTGCAACACATGCACACAACTCCCCCACAACTCACAATGACACCAGCACACCTGCCCTTGCCCCCCATGGGGTCCTTTTATAGCCCCCAAGAAATCTAGCCGTTCGGGGGCAAAATGGGCAAAACTCAACACTGCCGGCACTACCTCAACGATCGAAAGCCAGCCAAAACTAGCCGTTGGCTACAGAGGCCCGGCACTACCGCCCAACTAGGACCGGTAGTGCCGACCGAGCGACAGTACCGCCCAACTGGATCGGTACTGTCGGCTAGGCAATACCCAGAAAACTCACCTCTCTGGAATATAACTACCGGCCATGCGGGCGAAGATCGCCCATACTGGCGATCTGGTACCTACATGGTCAGTAGTGCTGCACCTCCTTGGGCACACAAGGAAAAACAAGTTTTTCACCAAAAACTTTTCTCCAGACTATTAAAGATTTATTCTTTGAGCTATGTGAGGATCAACACATGATCACAACACTATGCAAGACACATTTGCATATGTTAATCACATACTTTAAATAATCACATTAAGCACAACTTATTTGCAAAATACATTTGCAAATAAACCAAGAACTTATGAGATCAATCCTCTTAGCCATGTGATGATCAACACATGATCAAGTAAATTTGCAAAACACATTTGCAAACCCTATTCACATGCTCTAGGATCGAAACCCCATAACTTCTAGTTCATTTGCAAATTAACAACTCCAACTTATTTGCAAAACACATTCGCAAATAAACCATGAACCTATAAGATCAATCCTCTTAGTCATGTAAGGATCAACACATGATCCCGACACTTTGCAAAACACATTTGCAAATGCCAACACATGCTCTAGGATTGAAACCCATAACCTCGAGCTAATTTGCAAAACACATTTGCAAATAACAAATCTATTCAACATTTTGCAAACTCAAGGCACAATCCAAGCTTAGTCTTGTGATGATCAACACATGATCCAATCACAAACTAAAACACCAAAGCATGAACTCTATATTTGCAACACATGCAAATCTCTAGCACCATGCAAACAACCAATCAAACTCAAGTGCATGAGCTCTCTATTTGCAACACATGCAAATCTTTAGCACCATGCAAACAACCAATTCAAACTCAAGTGCATGAGCTATCTATTTGCAACACATGTAAATCTCTAGCTTCATGCAATCACTTTAAACCAAATTTGCTTGAGCTCTCTCCTTTTGCAACACATGCAAAACTTAGCTCCAAGCAATAACTAAATCAAATAAGATTTAATTAAGATGCAAGCATAAGCTCTCTATTTGCAACACATGCAAATACTTTGCTCATGCAAAATCCAACCAAGAGATTGAGCTAGAGTGAACCGGATTGAGTTCATCAACAGATGATGAAGCTCAAGCTAAAAAACTCAACTCCTCTTAATAGTACAACGATCTAAACTAGACACTCTAGCCTATCTAGTTATACCTTTGCCGCATACGATCCACTTGGAGCTTTCATGATTTCCAATCATCTTCTCTCCAGGATCACATCTTTTTCATCTTGTTCATCAACACATGATGAACCTTCTCTAGCCCTTTTCTTCACTTCGGGATCACCTCTTGAAGCTCATCAACACATGATGACTTCTCGTTCCCGATTCTTCATTATCTTGGACTCAACCTACTTCACAACTCATGGAAGATGTTAGTCCAACAAACACGGTTGTCTCAATCATCACTACACTCCATTAACACATAATGGATGCCTCTAAGATCGATTGAGCACAACCCACATGAATTTGAATGATTAATTTGTGTTTTGAGTACTTTGATGCAACTAATGTTTCATTATACTCAAGAACTTTTCGCTTGTCTTTAATCAACAAGGAGACACCATCAACACATGATGAAATATTCTTTGATTGATTGAAAAACAATCGAACTCAATTTAAATTATATTTAAATTGATATGAGTATATATAACTACACAAGTTACATATACTTAATGTGATGGTTAGTAATGATCCATGTATGTTTGAGTGATGGAAAGGGATCAATACATTTAGACCATCAACTTATAGAATAAACTCCATTAAGTATGTGCATATAATTAATTGAACATGGAATCAATATGCACATAATCAATCTTAGATTGCATATGAGTTTATCCTATATTAGCATGAGTATACTTCAACTACACAAGTTATATATATACTCAAAAGATTGTTTCAAGGTCTTGATCATTTATATTATATGACAAGAGGACATGGATCAATACAATTGAAACATCAAGTTAAATTATCAACTCCCCCTAGATGTGTGCATTCATGTATATATGAATTAGGAAGATAATGCACATATTTGGATAAAAGCAATGGAAGAGTTCATACTTTAACTTGAATTCAAAGTATGCATTTAGATAATAGAATGAATACGAGTGCATACCTTAGGTTTTCCATTTTCCATCCAAATATGAGACTAATAAAAATAAGGCTCAATAAAACATGTTAGTCTCATAATGATTAGATTTGTCATTAAACAATGATTAAATATTAATATTAAACCAATTACCAAAACAAATGGAGTTTGAACTTACACTAGATTCTTAGCAATGCAAATAGTAGAAGTGTTATCACAGAAAAGTGGCACAGTCTCTGTCTCTAACCCAAAGTCCCGCAAGGTCGATCTCATCCAGAGAACGACTCTGACAAAGAATCGGTCATGACAACATACTTGGCCTCAGCGGTGGATTGTACAACTCCAGACTGCTTTCTAGATGACCAAGAAACAAGAGAAGTGCCAATGAATTGGCAAGTGCCAGAAGTGCTCTTCCTATCTATCCTACAGCCATTAAAGTTTGTATCGAAAAAGGCTCTAAGGGATAGACAAGAAAAAGAAGAGTACCAAATACCATAATCAATGGTAGCACGAAGGTACTTGAAGATACACTTCACCGCTTGGCGGTGAGAGGCGCGATGAGAAGCCTGAAATCAAGCGCACAGACACACAGCAAAATGTATGTCCAGTCTTGAGGCAGTGAGGTACAAGTGGGAGCCGATCATGCTCCGAAACTCCTTTTGATCAGCAGGCTCACCATCCTCATCAGGCTCGAGGACAGCAGTGGTGGCCATATGAGTCATCACTGGCTTCCCGTTAGACATGTCAAAGCACCTCAGGAGGTCCCAGGTGTACTTGCCTTGATGCAAGAAGGTGCCCTCCAGAGTCTGCTTGATTTGGAAGCCAAGGAAGTAGCTCAACTCGCCATCATACTCATCTCAAACTCTGTGCTCATCATGTCAGAAAACTGAGACACAAGAGAATGAGATGAGCCACCAAAAATGATATCGTTCACATAAATCTGGACGAGAGGAAGGTGGGACTCATGGTGTCTGATGAACAGATCTTGTCTACTATGCCCATCTTGAAGCAATGGCTAAGAAGATAAGACTTGAACCTTTCATACCATGCTCTGGGAGCCTGCTTGAGTCCATACAAAGCTTTGAAAAGCTTGTATACATGACTCGAAAACTTGGAGTTCTCGAATCCTAGAGGTTGCTTAACATAAACCTCTTCCTTAATATAGACATTGAGGAATGCACTCTTAACATCCATTTGGTAATGCTTGAAGCCCTTGGATGCAGAGAATACAAGCAGGATCCTAATAGCCTCTATTCTAGCTACATGGGCAAAAGTCTCCTCAAAGTCAAGATCCTCAACCTGAGAGAAGCCCTGTGCAACTAGTCTAGCTTTATTTTTAATGACAACCCCATCCTCACTCTGCTTGTTTTTGAACACCCACTTGGTCCCAATGACATTATGACCAGATGGACGTTCTACAAGCTGCCAGACTTTGTTCCTCTCGAAGTTTTCAAGTTCCTCATACATAGCATTAGTCCAAAACTCGTCAAATAATGCATGAGTCACATCCTTCGGCTCAAACGAGGCAACAAAGGCAGAGTGAAAGCAGAAACTGGACAAACCTGATTTTGAGTGAATGACTCGCTCAAACAGATCACCGATGATCTGATCAGGTGGATGAGAATGCTGAATATGATGGAGAGGTCCAGAAGCAGAAGTGGTCTCTACCTCATGCACAGAAGAGGTAGGAGCAGAGCCACTAGCTGAATGAGAGTCAGAAGACAAGGGCTGGCCTTCCTGAGGTGCAGAAATGGAAACAGAAGGCACCTCAGGTGTAGAGGGGACTGGATCAGATGGAACACCATCATCTCTATCATCCTCATCCTTACCAAGATGGTCTCGGAGGACGAAGAAGAGCCTAAAATGTCAGGTCTAGCTCTGGCTAGCCTCATCAAAGGTCACTTCACAGGTCTCTATGATCCTATGCGCATCGCAACTCCGGACCCTATAGCTACGAAAAGAAGTCGAATAACCCAGAAAGATACCATCAGAAGAGCGAGACTCAAACTTATCCAGGTTACTAGACTTCAAAATGAAACACTTGCAACCAAACACACGAAAATGAGAAACACTGGGCTTTCGCCCATACCTCAACTCGTAAGAAGTGCGGTGCAAATGTGCTCTCAAGAATACACGATTAGAAACATGGCAAGCAGTAGCTATAGCCTCAGTCCAAAACTTCTAGGAGTACTGTACTCGTCTAGCATCGTCCTGGCCATCTCTACCAGGGTCCTATTCTTCCTTTCCACTACCCCATTTTGTTGAGGGACGTAAGGAGAGGAGAACTGATGCTCTAAACCAGAATCCACACAGAAACTTTCAAAATAGGAGTTCTTCAACTCTGTGCTATTATCACTGCGTATATCTCGTAGGGCACTAGGGAGCTCAAAAGACAACCTATGAACCAAACCCCTGAAATGGGTAAAAGTCTCATCCTTTGAGGACATGAAAAACACCCAAGAGTACCTCAAAAATCATCAATAATGACAAGAACATACCACTTCCCACCCACTGACTGCACTCTAGCTGGACCAACAGTGTCCATATATGTAAAAGCTGTCCTGGTGCATCAGTCATCACAACAGTGACTGGGGGATAAGAAGCAGCAATCATCTTGCCATGTTGGCAAGGAGAGTAAACTAAGTCTTCGACCATCTTGAGTTTAGGCAAACCACGAATGAGGTCATGGCTGCTAACTCGGGTCAAATGATCAAATCCAATGTGACCAAGTCTCCTATGCCAAAAGGAGAGATCACGGGACTCTGAAGCAATCAAACAGCGGAGAGAGTCTCCAGAAGAAGCAGAAAAATCAGCACGAAAGACTCTTGCATATCTAGAAATCCCGCAAACTAACTCTCCTGAAGAATCAAGGATTCTACAGGCACTACTCTTGAAGCTTACCTCGAAAGAGTCATCGATAAGCTGAGAAACAAAAGCAAATTATACTGCAGCTTACTTACTAAGGCAACATCCTTAAGAATGAAATTCTGATTAATGGAAATGGTACCCTTAGCAATGACTCTACCTGATGAAGCATTCCCGAAAGTGATCAACTCATCATTGGGGCTCGGACTAGGGAAGAGAACCAACGAGAGTCTCTGGTCATATGACTAGAACAACTGGAGTCGACAATCCAAACTTCTCCCTTCCCAATCCAACGAACCTGATCAAGTCATAGAAGAAAGAAATGACTTAGTACTGGGATAAAGTGAAGACCTGGAAACCCAATACTGAATCACACGATGCTTCAAGGTACCAGTCAAAGAAGAAGACTGGACTCTAGCGTCTCTCTTACGCTCAACCTTTAAGAGATTAGAACTAGTAATAACAGAAGATCTAGGAGCTGAAACTGGGTTGGCCCGTCGTGGTGCAAAGGCCGAACCATCCCAGTTAGACTGCCTGAATCTTCTACCTAAAAGCACCTCACGCCACTGATATCTACCTCGATAGGAAAAACGAGGAATATCAAGAGGACGGCGAAAAGACTGACCACAGACAGCCTCAGAACTAAAACTAGACTGAACAACTTGAAAATCGAGTCATGTACGTTGTCCAAAAATAGGTGACTCTCTGACTTGTCTAGAAGCAGTGTGTGCTTTAGGAGCACCCAGAGTCTGGGGATGACCTTGAAAACCCCTAAGAGCAGCAACACGCTCACGCCTTGTGATCTGAGCTCGTCTAAAGCAAAAATCTGCCAAATGTCCATCCTTCTGATAGAAGGTGCAAGTATACTTTGTCTTGCTAGAGGCAGAAGTAGCAGGAGGAGCAACCTTCTGATCAAAGATCCCATGGACAGCCCCGGCAGATCTAAACACAGTGGTACTCACCCTGGGAGCTACCATGATCTCACCACTCTTTGAGCCACGCACAATGGTGGGAGGATGCACCCTAGAATGCTCTAAGTAGTCAAATCCTAGACCCTGATTGAATCAGCTAATCTTGGATTGGTCTAGAATGAGATTGAGCTTCTTCTTTCCTCCAACAAACTTTTCGAGAGTGTTCATGAGATACTCACTCCCGGAAGAAAGTGGCATATGAAGAATAGGGAAGAGAAGAGGAAGAAGAACCAGAAAGAGAAGAACTACCAGCACATGCATTTTCTCTCTCAGCACGGCTGCCTCAATTTTGAGGGCCTCACAAGAAACGCAAGGGGCATTTCTAATCCTAATGGTCTGGGCCTCAAACTTCTTCCTAAGATCGACTTGGATTTTATCCAAGTCCCCCTCAATCTCAACACATCGCAAGCAACTTTCTTGTGACTTAGTTAGTAAGTCCTTAGCAAGATTAGCACACTTGACATTCAAAGATTCACTGTCAAGTTTTAGTTGCCTATAACCCTTACATGAGCTGACTGAGTCCTTAGAAGCACGCATTTCAAGTTCATCATTTCTAGAAGTAAGCTTCCTAAGGTGATCGCTCGTGACATTAATTTCAGCAAGAAGTTTAGGGCAATTTTGACATGAAGGAGTAGAGTGAGCATGAAGAAAACTAGCCTCAACAGGAATAGCATCAACAGAACTAGTGCTAGCAATCTTCAACCTAAGACCATCAAGTTCAGCAAGCACACTATCATGTATGATCCTTAGGTTCTCTAGCTCCTCAAGCAAGGTATCACACAAAGAATAGTCATTAATGACTTGGGAGGGAGAAGATCTAAGAGAAGCTAACTCCCGAGTTAAGGTACCTACTGAAGGGAAACGCGGTATGCTACGCTAGCACAAAAAAAAAACTACCGCGCAACCAGAAAGCTACTCGCAAGAAGGGGATCATAGATAAGATTACCACTAGATGCGCAGCTGCGGAATCCTTCGCGCGCCGATGTAGTGGTTCGTCCTCGCCGCGATCGCTAAGCGTCGATGTAGTGGATCGTCCTCGCCTCGCCGTGGATCGCCCTCCCACGCCCTTGCAGCAGCCGCCACCGCAGCAGATCCACACGTCCGAGATGGAACGCCAGGCGTGTGTGTGCAAGCACCTAGTCGCTCGGCGGGGGTAGCGAGAGGAGGAGGCTAGGGTTTCAAGTGAATTAAACCTAAACCGTGGAAAGCACACTCGCGCCTCCTCCTCCTCCTCCTTATATAGCCACGAGATGAAACCTAAACCAGGCCCACCAAAGATGCTAAGCCCACGAGGTTCATTAATTACGGATCCAATCCAAATTAATGCGTCCCACCCATTAAGTGTGTGACCGCAGTTCACATACGCTTGGACATGGATTCGGAAAACTCCTTTTCAATCCAATAGTTGGTAGTGGCTTCTTGCAAAGTATGCCAACTCCCAAACATCTGTGATCAAATCGAATGTAACCTATCAAAAGAACTCATGTAATAATCCCTTTGCCAAGTATATGAAGATTGATCTCAAAGCGAGAAGCATGTCATCCTTTGATGATTCAATCCATCTCTCGTATCCGTGATATATTAATAAGTTGTGATTGACTCTCAATCACGGCATGGCCATGCACTTTCTTAATCATATCACACGAGTGGCCTTGTCATATATCTCCGTTTCATTGAGTGGCAAATTCCATCTTGATTGCTCACTTCCCTCGCACGCTTCATAGTAAACATGAAAGCTACCTTTATAACTATCAGGTTAGGAAGTAGTGTTTGATAGCCCCAAGGAAAACTATTACACATGTAGGGAATATGACAATCTCGTGTCTAAGGATCATACATCTTCTAGGTATGAGATACATCGATGACACATAAGAATGAAACATTCTCGCAGTTGTCCCATAGCGGTCTATCTAACCCATGTTCTTCAACATGGTCCACAATGTAGAGATGATATCTCCATATCCCATGATCTATGAAGCATGATCATCGATCACTACATGTGCTGATCTATTCATCGTAGTCCTATACGATGATATCCGATCAGAGATATTTATCGAATTACATCATTAAGTAAAGAGCTTCATAATCAAGTCACATACTTGTTGATCAATACAATGATATACATTCATTGGACCAATAATCATATTATTATTCATAAACATAGTCATGTTACAATCATCTAAATGATTGCCTCAAGGGCATAACACTAACACCTACTTCCTTCTCTAGCTCCATACACCTAGCTCTAGCTCTAGCATGAAATTTTCCTAATTTGCAGAAAGCTTCATTGAGCTAGTCATAGGAGGGTACCTCGTCCTAGTCGCTATAGAGCTCAGAGTCGCTGATGCTGTTGGCGTTTGCCATGAAGGACATGCTGGTGAAGTCGTTGCCGCCTTTCTTCTCTTTCGGTTCATCCTCGCCCTCGTCGCTCCATGTCTCTGTGTCGAAGAGGTTGATATCGTCAAGTGCGGCGAGGACACGGTGGAAGAGCTTCTTGTTCTTGGAGAAGTTGCGGTACTTCTTCTCATGCGTCGGTTCGCGAACTGGAGGCTTCTTGTTGCGGTTCTTATCGATGTAGTTGTTTTTTGCCGAACCGCCGATGTCGTTCTTTGCCTTCTCCAGTTTGGAGCAATTTGCCTGAATGTGGTTGGGGCCACCACATTCGAAGCAGGTGATCGTGCCACCTCTCTTCCTCTCTCTCACCCTCTTGTATGCATGAGAGAATTTGTGAGCTAAAAGAGCAAGCTTATTTTCTGAAATTTCTCCAGTTGGTCATCGCTTAGCTCGCAAAGGGTGAAGAGGGAAAATCCAACAGAAGAATCAGAAAAAGAAGATCCAATAGGATCGGTGACCAAAGCTATCGACTAAGATTTCGTCTTCCGAGAGACGACATTGATCTCATGAGTCTTGAGGCGAGAATAAAGCCCGTCAAGAGTCAGAGTTGACAAGTTGGTGGTGTCCTTAAAGGTGGTCTCCTTCATCTCCCAAACTCTAAGATCGAGTGTAGTCAAGAAATAACGAGCATTATCCGAGTCAGAGTATATGCAACCAACTACTCGAAAATGACTCAAAATCTTAGTAAAGCGACTGAAACACTCATCAAGACTCTCACCAGTGTGTTATTCAAACTTGTTGTAATCACGCTTGAATTGGTCCTGTCTCACCGTCTTGATTTGGGTAGTGCCCTCATGATAAGCATCGAGGGTCACCCAAATCTGGTGAGCAGAACGGAGGTGAGAAATCCTACCATACTCACTGCAGCTTAGACCATGTATGAAGTTGTTCCTTGCCTTAGCATTCGCCTCAACGTCAGCCATATTGCTGACCGTGACATTTTTGCTGGGGAATGGGTAGACTACTCTAGCGAAAAACAAAAATTTTCTACTGCGTAACCAAGGAACCACTACAAGTTATAAATCACAGAATTACCACTAGACACGCAGACCCATAGCGAAAGTAGAGTCAATGTAGTGCGGTGGTGCAGATGTAGTCGTACTAGCCTCGCGCCTCCCCAACAGCTCCTTGTGTTTGTCGCAGGTTGCGGATCGTCCTAGCGTTGAAGCTTCGCAGCAATGCCTCCAAGGTATCCACACGTACATGGTAGGAACACCACGTGCCGGAGTGCTAGCACCGGTTGTGCAATTTTGGGCGGAGGAGTTGCGGCTAGTGTCGACGATCGGGATCGCCTGACCGCAAGAAGAGGGAAGGAGTGATGTGGGAGCAGGGCCCAAGACCGTGCCCGCCCAGAGGAAGGGGTGCGGTCGCCGCTTCGAGAGAGAGAGAAAGAGAGAGACTAGCACGAGGAGTTATACTGGTTCGATCCCTCAGCGCGAGTAACAGCTCTACTCCAGTCTTGCCCAGAGGCGAAAGGTGGAAGACGATGCACTGTTGTTGAATATAGGGGTGCTTGAGCTCGGTCAAGCACCAGCTCGAGTGTGATGTGTGTTGTTTTCCTTTTTCTTTGTTCTCCCCCCTGTCCCGCGCAGGGGAAGGTCCTTATACTTCTATCGCGCAGTCCGTTACAAGAAATGGCCAAGAGAGATTCTCGGGTGCGTGGCGCCAGATTCAGACATGATGCGCAGTATAGTCGGGCTGTAATGACGCCGAAACTGTAGCCCATGTTTGCCTTGACTCCACCTTTTAATGCCCCTCCTTCACTCGGTAACTGCCGGCTTCTACAATCCAACTAGGACTCTGAGCCTCACCTCGTCGGCGAGCTGGGTCCTTGATAGAGCGAGCTCGAGCCAGTGGGCCATTGTGTGTGCGGGGGTAACCAGTCCCCGACAGCAAGCCCCCGAGGCTCAAGTAGTGATCCCTAAGCTCGAGACGACCTTGAGTCTGATGATCTTGAGAAGGGGACGGCTCCCCGCCCGAGCTTGGAAATGCTCGAGCTTGAGCTCGGGTTCGGACCGCGTAGAGGTCCATGGCGTGGTTGAGCCCAAAAATGCTCGGTCTTCGATGCGTCGGCCTTGGGCGGATAAATTGTGGGAGTTACTCGTGGCGCTTTGAATTCTGTCGCAGGAATTGCGGCGCGCCTTTTGAGGCGTAACCGGCGCCAGCTGTCGATGATCGGGCCCTTTAAATTTTATATCATTGCTTTCCTCAGAGGATTCCCCCAATCCTTTTTGCCTCGAACCTTAGCGCTCCTCCACCTTCCTAACTCCCCCTCGCAATCTTCCTTCATCGACCAAGTCCCATCCGAAGTCCATGGCCAAGTTTGGGAGAAGAACGATGACCCTAGATGTGAGACCCCCATTTTTGATAAATCAATACCAAAAATGGATACCATGTGCATACAGTACTAGTCCCATGATCAGTAGCTAGTACGCACAAATACAAATTGTTATCACAATCATACACAAACTTTATTACACAATGAAGTAAGATTACATATTATTTTTACAATACCAAAAGTAAAACTGCAGTGGAGACAACATTCGTAGTATGCCTTTTAACCCATTGTCCCACAGCAACCGACAGGAAAATCCTTAGAAAAGTCATCGTTAAATTCCCGTATCCTCGCATCAACGTAAGATTCGCTGGGAAATCGCCCTTCACCTAAAAATATCAATAGTGGCAAGTTGAGTACTTACGCACTCGCAAGACTTATGCAAGACCTAAAATACATGCAGCCATTTCAAAGAAAGGCTATTAAGGTTAATTTGCATAAAGTCTGGTTTTTAACATGTAAATACAGTAATAGTAGATTGTAAAACAGATTTAAGTAAAAGCAAGTAAATTCAAGTAACGTAAAGTAACATCAATATTTCACAATTGCTTAGGTATAACGACTATATCCAAAATCATTCCACCAACACAAGTGGAATATTATCAACGCATGGTAGAAACCACATTTTATGAAAATAAGCAAAACAAATTAACTATGTGATGACTTTACTAAGTGTCCATGATCATGACGCGCTAATCGATTAGTTTTACACTGCAGAGGTATACAACTTTCCCCACAAGACATGGTGACTCTTTGAGCAATCGATATTTGCACACTTCCTTTGGTGTGCCGCAGAGAGTCATGTTATAATCATACATTATTTAAACCTAACTTTGCACCAAAGACGATGACGACAAACCCATTTTGTGGAGTAAGAACTCGAGCATAGAAATGATGGAACTACCCACAATATGGCGTACATCGTTATATTGGTAGACGTTTAATCCATGATCACCTCGGTGTGGACGCCCCGTCGAGCAATTCATTAAGAAACAAATCGTACTACTCCGCCTTCCAAGTGCAAAGCTAGTTTTAAACAACTTAATAAGTTAGAGCTGTCCCATACAAAGACTTGTGGTTGTATGAATTTTCTTGGCTCGAAAACAACTCATAGTTCGGTCCTTAATCCGACACTGCAATAATCTCCACCCTATTCTACGTGCAAAACATGCACACACGGCTATTGCCAATAATTGCCCGCATCTAAACCATAGTTTTATTTCCATTTTCCAACCAAAATACCAACCACAAAAATAGTCATACCCATCTAAATGTCATAACCAAGGTATTTAACCAAGTCACAGTTTTATGTTCATTATAGCTCGGCTAAGCATGTCACTAATGTGAGTAACCCAGATTGACATTAAATATTGTCTAAGCTAATCTAGGGTTTTCAAGGATCACAATTTTCTACTTATCAGGGAAATTCTATGTAGCTACAGGTACAACTACCAGTTTCCACAATATAGCTGACTTTAATAGAATAAAGTATGCAGTACAGCAGTTAATGAAAACATTTATAAAACTGGGTTCAACATGATCAAAGGAATTTGCTTGCCTTGCTGATTTTCCTCGACTTCAACTCCCGGTCGTCGAATGTACCGTTGTTCGGGTTCTACACGTCGAAGGCTAATAGAATAAATACCAAATTTCAATGAGGCCAAAAGAAATCAGATGGAAATATTCAAATAAAATAATTTCACCAATTCAGGAATGGCTACATGCTTTATTTATTTTTCTTTTTGCAATTTAAAGATATGATTTATTTAAGCCATTATTGCATTATTTACTATCCATTTTATAACTTAAATTTTTCTTATAACACACCCTAAGTATTATTACAGATTCTGGTTCCTGAGATTACAAGAATTCTAATAAAATTTATTTTACTAAATTTGGAGGTTATTTGCAAAATTTCCATGTATGACATATTCCTAACTCTTTGTTTGAAATCAAAATCAAATTTCAAATAAAATTCAATTCTGAAATATTTTTGCATATTCTGAATCTACTGGATTTTAGATGAATTTAGAAATTTATTTCATCAAATTTTGTTAAGTGATTCAAAAGCTATGGCTAAATGAATATCTAGGTTTTGATTAAATACTAAAATCAGAAAATTGCCAAAATGGAAAGTACGCTGCGCTGAAAACGCGCTTTCCATTTCGGCGGAACCGCGCTTGAGGCGCCGACAAATGGGGTCCACGTCGTCGTCCAGTAGCGTGCATGGCCGACGCTGCTGGGTTCAGGATCGCTGCGCTGGCCGACAAAGGGTCCGCATGTCGTGGCGCAGACCAACAAGACGCGGCCGACAGTCGGGCCCGCTTGGCGGTGACCAGAGCAGGCCGCAAGCTCAAACTCGCCGGCGGCGAACCGAGCCGAGCGATGGAATCGATTCCACTCCGAAGCCAGGCGATCCCGCGAACTCGAGTGGACGGTCGCCGCGGCGGTCCGAGGCGGCCGGAAGGCGATTCCACCGGCGAGGGGCGGCGGCTCTGGCGGAGTTCGCCGACGGCGGAGCAGCCCTCCGGGTGGAATGGGTTCCACTCGAGGTTCAGGCATCCGTCGACACTTTGGTGGCGGCGCGGTGGCTCGAGGGCTCGCAGCCGCATGCCACCATGCGAGGGCGGCGGCAATGGCCGAGCGGCGGCGATGCAAAACCAGAGCTAACCAAGCTTCATTTTCACTTGATGAGCACTGCGACTCAAGGAACCGGGCCCATCAATCGCTTTGAAGAATGAATGAAGGAGGAAGGTTTCACCGCATGCGGTGGCGGCGGAAGAAAAACACGCGAGGAGCTCGCGGGGAAGAATGAGTTTCGTACGAGGGGCTCGGGATGGACTTCAGGAGGCACGAGGAAGCTTCAGCGAAACGGATTGGGACGAAATGGTGGAGTGGAAAATATGGTGTTTGGCCCTCTTTGCGTTTTCACGGAATTGGGGACGATGACCAAAGCAACGGCGGAATGGGTTGCACGAGGAGCTAGCTGGGTCGGCGGCGACGCGAGGAGGGGTTTTTATATGGGCTCAAAGGCGGTTTGGCGCGGCGGTCTTGCGAAGAACCGAGAGACGCCGTCTCTGCGCGAGAGAGCGGGGAGGGGAGAAGAACGCGCCGAGTCGCTGACGCGTGGGGCGAGGTGGCAGCGACTGTTGGCTGAGCTGGCTCACCGACAGCCCGGCCCACACGCCGAGAGAGAAAAAGGAAGTCCGCGAAGCCTCAGACCGAACGGAGTTTCAACGGGTTTTCAACGTTCAAACGGGCACGAAAATTTATGAAATTTTACCATAGGTCGGCAAGGATATTACCAGCCTCCTGAAAAATTTTCGACATTTTATGATGCATGATGATTTTTATAAAATTCTGACATTGCAACAGTTACTGCATTGCCTATTCTGTTTTTATTTTAATTTGCGATTTAAATGAAGTTATTATTTTACAAAACTTTTATGATGATTTAAAATGACATTTTACACCTTCTGTAAAAATTACAGATTTTAATTATTATTATTTAATTTTTAAAAATTCTGACATTACTGTTTTCCAGATTATTTATTCACTGTTTTCGAATTTTTAAAATTATAAAATGATTTAGTAAATTCTTAATGTTTTTACAGGAGGTTGATACTGTTTTTATGTCGGCAAGATAAAAATTTTGGGTCAGGATGATCTACAGATATTTTTACCAAATTGTTTTACCATTTTACCCTGAGATTTTTACCCATGATTATCTTTGATTAATTAATATTTTTATAAATCCAGGTTACCCACCGCCTTAAGCAAGCTGAGGGGAGCCCTCAGATATTTTTGGAAGTTTTGGTAAATTTTTGTTGGATTGACATTTTTACTTTTTACCATTTTCTATTTATTATATTCTTTATTTCACATTCTTGCATCAAAAAAAAGCCAAACAAATATTCAGAAAATCCATGAAATTCAGAAATTTCGAAAATAATACACAAAAGATTTTTATTTCATTTTTATTTATTATTTTGATTTTTGAGGCTGTTACAGATCTACCCTCCTTACAGAAATCTCGTCCCCGAGATTTGGAGATGACTAGAAGAAATTGGGAACTCTTCGCGAAGGTGATCTTCTCTTTCCTGTGGCTTCGCCTTGAGATGATTGCTCCATTGAACCTTCAACATCTTGATGATTTTAGTTCTTGTCCGCGCCACTTCTTCCAAGATACTGACCGATGCTCCCGATATGACAGATCTGGTCAAGATCTATCCTTCCAAATCACGAGGCCTGAGGGAACACTGAGACATTTCTTAAGTCGAGATACATGGAAGACGTTATGAACGCCGATAGTTGAGGTGGCAATTTAACCGATATGCCATCTCACCCATCTTTCCAATGATCCAAACGGTCCAATGAATCGAGGAGCCAACTTCCCACGGACTTGAAATCGATTTAATTCCACGAAGAGGCGAGACTTTGAGATAGACATGGTCACCAATTTGGAATCGAGTTCACGACGACGATTGTCGCAGAATCTTCCGACGAGATCGAGCCTCTTTCAATCGACTTCTAATCATGTCCACTGCTCTTGAGCTTCTTGAATAAGATCTCGGGCCAAGAATTTTCTTTCTCCAACCTCGGACTGTAAAAGAGGGTTCGACATTTTCTTCCATACGCGCTTCAAAAGGCGATACTTGCGCATGGATTGGAAATCGTTATTATAAGAGAATTCGCTAAGGCCAAACTTTTCTCCCAATTAGAGCCGTATGACAAGACACGTGCTCTTAACATGTCTTCCAAAATCTGATTGGTCCTTTCCGCTTGTCCATCTGTTCGAGGATGATAAGTCAGATCAAATTCACTTAGTACCCGTAAGACGGTGCAAACTTTCCCGTAAACGAAGTAAACCGGGAACCTCGATCGTAAACAATTGTCTTGGGACGCCATGAAGACGGACAATATTCTCCGATACAACTCGCAAGCTTATCTCCGTAATGAGTAGTCTTGACCGAATAAAGTGAGCCACTTTAGTCGACGATCAACGATTACCCAGATGGAATCATGCCCTTTTCTCGTTCTTGGCAAACCAAGAATAAAATCCATGTCGACGTCTTCCCACTTCCACTGAATCTTTAAAGGTCGCAGGTCCCGCGGACGTTGATGCTCGGCTTTGACACGACGACACACATCATGATTGCAACATATGCAATGACATCCTTTTCAAACCGGCCACCAATATTCCCGCCGAAGGTCTTGATACATCTTTGTACTCCTGTGGTGAATTGAGAGGAGACTCATGGGCTTCTTTAAGAATTAACTCTTTTAATTCGGATCATCGTGAACATATATTCGATTTTCGAACATAAGCACTTCATCCGAACTTTCACGAATTTAGATTCCTTTCCTTGCTTCAACTCTTCACGGATTTTAATAATGGCTTCATCTTTGAGTCGAGCAGATTTAATCGGGATTTAAGGGTTGGTTGCACCACTAGGGCGCCAAATAACCTTTTTCGACAACTCCCAAATTAAGCTTTTGGAAATCTTTTACCGATCGAATTGATCGGTCAAAGATGAAACAGTAAAGGCAATGAAGTTTTTTACTCGAGCATCACCACGACATTGGCTTTACCAGATGGTATTGAATACTAAGGTCGTAATCTTTTATCAACTCTAGCCACCTTCGTTGTCTTAAATTTAGATCAGTGGGTGAAGAAATATTTCGACTCTTATGATCCGTGAATACACCGCATTTGTTTCCAATCGTAATGACGCCAAATTTTTAAAGCGCACTACCGCAGCTAATTCCGCATCATGAGTCTGATAATTGAGCTCATGAGGTCGCAATCGACGGAAGCGTAAGCTACGACTTTTCCTTCTTGCATAAGCACACACCCAAGCCCATTCTTTGAAGCATCACAATAAACATCAAAGCTTTTATGGACATCGGGTAACACTAGCACAGGAGCTGTTGTTAACCTTTTCTTTAATTCCCGAAAGCTTCCTTCGCATTCAGGTGTCCACTCAAACTTCTTTTCTTTCTTGAGAAGTCGGGTCAAAGGACGAGCGATTTTAGAAAAGTTCTCGATAAAGCGCGATAATATCCCGCTGCATCGAGAAAACTTCGAATTTTCGGAACGGATTGAGGAGCTTCCCAGTCTAAAACAGCCTTGACTTTACTGGGATCAACGGAAATACCACCTTTAGAAAGAATATGACCAAGGAAAGCAACTTCTTTTAGCCAAAATTCGCACTTCTCGAATTTGGCATAAAGCTTATGCTCTCGAAGCTTTTCAAGAACCTTACGCAAATGATGCGCATGATCTTCTTCGGATTTTGAATAGACGAGGATATCGTCAATAAACACCACTACGAACTTATCTAAATACTCCATGAAGACTTTATTCATGAGACACATGAAATTAGCAGGAGCATTTGTAAGTCCGAAAGACATCACAGTATATTCATATAAACCATAACGAGTGGTGAAAGCAGTTTTAGGAATATCTTCTCGTCTGATCTTCAACTGATAGTACCCATGTCTTAAATCAATTTTTGAAAAGATTTGGGCACCGGTCAATTGATCGAACTGATCATCGATACGAGGCAAAGGATATTTATTCTTAATTGTGACATCATTCAATGCACGATAGTCCACGACATGCGTATTCCACCGCCCTTTTAGGCACAAAAAGAATCGACTACCCCAAGGAGAAGAGCTAGGTCGAATAAAGCCTTTTCTTAATCGCTCTTGAATTTGATTCTTTAGTTCAACTAACTCATCCGGGGCATTCGATAAGGACGCTTGGATATAGGCGCTGTCCCTGTGGACAAGATTTATGACAAATTCTAGGTCCCTATCCGAAGGCAGCCTGCAACTCATCCGAAAACATCAGAAATTCGAAACAATTGAATCGCTAAGATCTTTTATTATGGTGAACAAAGAGAAGCTTGAGAGTTTGAAGAACTTTGGATGGAAGAAAATAAACCGAATTCCTTCAAGGCTAACCAAAGAAATGGATCGATTGGCACGATCTATGCAGCCTTTAAACTTAGACAACCAATCCATACCAAGGATTACCTCTAACCCGAAGTTTCTATAAGGATAAGGTCACAGAAACATAACTCCATTTATTTCAATGCTAACCTTAGGACAAAACTTAATTGAATTCATGATGAACCCGAGAATAGATTATCATTTTGGCGAGAGAGGAGATCAATTTCTAAATTATTTCGTCAAGAAATTTCTTAGAAATAAACGAGTGCGATGCTCCAGAATCAAATAATACCAAAGTAGGTACTGAGTGCACAGGAAACATACCCAGTACCACATCTGGCGCTTCACTTGCTTCTTCAGCGGTCACATGATGAAGGCGATCGCTACTCGTGACCGCGATTAAGAGTCGCAGCAGCTTGACAACCTGAGAATTCCTAGCTCTCAAGGTCGACTGGGGTCTCTCAACTCCCCGCGACGCATCGCCGACCGACGCTTGACCTCTTTTAGGCGCGCATTTGCATAATGCCCACGCTCTTTACAATGATAGCAGTCACACCAATCGCTTGATTCTCAACTCCGAAGTCTTCCTTCGTTGCCGCCGAGGGACGAGCGTAAGGTCTTGGGGCCGGGTGCTCGACCTTGACGCCTCTGCCGGGCCGACGAGGCAGGAGGTCGAACATTGGTCGACCGACCAACACGCTGCCTCGGCAAATTCGGGGCCGCACTTTCCGCGCCATCCACTTCCTCTTCGACTTTCCATAACATCACGTGAACTATACTCGCAATTATAGCCTTATTCACGAGTGATTGGAAATCATAGAAGTCGTGAATGGCAAGAAGATGCTTAACTTCATTGTTCGATTGTCCCGGAAATGCTCAATTTTTCGGCCTCGAATCGACTTCGATGACGATAGCGAGCAAGGTAATTAAAGCGGTGAAGATATTCCATTACGGACATATTTCCTTGACGCAGTCAAGAAATTCCCGCTTTTAAATTCACCAAGCTCGAGGGAATATGCGCCTTCCTAAAGGCTTCTTGAAAACATCCCAAGTAATCTCTTGACCTTGGGGCCTTGCCGCTGAAAATTTTCCCACCAAATCGCAGCTGCTCCTCGGAGTTGGTACGATGCATAAAGAACCTTCTCATGATCATTGCATTGAGCAATGGCCAACTTACTTCCAATAGCTCAGAACCAATCATCGGCCTGTGGATCCGATGAAGAAGAAAAGGTTGGAGGCCGAGTCTTCAAGAATTCTCCCAACTTGGACTGATGAGGGGTTTCACCAAAACTAGGCCTAGAACTTGAAGCACCAAGGTTATTCACACCTTGCACCAACCGCCAAGCAACAGGTATTCGCTCGCGACTCTGTTCTATCATCGCAAGCACTTGAGCCATGGTTGGCGGCCACGCAATCGCCCCTCCGAACTTCTTCATCTTGAACTTGAGGAGGCGGCGAATCCCGACGGCTTGAACGACGCAACGAAGATCCTCGAATTGCCGATGGATGGATCGATTGGGTCGGGCCGAGTGGCAAGTCACTCGCCGAGGGTGAGTTTCCGGTCTCTCACTCCCGTAATCTCATCCAGAGATCGTAGCGAGCATCCGAACAAGGTTATTAATGAATTAATGATAAGATCCGATTTAATTTTAATCTTAATTGTTACCAAATGTTTTAAAAGCATAGCTTAATTATTATTATTATGGATCACAACGTCGTAAAAATATTAACTACAAGTTAAATATTTACAGTAGGAACCAAAAGCACACAAAACAATATAAAGCAAGAACTTTATTTCAACTTCATAATATTCACAACCAAAACATAGCATTTATTTTTGACGTTACTACATAAAAGGGGCACAACCAAAACTTCCTCTAATACTACTCATTATCTAGCAACTCACGGATCGCTACTATCCCTACGACTAGAACTCTCTGCATCGGGAGGATAAGGGTCTCTCGACAATGATGCTCCCGCGGCCTCCGAGGGCGCCATGAGGAAAACTATGGGGTCTACTCGATGTTCGGCAACCTAGGGCGACTCCTATCATCGACATCCTCGCCTGGCGACACCTAGGTGGTACTGGGGTGTCGTCGGGCGCAGTGTCCGAGGAAATTGCCCGAATCGAGCGAGGACAATACCTCCGCGACACACGGGCGATGGCATTCTCTAGAATGCTATACTACGACGCCTCCCTCAGATTCGCCATCGCTCGACGGCAACATCGTCGAGGCATTTATGAATTCCACTTGGTTACGTAAAGTGGGATTTTGTAACTTGCTGGCATCCATATAGCTATTCTCCCACTTGGTGGCCTAGATGGAATCCTCCTATATACCACCGCCAGCCTGTAAAATATGGCGCAAACCGACAACGGCCATATAGGCGCTTCACTCATGGCCATCATGAGAGAAGATCCAGACCTCAAAAGACAAAAACTCTTCACTGCCCTCATCTCGGGTAGGGATATCCACTTAGCTATGTATTCCATGTAAATGTAACTAATCGCCACGTGGAATACTATATATCGTGGATTTTCGTGAAAATGGGCTAATTTAGCAAACGAGCAAGAATTCCCGCCATGCCGTAATTCTCCTATTAGTGGAAGTGTAACATGGGGTATATCCATTATCGCACATTTAACAAGGAATTAGCATTCTGATTAAATGTAAGACAAGAAAGTAATTTTTGGAGGAAAAGATTCTAGTAGAAATTTAAAAAGCAGAAAAGAGTTATTAATGTGTATACGCATAATCCAAAAAGAAGTTTCATGCATATAAAGAATAGACAGTAAGATGTCCTAATTCAAAATTTTAGTTTGTTTGAAACCTAATGTCAAGTTTTAGGTCTTTATTATTCCCTGACTACCCTAGGTTTCCTACAACAAGATGGCTCGATACTAACTTAGAGGCCCCATTTTTGATAAATCAATACCAAAAATGGATACCATGTGCATACAAGATTAGTCCCATGATCAAGAGCTAGTACGCACAAATACAAATTGTTATCACAAATATACACAAACTTTATTACACAATGAAGTAAGATTACATATTATTTTTACAATACCAAAAGTAAAACTCAAGTGGAGACAACATTCTGTAGTATGCCTTTTAACCCATTGTCCCACAGCAACCGACAGGAAAATCCTTAGAAAAGTCATCGTTAAATTCCCGTATCCTCGCATCAACGTAAGATTCGCTGGAAATCTGCCTTCACCTAAAAATATCAACGTTGGCAAGTTGAGTACTTACGCACTCGCAAGACTTATGCAAGACCTAAAATACATGCAGCCATTTCAAAGAAAGGCTATTAAGGTTAATTTGCATAAAGTCGGTTTTTAACATGTAAATACGTAATAGTAGATTGTAAAGCAGATTTAAGTAAAAGCAAGTAAATTTCAAGTAACGTAAAGTAACATCAATATTTCACAATTGCTTAGGTATAACGACTATATCCAAAATCATTCCACCAACACAAGTGGAATATTATCAACGCATGGTAGAAACCACATTTTATGAAAATAAGCAAACAAATTAACTATGTGATGACTTTACAAGTGTCCATGATCATGACGCGCTAATCGATTAGTTTTACACTGCAGAGGTATACAAACTTTCCCCACAAGACATGGTGACTCTTTGAGCAATCGATATTTGCACACTTCCTTTGGTGTGCCGCAGAGAGTCATGTTATAATCTGTTACATTATTTAAACCTAACTTTGCACCAAAGACGATGACGACAAACCCATTTTGTGGAGTAAGAACTCGAGCATAGAAATGATGGAACTACCCACAATATGGCGTACATCGTTATATTGGTAGACGTTTAATCCATGATCACCTCGGTGTGGACGCCCCGTCGAGCAATTCATTAAGAAACAGCTCGCACTACTCCGCCTTCCAAGTGCAAAGCTAGTTTTAAACAACTTAATAAGTTAGAGCTGTCCCATACCAAAGACTTGTGGTTGTATGAATTTTCTTGGCCCGAAAACAACTCATAGTTCGGTCCTTAATCCGACACTGCAATAATCTCCACCCTATTCTACGTGCAAAACATGCACACACGGCTATTGCCAATAATTGCCCGCATCTAAACCATAGTTTTATTTCCATTTTCCAACCAAAATACCAACCACAAAAATAGTCATACCCATCTAAATGTCATAACCAAGGTATTTAACCAAGTCACGCTTTATGTTCATTATAGCTCTGGCTAAGCATGTCACTAATGTGAGTAACCCAGATTGACATTAAATATTGTCTAAGCTAATCTAGGGTTTTCAAGGATCACAATTTTCTACTTATCAAGGAAATTCTATGTAGCTACAGTACAACTACCAGCTTCCACAATATAGTCGACTTTAATAGAATAAAGTATGCAAGATCAATGCAGATTAATGAAAACATTTATAAAACTGGGTTCAACATGATCAAAGGAATTTGCTTGCCTTGCTGATTTTCCTCGACTTCAACTCCCGGTCGTCGAATGTACCGGTTCGCTCGGGTTCTACACGTCGAAGGCTTACATAGAATAAATACCAAATTTCAATGAGGCCAAAAAGAAATCAGATGGAAATATTCAAATAAAATAATTTCACCAATTCAGGAATGGCTACATGCTTTATTTATTTTTCTTTTGCAATTTAAAGATATGATTTATTTAAGCCATTATTGCATTATTTACTATCCATTTTATAACTTAAATTTTTCTTATAACACACCCTAAGTATTATTACAGATTCTGGTTCCTGAGATTACAAGAATTCTAATAAAATTTATTTTACTAAATTTGGAGGTTATTTGCAAAATTTCCATGTATGACATATTCCTAACTCTTTGTTTGAAATCAAATTCAAATTTCAAATAAAATTCAATTCTGAAATATTTTTGCATATTCTGAATCTACTGGATTTTAGATGAATTTAGAAATTTATTTCATCAAATTTTGTTAAGTGATTCAAAAGCTATGGCTAAATGAATATCTAGGTTTTGATTAAATACTAAAATCGAAAATTGCCAAAATGGAAAGTACGCTTCGCTGAAAACGCGCTTTCCATTTCGGCGAACCGCGCTTGAGGCGCCGACAAATGGGGTCCACCTCGGCTCGTCCATGAAGCTTGCTGCTGGCCGACGCTGGGCTCACATGGATCGGCTGCTGCTACGGCCGACAAAGCGGGTCCGCATGTCACGGCCTAAGGCACCTCAACAGACGCGGCCGACAGTCGGGCCCGCTTGGCGGTGACCGAGCAGGTCGCGGCTTCAAACTCGCGGTGGCGAATCGGAGCCGAGCGATGGAATCGATTCCACTCCGAAGCCAGCCAAGATCCGCGCGAACTCAGTGGACGGTCGCGCTGGCGGCCCGAGGCGGCCGGAAGGCGATTCCACCGGCGAGGGGCGGCGGCGGCTCGCGGAGTTCGCCGACGGCGAGCGAGCCTCCGGTGGAATGGGTTCCACTGAGGTTCAGGCATCCGCGCGACACTTTGGTGGCGGCGCGGTGGTTCGAGGGCTCTGAATGCATGCCACCGCGGCGAGGGCGGCGCGCAATGGCCGAGCAATGGCGATGCAAAACCGAGCTAACCAAGCTTCATTTTCACTTGATGAGCACTGCGCGACTCAAGGAACCGCCCATCAATCGCTTTGAAGAATGAATGAAGGAGGAAGGTTTCACCGTGCGCGTGGCGGCGGAAGAAAACACGGCGGAGGAGCTCGCCGGGAAGAATGAGTTTTACGGGGCTCTGGATGGACTTCGGGAGGCACGAGGAAGCTTCAGCAAACGGATTGGGACGAAATGGATCGAGTGGAAAATATGGTGTTTGGCCCTCTTTGCGGTTTTCGCCGAATTGGGGACGGCGACCAAAGCAACGGCGGAATGGGTTGCACGAGGAGCTAGCTGGGTCGGCGCGACGCGAGGAGGGGTTTTATATGGGCTCAAAGGCGGTTTAGCGCGGCGGCGCGAAGAACCGAGAGACGCGTCTCTCGCGCGAGAGAGCGGGAGAGGGGAGAAGAATGCGCCGGGTCGCTGACGCGTGGGGCGAGGTGGCAGCGACTGTTGGCTGAGCTGGCTCACCGACAGCCCGGCCCACACGTCGAGAGAGAGAAAAGGAAGTCAGCGAAGCCTCAGGACCGAACGGAGTTTCAACGGGTTTTCAACGTTCAAACGGGCACGAAAATTTATGAAATTTTTACCATAGGTCGGCAAGGATATTACCAGCCTCCTGAAAAATTTTCGACATTTTATGATGCATGATGATTTTTATAAAATTCTGACATTGCAACAGTTACTGCATTGCCTATTCTGTTTTTATTTTAATTTGCGATTTAAATGAAGTTATTATTTTACAAAACTTTTATGATGATTTAAAATGACATTCTACACCTTCTGTAAAATTACAGATTTTAATTATTATTATTTAATTTTTAAAAATTTGACATTAATGTTTTCCAGATTATTTATTCACTGTTTTCGAATTTTTAAAATTATAAAATGATTTAGTAAATTCTTAATGTTTTTACAGGAGGTTGATACTGTTTTGATGTCGGCAAGATAAAAATTTTGGGTCTGGATGATCTACAGATATTTTTACCAAATTGTTTTACCATTTTACCCTGAGATTGTTACCCATGATTATCTTTGATTAATTAATATTTTTATAAATCCAGGTTACCCACTGCCTTAAGCAAGCTGAGGGGAGCCTCAGATATTTTTGGAAGTTTTGGTAAATTTTTGTTGGATTGACATTTTTACTTTTTACCATTTTCTATTTATTATATTCTTTATTTCACATTCTTGCATTAAAGAAAAGCCAAACAAATATTCAGAAAATCCATGAAATTCAGAAATTTCGAAAATAATACACAAAAGATTTTTATTTCATTTTTATTTATTATTTTGATTTTTGAGGCTGTTACACTAGAGCGGATGAAGGAGCTCGAGATGCTGGGGATGCTAGACCCGACGACATGGCGGCTGCTGGGTGATGAGGTGGAGCCGCAACCCCGAGCGGATGAGCTCGTCAGCACCAAGCAGTACATGCTCTTCGGGCTGAAGACGCCGGAGAGCGACTTCATGGCGGCGGTTCTCGTGCAATGCGAGATCGATTTGGTCAACCTGGTGCCCAACTCTATCCTCCTCCTTTCCATCTTTTCACACCTGTGCGAGGGGTTCCTGGGAATCCTTCCAACCGCTTCGCTCTTCTTTCGCTTCTATTCCCTGTTTCGCACCACGAAGGACCCCGTGGTCGGGTGTCTACTGGGCTACGGACGGGGCTTCCTTGCTCCTAGCCCCAGATCCACGCTCGAGACTTCCTTGGTCCATGGACCGAGAGGTGGTTCTACCTGAAGAGGGGAGAGGGCGGCGCGCCGCTGCTCAACTAACTCCCGCCGACGGCAAGCGCTGCACTTCGACCCGATGACCTGGCGACAAACCAGGAGGCCGTCGTAGCCATCCACATCTGCTCGACGTGCGGTCTCACCGGCCAGGCCATTGCCTACGACTTCTTGCAGAGCCGGGTGTTCCCTCTGCGAAAAGAGGGTGCATCCATTCTTCGAGATCAAGGGGGAAGATGACCTCACCCGAAGGTCCAAGCGGTAAGCACTCTCGAGCTAGAAAACATTCGAGTCGGCTGAGATCTCATTGATAGCTCCATCTTCCTCAGTAGCCTTGTCGGAGACCTGGCTATCGGCGAGGATGTTCGATATGTTCGGGAAAGTGGCGTTCAACTATACCACGGACGACCTTGTTCCCAATAACGTGTTGAAGCGGAGCAGTGAGGTAACGCATCTCTTGTCAAGGTCGAGCTCGGGAGTGCTCAAGCTCATACTGACCTCTGCTCGTGATTGCAGGGCAATAGGGAGCTCTTGGATATGGCGAGGCGAATACTGTCGCTACCTGGAGTGAACAAAGACAAGAAGGCAGGCAAGAGGCCAGCCCCTAACGCCCCGATTAGCGGCGCCCCGAAGAAGCAGCACGTCGAGTGGGGCCGCACAGTGGTAAGCCGTCTCGGTCGAGCCCAGAAATGCTCGAGCTTGGTCTTCCAATTTTAGCCGTCCCTGACCTCCCCTCATCTCTTGCAGCAACAAAGGGCAGTGGCCACCGCAAGGACCTTGGGCACGGAAGCGGCACCGAAGCCCCCATCGCTGGGTGTTGGAGCAACTGCTGCGACGGAGGCAGGGCACCAAGAATCCCAACGTCTCTCCACGAGACGAAGGCCTATGGTCCAGGTACGCGCGATTCTTGTCTCCTTTAGGTCGTAGCGTAGGCTCCTTCCTTTCCTTTGCTTAGCAATTTTCCCCACCATAGACCTCGAGTGCTCGCTAGCGCTCATCGCGTCATCGGGAGTGTCTCAATCGCTTTGAGCGCCGTAACACCCGGGTTGCGACGGCGGTAGCATCTGGTCGTCGGCGACCATTGAGCATGGTCATTGTCCACGGCGAGTCTGAGGACGGGGACGACTTCCTTCTGGTCAGCCGCCCTCGCCCGCGGCAGGCCCAGGCCACCGCGGCGCCTACAGGAGGAAGCCCAGCCAGCGGGTCCGAGCAAGACCCCGCCAGTATGGACGTCGAAGCCGGGGCCACCTAGACCGACGGCGACGAACCCGAGGTCGAGGCCGCTACGATCGGCGAGGTCGAGGCCTCCGGGGGCGCGGTCGAGGCACCGACCGCTGTGATCGTTTCCGATGTTCCCTTGGAAGAGCCAGGTAGGGAAGCATTTCATGTCCCCACGCATCGTAATGCATTCTCACGATCTAACCTTTCCACTGCTTTCCCCAGGGATCTTGGTCTCCGCGACCGAGCTGAGGCCCAGGCCGCCGGGGAGATCCGGGTCAAGGCTTCGACAGGTGGGGTCGAGTGTGCGTTGGAGGGGGCCAACGTGGTCGCCTCGTCTTCACCAGGAGGCCGTGCCTAAAGGGATACGGGTAGGCTACGCTAGCACACAATTAAAATTTCTACCTCATAAACCAGAAAGTCATGCAAGTAAATGATCATGGATCGTTACCACTAGACGCGCAGTGCAGCAGAAGGAAGTTGATGCAGCCCAAATCAACGAAGTGCGTGTCCTATTGCAGTAGTCGATCTTCCTCGCGCGGTGGCCGATCCTCCTCTCTCTGTGGTCGATCATCCCGATCAGTATCGCAGTAGCAGCAAACACCTCTACCAGTGTCCACACGCTCGAAAAGAACGCCGTGCGTCGGTGTGCCAGCACTAGTGTGCATGGGAAGGCTCAAGTAGAGACGGCTAGGGTTTCGGTGGCTACACCCTCTCACATATCAATTGCAACCACGAACTCCCTTTATATAACCATCCCCTCCCCTGCGGTGGAACCCTACATTAGGGCCCAACTGAAGGACAAACCCCACTTGGCCCATTAGTGACGGATCCAATCCATACCACTATATTCCAACCCCTTAAGTGTGTGACCCTGTAGGTTCATGTATATTTGGATACGACTTGGAAACACCTTTTCGATCGATAATCGACAGCGGTACCTAGCAGTACATATCGATTCCCAAATATCTATAAAGCATCGGACGAACCTACTATAATGTGATAATGTCATGTTCCCTTTGCTTCACGATATCAGATCAAGCTCAAGGTGAGAGTCATGTCATCCTATGACAGCTCGATCTCTTCACTCATACCGTAGTGGAATAATTTATCTAGATTGACTCTCAATCACATCCGGCATGGCCATACACTTACTTAATCCATCTACCTCGAGGGGCCCAGAGGTATCTCTCTGTTATATAGGAGGAGCAAATTCCACCTTGATCATTCATATACCTCAGCATGTTTCATAGTAAACCTGAAAGCTTCCTTTATAACTAACTGGTTAAAGAGTAGCGTTTGGTAGCTCCTAAGTAAACCATTACACATCTAGGAAATCAATGATGATCTCAGATCTAAGGAACATACATACACTATGCATGAGACCAACTGATGACACATAAGAATATATATAACAATTCTCGCAGTGTCTCATATGGGTCTATCGAATGCATGTTCTCTAACATGTGTCCACATTATTGATTAGATATCTCCATATCTCTACGACCCATGAAACATGGTCATCAATCAATACATGTGCTGATCTATGAAATATAATCGTCCTTTATTATGATAACCGATCAGGGATAACTTGAATAATACCAATATATGGAAAAAGTTGCACGAACAAGTCACTTACTTGTTGATTAATCCAATCGATATTTATTCAAAGGACAAACAATTATATTGTTCCATAAACATAAGGCGTGATACAATCATCTCTATGATCGCCTCAAAGGCATATCACCAACAGTCTCCCACTTGCACTTGAGTCAATCATGCAAATATCTAATACCCATGGCTCTCGTGTGCGCTTCATGTTTTGGCTATGGAAGCGGTTTTGTCAATGGATCAGATACATTTGAATCCATGTGCACCTTGCATATCTTTACATCACCTCTATCCACAATCTCTCGGATAAGGTGATAGCGCTGTTGTATGTGCTTAGACTTTTGATGCGATCTAAGCTCCTTTGCTTGCGCAATGGCACCACTATTATCACAATAGAGGTCCAATGGGCTAGAAGCATTATCAACCACACCAAGTTCAGTGATGAACTTCTTAATCCAAATAGCCTCCTTTGCAGCTTCTGAAGCCGCAATGTAACCACTTACAACGAGCCTTTCCTCACCTCCATAAACAAGGAACGCATCCTTAGTTTTTCTCAAGTACTTGAGGATGTTTTTAACTGCTATCCAATGACCTTCACCTAGATCTGACTGATATCTGCTCGTAACACTTAGAGCATACGACACATTCGGCTGTACAAATCATGGCATACATTATAGACCCAATTGCCGAAGCATATGTAATCTTACTCATCCTGTCCCGCTCATCAGTGTTTGAAGGACACTGAGTCTTGCTAAGGCTAATACCATGTGACATGGGCAAGAAACATCTCTTGGAATCTTGCATGTTGAACCTCTTCAACACCTTGTCAATGTACGTATCTTGGCATAATCCAATTAGTTTTTTTAGACCTATCTCTATAGATCTTAATTCCCAAGATATATACTGCCTCTCCTAAGTCTTTCATAGAGAAACTCTTTCTTAATGAATACTTTACAGATTCCAGCATAGGAATATCATTTTCAATCAACAATATGTCATCCACATATAATATCAAAAATACAAGTGCGCTCCCACTGGTCTTCTTATAGACGCATTGCTCTTTTTCATTTCTGACGAAGCCAAACCCTTTGACTACCTCATCAAAACGAATGTTTCAACTCCGAGATGCTTGCTTCAATCCATAAATGGATCTCTGAAGCTTGCATACATTTTCAGCATTCTGTGGATCGATAAAACCCTCAGGCTGTGTCATGTACACATCCTCACTTAGGTTTCCATTGAGGAAAGCTGTTTTGACATCCATTTGTCATATCTCATAATCAAAATATGCGGCAATAGCTAGAATTATCCGAACAGACAAGCATAGCAACGGGAGAGAAGGTTTCATCATAGTCAACACCTTAAATTTGTTTGAAACCCTTTGCCACCAATCGAGTTTTATGGATGTGAACATTTCCATCCATGTCTTTCGTAATCTTAAAAATCCATTTGCACTCTATGGTTTTTACACCATCAGGCGGATCAACCAAGTACCAAACTTGATTGTCATGCATGGATTTTATTTCGGATCTCACGGCTTCAAGCCATTTCTCAGAGTCCGGGTCCATCATTGCTTCCTCATAAGTCCTTGGCTCATTGTTATCCAACAACAATGTTTCTCCATTATCCAATGATAGAACATCATGCCCATACATTATGGGTGTTCGACGTTGTCTGCTAGACCTACGTGGGGCAGGTGTATCCTCTACAGGTTGTACAACTTCTTGTATAGCCTGTGGAGTTTTGGTGGAAACTGAAACACTTTCAAATGGTTCTCGAATCTCTTTGAGTTGCACCGTGCTCCCACTAACTCCCTTGGAAAGAAATTCTTTCTCCAAAAATACACCATTACGAGCAACAAACTCTTTGTTCTCTTCCTTTATGTAAAAACAATATCCTTTGTTTCCTTAGGATACCCCACAAAGAAGCATTTTCGTGACTTGGGCATGAGCTTATCAGACATAAAATATTTTACATATGCCTCACAGTCCCAAACTTTGAGAAAAGACAATCCGGGACGCTTTCCAGTTCATATCTCATATGGTGCCTTCTCTACTGATTTAGATGGAACCCTGTTAATAGTGAACGCGGTTGTTTCTAGAGCAAATCCCCAAAAGGACAATGACAGATCACTTTGGCTCATCATTGACCGAACCATGTCCAACAAAGTTTGGTTTCGACGTTCGGATACCCCATTCCATTGAGGCGTTCCCGGCGGTGTAAGATCGAATGAACCTCAACAATGTCCTATATGCATTTCCTTTTGTCTCACGATATTGGCCAAACCCAAGGCGAGTTGTTGTCATCCTTATATGGATGGCTCGACCACTCTTTCTCGATATCGTGACTCAGATTCCCAAATACATCGAGTTAACTCTTTGACTCGATGATTCGAGTAACTCTTTACTCGAGTAGCATGGCCATGCGTTTTTGGAATCCGACCACTCAAGAGGCCTAGAGATATCTCTCCCATTGTATGGAGGGGCAAATCCTATTTTGATTGACTACGCCTCGCAGTATGTTTTATGACAAACCCGAAAGTCATCTTTATAACTACCCAGTTACGGTGTAGCGTTTGACAACCCCTAAGTAAGCCATTACGCACCTTGAGAAAATACGATAATCTCAAGTCAAAGGATATAGCATACACATTGTATATGAGACCAACTGATGACATGAAAGAATACAACGTACTCACAGTGTCTCATAGTGGGTCGATGTCCAACACCATGTTCTCTAACATGTGTCCATATTATTGGTTTGATATCTCCATATCTATGACCCGCGAAACATGGTCATCGACCAATACATATGCAAGTCTACTCATATGTGTACTCATATGATTATCGACTAGGGACCCCCTTTTAGAATGAACATCATAAAGAAGAACACATAGTTTCACAAACAAATCACATACTTGTTAATCAATATCCATGATGCTATTCAAAGAACAATCTCATAGTTTACGAACATTTATGGAAATATAATCATCTCTATGATTGCCTCTAGGGCATATTTCCAATAATTTTCATCAGCAGGAACCTCATACGGGAGTTTCACCTTTTGCCACACTAGGAAATCCTGGGCAGTGATGTATGACTCCATCCGCAACTTCCAAAACGGAAAATCAACTCCAGAAAAAATAGAAGACTTGGTGGAATACTTGTCCATCGCCATGGCTCTTGAGACCGTTCAAGATCAATGGAAGAGTAGAACCAGCTCTGATACCAATTGAAAGATCGAGATGGCGAACAGAGAGGGGGGGGTGAATGATCGCAACTTAAAATTTTTCCCCAAAAATAATCCAAACAAGCCTGCGAGGAAAACACACAAGAGGAGCCGATCAGAGGGAGCCTTTTGTGCTGTCTAGCCGGTGCTACCTCACGGGGTCCGATAGCACCGGAGACCGATAGCATCGCAGGAAGAGCGGTAGCACAGTGCTCAAGAACAGCCTAAGAACAGTCTTAAAACCAGTATGACCTAAAAGTAAATTTCGAGGAATCTTTTGATCGGCTGGACAAAAACTCCCGAAACTTGGTAGATATGATCCTGGGTATGTCAAGAACTCATTCCAACCATCAATCACGAGGATTGACGTCAAAGTTCCGATATTTTTGCCCGGGAAGGAAGAGCATACCAAGTTTACATAAGAACCCAAGAAATCGACTCAAGGCTTGCTCGTGGGATTTTAATGATCAAGATGATCTTGGATAGCTTCCCACAAGTCACAGCAAGCAAAAGCACAAGTCTCAACTTCCACAAACGCGATTTACAAGATCATTCATTCAAGAACGCAAAAATCGGTTACTTGCAAGAAGAACGCATGGATTGCCTAGATGATTGGGATATGATCTAAAGAGAGATTCATCCATCAATCAACATCTTTGGCATAAGAATCATAAGCATTTTATATGGAGAGGAGGCAAATCCAAAAGCATGTAGAAGGAGGGGAGGCAAATCCAAATTACGTGAATGTAAGTGCGGAATTTAAGTGCGTAAAATAAATTCAAGCATAAGAGAAAATAATTTGCATTTTTGGAAGGGAGGTTTACAAAGCCTCACAACAAAGTGAGTAAAGCTCAAAGGAGCACAAAACCTCTAAAATCTTCAAGAGAAGGAAGACCACCTCTCCCCTCTATTTATACTACTCTTGGGTCACCTACCACCCTTGGATGAGTCCTTCAACCCTAGGGCACTCCATCAAGGGCTAGGATTGACCCACTAACACAGCCATGCAAGGACTAACCCAAAACCCTCCACACAAACCGTGTTTTCTTGCATGGTTTTCAAAGTGTAACATCCCGAAAAATTCAAAAATATGAAAAATGGAAAGCTTGAAATTTAGAAATGGAAATGAATAAAAATTTCGATTGGAATCAATATTTTGATTTTAAATAATATCTTTTCCTCCTTTTCTTGTGTTCTAATCTTAAAAGAAAAGAAATATTTCAATATTAAAACTATTTCTTCCAAAACAAACAAACTATAAAAATAAATTTGATATGTGATCTTTAATTTGAATTTTAAATTTTCTGAGTTTTCTAAATTATTGATTCTTCTTGAGTTTTTATATTAAAAGAAAAAGTAAAATATATTGAAATGGTAAAATGGTAAAAGTAAAAAGATAAAAACATAAAATCTGAAAAACTCATATAAAATATCAGAGCACTCCAGAACCCTAATGATGTCAGATGAGATATTCTGAATCATTAAAATAAAAGAAAATACATGATAATCATGAAATTGATATCAATCAAAGAGTACGTCAGGTTTTTGTAAAAATATTTGGAGCTTATCTAAATCCAATATTTTTACCATGCTGACATAAACTATATCCTTATCTCTGGAAAAAATATTAGAAATTAAAAGTTATATTTGAATCCTTTAAAAATTCAAAAACAGAAAGGAAATAATTCTGAAAATAGTAATGTTAGAATTATTAAAATTTAAATATCAAATATAAAACTCTGTAAATTTTATATAAGGTATATAAGTACATTTAAGATACTCATAAAACTTTTCATAAAATAATACGCTAATATTGATCCTCAATTAAATAGAAAACAGAATAATCCAAAATTGATATCATGCATTGTCAGAATTTTAATAAAATATCTACCCCTTTATTTTACCTGAAAAGTTTACTTCATCCTTATATTTATCTTTTCGACCGATGGAAAAAGTTTCACAAAATTTTGATCTAATTAGACGGCCCAGATCATACCATTATCTCGTCCTGTCCAGAGACTACATTTGAGACTGCTCCTTTTACTCACCTACAGGTGGGCCTGACCTGCAGCACTGCTGCCTTTCTTCTTCCTCACGAAGACAGCAAGCAGTTAGCCGTGAACTCCTCTCTGTATCTAGTCAAGCCGACCATTCTCGACCTCTCCAGCCGCAACAACCAAGCAACCACGCCGTATACGACATTTCATACTCTATCATGCCACGCCGCAGCCTCGAAAATCGTGCAACCGACCTTTCCCATGCCAGGTGCAGCCGCAACCATGGACCGGCTGTTCATACTTGGGCACCGCCATATCCACGGCTATAAAAGCCGGCCAAGTTCCTTGTTATGCACCTCATACTCCCTAGAAGCTCCCTCCACCTTGAACAAGCATCAATTGAAGCAAATTTCGTTTCTTGCTTGAAATCAGCCACTACACGATTTGCAGCGTATGTCCTTGTTCAGGCTTCCATGCTTCAATTACTTCCATTGTGAGGTTCTACATCCTCTATTGATCCAAACCGAAAGTTCAGTTGAAGTTCTTCTTTGCCGGTGAGTCGCCGCCTCAGCGCCCTGCTTCCGTCGCCGCTCGTTGCCGTGGAGCTGCCGCCTCGGGTTGTCGCAGCGCCGGCTATCGCCCCCCATGATCTCACCAAGGCCTCCTCTACCTGTCCTAGCGCTCGCCTTTGCCTTCCTACACTTGTTTCATCTCCTGCAGAAGCTTACAGAGGAGCAGCCATGGCGCGGTACTATAGATGTGCGAAGCTCTACTCTGTTTCCTCCCTGCTGTCTTTAATTGATCGGTGACCTTTGTGCACTAGTGCCTCCTCCTCCAAAATCAAGCTCCAGTTTCCCCTCAAGCCACCGACAATTCAACCATGGCCGCACCTCCCCAAAACCGAGCTAGCTCCCAGCTCAAAGCATCATTTTCCGATTGATCTGAAAGATCGAAAAAGGCGACTAGAGGGGGGTGAATAGGAGCCAAATAAAATTTTCGAATAAACTCTCTCCTTAAAATTCAAACCACCAAAAGACCAGAAAGAAACTGCACTGGTCGGGTATTTCTAGTCGGATGAATAGCACTTCGACCTATATAGGCCTGATGAACAAGACGCGAAATGAATAGTGTTCGGTGAGCAGCACTCGACCAACACCGGTCGGATGAAGACTACTCCCGACCAAGTGGTCGGATGAATACGGGTGACTTACAGAACACAGATGATCGGTACTCGACCTACGGAGGTCAAATGAACAAAGACTCGGGTGAATAGTGTTCAGTGAATAGAAAATCAAGACGATCTCAAAAATGTAAATCGATGTAACTTTTGATCGGCTGATCCAAAAAGTTGAAAATTGGTGTGCACCTCCAAGGATGTCAGAACCTATTTCAATCAACAATCGAAGGAATTAATACCAAGGTTCCGTCCTTTTTCGTTTAACAAATGCAACACCAAAACAGAGTCACGAACACAAACTTCACCCCTAACTTGTCGGTGGGAGTTGATGGTCGAAATCCTTGGATGACTCTCCACAAATCATAGCAAGTAAGTACACGAAGAAACAACCCTTCAAACAAATAGAAACACTATCCAAAACTAGGCACGTAAATTGGTTTCTTGCAAACCGAATAGAAGAGGTTGTAGATTGCCTAGATGATTGGGATATGATCTATAGAAGATTCATCCAAAGAATTTTTCATCCTTGGCAACAAGAACCGTAAGCCAATCAAGACTAAAGAACTGCAAATCACACGTTTACGCACTTTAAGAACACACAGATTTACTAACTTGCAACAAGAATGCAAGGATTGCCTAGATGATTGAAAGCACCAAGTCCAGAGAAGAGTTCATCAATCATGAATTTCAACAAAGACTCAATAGTATGTAGAAGGAGATGAGGCAAATCCAAATTACGTAAAGTAAATTGCAAGTAAGTAAATGCGGAATTTAGATAACAGAATTTAAGTGCGTAATGTAAATACGTAAGATAAATGAAACAAGAATATAAATGAAGAACATTTCATTTCTGGAAGGGAGGTTTACAAAGCCTAACAACAAAGTGGGCAAAGCTCAAATGAGCAGCAAAAACCTCAGAACCTTCAAAGAGGGGAGGCTGCCCCTACCCCTCTATTTATAGTGACTGATCAATTCCCACCTTTGGATGTCCCGCTTCAATCCTAAGCCAACATCCAAGAGCTAGGATTTGATCCTTACACCGCCACTCTCAACAACTCTCAACTACTCACGACACTTTCCTCACCTACTCACCCCCAAGGAGACACCTCTCCCCTGTCTATTCATAGCGTGCTTGAACACCTACCACCCTTGGATGAGCCTCTAAACCCTAGAGCACTCCATCAAGGGCTGAGATTTTACCCACTCACAAAGCTATGCATGGGCTCACCCAAACCCAACAACACAACGGGTTTTGCACGCTAACTCACACTAACTTGACCCGCTACTCTATCTTCCCGACCGCGATCCAACGGTCCTCCTTGATCGTGAGCAGCCCAAGTTAGCATCTCATCCATTCCTTTGTCTTCTCGGCTTGCGGCTACTCCCCTGCCTTAGTCATCTTTGGCGACACTTTGATCATCCGACCTCGGCTCTCCCGGCCTAGTCCCGATCCCCTTCGCCTCACCATGACCTAGCTCCAAAGTCTTGCAACCATCATAGACAAGAAAACCACATCACATAGCAATGTCCAACAACACATATCCATCTCAATAGACAGATATACACTACGCTGACCAGCAAAACCCCGACCACACGTGGTCTGACCACTGGTCTCCATCCCGACCACTCGAGGTCTGTTCACTGGTCTCCGACTCAAACACTCGGAGTCTCAACCACTCGGAGTCGGACGACTGGTCTCCGACCAACCAAAGATCTGACCACTCGGGGTCAGACGACTGGTCTCCGACTCAACCACAGCCCCGACCACTCGGGGTCGGACGACCCGACCACTCGAGGTCGGACGACTGGTCTCCGACCATCCAAAGCCTCGACCACTCGGGGTCGGACGACCCGACCACTCGGGGTCGGACAACTGGTCTCCAACCAGCCAAAGCCCCGACCACTCAGGTCGGACGACCCGACCACTCGAGGTCGGACGACTCGTCTCCGACCAGCCAAAGCCTCGACCACTCGGGGTCGGACGACCCGACCACTCGGGGTCGGACGACTAGTCTCCATCAGCCAAAGCCCCGACCACTCAGGTCGGACGACCCGACCACTCGAGGTCGGACGACTGGTCTCCAACCAGTAACTCAAATTGCTCTAGCTCGAAAAACAATCCAAACCAAACTCAAACTTGAGCACACCTTGCTCAAATAAAATCAAATACTCATCACAAACATGGATGGACCTCCACATGGTCCTTCATGATCACACCAGAATCGTCTTTACCAATCACCGATTAAAACCCCTCAAATCCATTTCCTTGTTCTCCTACTGAATAAGTGCCTCCACGTGAGCTCTCTTGCCGCCGGCCATGTCCTCCTTCGCGCCGCCGCCTCGGGTCACTAGAGCTCTAACTGAGATCACCTAGGACATCAACGGAGTCCTGGGGTTCCATTTCAGTGATTGTTTGAAGCTCCCTATGCTTGCTTTGCAGCCGGCCGAAGCACCTCCAAACTCCCAGCCATGACACCTACTGTAGCAGCTCTTTGCTCTGTTCGATCGTGCTGATGAGCCCCTTGCACTCACTGATTTGTGGCCCTTCATCTATCCTAAAGGTAAAAACAACAAGTAGTAGCATTTTATCTTTGCTAGTCAAACAAATAGCTAGCATCAAAACTAATCAGTCTCTTGTAGTAAGACAACAAGATTCAGATAAATGAACCTGTAGATCTACCGGACCTATAGAATCATTAATTTACTTAGTATCTATGGATCAAAAGTTAACTTAGCAAATTACTCTTAAACTCAAAGGTCAAAGTCATTAGCAAATTCAGATTAAATCTTTACTTCGAATATCAGAAGCTAACTCAAAATAATTTAAATCCTTAAACTCATATGGTTCTTGCTCTAATATATTCATACATACATACATACATACACGTCCTATACAAATCCTAATCAGAAGGTTAACTCGGCCTGAATTAATCGGTCATCGAATTCAAATACCTACACCTTAAGATTTAGGAAGCCCTAACTAGTGTAATATTTATTATGTCCTTAATCATGTATATTATCTTACCATAAGTATACCTCTGTACATGTAAGATCTTTATTTAAAACGCCCAAGGTCCAGACCACTTAATACAGTAAAAATCATTATAATCTGCATTTAATCTCAAATATAAACAAATAAAATGATATAATTATATATTAGATCATGTAGGGCTAATCTTAAATATCCCTAAGGCCAAAATCGTATTAATCAATAGAAAGATCTAATTTAAACTAAGTCCATAAAAGACTTCGTTCTTCCTGTGCATATATACTATCTCGGATAAAAGAAATGTCACGGAACCAACTTTAAAATACTCTCAGAAGCATCCCATGCTAATACCAGAAAAATGGATAAATAATCTTATAAAATACAGTCGCAAACTAAGAATTAAAACTGAACCTTTATTGTGTAAACTATAAAACTATTTAAGCATTTTCAACAGCCCGTAGAATATCTTGTCTTAATACAAATTTTATCAGGATCAGTTTAGAAATAATATTTAAGATATGTACTACCATAATCTAGAAAAATATTTCATTTTCAACTTGCTTTGCATATGAATCCGGCTAACCCAATACCCTTAAATAATATGGTCGTCGTAACCTTTAATATCATATAAGCTTTTCGGCAATAAATATAATGTCTCGTCTAAGCACTAAAATGTATGAAATCAGTTTAAAAATGTTCTTCAAAGTATATACTATCCTTTTCCGAAGAAATAATCTTATTTCATTATGTTTTGCATATAAATCGTACTAGCCAAATAACCTTAAGTAATATGATTTTTGAACTTCATATTATGAATAAACGAACTCGGAAACAATGAAGAAATCTGTAATTAAGATATTTGTATCACCAGAACCTTCTTAAAAACCATAAATAAATCCAGTAACCTAGCTCAATAAATCTAACATATTCAGAATCACTCATTTTGCAAAATCAATTAAAAAGGATTAAGTGCTATTCATTTAAAGCTTCCAGATTAATTGTCTAATATGTTAATTCTGTTAATTCAAATAATTTTAGCATCTATAATTCGAAGTTATAAATACAAAATTCATAATTTTAGCCTCTTGAGTTCGTAATTCTAGAAAAGATAATCTATAAAAGAAAACATGTTTGTTCATCATAAAAGTCATTAACAATATGAATGTATAATTAACTAAATCATAAGGTCTTGAAATCATAATTCTAACCTTAAAACATTCATGTTCTCTTTAGTGAATCTTTATTTGGTTTTCTGTTTGTTTTGTTTTTGCCCTTATTAAAGTTGGATATTTGCTATATTTCCGATTGAACAACGTGTAGAATCCGACGTCGCTACCTCCGTTGTTGTCTCCGTCAGCCGTGGCTTCGTCTTCGTCGTAAGCAATAAAATAAGTAAGGTAAACACCCCCTTTGATCATATTGATACCAGCTTTATAAATGTTTTCATTAAATATTTTAGTGTGTACTTTAATTTTATTAAAGTCTGCTATATTACGAGTATTGGTAGCTGTACCTGTAGTTATATAGAACCTCCTTGATAAGTATGAGATTGTGAACCTTGATAACCCTAGAATAACTTAGACAAGATTGATGTTGCTCGGACCGGATTTCTAACCAACCCTCAGGTATAACCTGTGCTAGTCCAGAAAAGCTAGCACACACAAAGGAAACAAATGATGACAACACATCCATATCACGAATCAAATAATATTCATTAAGCAAAAGAGTATTAGCCTTATGGCCAATTATTACAAATAAGAAGCATCATAGCTAGAGTTCAATAAGAAACAATGAAACGAATTAACAAAAGCAAGTAAGTAAGCCCATCCATTTGCCCAACAGTAATCGATCGGGTTCGCGCCCTAGCATTCCGGTCGCCTTCATCATAACCACAAGCGAGAAATCGAGAGTCGCCTTTTCCGCACACTCTTCCGTGGAAAGTTGGGGATGTTGCAAGGATGAGCACAAAATGTACTCCGCAAGTCTTGGAAACATGTTGCATGATAACTATATGCAAGGCTAAACAATTGAAGGCATAATATGGCTCTTTTAGCATAAAACAAAGTTTATCTCAGAATACCAATAGTAATTTCATAAAGCATCATTTGAACAAAATGTAAAAGCATAGTAATTGAATTTGATATGACAATTAAAGGTGTTCCATCTACCCGACTGCTCCATCCGCCAAACCATAACCCGAGAGTTCCATCTGCTCTCGGATTCCCAAACCATCATTTTCCTTTAAAACAAAACCATAAAATCTACAATGTGCAAGCGCACCTCGCCGCTCCTTGACCGTGGGCACGGCTACTTAAGTAGTTTTAACTCGCAGAGTGTGTACACTTTACCCACAAGACATGATCGACTCTTGTTGCCATGCAATTAACACACTTCCTTTGGTGTGTCGGCAGAGAGATCATGACAAGGCCTTTACAATGCACAACCCCACTATTAACCTCCCCGCTAAGGTTTCACCGTTAGGGTTCTAGCCGCAAAGATGAAGCCCCTCTTGCGCCGCCAACATCCGCACTCTCCAACCGGCGGCTAATAATGAGACGCACAAATTATTTAGCCAGTCGCACTCCATATAGACTTGTGGTTGTACGGTAGTGCTCGGTCCATGGTAACACACGCGGTCCTTAATTGACTAGGGCGAACATTCACATACCAAGGTCTCGTGCTTTCTCGCACCCGCCAAACATCCATCCGCCCTGCCTAAACCATTTCCACTTTAATTCATTTAAATCACAGCAGTAACACCAATTGCCGCAATTCCACAAATAAGTATAAACAACAATTGAAATGATTCCCATAATGGCACAATACCAAACGCTTAAGTCGACTAAGCAATTCTACCGCTCCATGCTAATCTACTGGTTATCACCAAATAAAATAGCTAGTATATATCATCTAGGTGTCAAAGGTTCGACATGATCAATACTAATGAGGGTATAACAAACCGAATTTAACTATACTCTAAAACTATGTTTAAAGTACATTGCATAAAAGTAAGCATGCATAATTTAAAACAATATAGGCATTTTGTAAAATTTGGGATCAATATGTTCAAGGAAGACTTGCCTTCACGCCTCTTCTTCGGTTCTACTCGATTGTTGATTCGATCGATCTTCGATCGCGCTGCCTACACGCTAAACGAGGCAAATAAATAAAACAATTTCAAATAAAATTCAAAAATTGAAAATAATGGTACTGGAAGATATATCTTGAATTTAGATGAATTTAGAAATTTGAATCACCGAATCGAGCTCGAACGAAGGAGAACGGGCTCGAAGATTCCTAGATCGTAAAAATCAAAAATTCAGAAGTCGACACGTGGCATCACGTGATTGGCTGGAATTTTGGAATTTCGAAAAGAATAAAAGAAAAGATTTGCCACGACACGTGGGACCCACGCTCGCCGAGACACGGCCACGGTGGATCGCGCCCACCGAGGAGGGCTCGTGACGCGGCAGACGGCCGACGTGGCAAGCCACGCGGCGGCAGAAGGGTCGACGCGCGGCCGACGCGAGGCAAGCAATGAGGCGGCCGACGCGGCGCAGCGCTGAACCGAGGCGACGCCGACGCGGCGGCACGAAGACGAGGCGGCGCGGACCGATCCGCCCGCCCACGCGCAGACGCATCCACCGCCGAGGCGACGGACAATGGAGGCAACGGCGACGTGGAGAGATCCGGGCGCTTATGGCGACGGACGGCCACGACTCGCGACGGAGCGATGGTGGCGAACGCTCGGGCGGCGGCGCGAACTCACGGAGGCGAAGAAGACAACCTCGACGGCGCACAAAAACGCTGATGAGGCGCGACGGACTAGGGCAAAAGGATGCGGGACAAGGGGAGAACGGCGGAACCAAAACCAAGGCGAGGCTCACCGAGAAAGAAGAAAACGGCGGAGACGGCCGACGGCCGCGCGACTTGGCGAGCTCGCGAAGAGGACGGGCGTCTCAGCGATGAGGAAAGGGGCGGCGGATGCGCGCGAGGAGGCGAACTCGATGGGGTCCACGAGGCTTTAAATAGCCTCGGAGGCGGCGCGCGACGGACGCCAAAACGGCGCGGAGGCGGTTAGGGTTTCGCGCGCAGCAAGGCGACGCGGCGACGTGGCAAAGATCCGAGCCGCACGCTGCGGCGCGATCGAACGGGCACGGAGGCGAAGCGGCCGGCTGGCCCATGGAAGGCGGCAGTGCCGGGAAGCGCCGAGGAGAGGAGCGAGCGGCCGAGCGAAGGGAGATGGGCCGGGAAACGGGCGGGAAAAAGGATTCGCCCGAGGAGGAATCCGAATTAAAATCATTTTCCGAATTTAAGAAATTCGAACTTCAAATAAAAGCAAATAAATTCAAATAAATATCAAATAAATTCAGAAAAATCTCCAAAATACGTAAAAATTCCTTGCAGCAGAATGAACCGAGCAAAAATGAAAATCTAATGTTTGATGGATAGATTCGCCTAATTAAATCCTTTTGTAAATAGAAAATGCATATTGTTGAAATTAATTCAAAGAAATTGCAAATGGTGAATTTTGAAATTCAAACATTCTAAAATCCAATTTTGGAATGTTACAAACCTTCCTCCTTAAAAGAAATCTCAACCCTAGATTTGGACAGACTAGGAAAAGGTTGGGGTACTCTTTCTAAGATCTTTTTCGCTCCCAAGTTGCTTCCTTTTCGTAATGGTTGCTCCAATCGACTTTGCAAAACTTGATTGTCCTGCTTCTTGTTCGCTCCGCCTCATCCAAAATTCGATCGGATACTGGTAGGTAAGATCATCCTGTAGCTCAACATTCTCAATCTGCATTTGCTCTTCTGGAACTCTGAGACACTTCTTCAGCTGTGACACATGGAACACATTGTGCACATTTGATAACTGCGGTGGCAGCTCCAACTGATAAGCCACTTGGCCACTTCTGGCTAGGATTGGGAACGGTCCAATGAATCTTGGTGCTAACTTTCCACGAACTTGAAATCGACGCAATCCTCTGAGCGGTGAGACTTTCAAGTACACATAGTCACCAGGAGCAAAGGTTAACTCTCTCCGATGATTATCGCCAGAGCTCTTCTGCCTAGACTGCGCTGTTCTCAATCTTTCTTGAATCATTTTTACTTGTTCTTCGGCCTTTTGCAACATATCAGGACCAAAGACTTGGCGATCTCCTGTTTCATTCCAACAGAGAGGTGTTCTGCACTTCCTTCCATACAAGGCTTCAAATGGCGACATCTGCAAACTTGCTTGATAACTATTGTTATATGAGAATTCTGCATAAGGTAAACTTTGATCCCAACTTGCCGCATTGGACAAGGCACAAGACCTTAACATATCTTCAAGGATTTGGTTTACTCGCCGGCTTGTCCATCCGTTCGAGGATGATAAGTCAGGTGAAATTCGTGTTGGTACCCAACGCTTCTTGCAACTTTTGCCAGAATCTTGAAGTAAATTGAGTGCCTCGATCTGATACAATTCTCTTTGGCACACCATGCAAACACACGATTCTTGACATATACAACTCTGCAAGTTGATCTCCCTGGTAAGTTGTTCTCACAGGAATGAAATGAGCAACTTTTGTCAATCGATCCACTACAACCCATATTGAATCATAACTCGACTCGTTCTCAAGTCCCGTAATGAAATCCATTCCAATTTCTTCCCACTTCCATTCGTGCACTTTTAACTACAGTAGTAATCCTGCAGGTCTTTGATGTTCACTTTAACTCACCGCATACATCACACATAGCTATATACTCTGCGATTTCCTTTCTCATCCTTGGCCACCAATATATACCACTAAGATCTTGATACATCTTAGTATTACCCTGATGAATTGAGTACGCTGACTCATGCGCCTCCTTTAATATCAATTGCTTGGTCTCTTTTTGATTCGGCACATATATACTTTTTCCAAGCCAAACGGTTCCTTCTTCATCCTCGAAAAATCCCGGGCTTTACCTTTCTTTATTCTATCTTTGATCTTAGCGACTTCTTTATCCGACTTTTGCATCTTTTGATCCGATCCTCAAAGTTGGTTGAATTTCTAAAGCAAAGAACGGAACCTTCATCCACTAATTCCAAATTCAAATAAACTCCTCGTGAAGAGCAAGTTGACCTTCTTGAATCATCAAATTATTGCAATAGCTCTTTCGCTTAAGGCATCAAGAACTACATTAGCCTTGCCGTGATGGTAATGTATTCCCACATCATAATCCTTAATTAACTCCAACCATCTTCTTTGCCTTAGGTTGAGGTCCGCTTGAGTGAAGATATACTTCAAACTCTTATGATCTGTAAAAATCTCACAACGATTCCCGATGAGATAATGCCTCCACAACTTTAGTGCATGCACAATCGCAATGCCATTTCCAAGTCATGGGTTGATAGTTTTCTCATGTGGTCGCAATTGCCGTGAGGCATATGCAACTACTTTGCCTTCTTGCATCAAAACACATCCAAGACCCTGTCTTGAAGCATCACGTAAAATCTCAAAGTTCTTCCAATATCCGTAGAAATGAGCATCAATGAGGTCACTTTTCTTTAATTCTTGGAAACTTTGCTCACAAGCTTCAAACCATTCAAACTTCTTTTTCCTTCTTTAGCAACCGGTAAGCGGTCTTGCGATCCTTGAAAATCCTTCTATGAATCTTGGTAGTAACCCGCTAAACCAAGAAAACTTCGATATCGTGCAATCGACTTGGGTTGCCTCCAATCAAGTACACCTTTCACTTTTCGTGGTCTCACCGAGACACCTCCAAAGAAATTATATGACCTAAGAAAGCAACTTCTTTCAACCAAAACTCACACTTGTTGAACTTAGCATACAAATTGATGATCTCTCGAGCTTTTCTAACACCATCCTCAAATGACCTTCATGTTCTACTTCATCTTTAGAATAGATCAGATATCATCTATGAATACCACCACAAACTTGTCTAGGTATTCCATAAACACTTTATTCATCAAGTTCATAAAATAAGCCGTGCATTGGTCGCACCAAATGACATAACTCGTGAACTCATATAATCCATATCGTAGCAAAAGTCGTCTTCTAATATCTTGTGACCTTATTTTCAATCGATGGTATCCGATCAAGATCGATCTTGGAGAAAATACATGCTCCTTTCAACTCGATCAAACAAGTCATCAATCTCGGCAACGGTACTTGTTCTTGATTGTGACTTCATTCGTGGCTCTATAATCCACGCACAAGCGCAAACTATTATCCTTCTTCTTTACAAAAGAATCGCGCTCCCCAAGGTGACGAACTTGGACGAACGATCCTTTTCTTGCAATTCCTCAACTGCTTCTTCATCTCGGCGAGTTCATTGGCCGGCATGCGTAGGGTCTCTTGAAATTGGAGCCGCATCAGGACTAGCTCTATGACGAACTCTACATCTCGATCAAAGGCATACCCGCAAATCTTCAGAAATACATCCGATATTCTTGCACCACAGCACACTTCCCAAAGTTGATTCCTTCAAACTGCTCAAAGCGCACTTCTTACTTATGACTCATCGTGCATATATTCCACTCGAATGCCTTCAATTGGTAAGGGTGATGGCTCTCATCGCACAATCTATTTGACCCTTATATCTGGTTAACCAATCCATCCCTAGGATGACATCTATTCCTTTGAATCCAAGATGATAAGATTCGCTAGGAATTCTACCCCATTGATTTTTATGGTTGCACTTGGGCATACCGAACTAGTTCTCAATTCTTTTCCGTGAGATTGAACTATCATAGGGCTCTTAAGGGTAAAGGTTTCAACCAAATTGTTCAACAAAACTCTTCGATATAAAAGAATGCGATGCTCCGTAATCAAATAATGCCGAGGCGGTATTGAGTTAACAAGGAACTTACCCAAAACCACATCCGATGCCTCCCGAGCTTCTTGGCGGTCACATGGTTGACACGCCCTCTTCCAAAAGATTGCGGAGCTCTTGGCGTCTGGGCGTTCCACGACCTTGTCCTTGCGTAGGAGCTCGCGCGGAATTGGATCCCAAGTTGAACGGCACGGGTCACTTGTCGACGCTTCGAGGACAAGCATCGCATAATGTCCCATCCGTGACAAGTGGAAACACCAATCCTCGCAGATTTGAATTCCCTTTCACGTTGACCATCGGGCGTTGTTCTCGCTGTCCTTGAGCGATTGGGCGTCCGAATTAGGAGTATGGGGTGCCTTGAACAGTGTTCTGCTGGCTTGCCGAGGTCAAAGCGCCGACGAGAACCACTCGCCCATGCCGAGCCCGAAATGCCATTCTTCTCTTGCGGGACTCTCATTGTTGGCGTTGAGCATCCTCTTGCACTAGTGCCTTGTTCACCATATGTCAAAATTTGAAAATCCAAAGCAACTAGCTGCACCTTGATGTCGTGGTCAAGTCCTCCATGAACCTCCGATTTTGGCACTTTCGGTTGCCACATCTTTCGTGCATACTCGACAATTGGGTAAACCGGTTAAGATACTCAAACACTCGTTTCCGATGCACTTATAAATTCTCTTTTCTTCATTTCAATTATGCCCGCAGCACATGAGCAAGACGGAAGGCTTCAGAGAATTCCTCCCAAGTTATAGCTTGAGCATTCGATGGGCAAGATGTAAATTATCCCACCAAGTAGCAGCTACTCCTTTTAATTGATGACTCAGAGAGAACCTTTTCACGGTCATCACACCGCGCTAATCGAGCTTTTTCTACATCTCTCAACCACCATCCGCTTCCAAGGGTTCACCCGCCCCCAGAAGGTAGGCGGTCTAGTTCTCATAAACTCTCCAAGCTTTGATTGGGGTGGCATCACCGTGCCGCGTTTGGTGCCGGGCCGCGGATTGTTTACTATATTCGAGCAAGGGCTTGCAACAATCAAGCCGCATTGTCATCATCTCCGGATATCCGAATCGGGGTTGGATGGCGGCGGCGGTGGTGGCACTTGCCGCTCTTGCCGATCTTGAACATCCTCGCCGCTCTTGTGGCTCTGCCGACCACCACCACGACCACGACCTCCAACACGACCTCCTCTACGACCAGCTCCACGACCTCTTCCTTGACCTTCCATCTGAAGCAACGGCCAGGAACGGTTAGCAATAGATGAGAGGGAAGAGCAAAAGGTGAGAAGGCTAGGGAGGTAGCCATTCCAAGACCAAACAAACTAACACTCCAAAAGAAAGATGGCTGCAACACAATGCTAGCGCAAGTGTACAACACACCCCACAAACAAGCGACAAAAATCTTGAAACACTCGAACTATACGTTGCTACACTAAAAGGGATGACCTAGAGCACTAAAAACCTATCTTATATGGTAGTCTTCTGATATACCCTTTGACGGCTTGATCTTCTGCTTCCTTGATCTGGATTCTTGCAGAAAACTCGAGGCTTTAAGAAGTTCCAAGAGATAAGATCAAATTAAAATTTTAAAATAATATTTTAGCAAAGGAAAGGAGTAAGAACCTAAGAATAAGATGAGATGAGATAATCTATTCACATTAATTCGTTGGTTTGATTTAGAAAATAATTTTGAAGTTCTTGCTAAGAAGACCAGACTAACTAGGGTTGCGACCTACAGTCGATATGGCTCTGATACCACCTCTGTCGGGACCGATTTCCAAACCAACCTCTCATGTATAACCTGTGCTAGTCCAGAAAAGCTAGCACACACAAAGGAAACAATGATGACAACACATCCATATCACGAATCAAATAATATTCATTAAGCAAAAGAGTATTAGCCTTATGGCCAATTATTACAAATAAGAAGCATCATAGCTAGAGTTCAATAAGAAACAATGAAACGAATTAACAAAAGCAAGTAAGTAAGCCCATCCATTTGCCCAACAGTAATCGATCGGGTTAGCGCCCTAGCATTCCGGTCGCCTTCATCATAACCACAAGCGTAGAAATCGTAGTCAGCTTCAGCTTCTGCACACTCTTCTGTGGAAAGTTGGGGATGTTGCAAGGGTGAGCACAAAATGTACTCCGCAAGTCTTGGAAACATGTTGCATGATAACTATATGCAAGGCTAAACAATTGAAGGCATAATATGGCTCTTTTAGCATAAAGCAAAGTTTATCTGTAAATACCAATAGTAATTTCATAAAGCATCATTTGAACAAAATGTAAAAGCATAGTAATTGAATTTGATATGACAATTAAAGGTGTTCCATCTACCGACTGGCTCCATCCGCCAAACCATAACCCGAGAGTTCCATCCGCCTCTGATTCCCAAACCATCATTTTCCTTTAAAACAAAATCATAAAATCTACAATGTGCAAGCGCATTCTACCGCCTTGACCGTGGGCACGGCTACTTAAGTAGTTTTAACTCTGCAGAGTGTGTACACTTTACCCACAAGACATGATCGACTCTTGTTGCCATGCAATTAACACACTTCCTTTGGTGTGTCGGCAGAGAGATCATGACAAGGCCTTTACAATGCACAACCCCACTATTAACCTCGCCCGCTAAGGTTTCACCCGTTAGGGTTCTAGCCGCCAAAGATGTAAGCCCACTCTTGCGCCGCCAACATCCGCACTCTCCAATCGGGCGGCTAATAATGAGACGCACAAATTATTTAGCCAGTCGTACCCATATAGACTTGTGGTTGTACGGTAGTGCTCGGTCCATGGTAACACACGCTCGGTCCTTAATTGACTAGGGCGAACATTCACATACCAAGGTCTCGTGCTTTCGCACCCGCCAAACATCCATCCGCCTGCCTAAACCATTTCCACTTTAATTCATTTAAATCACAGCAGTAACACCAATTGCCGCAATTCCACAAATAAGTATAAACAACAATTGAAATGATTCCCATAATGGCACAATACCAAACGCTTAAGCCGACTAAGCAATTCTACCGCTCCATGCTAATCTACTGGTTATCACCAAATAAAATAGCTAGTATATATCATCTAGGTGTCAAAGGTTCGACATGATCAATACCAATGAGGGTATAACAAATCGAATTTAACTATACTCTAAAACTATGTTTAAAGTACATTGCATAAAAGTAAGCATGCATAATTTAAAACAATATAGGCATTTTGTAAAATTTGGGATCAATATGTTCAAGAAAGACTTGCCTTCGCGCCTCTTGCTGGTTCTACTCGATTGTTGATTCGATCGATCTTCGATCGCGCTGCCTACACGTAAACGAGGCAAATAAATAAAACAATTTCAAATAAAATTCAAAAATTGAAAATAATGGTACTGGAAGATAGATCTTGAATTTAGATGAATTTAGAAATTTGAATCACTGGAATCGAGCTCGAACGAAGGAGAACGGGCTCTCGAAGATTCCTGATCGGAAAATCGAAAAATTCGAAAGTCGACACGTGGCATCACGTGATTGGCTGGAATTTTGGAATTTCTGGAAAAGAATAAAAGAAAAGATTTGCCATCGACATCGGGACCCACGCGTCGAGACACGGCCACGGTGGATCGCGCCCACCTAGGAGGGCTCGGGTGACGCGGCAGACGGCCGACGCGGCAAGCCACGCGGCGGCAGGGTCGACGCGGCGGCCGACGAGGCAACCAACGAGGCGGCCGACGCGCGCAGCGCTGAATCGAGGCGACACACGCGGCGTTGGCACGAAGACGAGGCGGCGGCGCGACCGATCCGCCCGTCCACGCTGCACGCATCCACCGGCCGAGGCAGACGGATAAGCGGGAGGCAACGGCGACGTGGAGAGATCTGGGCGCTGCGGGCGACGGACGCCACGACCGCGACGGAGCGATGGCGGCGAACGGCTCGGCGGCGGCGAACTTCGCGGAGGCGAAGAAGACAGCTCGGCAGCGCACAAAACGCGGCGAGGCGCGACGGACTAGGGGCAAAAGGATGCGGGACAAAGGGAGAACGGCGGAACCAAAACCAAGGCGAGGCTCACCGAGAAAGAAGAAAACGGCGGAGACGGCCGACGGCGGCGCGACTTCGGCGAGCTCGCGGAAGAGGACGGCGGCGTCTCAGCGACGAGAAAGGGGCGGCGGATGCGCGCGAGGAGGCGAACTCTGGATGGGGTCCACGAGGCTTTAAATAGCCTCGGAGGCGGCGCAAGACGGACGAAAACGGCGCGCGAGGCGGTTAGGGTTTCGGGGCGCAGCAGCGACGCGGCGACGTGGCAAAGATCCGAGCCGCACGCTGCGGGCGCAGATCGAACGAGCGCGGAGGCGAAGCGGCCGGGCTGGCATGGGAAGGCAGCGAAGCGGCCGAGGGAGAGGAGCGGGAGCGGGTCGAGCGAAGGAGATGGGAAGGGAAAACGGGCCGGGGAAAAGGATTCGCCCGAGGAGGAATCAGAATAAAAATCATTTTCCGAATTTAAGAAATTCCGAACTTCAAATAAAAGCAAATAAATTCAAATAAATATCAAATAAATTCGAAAAATCTCCAAAATACAGAAAAATTCCTTGCAGTAATGAACCGAGCAAAACTGAAAATCTAATGTTTGATGGATAGATTAGCCTAATTAAATCCTTTTGTAAATAGAAAATGCATATTAAGCTGAAATTAATTCAAAGAAATTGCAAATGGTGAATTTTGAAATTCAAATATTCTAAAATCCAATTTTTGGAATGTTACAGATGTCAATTTGGGTTAATCACACCTAGTGTTATGCTTAGCCATGCTTAAAGCAACATAAAACCTTTACATGATTAAAAATGATGGATATGACATTTAATGGGTATGACCTTTCCTATGGTTGGTATTTTGGATGGAAAAAATAAAAATAAAACTATGGTTTAGATGTGGGCAATTATTGGCAATAGTCAGGAGTGCATATCTTTGTACGTAGTGTAGGGTGGAGATTATTGCCCATGTCGAGTTAAGGACCGAACTATGGGTTGTTTCCAGGCCAAGAATTACCGTACAACCACAAGTGCTGGTATGGGATAGCCTTAATCCGATTAAGTTATCTAGTTTAACTCTGCACTTTGGAAGGCTGGAGCAAGACTGTTTGTTTCTTAATGAATTGCTCGAAGGGACGTCCACACCGAGGTGATCATGGATCAAACGTTTACCGATACACCGGTGTACGCCATGCTATGGGGGAGTTCAATCATTTCTATGCTCTGAGTTCTTCTGCCATATTGTGGGTTTAACGTCCTGGAGCTGGTGCAAAGTTAACCTAGGTAATGTAAAGGTTTTCGCCATAAACATTCTAGCCACTACGCCAAAGGTGCGTGAACTATGCGACAAAAGGAAAAGGTCATGACTTGTAGGTAAAGATGTACACCTCTGCAGAATGTAAAACTAATCGATTAGCCGTACCCGCAGTTATGGGAACTTGGTAAAGTCATCACATAGTTAGCAATCTTATTTGTTTTCCTAAAACCTGGTTTCTATCGTGTGTCGGTAATTCCTACTGTGTGTCAGTGGGAATAGTTTGTGGATATGGTCAGGATACCCAGGTTCGTGATTTCGCTTATTCGTACTTTACATACAGTTATTTCAGTATTAAATTGCTTTTACTTAAATTCTGTTTTGCAACCTACTATTCCGTATTTATATTTCAAATTGTCTTTATGCAAACTAACCATACTAGCCCTTACTTTGAAATGGCTTGCATATATCATAGGTTTTGCAAAAGTCTTGCGGAGTACGAAAGTACTCACCCTTGCTTAATTGTTGTTTTTAGGTGAAGAATCAGATTAGTCCAATGCAACATATTTATCGCAGGATTCGGGATATTGACGATGAAGCTTTTCTAGGGATTATGCCTTGTCAGTTACCTGAGGGTTGGATGGGCACACTACAAGAATTTTAATCCTTTCCGCTGCACTTCACTCTGTATTGTAAAATTTTATTGTATAGATTACTATTATCATTTGTAATAAAAAGTATGGATGTGATATCAATTGTTGTAAATATACGTGCTAGCCACTGATCATGGGACTAGTACTGTATGCACATGAGATTTCCATTTTTGCATTTATGTAAAAATGGGGGTCATTACACAAAGCAAACTAACTAGACCTGCTATCCTATGAACTAGACCGCGATCCGACGGCCCTCATTGATCCAAGCAGCTTCTAGCTAGCATCTCATCCGTTCCTTGTGTTCTTTGGCTTGCACCGACTCTGTCTCTAATCATCTTCTAGCGATCTTCAACTGTCTGGACCTCCGACGCTCCTCGCCTAGTCCCGATCATCCTCCACCTCACTATGACCTAGCACCGTCGTCCTGCAACCATAAAAAATAAGGAAACACCTCACATAGCAATGTCCCAAAAGATATGTGATGAAATCCATCAAAATCCCAAGATAAAAATTCATCTTCGCTCATACTGGCCAGTGCTATCGCCCTCAGGCCGGTAGCACCGCCCATAGTGGACCGGTGCTACCGCCCCTAGGCCGGTAGCACCGCTCTACGCCTAGCATCAGAAAACACCTTCTCTGGTATTTTTACACCGCTGCAAAGGGCCGGTGCTACCGCTCGCCCGGTAGCACCGTCCAGCCAGAACCCCTAAAAACACCATCTCTGAAATTTTCACACCGGCCATTTGAGCTAGTGCTACCGCTCACCCGGTAGCATTGCGCTACCATGGCCAGTAGCACCGGAAAAACAGAGAAAAACTCAAATTCTTTCAAGTTTCAAATCCAATTCAAATCAAACTCAAACCAGAGTATACCAAGCTCAAATTTAGTCAAAATACTCGTCACAAATCTAAGTAGACCTCCATATGATCTTTCAAATCTACATTGTTCTTCCTCTATTCTGTGAAGCGAACATATCTTCTAGAGCTGCCCACACAACCGACGATGTAGAGAGAAAGAGAACCAGACCAAGAATTTCCTCAAGTTAGTGATGAGAGTAGGTCGCACAGCACCAATTGATCCTGCTGACACCATACAAGGTGAGCAGGGTTTTGAACTTGGTAGGTTTCTCCTTCAGAATTCTCAGCAACGAACTGAGGTGGCTCCTCTATCGATCCATCAACAAACGCAATCTGATTCTGGCTGCGCAGGTATGGAATGACCTGGGCTTTCTAGAGTAAATGATTTTCTAGATTGAGTTTGACAGTAATGAAGTGGCTAAAGGAAGGTGGCACAAATGCTAGGCAGCAGATTGCGTGGAAATGAACTGCGTGTTGTTGAAGAGGAGTTTGAGGTGTTCATGATGCGTGAAGGTTCTGATACCATGTGAGAAACTATGAAAGGTTTGCTGTAAGGTTCTCTCAAGGGGATTGTATAGTATTTATAGACTGAATATACACGGTTTAATAACCAGGATACAAAATTTTCAGATTACAATAGATAAGATTCAGAGATAAATCTAAATGATAACTGAATAGATCTTACGCTCTGTAGTATCTAAAAACTGAACATCTTTTTATATACTAATTGGAGGCTCTCCTAGAAGCCCTCACGTTAATCAGAAAATACTAGAAATTCTCACGCTAATCTAAAAAAAGAAAAATTGGTAGAAAATCCCTTATTATTCTAAAAAAAGAGAAAATCTTGGTTGTTTAATCTCCTTAATCATTTTCATCTACGGCATAGATCTATTTATCTATTCACAAGAGATATACGGTAAATCAGAAGAGTACCGTATAGAAGGGAAACTTTGTTTTCCTTATCTACTCGCCATCTTCAAACGCCTAATAAAGGAGAAATAATTATTTGCATATGTTACGGATTAGATCTATTTATAGAAATTGCTAACCGTGCAGGTATACGGGTCAATGACTTGTTATCTCTAATTTTAACACAAGTCTCTTGGAAAATGGGGCTTTGAATGAAAACAAGCAACAGGGGGCTCTATGAGATTAGTTCAGAGCCAAGCATATTTGTGCGCAAGGTTCTCTCCCGCGCACATATTCAATCTGACCCGGTGCGCGATTAAGAAAGAAAGAAACAAGGAAAGAAAGAAGAAAGAGTGGCATGATTGATTCTTTTCAACAGATGCTGACTGAAAAGAAGGCTGAAAGTAGAATCGGATCGTAGGCAAAGGAAAGAGCCCCAGAATTTACAATTGCCACCATCCACGATCGACCGGCCAGGATTACTGGTTCTACTTTCCCGCAACAATAAAGCCACTTTTGCTCTAGCCACCGAACCAAAGCTAGCGAGCGGACTGAAACTCTGAAACGTCGGCAAGCCCTGCGCAGCTGCACTGCGTGCTGTGGCCGAGCCTCTGTCTATCCAACGCTCCCAACAGTTTAGCTTAAAAGTAGTCTATGGTACGTGTCCTGCTCCTGCGGGATGACCTCATGCTCGATCGCCGTGCCTGGGATTTTGGCCGGCGTCTCGGATTACTAGCAAGCACACTAACACTCCTGTAGTACTTTGATGGTACCAACGCGCCATTAGCTTGCTCACGTTGCTGCGATCCCAAGGAACCTGCCTGCCGTCTGGTGGAGCGAGCGTGTCAGAGCCGCGAGAGTTTCTGCCCACATGTGCTCCACATCTAGGATATAGCCGTGGATCGGATCTACCCGTTTCGCTCACGAAGTTTCTTGCTTTCTCGCCACATGTGCTCGCGACTCGGGAGCAAGAGTTAACAAAATGCGGTAAATAGCTCGGTTTTAATGGTTTTCCAAACATACAGTTTCGGTTCGAGAAACAGAACAGTTTACCGGTGAAATTTAAATTCAAAAATTCGAAAAATTTGTCCAAAACTTCCCTAAAATTAGTATTAATTGCTTTATGACCTTTAGTGTGATTTTTTTTTGAAAAAAAATGAAGTTTGTAGACGTTTTTGAGCCATTCAAAATTGTGAAAATAGAAAAAGCAAAAAAAAGAAAGAAATAAATTAGAAGTATTTTTAGCTGCAATATTTATTCAAGTATGTCAAGTAGCAATATTTAGTAGCAGTATTTACTTTAACATATTTTAGTAACAATATTTATTCAATTATATTTAGTTCAATATTTATTCAAGTATGTCAAGTAGCAATATTTGGTAGTAATATTTACTTAAACATATTTTAGTAAAAATATTTTTTCAATTATATTTAGTAGCAATATTTGTTCAAGTATGTCAAATAGCAATATTTGTTGAAGTATGTCAAGTAGCAATATCTGTTCAATTATGTCAAGTAGAAATATTTGTTCAATTATGTCAAGTAGCAATATTTGTTGAAGTATATTTAGTAGCAATATTTGTTAAAGTATATTTAGTATCAATATTTGTTCAATTATATTTAGTAAAAATATTTGTTGAATTATATTTAGTAACAATATTTGTTGAAGTATATTTAGTAGCAATGGACGACACCCAAAAATGGTACTATTTGTTCAAGTAGCGATGTTTGTACGCACAGAAATTATCCAATATTGAAAACCTTACTTCTCGTTGTATGCATGCATGAACTGCCAAAACTTTAGTATGGAAGTTATACTCTGTACCACTAGTTATATTCTGTACTTATTTTGTTGTACAACGTGCAACTTGACACAAGCAATTTCTTGCAAATTATTTACACAAGCAATTTCTGTAAGGTATTGAAATGTAAATGGTGTTGATATGTGAATGGTATTGGTATGTCATTATGTGAATGCCTATTTTTGCACTTGTTGGATTGATATGTGAGTAGTATTGAAATGAAAGATTATTTGTTGACATATTAATGCTAAATGCCTGATTTACAACTTCCAATTATCTAAAATATAGCAAAGGTTATGTCAATTTTTTTTCATATTTAGGAGAGATCATACTGGATTTTTTTTCGTGTTTTCACATACTTTATTTATATATTTATTACTTTTTTTACTCAATTTTAGCTTTTCCTGTATTTTTACAAATTTTAAGACATTTTTTTGCAATTTTTTTGGATTTTAAAACGGTTGGGGAGAGGACCGTTTATGAAAAAATACATACGGGCTAAATTTGCAATAAAAAAAAGCTAAAGAACTGTTTATCCTCACCTACTGAGAAGAGACACGTCGTCGGCAGAAGCGAAAGCTCCCAACATGGAAGCTTCTCCCCTGCATGATCTCTGTTGAAGTATAAGTGAATTGCCTATTTTTTTATCAGTTTAAGCTTTTAGATGAACTAACTGATGTATAGTGCATGCAACTCAATAATCTCAACACGGTAACAATGAGCCGCACCATCACCACTTCACCCCTCTCACATACACTCTCTCTCTAAAAAAAGGGGTGTCTATTGATTGACCCATAAGCCCAATTTACTCACCTTCCCAAACACCGCACCACCACCTTCCTCTCAAACAACGCTGTATTCATTCATTCCACCAAGAAACACCAAGAAGAGCTCAAAACTCCCGAGTACCCATAAAAATCTCGAGCAAATCGACCAAGCAGGCAGCCATGAGCAAGGACTGCGGCAACCACGGCGACGATGACCTCCGCCATGCGTGCCGGCGCCTGCTCGCCATCCTCCTAGTCCTGGCCATCCTCGTCGCCATCATCGCGCTCGTCGTCTACCTCGTGCTCCGCCCCACGCACCCGCGATTCTTCCTCCAGGACGCCTCCCTCCGCCAGCTCGACCTCTCCAACTCCTCCGGCCACCTCTCCACCTCCATCCAGGTCACCATCGCCTCCCGCAACCCCAACGACAAAGTCGGCGTCTACTACGACCGCCTCGACGTCTACGCCTCCTACAAGTACCAGCAGATCACCGTCGCCGCCTCCCTCCCGCCCGTCTACCAGGGCCACGGCGACGTCGACGTCTGGTCGCCCGTGCTCGACGGGCCCAACGTCCCCTTCGCGCCCTACCTCGCCGACGCGCTCTCGCAGGACTGCCAGGCCGGCTACCTCATCCTCCAGGTCAAGATCGACGGCCGCGTCCGGTGGAAGGTCGGCAGCTGGATTTCCGGCCGCTACCATCTCTTCGTCACGTGCCCGGCCTTCCTCATCACCAACGGCGGCAACGGCGCGCCAGGCGCCAGCGGCTTCAGGTTCCAGACCACCACCTACTGCCACGTCGAGGTCTAGCCCGGCCGCCGGCGAGGTAGGTTTCTTGGGCTGGCGTTGGCGTGTGTCCGTAATGAAAAAGAGAAGCATATCGGTGGTAATAACAACACTATTACGTGGGGTTATAAATGTAAAGGAGGGGTAATTTACTTAGTTAATACGATGGTTACTCTATATTGCTGCCTTCATTAGCTGACTACCGCTATCACAAAGATTAATTGTTAATAAACCTTTTTTGTGTCACAATTAAAAGGAAAAATGGTTCTTTTTGGGTTGGTGAGGTTAGATTTGGTTTGCTACTAATTTCCACCCTTTTTTCTCCCCCAAATGATCTTGGTGATACCTCGTTTGATTATGGGACACAGGGACCTGTGGCTTAACCGGATTTTTGGAATTATGTTTGGGTCCAATTAGTTTGGTGGCAACAACCAGATCCGAGGCAACTCTCAGGGCGCGCGTGAGATTTGGTGAAGCTTGGGAAAGTACACATGGGACTCTGTCTGTGTTTGTGATCCCAAGTCCAAGCAATATATAGCTGGTACTTAGTTAGTCTCTCTGTTTACACATAAGAGTTTGATCTTAGAGCATCCATGGTGTAGAGGTTTTTTTGACCTCTAAGAGAAGACCTCGGGGGCTGCCTCTAAGTACCATAGACAGCAGCCTCCAAGCAATTTTCCTTGGCGCTGCCTTATTATGCCTGGAGGATGCCTCTAAGCAATAAAAAGAGTAAATTTCATAAAACTATTATTTTTGGTACAAACTATTAGGGAACTATATGTTTTGATATAAACTATCAAAAAACTATATATTTTAACTTTTATTTCACAAAAATATAGGTTTTAGAAGAACTTATATCTTTAAACTATAAGTTTAGAATTGACCGTTTCTTGTAACAGATATAATGGTGTGTACCCACATGGCAGCCTCACATGTGAGTGAAACGGGAAATAGGGGCACATGAGGCTGTCATGTTGATCTACAGAACGTTCAATTCTAAAACCTGTAGTTTTGTGACACATGTTCTCCTAAAATATGTAGTTTTGTGAAATAGAGGTTTAAACTTAAAGTTTTCTGATAGTTTGTATAATTTTTTTTAGTTTTATAAAATTTACTCAATAAAAATATTTGCAAAGCCCACCTGCCATGAGAGAGGCTAATGGGAAAGGGAATGATGGAGAGAGAATACAATTCTTTCGGTTAATTTAGTCATTTGTGAGTCCTCATGCTAATGGGAAAGGGAATGATGGAGATAGAATACAACTAGCCAACCATACGCGGCGTGTCACGCCGCGGGCGCCGCTCCTCACGCGAGCAAATGGAGAAAACATGCGAATGCCGCTCCCTACAGGGGCAAATTGAGGAAACACGCGAAAATGACCTAAAAATAATTTTGTATTTTCTGCAAAAGGGCTTAAACGTAATGCTAGAAAATTCAAAAAGGACCTAATTGCAATATATTATTTTTTTCCAAAAAAAAAAAGACCTAAACCCTTTTTTTTCCCTAAAAGGATCTAATCGTAATTTTGATTTTCAGTAAAAGGACCCGAGTGCAATACTTAAAAACGCATAAAGGACCAAAACGTAATATATTTTATTTTTTAAAAAAAGGATTTAATCATAATTTTTTCAGAAAAGGACCGAATCGTAATATTTTTTTGAAAAAGGACCCGAACGCGAAAAATAGCATGCAGGTGCTACCGGCCTTTACGAGCCTAGTCTCAAGTCTCAACCACGCTGACGGTGAATAAGCATGCGTCAAGTACTGAATTTGCTCGGGAGATGACCCTCTCCACGGAAGAGTCACTACTGAGGATCGGGCATGCACAAGCGGTTCGAAACCGCTTTCAGAAGTGGTTTTAGAACAGCTTGTAAGCAACTGCGAGTGATACCCCGTCGGGTATTACAAGCGGTTCCCTGAACCGCTTGTGGTTTGACACTTCCACAAGCGGTTGGTGTTACCAACCGCTTGTGGAGATGTTCTCTCCAAAAGCGGTTGGTCTTACGAACCGCTTGTGGAGAAGCTCTCTCCATAAGCGGTTGGAGTTACCAACCGCTTGTGAAGAGTTTGACAGTATAGCGTTTTGATTATATTCAATATAGAATATGTTTTCAGAGGGGTTTTTGATATAGATTTTGACAATTAAAATAAATAGAACTACATGAGTTTTTTTGACACAATTAAATATATATTATTCATGCGTACTCATTAAGATAATTATAGGTTCATTTACAGAAAAATACGAACTTACTAGACTAAAAAATGAACAAGTTGATGAGCACATGAAATAATAAGCCACTTTTACAAGTTTAAAAGAATAAAAGGGTGAATCTTGAGCTCATTTCTTGCGTGCGTAACTCTTTGTGCCCTTGGTCGACGTCGATGTCAGCTCACCTGTCCTTATTTCAGGACAATCTCTCCAACCATTTACGTGGAACTCGCCTTTGGTGGATACAATCTCGTCGATAATAAAGCCGATGAGTTGTTCTTGGATTGCTGCAACCCGGTGTGGCGGGATCACGCCTTGCACATCGATGTTGGGCTGACAAAGCGGGAAGTAAATAAATCTTTGAACATGTAATTAAAGTGTAAGTACTAAGAAATTGACATGTACACTACCTCGGCGTTGGTTGTCGGCACATCACCGTGGGTAATACTTTGCATATAGTGGCACACATAATAGCCACATAAGTTGTTTCCACCCGTTTGTTGTAGAACCTACGATGAAATTTGAAAAGAAAATGATTATGGGGATGAAAAACTGTTACGACATATTAATATTCTTTAATACGTACTCGAGTGCTTATTTGTACATCAAATTCGTTCTCGAAATGTCCTTGTTGCCTCTTTCGAAACCTTGCGAATGCCCTGTGTGATGCGTTAGTATATATGAATAGTAATTATCAGAGTTGGAATCAGCAAGGTATTTCAATATATATAATAAGGAAAACTATCGTATATATATGCGCTATACCGCTTAGGGTGTCAATGATAAATTGATATTTTTTACCGAGTCCTTTTGAGTCTTGAACAACGATTTGGCTGCTATCAAGCTTGATGACAAGAAGGATCCAGTGAAACCTATTCATGTATTGCAACATATATGTAACTAGCTAGTAGTATTATAAATGCCTTGGAAAATATAAGAACGAGAGGTTGTATATATACGTACTCGAAGTTGAAGGGCAGAAATATGTACGGTTTGTAGTACTGTCCCAAGAATGCATCGAGAATGTAATCTTCAATATCCTTTCGGTTGTATCCAAAGACGAACTCGTTAACAATCTCTGGGTCGATGAAGCCCACGTTGAAGATATTCTCTTTTCTACATCGTTGTATGTCCATTCTACATAGAAAGGTATAAGTTTAAGAGTTGCAATTTTATTATGCGAGGAAGCACACGGTAAAGGTATGAGCTTAACACTTACAGCACCAAAGAGCTCATGAGAGACACGTTGATGGCGTCGGCATGGTAAATATTGTATAAGTCGTCAAATTCGAGCCATATGGTGTTGTCCCCGCGATAAAAATCATCTTCTTTGATACGGAGGGGGAACATCGTTCTTCCTTGAGCGGACTCTGTCATGTACCATTCGTGAAATTGCCGCATCTTGGTTGGCAGATCCTTTATCTCATTTGGGTCAATCAGCTCCCGGCCCAACTGAAATTGCCATCTGACCTTTGTTGCCATTGGGATATCATCTATTAATCCAAGAGCTGCAGCTGTGGAACTGAGTCCTGCCTCCTTCATAAACCTCTCGAGGTTCTCCTGATCTTGGTCTCTCTTCTTCTTTGCCGCCGCCGCCTGACCACGTTTATTTTTCTTTGTAGCCTTTATTATTGTCTATTCATAGTTGAACGGCACAGGCAGCGGCTTTGCACGGCATGTCGCGAAGTGTTCTGCCGCTTTTGGATTAGTTGGTACCTTTGGCTCTACCTTCTTTTTTGCGAAGTGTGCAGCCAATTCTGCTTTAGTGACTGCGTCACTCTCCTCCTTATTCATATCATATGTCCTCTTTGGAGGTTCCTTTAACCTTGTCGATCGGCTGGACTCCGCCTTCTTGGGAGCAGGTGGAGGAGCCTTAATTCTACTATCGAGCTTCTTCCTCGGAGGAGATGGTGGAGGTGTGGTTTTCCTGGGGGGGTTCTTTTTTGTTTGAGATGCTGGTGGTGGAGTAGGGCTTCTGCGTGGAGCGGGTGGTGGAGGAGGCGTGCTTTGTTTTACCGGCGAGGCATTGCGTGCAGGTGACGTTGGAGGAGGCGTGGGTTGCCGTGGTGGAGATGACGCGTCCACACCATCTTGAAATATGATGTACCGTTTACGCCAAAAGATGATGTTGTGGAGGGCCTGTCCAAGCTTGGTCATGTCGTCGCCTCCATGAATATCGAGGTGAAGTTCTTCAAATCCGCTCAGCACCTCCTCCACCGCGACCTTTGAGTAACCCGGGGTATCTCGTTGCAGTGGAACATCTGGCCCGGCTCCACCGGATATGCCATGCCGTAAGCCACCTTGATGGAGAGGTTACGCGCATCAACGTGTAGCTCACACTGGCGGCGAACCCTTATGTCATCCACGGGATAACGGGCTAGCAAGTTGTCCGCTTCAAGGGCCCCGGTGGACGCGCAGCTACTCCGCCGCGCGGAGGGGCTGATCACGGCGTCCGGCTGATTGCTCGGACCTAGTCCTTGAAGCTTGCTGAGGGCAATTTGTACTTGTTGCGCAACTATGTCGCCGATGCTAGCCTGGGTTGCTCTGAGCTCTTGTTCCAATTGGTACACTTTATGTGATTCTCTTGTTTTGCTTCTATGTCGGCTCCTGTACGTATGTGCATCCTTGGCGAAATCATACCTCCATGGCGTTAGCTTGCCCATACCTCGTGTCCGTCCTGGGTGCTCAGGGTTTTCAAGGGCATGTGTTAGCTCGTCATTCTCCCTGTCTGCCACAAATGTACCTGCCTGAGACTGCTCGACAGCTTGTACAATCCTTTGGCCAACCTCTTGTACTCCTGGTGCCATCACCAAACTGCCGTCATCTGAAAGGCTCCCCCCAAGACCCATGAACCAATTGCGCAGGCGATCTTCCCACAAAGCGGTAGCCGGTGTGACGTCCTTCGCCATTAATTCTTCTTCTCGCTTCTCCCATTTTGGTACAGCCTTGAGGTAACCACCGGTGCCAAGATGATGGTGGTATTTCTTCATCTGTGAATTGGCCTTGTTCTTCTGACTCGCGGCCTGGCCTTCAACTGATAGCTTGAACTCCTCGAATACTTCCCAATGATCCGCCAACTTTGGAAATTGGTTGAAGTCGGGTCTTTCTCCCTTCTGCACATACTTGCGGCTGAGAGACGTCTTCCACGCCTGAAACATTGTTGCCATCTTCTTCAAAGTGAATTTCTTGGCCTTGTCTTCGGACCCTTGAGGAAATGTGAAATTTTCCATAATATCTTGCCAGAGCAGGTCCTTGGTAGCTTGAGGAACTTCGGCCCATTTTCTGATGCTAATTGGGACGTGATCCCTCACGTGGTAACCGCAATCGTTGTTGTACGGCCCAACTGCTAAAATAGGGGTAACCGGTATCCCTTCGTTGTTAACGTCGGTAAACACGTGCTTTGTGGATGGCTTCTTGTTAGGTCCCCGATGCTTGTTTTGGTTGCTCGATGTACGGGGCTTGAAATACATAAACATATGTATAAACGTGTCAGAGTGTATTATATTAACGAATTGCGATTAATTAACATGTCTACAGGGATTATATTCTTCTGGTTGTACCTCATCCTGGCTGGAACCAGTGTTACCGAACTCAACGGCTCCAACGTCAATGGCTTCATCAGCTGCAGCCTCAACGGCCTCACCAGAACCAACATTAGCCTCAGCGATGGAGTCTAGCAAGAACTGTTCTCCCTCATCGAAAGTAGGGTCACCACGTCCTGGTTGCGCCATCAATCCTAATTCCGAAAAAATGTTGACATAAATATCATATTACTTTGAAACAACCATATTACAGATTACAACACAAGCATATTATTAAAAAAGATTCTACACCAAGCATTAAGTACTATGGCGTGTTGGAATTAACTAGCAAGGATCAAACACGAACTCGTGGACACAAGGATGGCGTGTTGGAAAAGAAGAAAAACTATCATGACTTACGTGAAAGACAGAGCACAGAGGACCAATACACACATTTTATATACCAAGAATACAAAATCAATGTGGGCATTATGCATGCACAGAAATGAGAACATCCTTGTGGGCATTTCACCGAACATCTTGTGGGCATCCGAATTAGAGAGGGGGGACGTCGCGTGCACAGCTGTACCTCGGTCCTCCTGGGTGGAATGGCGATGTGGCGGCGGTTTGGTGGTGGAGGAAGCGTCGGCGAGGTGGCGGAGAAGGCGCCGACGGGGTGGAGTGGTGGCGGCGACGAGGGCACCAGCGCGGGGGTGGAGTGGCGCCGGGATGGTTGGGTGGCGGAGGAGGGCGACGGCGTCGACGAGGACGGCGGCGCTGGGTCTCGACGGAGGCGACGACGGCGCGGTCGAGAGACACAGAGGCAGCGGCGCGCGTGTTCTCGAGCGGGGACTTAGAAAATTTGGTGTGTGAGAAAAGGGCGGGGCGTTTAAACTTTATACAGGGAGCACTTCTACAAGCGGTTTTTAGAACTAACCGCTTGTAAAATATCTCTACAAGCGGTTTTAGAACCAACCGCTTGTAGAGGGATGACTTCTACAAGCGGTTGATATTACTAATCGCATGTAGAGGGATGACTTCTACAAGCGGTTGATATTACTAACCGCTTCTGAATGTTGTGTTCTAGAAGCGGTTCTTTTCTCAAACCGCTTCTGAATGTTGCGTTCTAGAAGCGGTTCTTTTCTCAAACCGCTTCTGAATGTTGCGTTCTAGAAGCGGTTCTTTTCTCAAACCGCTTCAGTTTAATTTCAGAATTTTTAAAAAAACTCTTACAACTTTAGTTTCATTCCATAATTTTTAAAAAATGCTTTTAGCAATTTAGTTTCATTCCATAATTTTTAAAAAATGCTTTTAGCGATTTAGTTTCATTCCATAATTTTTAAAAAATGCTTTTAGCAATTTAGTTTCATTCCATAATTTTAAAAAAAAACTTTCAGCACTTTAGTTTCATTCCAGAATTTTGGCACTTTACAATCATTCCAAATAAACACTTCATACAGTAGAAGACCCGTATTACATATACATAGTTCATACAGTAGGGGTACATCCTAAGTAGTAACGTACTTTGTCTTTACAAGTGTTCCTTCATTATGATCGCGACGTATGAAAGGAGTATCCACGTCTGTGTTATTGAGGAGGCTTATGTTGACATCCACAGCGAAAGGAGGGATCTCGTCGAACTAACTATACTCTTCCTCGTCTGTGACGTCCTCAACTCCAATAATCCTTCATTTGCCTTGGAGAACCACGTGTTGCTTTGGCTTAGTACTACAATCTTTCTGCTTCTTAGGTTTGCTTGACATGTCCATTACGTAGAAGACCTATCTCACATCGTTCGTGAGGACGAACGGTTCGCGCCTATAGCCGACTTGCGTGAGGTCCACGATTGTCATACCATATTTGTCGACCTTCACGCCGCTTGAAGTCAGTTTGACCCATTGGCACTTAAATAGAGGGACCTTCAAAGGTCCATAGTCAAGCTCTCATATCTCTTCTATGAAACCATAATATGTATCCACCTTGCCTTTGTTGTCTTCGGTGTCTATACGGACACCGCTATTTTGGTTGGTGCTCTTGTTATCCTGGGATCTGGTGTAGAATGTGTAACCATTTATCTCGTACCCCTTGAATGTCACGATTTTACTAGATGGTCCCCGAGCCAAGCGTTGCAACTGTTCATTGTCTGACCCTTTCAAAAGGATGTACTTTTGTAACCAAGCACCGAAAGAATCCATGTGCTTCAGTGTTATCCAATCATCAGACCTCCCCGGGAAATCGTGGCGGATACTCTTGTGCTCAAGGACATACGGGGCCACTACAGTTGATTATTTCAAAACCGTGAAATATGCTTGCTTAAATGTAAGAAGATCATTGCATGCAATTGCTTTCCTTCCTAGTGTCCCTTTTCCCCGTAGCCTCCCCTCATGGCGTGATATAGGGACGCCGATCGGGTTTAGAACATTAATGTAATCCACACAAAACTCAATCACCTCCTCTGTCCCATAACCCTCGGCAATGCATCCTTAGGACGAGAACGGTTCGAACATACTTCTTTAGCACACTCATGTACCTCTCGAAAGGGAACATGTTGTGTAGATACACGGGTCCAAGAATACCTATCTCTTTGACAAGGTGAACAGTGAGATGAACCATAATATCAAAGAATGCAAGAGGAAAGATCATCTCAAGACTAACCACACTTTGTACCACGTCATCCTGCAGCTTACTTAGTTTATCTGGGTCGATGACCTTCTGTGAAACCGCGTTGAAAAAATAACACAGCTTTGTGATTGTCCCCCGTACCTACTCGGGCAGTATGCCTCTCACAGCCACTGGGAGCAACTGTGTCATTAACACAAGACAGTCATGGGATTTCATGTGTATGATTTTATTCTCTTTCGTGTTTATGAGTCTCTTTACATTCGAGGAGTATCCGGAAGGGACCTTCACACTGTTCAGGAACTCTATCACGCTTTTTTTCTCTTCTTTGCTTAGAGTGCAGCTCGCAGGATGTAGGTAATGTTGTTCTTTCCCTCTCTTTTCGGGATGTAGGTCGTTCCTCAGTTCCAAGAGTTCAAGGTCCTTCCGAGCTTGCAGTGTATCTTTCGATTTTCCGTACATATCTATGTAGCCTAGCAGGTTCAAGCAAACATTCTTCGTGATGTGCATGAAGTCAAGTGAGTGACGAACCTCCATGACTTCCCAATAAGGCAAGTCCCAAAATATTGACTTCTTTTTCCACATGGGTGCGTGACCATCCTCATTCTGCACATGTTTGCTTCCAGGACCCTTTCCAAATACTACTTTCAAATCTTTTACCATAGCAAACACACGTGGCCCACTACGATGCTGAGGCCTTTCACGAAGGTCTGGTTGCCCGTTAAATTTCCTGCCTTCCTTCCGCAACGGGTGACTCGTAAGAAGAAACCTACGGTGACCCATGTACACAACCTTCCGAGAGTTTTTCAGGTACATGCCGTCCGTTTCATCTAAGCGCTAGATGTAGGCTCTATATCCTTTGATAGTTAGACCGGACAGGATACCGAGAGCAGGCCAGTCGTTGATTGTTACAAATAACAATGCACGTAGGGTGAAATACCCCCTTTTGTACTCATCCCATACCCTTGCACCATCGTCCCACAACGTCACAAGATCAACCAATGGTTTCATGTAGACATCGATGTCATTTCCAGGTTGCTTGGGGCCTTGGATCAACAACGGCATCATGATGTACTTTCGCTTCATGCATAGCCATGGAGGAATGTTATAGATACATAGTGTAACAGGCCAGGTGCTATGGCTGCTGCTCAATTCTCCGAAAGGATTCATCCCATCGGTACTCAACCCAAACCTTATGTTTCCCACCTCATCTGCGAAGTCCGGGTACGTCCGATCGATTTTCCTCCACTGTGAGCCATCTGCAGGGTGTCTAACCATCCCGTCGTCCTTACGCTCTTCTTTGTGCCAACGCATCATCTGGGCATACGCTTTGTTAGCAAACATACGTTTCAATCGGGGATCACAGGGAAATACCACAACACTTTAGCTGGAGGTCTCTTCTTCTTACGCTCCCCATCTATTTCACTGGATCGCCACGCTTCACCTTATACCGTGATTTCTGCACTTTGGACAAACATCCAAATCGGCATACTCATTACGATACAGGATACAATCATTAGGACATGCGTGTATCTTACGTACTTCCAATCCCAAAGGATGACGACTTGCTTGGCTTCATATGTAGATTCAGCAGAGTGTTATCTTCTGGAAGCAACTTCTTTATGAGTGATAACAACTCATCGAATCCCTTATCTGACATACCATTTGTAGCCTTCCGTTGCATGAGTTCCGATGTGGTACGCAGACTTTTTGTGGCCCCGCCTACGTTTGGGTACAAAGGAGTTATGTGGTCCTCTAACATGCTTGTTGGAACTTCTCGAGCATCTTTCATCCGTAGTCTCCTCTCCGTCACGCAGCATCTGGTCTAGCTCATCATCACCAAAGTCACCAAGTGTTTCTTCCACGGAACAGTATTGCGTGCCGTTTGGGATATTGTTGAATCCATCTTCCTCTTCCTCGCCTTCTTCATCGTCTTCCTGGCTAATCACCTCAACTTCGCCATGGTTGGTCCAATAGGTATAGTTTGGCATGAAACCTCTCATGATCAAGTGGTTCATAACTTGCCATCGTTGGGAGTGCTCCTTCTCGTTCTTGCAATCTACACACGGACAACATATGAAGCTGCCTGGAGGCAAGAATGCAACGGCTACATCGAGAAAAGCCTGCACGCCATCAATGAACTCTCTCATGCGACGGTCGCGTTGTACATCCATTGCCGATTCATCTACACCAAGTTATAATTTCATTAAAAATTATAACAAATTTCGTTACAAAAATTATAACCTAACTTAAATTTCGTTACATTTAAACTCAACAAAAAAAGCTCCACCTACACCGTCATCCAATTAAAGACCTACCTTTCTAATTATTTTGTATCCCTTCCTACCTTTGTAATTATTTTTTATCCTTCTACATGTTTTTCTATTTTATTTTATACACCAATAATTACTTCCTTGCAATATTGTACCTAGATCTCCCCCAACTTATTGTGATATTTAAGATTCTAAAGCTAACAACCACCTAGATCTAAAGCTTCCAATCAGCTTTACCTTGTAATGTCATTTTTTGAACTAGATCTCCACCCTACATCTTCATACAACAACAAAAACAAGGCATAGAAAACAAATTTTCGATCATGCTTAAAAAGTTCAAGATTTCTCCACAACCATTGAAAAAAATAGCAATATCTAGGTGAGAAGGATGTTCACATGATGTTACTAACTTTGAAACACTTAATTTGGAGCTAATCACCTCCAATTAAAAATTTGGACAACACCTCCTCAAGAACAGCACTGGGCCGGCCTTCTCTGTTCGATCGTACCTCTGGCTGCTCATGGAGGAAAGAGGGTTTAAATGCGCTGCGCGGGAGGTCTTTTAGAAGCGGTTTGAGACACGAACCGCTTCTGGATGTTGCGTTCTAGAAGCGGTTCTTTCCTCAAACCGCTTCTGAAAATCAGAAGCGGTTTGAGACTAGAACCGCTTCTAGAACGCAACATCCAGAAGCTGTTCGTGTCTCAAACCGCTTCTGAAATGTTACGTTCTAGAAGCGATTCTTTCCTCAAACCGCTTCTGAAAATCAGAAGCGGTTTGAGACTAGAACCGCTTCTAGAATGCAACATTCAGAAGCGGTTCGTGTCTCAAACCGCTTCTGAAATCCCTTTCGGACCGTTGCCAACGAACCGCTTCTGGTGCGAACATCACAACAGGTTCGCACCAAACCGCTTCTAATAGACCGGTTGTGATGCCTAGTTCTGTAGTAGTGAACGACACGCGAGACCACAGTGATAAACCCGACGGCACACATGATCTCTTGTAAAGGTGCAATCGTACGTTTTTAGTAAACGTTCCATCCTGAGAACTAAAAAAGTTTTATCGTGTGATAAAAGGAAAGCATAGGAAAAGCTTTAAAGGAATAAAGAAAAGGAGTTGGTATAGTTTTGGCTCAAACTTTGTATTTCGTTCTGGTCCCATCTTTAACCGTAATAATATACGTGGCCATTTCATAGACGCAAAAGATCTTTTCTTTGTTTCTTGATTAACGTGAGATTTTCCTGAATTTATTTTCAAAATTTAGGATTATGATGAGAATTCCTAATCCATAAAGGGAAGGAACGCCTTGAATCTTAACAGTTGTTTGTAGATATATATATATATAGATGTCAAAATTATATTCATTTTTCTTTAAACAACCACTACTACATAAATATACATCACAATCGGTTCTTTTTTGGCATCACAGTCGGTTTTGATGGCGATACAAAGTCATTAGACGCTGATGAGGTGGCGCTATCACAGTCCGTTTTCACCCGATTATGATAAATACATCATCACAATCGGTTCTTGCTCAGAACCGATAGTGATGAAGACCTCATCACTATTGGTTCTAAGATAGAAGCGATTCACCACTATCAATTCTTAGAAAGAAGCGATAGTGATGAAGCACTAATCACTGTCGCTTCTGAGCAAGAACCGATTGCGATGAGTGCCTCATCACTATCGCTTCTAACTCAGTCAATAGTGATGAAACACTCATCATTATCGCTTCTATCTCATAACCGATAGTGATAGGTGCCTCATCACTATCGCTTCTTTCTAAGAACCGATATTGATGAGGGGTGTTCTGTTTCTCATTTGTGCTGCAAACATTATAAAAGCAATTCTAACACACTGATGATAAACTAAGAGGCGATTATATTCAGAGTGTACACATTCTCTTTTAGATACTGCCATGTAGCTATTTTGCAGACCAATAATTTTAGTAAAATATGATAATTACCATCTCATCTAGAGTCTAGACATATGTATCACAATAGACTAAATTAGGGTTTGTATTGCTTCAGACTTTTAAGTTTAACTCAAATGGCTTAAAATTTTCAATTTCTAATCCAGCTAGGAATTTTACTAACTATTAATCCTTCAAAACACTATTTACAATACATATCTATGATGAACCTTAGTTCATCAAGGTAACTATTGTATTGAGGGCCTGAAGGCACGGCTAAAAGGGAGGGGTCTTAGAAGAAAGATCAAAGATGAGATCACGGACTCGAGACTTCAGATGAGAGAGAGACTATTTCATTCTTCTTCTCGTCTAATGCCAACAATTACAATAGGCCTCCTCAAATAGAGGGTTCTCCTAACTACAAATAAGATCAATCTATCAATAACCTTCCTAGCGAATAGATAAGATACCAACTAATGAGCTAAGATGCCAACTAATGTAACATAACTTGATAACCAAGTTGCTTCAGCCGCTAGCCCTAGCAGCTGCGGCTGCTGCCCCATTCTATTTGGAATTATCTTCATGAAGAAAATTACAAGAACACAAAAAAGAATTCTCCATACTAGTAGGTAAAAAACAAGCTCTTAATGAAATATGAAAACAAAGGAACAACCTACATGCAAAAGATTTGCCTGTTAGTTTTAAGACTATGTGTCAAGTACATTTACTAGAACAGTCTCTTGCCAATGGTGTGATGGTGAAGAAAATATTGGATATCAAATTCTCAACTAAAACAAGTGTATGCAATGCGTGAACAACGCATAAAAGAAGATTGAAAGGACCTCTAGCAAATAACTCATCCCTTCATCCACAAAGTAGAAAGATGATCTTGGTGAGAAGAAATAGCCTTTTCCCCTTCTCTCTTAGCATCTTTAAGAAATGAAACACCTGACTCTGCGGGTCACAGATGAGGCAATGTTCTTAGAGCTGAATACTTGGAAGGCAACCAAATGTAAACAGAATGATCACATTATAGTGAAGACTGAAGGCCTACATATTTAGATATGAATACCCAAAGCTAAATTAGTGAATGCCTCACCTTCCGCCTCCCAAAGAAGCAACCATCTGGAGATGCTCGGAGTAGTGTGACAGCGTGTAGTCAGAGTCGAAGCCATAGACTTGCAGGTTGTCGAGCTTGACGTTCTTGTTCACATAAATGCTTGAAACCCGCGACGCAACCCCACCAATTCAAGAACTATTTTCTGGACAATTTTAAAGCAAGAACAAGATGTTGTTAGGTAGAGGAGTGAACATCCAAACCATGCGGGTTCATCTTGGGCATGTCCTTGATGGCGACAGGGATACTAAGGTAGTTACGCTTGCGTCCTCGAACTCGCGACGGATGTGCTCGATCTTGTCCTCGCCGGCACCGAACCCCAGCATGGAGGAGAGCGTGCACAGCGCGCAGAGACCTGGAACCAACTCCACCCACGAAGCAGTCAGCCTAGGGCCCCACAGCGGCATTACGTCGAACGGCTTGAAGGCAAAGAACACAGTGACCGACTAACATCGCCAGAACCTGGGCGCCGTCCTGGACACCGCTGGCCAGAGGGACCCAGAGGCAAGGAGGCCGATACGCGCCATTGCCATCGAGGTCGGTCACCGAGGAGCTATGCGGGGGGCAAGGAAAACCCTAGCGTGAGGACGAGAGAGGTGGAGCCCCGGAGCTGCCGTGTAGGGGAGCTGGTGGTCACTACGTGGGGGAGTTGGTGTTGCGCGTGAGCTTCGGCTCGAGCTCGCGGAGGAGGCGGTGTGGGGGCGGTGTGGAGGCGGCGGCGTGGATCGGGCCGACAGCGTGGGGAGTGGAGGGCACGATGGCGTGGGGGCCCGAGGGAGGAGGCGTCGGTAGGCAGGATACTGTGGCCCGAGTGGAGATTGGCTGTGGTATGGGAGTTCAATATTGCGGTTAGGGTGGAGAGACTATTCGTGTCGGTCCTTTAGAGAACCGATTGCAATGACTTCCATTTGTGTCGGTTCCTTACAGAACCGGTTGCAATAAGCTATCATTTGTGTCGATTCTTCAAAAGAACCTATTGTAATGAAGAAAGTATTTGTATCGGTTCTTGAATGGAATCGATTGCAATGAGGATCTCTATCGGTTCACTAAATAAACCTACAGCATTAGTGTGTATGGATCTCTGTCGGTTTTTGTAATTGAACCGACATCATTAATGTTGTTATCTCTATCGGTTCACTAACTAAACCGATAGAATTAGTGTGTCTATTTGTATCGGTTAAGTAATTAAACCGACAGCTTTAATGTACGAATCTGTGTCGGTTTGCTAACTAACCCGGCAACATTAAGCGGTATATCTATGTCAGTTTTATAATCAAACCGACAACATAAAAGAGGGATATCTATGTCGGTTTTGTAATCAAACCGACAACATCAAGACATTTGTGTCAGTTTTTGTAATTAACCGACAGCATTAGTATTTAATTCAACCAACAACATTAGTACATACATCAGCATTTCAACAAAGAGAGAAAAGGCCATAACTTTTGCAAACATGGTTGAAATTATTTGAAATTTTGCAGAAATATACTTTGGGATACTATAAACTTTTTCAAAAAGATTTTTTAGAAAAAGAGTTAGCATTGAAAAGATATGCCAAATTTCACTTCGTATGCCTGATTTTTGCTTAAAGAGTAGAAAAATCAAAACTTTTTCAAATAAATTTCAAGTTTTTTGAAAATTTCCATAAATGAACTTTAGACTATTTAGAAGCTAGCTTTCCCCAAAATGATTTGATATAGTAAAATGGCTTCTTTTTCTTGCAATAAGTAGCTAGATACCAAAATCCAGTGACAAAAGTTGTGAAAGTGATGTGCATGCTCATCACTATCGGTTCTTATGCGAGAAATGATAGTGATGTGCATGATCATCACTATCAGTTCTTACCTAAGAAGCGATAGTGATATGCGCATGCACATCACTATCGGTTTTATAATGAAGCGATGGTGATGTGCGTGGTGATGACCATGCATCACCATCGCTCACATATAAACCGATGTGATGATGTCTTCGATCATCACAATCGCTTCTAATATAAGAACCGATAGTGATTATTATTACCCTTCCTAAGTCATCGATTAGAATCATTTTTTCTAAAAACTTAAGAACCGATCTAGATGAAGCGATAGTGATGTACCATTCTATAGTAGTGAACTTTATTAAGAAAGCTATAATATAGACAAAAATCATATCCATCAATTGTATTTAAAGTCTTGGATCAGAAACTGATATCTAGATTAAACACCTTAATAGCATTGACCAATGTTTTGTGTCGCGGCCGTGGTATGTGCACTTCATTGAAACAATGTTATAATTCCTGTGAAAATTAACCTATGGTGGATGAACTTTTGAAGATAGTTTGAAAACTAATAAACTTGGAGTACGGGATGGCCAATGGGATTATGTACTCAGAGGCGTACATTGCTGCCAACGAGCTCGGCCGACGCCCAAAGCCTCCTTCGCCGACGTCGGTGGGATGCAGGGCAGTCGGGGGTTCCGCCGGCTTAGCTATGGTGGCCGCCTGTGCTCGCCAGATTGGCGGGTCCGCCATTGCTTACATGATGACGATACGGGGATGTCGTGAACCTCAAAGTAAATCTCCACAGCTCCCTTTTCCCACATCAAATTCTACGCTTCATCCTCTTACCTCTCTTGCAAAAATAACTTGTAGAACATATTTCAAACTTGGTTGAAACTCGTATGAAACCTCCTAAAAAACTTTACCAGGAAACCTGCTGATTAACCAACCCCCCGCGAAAAAAGGGAAACCTGTTTAATTAATCCGCTGGAAGCATAAGTTTTCCTTGTGCTTCATTTCATCAATCCTCGTCTTGATCAAGACTTAGCATGTGTACCACTGCCATTTCTTGCACCTGTGATTAGAATATTCTAAACCCTGATCGTAAGCTCGGTATTAATTCCTCCAGCTCAGCTGATCAGCTCCAAATCACCACTACATACAACAGCAGGGCAGGGCAGGGCCGAATTACGAGCCACAACAACATCCAAATTAACCACCAGCCAGCTCCTCCTGTACACCATGGCCACGGGCGACGGCCGCAAGCGCGGCTTGTTGGGCACCATTGTCAGCGCCGGCTTCGTCGTTCTCATCTACTGGACCATCTTCCAACCGCATCAGATCCGCGCCACCGTCGGCTCCGCCACGCTCACCAACCTCACCGTCTCCAACGCCGCCGTCTCCTACCACCTCGCCGTCAACCTCAACCTCTACAACCCCAGCATCCGCGTCAATATCTACTACGACACCCTCGACGCCGTGCTTCGGTTCGGCGGCGCCGTGCTCGGCCCCGCCAACGACACCTCCCCCACCGAGTTCTACCAGGTCCGGAAGAGCGGCGACGACGTGAAGGTGGAGTTCGACGGGAGGGGCGTCGCTGTTGCCGGCGACATCGCGGCGGAGCTGGAGAAGGAGATCAAGGACGAGGGAGCGGTGAGCCTGGAGGTGGCGATCGATGCGCGGGTGAGGTACAGGTTCAAGAGCATCAAGATACGGCAGAAGCCGAGGATTCGGTGCTGGCTAAGGATGCCGGTCAAGGCCGAGCGCCGTCGCCGCGGCGTCGGCGGCGTTCTTGCCTCCGGCGACCGGTGCAGCGTCAAGTACTAATTAACGAGCAGTGCATGACTGACTTGATTCGGTGCTTAGTTCGGTGTTTTTAATTCCACATTAATTTGTTGTTTGGACATTCGTGGTCGAATTTGATCATCCAAAGTCCCATATTGATATTGTTGGAGTCATGTACTAATATTGAATCTTGGTTTATTACTTTGGCATTTGTTAACCTCATGCACATGCATGTTTCATATATATATATATATATATATATATATATATATATATACCGACACAGCGTAGCTAGTTATTACCGGAGAAATTTCTGTCTCTAGGAGAAAAAGTTAAAACGGTTGATTTTATTCATCAGCACCACACGTCGTGCTTGCTTTAGCCGTGTAGCATACGTTGAATGGATGATTTCTTCTAGGTCCACGCGCCCACCTCCCTGCCCAATGCCCATGGTTCAATCCTTTCCTCGAAACGTCTCCATTATTGCCTCTTGTTTCGAAGACAGACAATTTTTCGATCCTTTTCTGTCCGTGATGTATGTATATATACACGCTCCATGCCTCCATCCCAAGGTTACAAAAACCACCGAAATTCGGCGAAATCTCGCCGAAATCTCGGATTTCGGACCCCAGCGAGTTTGCATAGACCGGCCGGATGTAAAAAATCCGAAAAAAATTTGAAATTGCTACAGTATATTTGGATTTTTATTTTTCAGCGAGATTTCGCAAAAACCGCCGAGATTTCGAATTTTAAACCGGATTTTGAAGTTTTTGGCGGATCGACCGAATTATATCAATAAGTTCTCGTGAAGTGATCTTCAATGATAATGTTTGAAAAAGTTTATTTTTAGACTTTTGGCACTTCGCGTAAACACGTTCAATTTTAAAAATTGAGAATGCATTTTCATGCTATGAAAAATTTATGGGAGTATCATAAGATATGTAGGATAATACATAAAATTTATGAAAATATTTTAACATCATTTGTTATGTTTTAAAAATAAAAATCGAAATAGGATAAAAAGTCAGTTCACGCCGGACCACTTGGAAGTAGTCCGTGAACGACCTTTTGCGCCGGACTACTTCAAGTGGTCCGGCGTGAACAACTGTTGCGCGGATGGAAAAATCCGGAAAAAATTGAAATTGCTACTGATGAAATTTGAATTTTTATTTTTCATGAGATTTGGCAAAAAGCCGAGATTTCGGAATTTTAAACAGAATTTGAATTTTTGGCGGATCTGACGGAATTATATCAATAAGTTCTCGTGAAGTGATCTTCAATGATAATGTTTGAAAAAGTTTATTTTTAGACTTTTGGCATTTCGTAAACACTCTCGAATTTTAAAAATTGAGAATGCATTTTCATGCTATGAAAAATTTATGGGAGTATCATAAGATATGTAGGATAATACATAAAATTTATGAAAATATTTTAACATCATTTGTTATGTTTTAAAAATAAAAATCGAAATAGGATAAAAGTCAGTTCACGCGGACCACTTGGAAGTAGTCCAGGCGTGAACGCATTTTGCGCCGGACTACTTCAAGTGGTCCGGCGTGAACGAGGTTTTTTTGCGGATGGAAAAATCCGGAAAAAATTGAAATTGCTAAAACTTAGGTAAAAACTTAGGTAAAAAACAGAACATTTAAAACTTTGTTCTAAATGCAACTTAGGTAAAAAACTTAGGTAAAAATCTTAGGTAAAAAACAGAACATTTAAAACTTTGTTCCAAATGCAACTAGCATGATTTCAAGGTATGATTTTGAGTCATTTCCACACTTAGGATTAAATCAAGATCTTAGGCACTATTCCCTCTTAAAAATAACTCAACACTCTGTTCTAACCTACTGAGAGGTCTTTTAACCTTGATTAAAAATCTTCAAGACTCTTTCTCCTTTTTCCTTTCCTTTCAAGTCATGTACCGGCTGTCGGAGGCTTTAATACATCGTCAATCATTGAAGTTCCTTCACAGCTCATTCCACCGAGAGGCTCTCTGCCATTTCACTTTCCCCTGCGCAGCTCACTTCTCCAGCCTCCTCCCTCTCTGGTCCGGCCAAGCTCCGGCCAAATCCGGCCAGATCCAAGGCTCAGGAGGCTAATCTCGGCCTCCCAGGGCGAGATTTCGGTTCTTGAAGGCGATATTTCGGTTCTTGAAGGCGAAATTTCGGGCTTCCAAAAAAATTGGTATGAACAAATTGATTTGTTGGATTTTAAGTGCAGCTGTAATTTTCTTGCTTATTTTGACATGTATTCATGTGGGATATAGTCTAGTAAGAACTAACAATGCATGTACTCATGTGGGAATTGGGATTCATATGTCAGTATGTATTCAAAACTCAAAATTCCATGTCACTTACTCACTTGGTCACTTGTATGGTAGTATGGTACAGCTAGAGCTAGTAAGCCTCACAATGAAAGGCATATATCATGCATTTTAGCAAACATCAGTGAGTTAAGAATGTTGACTGCATGCAAACAAGCACATGGTCATACAAGCTTATATATCATGCATTTTTTCGTAATGATGCAGGCTATAGGTCGTTGTGATGGCGGAGCCTCAGGGTACCGTATGGGACCACGGGGAGCGCATCGGCTCAGGGTCGAGGTGCAACTACTGCACGCATGTTATGAAGGGTGGAGGGGCGACCCGTCTTAAGGAACATTTGGTGGCGCGCGGTGATGTGAAGGCCTGCCCCAACGTGCCTAAAGTGATTAGGCAGGCCATGATCGCGGACCTCCGTGGTGGCCGTGACAGAAAGAAGGAGAAGCAGGCGATTCGCCTGCGTCAGGAGGAGGCTTGCACCGAATGGGCCACCATGGGCACGGAGGACGAGCAGCTTAAGATGGCCATAAAAGCCTCTAAACAAGAGGCCTACCTGAGGAGCCAAGGTTTGACGCAAGGTTCGGGTTCCGGAGTGGTGCACGGAAGTCTTCAATTCAGTCGACTATCAGCAAAATGTTCGGTCGGTCCAAATCGACACGGGAAAGCCATGCCTCCATGGATGTCGACCTTGCACAGGCTAGTGCCCCGCAGCAACCTCGTATTGACACTGCATTCCAGCAGGGGAAGCGGGAGAAGCTAGGGAGGGGATGGTCAAAGTGGTTACATGCTAATGCAATTCCCGGAAGGAAGGTGGACTGCCCGTATTTCACAGGTACGAATCTCTTGTGTGTTTGTAAGTTACACGTTGTGTGATGATTGTACTAATCTTTTGTGCATGCGGTCAAAGCTGCAATTGTCGACGCAGAGCTAGGCCAGGGTTCGTGCACCACGAGGATACGAGATAGACGGTAAGTACTTGGACGCGAATGAGCGGCGGGGAGATTGTGAAGTACCTTGGAGGTTCAGGGACGATCGGGCCACCTTTGGTGTTACTGATGATGTGCGACGCTGGACGGGACCTACACAGCAGTATCATCAACTTCATGGTATCTTGCAATGGGATGATGTTCTTCCATAAGACCGTAAATGCCACAGGTACAAAATTCATTTTTTTTCCTATTCCGTATGATCTTTATTGCCACACGTACTAAATTCTTGCTTGCTCATTCGCAGCTAAGGTCCAAAACCACAAATACCTACTAGCCGAGATAACAAAGGTGGTGGCCGAGGAGATTGGGGTGGAGCATGTTGTGCAGGTGGTTATTGACAATGGTGCCAACTTCAAGAAAGCATGCGGATGTTACGAGTGCACGATACCCTCGTATAGTATGGCAGCCTTGCTTGGCACACACCGTAAATCTTATGCTAAAAGACGTGTGCGAGGATGAATGTATCAAAGATATTGTGGCACAGGCCAAGAGAATCTGCAGATTTTTATACAACCACAAGAATCTACATGCGCAGATGAGGCAACATATTGGTGGAGAGTTGGTGAGGCCAAATGCCACTAGATTTGGGACGACCTTTGTTTTCCTTGATAGCTTCTTCAAAAAAGGAAAAGTTCAAAGAATGGATGACACATCTGTTGGATAGGTAGTAGGTGGGTGAAATGGCGGAGGGCAAACGCATATGACCACCTCGTAAGGTGGATTTACGGACATGGGTGGAGTGGACCGTGGTGGCCGTAGAACCCTTGTACAAGTTGTTGAGGTTCGCGGATCAAGACAAGTTACCAACAATCACGTGTAATGATGCGAGACGCAATTGCACGGAATGAGTACAACAATAACTTACGGGAGCATGGAGAATAGAGCACAAGATATTCCTACAAGTCATGGAAAAGAGATTTGCCAAAAAGGGAAACCACATTTGTGCAAGCTGGTAAGTGAAATTAACATGTTCAGTTCTATTATGCTAAGTATGCAATGTTCGCATCTATTATACTAACTATGCAATCTTTTCATCAATTGCAGCCTCCGTCCTAGACCCAAGTCCCGTTCTCATACAACATATGCAAGACTCCAAATACATGGGAGCGCTCGACTGCACTAAGCATTATGGCTGATGACGACGCTACCGCGGTGAAGGCTCTACGAGAAGCAGACACATACCGTCTTAGACGGGGACGTTTTGCCACCCAGCTTGCGCAGACCAGCGCCGTCGATAACCAAATGACGGCAGGTAAGTACATAAACTGAGGTTGGTTGGTATGTTGTTGTGTAGCACTCACTGACTTTTCTTTTTTCGTGTTGTTCACAGCTCAATGGTGGATGGCCTTCGGGAATGAGGCGCCGGTACGCAAAAGTTCGCCTTGAGGTTGGTGTCCCAGTGCGCATCGTCGAGTGGGTGTGAACGCAATTGGAGCACATTTGCTTTGGTGCACACGCAGCTACGAAACCGTTTAAGTTATGCGAAGCTCCAACAGCTCGTGTTCGTGCACTACAACCTGCGACTTCGCCTTCGAGACTATGAATCCACTCGCCAGACCCAAGACGAAGACCCTGTGGATCGCCTGATCGAGGATGCGATGCATCCCGGCATGACCCAATTGCGAGTGGTTCGACTCATCCAGTCTCGGGAGCCTCTACTCGACGAGGACGGTCGCACGACCCACCCTCCCAAATGAGATTCGTGGTTGACTCCATCCCGGTGGCAGAGATGTATGAGGCAACAGGTAAACAATGCAATTGTTTTCCATTCCACTTTTAACCATGTATGTCCAAACACGAGAACAATGTTAACCTTACTTCTAATTGGCCACGGAGGGAAGAGCCTCCCAGTTGGGCGGAGTGGAACATCGGAGACACGCACATTGGGAAGAGAAAGCATGCTACCGATGCCGAGGATGACGACACTCTAGCAGGAGCTTTAGGCGGATTACAAAAGTTATCGGGCAGCCGAGTGGTAAGGAAAAGGAAAAGGCCGAATTGATGATGAGCCTATTGTCGGCGATGAGGGCGACACGGCAACACCTTCTGATAATGTGCAGTACCTCAGTAGTAGCTCAGCGACTGCGACAGACTCTCCTGGCGATGACGGGATGGAAGCTGACCGGTACTCCCTCCGGCCCTGTCCACAATCACAATCACCGGCAGGAGGATTGCATCGAGAGTCTTGCCGAGAGGTGACTTAGCAGCGGACCGCAGATGGCGGAAGGGCACGTCGTGTGGTGGGGGTGGGCGCTTGAGCGGACAACCACGGGATGGTGCTCAATCATGGTGTAGCAATGAGTCCTCCGACCATTTGGGCATTCCAGTTGAGCATACCGGGTATAGTCAAATGCCGTATGGATGGGATCAGGGTGGGTACGGTTACAGACAGAGTTATGATGGATCGAGCATCTCTTTGCCATTTGACTACAATGATCCATATGTCGATCCATACGCACGGCACTCATCTGCCAATGTCATGTACCTTCACCATCGAGAAACTCGATACACTGGAGTCTCATTACCAGCATTGGAAGTCCGCTGGCTACCACGAGACATGACACGGGAGGAATACAAGCAACAACACGAGAGGAGGTACCACGAGATCATTGTCGACAACACGGAGGTGGAGTTTGCACTAGGGGCGCTTTACTACTCGTAGGTATGTGATGCAAACATACATTCATTTAATTGTCATATGCAAATATGTGAAGACTTGTTGTGTGTATCAATTTTATTACATTCTTAATAATTTTCATGTCAATATACATTAATTGTTTCAATTATGACTCCCAATCTTGAATTTCATCAAAATCTTTGAAATTTCTTACTTCACGATACCCAATTCCACAATTTTTAAAAATTCCTCGAGCTTCAGTAACAACTCAAAATTTTATGGAAATATTATTCACATGTCATAATCATGCTATTAAAATTTCAAATATTTATAACATGCTTTGTCTCATTTTTCATTCAGTTCTAAATTGCGGTGGCGTTTCATTACGACAGTACCAGTGTTTCAATTTTTAAAAATTTACATGATTAAAAAATCTGAAATTTTATGACAACATTAATAATACGTCAGAACTCTCCACAAAAATTTCGAAATTTTTCTCCATCTTTTGGACCAATTTTCAGGCTTGTCCATCTGGCGAAATTTCGCCATTTCTCGTGAGATCTCGCCAATTCTCGCGAAATTGAATTTCGGTAGAAAAACCGGATTCAAATTTTGAATTTGAATTTCGGACGAGATTTCTCCGAAATTACCGAATTTCACGAAATTTCGTTTTCCGGGCGTGAACGGTATTTGATCCGAAACCGAAATCCGAAACCCTGCACATGATAGCTAGCCAGGATTAGGAGTTTAGAGACCTCTCGAAACAGTACTATAATTGAGTGAGCTTTAAGTGAGAACCATGTCCTACCTAGCTAGGGCCACTTGGGAGATCAGATAACTGGGCCCACATGCTACAATATAATGGCAACATATCGAGTGAAAACCAATCTTACCGTGAAAACTTCGTAAAACCCACGTGTACAAGTTTTGAAAAATTCTCAAAAAATTACCATACGTAGGGGAAGTGAGCTTCTACAATTATGCAAAATTTAAAGATCAAACTCAATCGCATTTGAAAGATATGAAAAAGATAAATAGTGAAATGTATAGTTCTAAACAGTGAAAATCACTATTTAGGCTGAATTTGTCTTTTTCATATATTTCAAATGCAATTGAGTTTGGTCTTCAAATTTTGCAGGATTGTAGAAGCTCACCTCCCCTACTATGACTATTTTTTTGGGAATTTTTCAAAACTTGTACATGTGAATTTCACTAAGTTTTTATGGTAAAAATGGTTTTCACTGGATATGTTGCCTAATATAATTGCAGCCTAGCGTATTAAATGTAGAACTTCCTGAGCTAGGTTAGTTAGACTAACCTATTCAAACTAGCAGGTTACCTGGGTTTTGATGCTGCTTTCACGGTTAGTGAGAGGATGATTTTTATAAATTTATTCGTAAGGAGCCAGTTTACGAAAAAATATTAAGGGCTCAAAAAACTATGGGAGGTGTTTAGGGAGAATCTAAGTGTTTTCTTATTAAAAAATGCTTAAATTTTGAGCTTTCAGATCTAGATCCAATATGGATAAAATCATTTTGGCAACGAGTACTTAATTTTTTAGGTATTGGATGAGGAATATTATTATTTTCTGCATGACCTTTTACATCAATTATATACTAGTTTTATACAAATGAAATTATATAAAAATGATAGGAATTTTTTTCTTAAAAAAGAACGTTATTCTTTTCTGCATGGTCTTTTTTACATTAATTATATACTATTTTTACACAAATTAAATTATACAAAAAAATAATGTGACAATTTGCACACAAAAAAGATAATAAAACAAACAAAAATGTGGATCACATAGTCAAAATGATAAAGCACAACATAGATCACAAAGCAATATCTAATAGATAAAAAAAAATTAAGTGCTCGCAAACAAAAAAACACCAATATCTAATAGACAAAAAAAACTAAGTGCTCAAAAAAATACCCAAGTGTCATTTAACAATTCAAAAAACTAAGGTTTGTCAAATATGAATGATAAAATCCTGCATTGGTTACCAGTATCACCTCTAGCTCCGATCTCGCTCCAAATGTTGCAGTCCCACCAGTTGAGGCTGTTGAGCTAAGAGCGATGTCCGAATAAGCACATGTAAAGAACAATGGTACCTCTGCCCTTAAAACGTTTGGAGAGTTTCTTTAGAGCTATCAACGTCGTTTCATCAAATTACCTTTAAACTCTTGGTACTTTTACTCTTTAAACTTTTAGTTAAAAATCTTAAACTTTTCATATCTTTTAGTATCTCTTGATGCTAGTTTATTGAACGCTCGATACTTTCTAAAGGTGGTAAAAAATCTCTAACAATCATCCCATCCTATCCTTAAAAGCTTGACTACGTGTGTGGTGCGGCCTGGCCAATCTATCTCTCTCTCTTGACTAGGCGGTCATATTTCTCCCCTAGTATAGTAGAGTATTAACTAGGGTTGTTAAAAAAGCTCAAGGCTCTCGAGTTACTCAAATTCGACTGGCTCTAGGTTCGATTTCTACTCGATTCAAACTTCAAATGAGCCAAGTTTGAACTTGGTCCTAAGCTCACGAGTTTCAACAAGTTGAGTTTGAATAGCTCAAGAAACTTGGTAAATTTACATATCACTTGTTAAATATTTCTACATATTAACTCTTATCGAGCGTAATAAGCCGAGCTCAAACTTAAACTTTTCTTATTGTTAAAAATTAATGCATCTTAAATTGTTAATTGTTACCGAGCTTCCTCAAACTTAGGCCGAGCCAAACTCGAACTTTGGTCTAGGCTTTTACCCTAACTTTGACTCGCTTATGCTCAGCTGGAGCTTTTACCAAGCTCGGCTCGCCCTAGTACCGCCTGCGCCTTGGGTCCAGGGCCCACCTCTGGTCACTGACACGGCTGGGCGAACCACATGGAGTGAGCTCAGTGAGGAGAAAAGGCCGGGTTAGCGGCAGGCAAGAAGCACGAACCGTCGTCACTCGTCAGGTGCACGAAACTCCAACCGGGGGAATAACTCAACCGATAGCTAATAAATCCCTAATCCATTGCTGGAATCTCGCAGTCAAGCGTCAGGCAAGAATCATTAACCACCATCACCACGACTAATCCTGTGGTTGCATCGAACACTGCACTTATACTAATGCGTTGAAGGCTACAGGAGAGGAGAGAGAAGAAGGGAAGAGGGGAGAAGAAGAAGCGCCGGGCCGCGTAGAATTTTTTATCTTTTTGGTCTTGTTCTTTGTATTTTTTTCCAGAATTAACCTTATGCATGAATCAGTTTTAAAAATAGCCCTGTAACAGTATATTCAAGCGGTGGTGCAGCGTGTGAATTTTTTTTATTTTTTTCGCCTTTTCCAACGGTCACCGACCGCATGAAATTTTTTAATTTTTTTCATCTTTCCAGCGGTGAGCGACCGCTTATTTTATTTAAATTTTTTTGTCGCGCGGCGGGAAAAAATAATTTTTTTATTTTCTCACGCCGACGCGCTGCGTGGATGATTGGAATCCGGTGATCGCGATCATTGGATTCGCGAACCGCGTGGCGGCGAAGAAGCGAAGCGGGCGCGACAATGCGACGCGTGGAAGAAAAAGAGCGACGGCCATTTTTTTCCCCTATTTTTTCGGAGGATGCGGCTAATATTTTTTTTAATGAATTTATGAAGAAAAAAATAAAAATATTTGATGACGGACTATATTTTTTTTGGAATTTTTCACTGTTCTAGCACGGCACGTATAATTTCCGGGGATCTGGACCGCTGGAAATTGCAAAATTAAAATTCCGCCATCCGCTGGATGGTATTTTTGGAGGCGTTTTTTTATCCGATGAACGTCTAATCGCGTGAAAAATTATACGCGCCGGGCAAGAACAGTAAAAAATTCCAATTTTTTTAGCGTATTAGCCATAATCGGAAATATGGTCTTTATGAAATTTCGAAAATTAACCGGACTTAATGCACAATTTTTTTGGGAGGAAATTTAATTTTTGTGGAAGTGTTTCGTATCGATTTTATTCGAAAAATCGCTGTAACCGATGAGCATTAATTATTAAAAGTCAGTGTTATTTTGACGGTTGCTAGAATACCATAGTTCAAAGTATGGTCAATAAATTCAGGAAAAATCATATTTGTCGATGATAATTATTGTAGTGTTTCGCAAAATTATTTGTCAGTCAATTATCTTCAAGAAAAAAAAAATCAAATTTTGTTGTTCGTCATGCTCTTTTGATGCGTGACAAATTTGACGACAAATAAAACCCGACATTCATATTTGAAAGTGTAGAGCTAAGTCACAAACTGAGATACAAAGTGAGATACATTCATATTTCAACGGCCTCTTCCGATAGTGTTTGAACGCCAAGGTGGAGGTGAAACGAAATCGTTATCATCATCATCATCATTTGCATAGTTAGGAGCAAGCCCCCTCCGATGGTGCTTGAACGGCCTCTTCCGATAGTGCTTGAACGCCAAGGCGGAGGTGAAACGAAATCGTCGTCATCATCGTCGTCATTTGCATAGTTAGGAGCATGCCCTCCTTCGGTGGTGCTTGAACGGCCTCTTTCGATAGTGCTTGAACGTCAAGGTGGAGGTGAATCGAAATCGTCATCATCATCATCGTCGTCATTTGCATAGTTAGGAGCATGCCCCCCTCCGGTGGTGGTTGCACGTCCTCTTGAACTTGTTGATGCAGCAGTACTGTGTCGATCTCTGCCCCTCCAGTTAGATCCGCTTTGGCGTCTTCTGCGCCATCCAGGCATCAAACTCCTGCCGAAGAGCATATGCATCGCTAAGAATTCCGGAATTGCTTTGTTCAGCAACTCTTCATCCTCTGAGAATGACTAACACAGAAGACGAACATACGAAGTAGTGAACTTATGTATAATGCTAAAAAGATTAGTAAGGTGAACAAATATGAAATAACTAACCTTAATATGCTCTGCATACCGATCGGGTAGCATCAGTACCTTGTAATATCTAGTAGAGAAACCTGTAGAAGAAGGGTGGTCGGCTAGTTCGCACACCCTGAAATACCTTTGACGCCACCATTGCAAGTGTGCCTTCAGGTCGTCGGAGGTCACAAGGTTCAGGCCAAAGGTTGTCAAGGCTTGCCTCCGCAATGTCGAGCGCCACTCTTGCAATTTGGACACCACTTTACTTAGGTTCTCCTCCTTGAATGGACCATCCTTTCCACCACGCATAACCTTCAACGTGTGATGAAGAGCTAGCACAGAAAACAATTATACGAAGGAACATTGACATGGTTTCCACGGATGGGTCGACGAGCCGGCCCTACTAGGGTAGTTCTTCATTGTATACCCCACCGTCCTGCATATACGGCACTTCCGTGCAGCTTGTCCGTCTCCTCGCTGACTTGCATCCATATCGTTACGGATTCGCCGTGACTGCCACCGTCCACGGTCGCTCCGCTTCAATGCGTCATTCTAACACCAAGTCACTTGCCCCGGCCACAACTCCCTATAATGCATGTCCAAGCCGTAGGAGTTGAATTTCGAACTCCATGTCCTGAACAGATGGTCGGCACTGAAGTACTCAGATATGTACGCCACGGAAGACTGACGAAAAACCGCGCACGCCACATATACATGCGAGCATGGCTTGTGCAACAGTTGTGGCTTGTTGCATGTGCATGTTGCCACATCACGTACTGTGCACACTTGCTTACGGTATCCTCTGCAATGGCCATCGACGAACTTCTCCCGTAAACGCACTTCAAACTTACGCCTGACTCCATCCATGGTGCGGGCGTCGTGGGAACAAGCCTTCTCTATTTTCTTCTCTACGTATGCGTGCATACATTCGGAGAACTGCTTTCCCTCGTCTATATGCCTCCTAGCATTCATCCCCCTGTTCACAAAGTATCCAAAGGTCCTGTTCCAGGTCTCCTCCACGATGGCACTGATTGGGAGGGACCGAACACCCTTCAGAACACCGTTGTAAACCTCTGACATGTTAGTTGTCATTATGCCGTACCTTGCATAATAAAAACCGCCACTGATAGGACTAATATCAGTGGCGGTTTTTGGATAGAACCGTCACTGATATTAAGTCAGTAGCGGTTTTGGGCAAAAACCGCCGCTGATAATCCCACACACGAAAATAAAAAACTAGCATTTGTGGCTAGCCTCAGGCAGCGCTAGCCATGCCTCTCCAAAACAACTTCATTCAAGAACAACCAGGGCAGGCATACCATAGCACTAAAACATGAGTACACTAAAGTCAATGGGCAACCACTTACACTGTTTGTTTCAGCACCAGGATCAAGCAGGCCGACACCATTTGCACTTACATGGAAAACTAGTTCAAATGTATCAAAGATGATAAGCATTAAAACACAGGAGCTGACTTGTAAAAAGCATATAGCCAAAAGGTATAACAAGAGTAGTAAATACCTGCTAACAACAATAGCAATATACTATTTGCTTTCATATGAAATCTGGATACAATACCGAACTCTACCAATTTGACTAAATTACCTCCCAATTTTGAATAAAGCGTAGTTAAAGGTCGAGCATTATTGGACTAGCACAACCAATCGACAAAAGAAGTGGCATTGACAAAAGAAGGGGTTCCCATTTGAAAGCAACAAAAAGTTATTTACACTTTGTAATGAAACAGAATTGAAGTAACAAAAGCCTAAACTAGAGGAGGTAAACTAGAAGCCTACGGGTCTTCGGAGGTTGGAGACACGTGATGTGAGAGAAGAGTATGGATGAATGGATCGTTGTTGTCTTTGTCATAAAACTCGCTTTTTTTGTTGATTACTTCCTTCATGATGAAGTAAGCGAGCTGGGCCTGAATGGCTTGGATTTCAGAAGGAAGCAGTCATAACGTAGACAACTTGAGGCGCTATAAGTATAAAAAACATAATTAAGAGATTATATAGAAATTGAGTGGTGTGAATCAATGTGTCATGTCAGCGTGACTGACCTCTACGTCATTGTCTTTTATTGTGCATGATAAGATTTCGCGCATGTACTGGCATACGAAGTACCCACATAAATTTGTTCTTTACAGCTGCTTGTGACACTGCAAAAATCGAATGAACTAAGATGTCGTCGAAGGAGCTATTTACTATGAAATACGATATTAGAATATTCCTTGCGTGCGTACCGGAAACTTAGTACGGATTGTAAGGGATTTGTGGTATGGGCGGTATCTCGAGCTCTTCTGACAATATCATTTGAACGCCTCATTTATTAAATGTGTCATCACTTCAAAGTCTTTTTTAGGTTTATCCAGTGGATCCATGATCAGCATCTTGCTCTTTTCTGGATGAATTATTACGAGAATCCAGTGGAAGCTACATACACATGCATGATGCCATAGTCATTAGTCCTTACGTTAGAGTAAATAACGAAATAAACGAGTAATTTAACTAGCTAGTGAGGAACTTACTTAAAATGGTATGGTAAAAGTATAAACTCCTTGTCTTGTAGTTTAATCAAAACTTTATATACGTACTCCTCGACCTCCTTTGGTGCTCTTTTGATTTCAGATTGGCAAACCATTCCCGGGTCGAGGAATTCCACTAGCCCCTTGGTTCTTCGTAATTCAATCATCTCGTATCTATATAACGAAATAGTTAGTCATGACATTTATCGGTATTACGTGAATGTAGGCCAAGATTGATATATTAGACACTTACAGTGACCAGCATCTCAAAAAAGATATGTCGAGGGCGTCGTGATAGAACAAGTTGTGCAAGTTATCGAATTCTATTAAGAAGAGCCATGGCCCTCATGGTGAAAATGTTCCTCAAAGAAAATTGCAGTGATCACCTTCGGGAGTACGTCTTGGTTGGATCGATCCATGTACCATGCATGTAATCGCTGCATCATGGGTGTTAGACTTTTTAACTTCGAAGCGGTGACTAAGGGCTTCCCTACCTCGAATTTCAATCTTTGTTGATTATCTTGGTCATCAGACTTCGCCTTGCCCTTACTTTTTTGTCGCAAGACATCATACTTAGTCTGGCCGCACCGATCCGGCCGTCGGCTTGTCTAATGTGCCAATTTTTGGGATCAGGGGTTCTAGGTTTGTCCTTTGAAGTACCAGGTGTTATAGGTTTCTGCTTTGGAGTACTAACAGTGGCCACCTTTATAGGGTCCTCAATGGATTTCTTTTCTACCTCATCTTGCTTCTGCACCATTTCACTCTCAGGTGCTGGTGACGGATGCGAGGATTGTACTACAGGAGAGGCTGACACTGCATGGTCCAAGACGATATCACGCTTGCGCCACTGGATGAATAAGTGGACGGCACTTCCTAGAGTTGTTATGTCATCATTGGTGGGTTTTTCTAGCCCGATCTCAGCAAACTGTGCAAGTACCGTGTCCACCTGGACCTTTGCAAAACCTGGCGCTATCGGGGTATTGTGCAGGACACCCCCTTCTTGGCACGGATAAACTACCCCTGTAGCGGCTGTACAAATATGTTCATCACGGGCACGTTGAGCTGACAGGGTGTGGGGTCTTGTATGTCGTCCACAGGATAATGGTTGTTGTCCGCTTCTGCCAATGGCGTGGACACGCAACTGCTGCGACGACCTGTAGGGCTGGAGAAAACATTGTGGGCCTGCGATTGGCTCAAGGCTTGTTGTACTTGTCGTTCAACTTGTTCTTCAATGGTGCTTTGTATTTCTCGCAGAACCCTTTCCTTCATCATTTCCATTTCCTTCTCAGCCCGCTCTTTTCTAGCTCTCTTCCGACTCCTATAAGAGTCTCCGTGCTTAGGGAATCCACTCCTCCATGGAACCTTGACCCCGACGCCTCATGTTCGACCAGGGTGCTCTTTGTTTCCTAGGGCCGCTGTTAGTTCGTCTTTCTCCCTGTCTGGGTGAAAAGATCCTTGGGTGGACTGGGCGTAAAACTCATGAACTCTTTGCGTCATTGCTTCGTCTTCGCTACTCTTGAATGATAAACCCCCAGTAGACAAGATATCTGCCCTCGCTAGCACGTAGTGTTTCACTCGGTTTGGTAGTCCGATCAAGGGACTTGTGCCAGCCAATTGGACCGCTTCTAATTCCTGCCTCTCCTATTGAGAAATTTTACCAGCACTCCACCGGTGCCAAGTGCGTGGGGGTGAGTATTCCTTCTTGCGATGCTAATGTGGTCCTCACTGGACTTCCTTGCTGCTTCGGATTGCTTCATCGCCACAAACTCATCCCTATATGGCTCTAATCTTGGGTACTCTCCGATGGCTGACCGGTTTTGCTTCACATAATTTATGTTCAGCCTCGCCTTGAAGTTTCTCCACGCCGCATCCATGGTCATCAATGCGTCGCGACGCACGAGGTCTTCGGCTCCTTCGGGGAATTCGAAGGTTTCTTTGAGCTCCCTCCACAGATCCTCTTTGGTGGCTCGGGGCACTTTATGCCAATCCGAATAGGTGATTGGCACTTTATCCCTTACGATGTACCCGCATGTTGACCTGTATTTTGCTGCTGATTTTCTCGGTGCAACAGGGGCCCCAGTATGTAAGACCTCTGAGATGGTGTGCCGGCCTTCAGGCTTCTTAGTTTTGCCTCGTCCTTGGCGTCTTGCAACAGGAGCATCATCTGCAACAGCGGTGGAGGCCTCGGCACCTTCGGTGGTTGGGTGGAGGGTAAGGTACCTGCTCGGGCTCTCCTCTATTATAGGCTTGGTTTCGGGCTCCATTAAAATTTCTTGAGAAGAATGACACTTAGTAACTGGTCAAGTTACCAATTAAGAAGAAGGTTATCTGTTGCAAATGGATCTTTAAGAAGAAAGAAAGTATATCACCAACTGAACAGGTTAGGTACAAGGCAAGACTTTTGCTAAAGGACACATGAAATAAATTTTAGGTGTTGATTTCACATAGATCTCTCTAGTTGTGAAACGTAGTTCTAATAGTACTGTACTGAGCATTGTGACTATACATGATTATGAGTTTGATCAATTGGACGTGAAATACCGGATTTCTTTCTTTATGTCTACAATCAGATTGTACTCCTGCTGGTGACCAATAAAATATAACCTCCTTGGTCTAAAAAAAATACTTTTTTGGATGCTCTACAGCATTCTTAGGGGATAATAATATTTCTTTTGTGAGATCATAGAATATTATTAGTATGGTATGACATATATTATATTTTGCTTCAAAACAACAATCTCTGAAATAACAAAATAATAATACCTTTGCATTGTTTAAAAGGAACGATGTGTCTAGAGTCCAAAATTTCAGTATGAGTTCTTTTGCAGTGAGCAATGCATCTAGAGCAAGCAATGTAGAACTAATCATTCACCAAGATCTGAGGAGGAGAAGCTACTACAGGGCGTCATGGACATTACTACTATAGATTCATTCTAGTGCTCATTTCAATTAATATAATTCATGTATGAAGATCAGCTAGCTCGAGCCAACTAAATCCTAGTGTGCAAATAAGCAAGATATGTAATGTTTTCTTGCCATGGCTACCAATTTCCTTCCATGTTCCCATCAACATCAAGCAAATGGTACAACAGCTAGTGATTATTTTAAAATGTAGCATATGTACTTGTCAATTATAAGCATAATATTTGTCAACTATGATCAACATAATTTTCTAGCTACTTGAAGCAAGCTGAAATGATCATGTGTTTTCTTAACACAGGAAATAGGTATGACTTTTTTTAAGGATTTAGTACTTTGTTTCCTTGTAAAATTCTTGCAAAAATTCGTTGAATTATCCATTCCAAACATACATGCCATTGGTCAATTTCTTCACATTCATCACAGTACCTTTACAAGAGGAAGTAAAACTAGCAACCAAAATCTATGTCATGAATTATTCTTATGAATGGTGATCATCTATATATATATATATATATAATCTAACATCACTAAGGGCTTGTTTGGGAGCAACAATATATATATATATATAATCTGTAGTTTCGGTGCATCAATAATTGTGCCCTCTTATTACATCTTGAATAAACTTTGGGTATGGATGTAGTTTGATCTACATTCTAGATGTCAATGTCAGAATTGGGAAAATGTTTCTTATTTGGGGAATTTTAATCATGAGGCGGCAAATGTATGTGATCCAGACAAATGACAAGGTCACTACCTCTTATGAGTCGGTAGATATTCTGTTTGTACAGCTGAACTACGGTTTTTAATCGATATGCAACTGAATTGTTGGACAATGTCCACTTCAACGATGCAGCTGAAATTTATGTATACAACATGCAGTTAAAATTGTTTCTCTTTGAATATTTAGTATTCAGTTTCGCATCAATATAAAATTGTGATCTGTAATTTCATTCCAAGCTAGATAGACTACTAAGAAATTTTTTGCTGCTGGTGCTGGACTTCAGCACGCTTCCCATTAGGCCTATGTGCCCTTCAAATCCCCCTTAGGGATTTTCTACTGGTTCCTCCCTAGCTTAGAACAAACCCTAAGAGTTACCTCAAAACACTTGGGCGGCGGCGTCGGGCGGCGGCGTGGGGAGGCGGCCTCGTCGGGCGAGTCGGGGCGTCAAAGTGCGCGTCGGGAGTCGGGAGTCGAGGCGAGGGTGCGAGCGTCGGGTGGCGTCGAGCGCGGCGGTGACGGCATCGAGCGGCGCAGCGCGTCGGCGACGTCGGGCGGCAACGTAAGGTGGCGTCGGGCTCGGTGAGAAGAGTTTAGGGTTAGAAGAGTTTAGGGTTTAGGGCAAGGGTGAGAAGAGTAACCGCTGTATCAGCTTTTATATGTGGGTTATCTGTGGCGGTTCTTTATACGAACCGCCACTGATACCCTTATCTGTGGCGGTTTTTCACATGAACCGCCACTGATAAATATATTATCTGTGGCGGTTATTTATACGAACCGCCACTAATAAGGTTATCAGTGGCGGTTCGTATACAAAACCGCCACAAATAACCCACATATAATCCTAATAAATATTACATACCCTATATAATCCTGCTAAATATTATATACCCTATATAATCCTAATATAGTAATGACCACATTTCCATTACTCTGTACAAATGCATATTGTTTACATCACATTGCCATTACTCGTACATAGCTAATTATTTTCTTTCACAATTTGCCCTTCTTCATGATCGTCGCGATGATAGGTAGCTTCTGGAGTGGTTTCTTCCTCGAGCCTGATGTTGCCATCTATGAAAGGAGGCAACTCATCAAACTGGTTGTACTCATCCTCATCCACGACATTCTCAACTCCGACGATCCTTCTTTTTCCCTGAAGAACTACATGGCGCTTCTTATCTGCCGGGTCGATTACATAGAAGACTTGTGCTACTTGCTTCGCAAGTACGAAAGGTTCGTCTCTGTATCTGACATGTTCGATGTCCAAAGTAGTGAAGCCGTACTTGTCCACCTTGACACCCCTTGGGAGTTGTACCCAACGACAACGAAACATCGGGATCTTAAAAATACAATAGTCGAGCTCCCAAATCTCTTCTATGAACCCATAGAAGCTACTCTTCTTACTGCCTGTGTTGTCATAGTCATCTATGCAGACACCACTATTTTGGTAAGTACTTTTGCTATCCTGAGATCTCGTGTAAAAGGTATATCAATTTATGTCGTATCCTTGCCATGTCAAGATTGTACCTGATGGCCCTTTTGCCAACCACCTCAACATAACGCTCGTTTCTTTCCCAGTCATATGCTCCTTGAACCAATGATTGAACAAACGGTTATGCTTTTTTGTTACCCAAGCCTCTGATCGTCCACGATTTTCCTCTTGTAGCTTATCCTTGTGCATGTCCATATACGAGGACACCACAACTGATTGTTGCAAGACTGTGAAATGAGCTTTTTCGAACAATCCATGATCGTAAGAATTTGTTGATTTCCTTCCAATCGTCCCTTTCCCAGCTAGCCTAACCTCATGGCGAGATACAGAGCACTCCTACTGGTTCCACCCATTCCATGTAATCCACGCAAAATTCGATAACCTCCTCAGTTGCATAACCTTCCACAATGCAGCCCTCCGGCCGAGATCGATTGCGTACATACTTCTTCAGAATACCCATGTACCTTTCGAACGGGTACATCTGATGCAGGAATACGGGGCCACATACATTTATCTCATTCACAAGGTGAACAATGAGATGAACCATTATATCAAAAAATAATGGAGGAAAATACATCTCTAGCTGGCATAGTGTCTTCATCACATCATTCTGCAGTTCAGAAAGTCCGATGGGATCGATGACCTTCTGTGAAATCGTGTTGAAGAAGAAACACAACCTCATTATTGCCTCTCGGACCTTTCCAGGTAAAATACCTCTGATTGCAATAGGAAGCATTTGTGTCATCATCACATGACAATTATGAGACTACATGCCAGTTAACTTCAAATCTTTCATCGAGACCAGTTTCTTGATGCTTGCGGAGTAACCGGACGAAACTTTCACACCATGCAAGCATTTGCATAGGTCTGTTCTCTCTTTCTTGGATAGAGTGTAGCAAGCTGGGGGAAGGTAAAGTCGGCCTTTTCCGTTGTCTTGAGGATGTAGCTCAGCTCTGATTTTCATATCTTCCAGGTCCCTTCGTGCCTTCAGTCCGTCCTTAGTTTTGCTAGGAATATTCCTCAAAAGACCAATCAAGCTGTCACTTACATTTTTCTCTACGTGCATGACGTCTATGCAGTGTCGAATTTCTAAGTCCTTCCAATAGGGCAAGTTCCAAAATATCGATCTCTTCTTCCACGTGGTCTTCTCAGTACGAGACCTCGATTTATTATTACTCTCTCCCTTTCCAACTACAACATTAATATCCTTAACCATATCATAAACCTCTTCCCCACGACGAGGCCTTGGAGCTATACCATCCTCTTTTGTCCCGTCAAATTGTTTCCTCAAATTGCGGTAGGGTGATTCTCGAAGGAACCTACGGTGATGCATGTACACGTTTTCCTCGAGTTATTGAGCCACACACTAGCGGTTTCATCCATGCAATGGGGCATGCTTTGCCCCTTTACAAGATCTGACCGGATAGGTTACCAAGGGCGGGAAATCATTGATGGTGCAAAACAACAATGCGCGTAGGATGAAGTACTCGCTTGTACTCATCCCATACCTGTACACCTTTGTTCCACAGTATCACAAGATCTTCCACCAATGGTTGTAGGTATACATCAATATCATTGCCAGGTTGTCTCGGCCCTTGGATAAGCAGCAACATCATAATGTACTTTTGTTTCATACACAACCAAGGAGGAAGGTTATAGATACACAGAGTCACGGGCCAAGTGCTATGAATACTGCTCATGTTACCGAAAGGATTCATTCCATCCGTACTCAACCCAAACCTTATATTCCTCAGTTCATTCCCGAAGTCCTTCCTAAAGAGCCTATCGATGGTTCTCCACTGGGTAGAATCAGCAGGGTGTCTCAGCTTTCCATCCCTTTTACGCTCTTCTGAGTGCCATCGCATCAATTGGGCATGCTTTTTGTTTCCAAATAAACGCTTCAACCGAGGTATTACTGGTAAATACCACACTACTTTAGCGGGAGCTCCTTTCTTCACCACGGTGCCCTCGCTGTCATGGCCTTTACGCTTGTATCACGATGATTTGCATACCGGACATACATGCATGTCTATATACTCTTTGCGATAGAGTATACAATCGTTTGGACATGCATGTATTCTTTCTACTTCCAATCCCAATGGACATACAACCTTCTTAGCTAAATAAGTGGTTATTGGCAATACATTTCCATTTGGAAGGATGTCCGCTATAAGATGTAATAGCGCCGTGAAACTCTTATCGGACCAACCATTGCTTGCCTTCAATTTTAGAAGTGAAAGCACGGTGTGCAACTTTGTGTATTCCTCCTTGGAACCCGAGAATAAAGGTGTGTCCGAGTCGTCCAACAAACCCTTGAATTGATTAAACTCTCTCTGATTAGTGTAGTTCCCTTCTCCATCGCGCAACATCTGAGCAAGATTATTATCGTCATCAATGTCCAACCTATCCTCATCAGATCCATAACCGATGTCAGCTGCCATAATGCCTTCTCCATCATCCAATATGTTATCACCTTCATGTATGTTTTCCTCTTCACCGTGACTTGTCCAACGTGTATAGCCAAGTACAAAACCCCTTCGAATCAAGTGCAAGTGGATGTGCTCTTTGTCCGAAAACATTTTCTCATTCTTGCAATCAATGCATGGACAATGTATGTACTCTGTCTTCTTGTGCAACTTGTTCTCCTCAGCGGCCCTTAGAAAAGCAGATACCCCGTCGATGTAATCTCGGCTGTAACGGTTCGCATTGTACATCCATCTCCGGTCCATCTAAAATTAATCAACATATAAAAATTGATTAAAAAACTAATCTAATTACTTATCATCTATAGGAGCTAGATAATAAATTCATCATCTAAAAATGATGAGCACCCACCTACCAAATTAACTAAAATTTCATGTATATTAATATCCAATAATCTTAAATAAATAAATTTAATATATGCAAGATGTATATGTCTGTACACTAATGGAACCAAATTAATAGTAATTAAAAAACTAATCTGAATACTTATCCTCTAAAGCAGCTAGATAATAAATTCATCATCTAAAAATGATGAGCACCCACATACCAAATTAACTAAAATTTCATTTATATTAATATCCAATAATCTTAGTTAAATAAATTTAATATATGTCCACACTAATGGAACCAAATTAATCTTAGTTAAACCTATTTATCAGTGGCGGTTCTATCCTCCAACCGCCACTGATATTCTTCCCGCCATTTTCAGTATAGAACCGCCACTGATAATTATATTTGTGGCGGTTCGAAAAAAACCGCCACAAATAAACCGTCACCTATTGCAGGTTTTGGCGTAGTGACGTAGGATATCAGGCATGTTACCGACCGGCAATGCGAGCAATTGGTGGATTCTGTTGTAAAACGTAGTCGTTCACCCACGATCAATCAATCACACGCCAGCGAAATCACAAGAATAAGAACATGAAGCACACATAATATATGGGCATAACTCTCTCGCTTTATTAGATTGGATCTCTTGTACAAGGGGGTGCCCAATATATAGTAGAAGGTAGCAAGAGACACTACACTGGAAAAGGTCATCTGTGGCGGTTCATAACTGCCATCAGTGGCGATTATTGAACCGCCACAGATATAGTGCCACTGATAATCGAGGATCATCAGTGGCGGTTTTCTAACCGCCACAGATAATTGTTATCTGTGGCGGTTCTATACACCAACCGCCACAGATAACAATATTATCTGTGGCGGTTCTGTTCACCAACCGCCACAGATAACTATATTATCTGTGGCGGTTCTGTCCACCAACCGCCACAGATAACAATATTATCTGTGGCGATTCTATCCACCAACCGCTACAGATAGTACCTGACCAAAAAAATAAAAAACCGCATTTTGGGTGAGCCTCAGGTGCTGCTAGCTATGCCCTCTGAAACATATAATACATTAATCACAGATTTTGCATATACACAATTACAATGTACAACAATCACAAATTTTGCATATACACAACTACAATATAATACATCAATCACAATTACATATAATACATCAATCACAATTACAATCACAGATTTTGCATATACACAATTACAATATAAACAATTACAATGTACAATTAAAGTGTCTCATGCATGAGGCGCTCAATCATGGTGATGGTGTAGGGCCGTCGGGTTTCAGGGTTGATAGTCTTCTCCATCACAATGGTGGCGATATCCCTGAACTGGTTAGACAGTTGCGCCTCCCTCTCCTTGCCAGAAACCTAGAGCTCCCCTTTGTCCAATATCTGAGAGAATAATTAATTGTTCATATAAAATCAACAAATATCTCATCCCAAGAATTTTTAAGTTTGTATGGTAAGTTCGTAACCTAGATTCAACATTATACAACTTATCATTTCCCCCCTCATGTAGGCAGCAAAAATGGTTTTAGCAAAATATGATATAAAACAACACGAATTACCTAGATCGTTGGATCGACTGAAGGAAAATAGAAAGATGATTTATTCAAACCGATCTCATTCAAGGAAATGTCATCTTATCATATCCACTCGGATGGAATGCGAGCTAAAAAGCAAGGACCATGTAATTAAATCTCTTATGAATGGAAGGTAAAGATGCAAAAGGAAACTTGCAACTAAATCAAGCAATCAAATAAAACTGCTATAATGGTGCGTTTTGAAATTTGAGCTCTTGTCGTATTCATCCTTCACCCACGTCTATAAAAAGCTCTACTAGCCATCATGAAAGGGCACGGAGAAAAGCAATAGAGAGAGCGCTCCTCGTCTAGAGCACACACACACACACCACCCATGAACACACACACACACGCATGGGAGAAGGGCAACAACACACGCGCAGATCAATCACAACTTCTTAAATCAAATGATAGAAATTAGAACATGTGCAAGTCATGCCATCCAATACTAAACTTGACATTTAATGAAACATTAGTTTACACCACCGTCAGAAAAAAGTTAACTACTTTTCTAAACTATAAGCCTACGAGTCTTCAATGTTGGTAGGGGCCTCAGGAGGTGGCAGATGAGTATGGAAGACTTCATCGTTATTATCTAGGTCATGGAACTGGCCGTTCTTGTTGAGTACTTCCTTCATGATGAAGTAGGCGAGTTGTCCCTCGATGCCTTGGATTTCATTTGGAACCAGTCCTCCCGTAGGCAACTTCAGACGCTATAAATAGAAAAAGTTTATCTTAAGAGCTTATATAGAGAATGAGATGTACAAATCAATGTGTGATGTTAGCGTGGCAAACCTCTACATCATTGTTCACTATCGTAGAGCCTACGATTTCGCGCATGTATTGGCACACGAAGTACCCACATAAATTTGTGCCTGGCGGCTGCTTGTGGCATTGCAAAAAATTGAATCAACTTATACGACATTGAAGGAGTTATTGACTACGAGGTGCGATATAGGAAAATTGTTTTTGTGCGTACCGAAAATTTAGTACGGATTGTCTGTGATTTATGGAAAGGACGGTGTCTCGAGCACTTTTTACAATATGCTTGGAACGCCCTATTCACTAGACTTGTCATATCTTTGTAGTTTTTTGGATCTTTGTCCCGCGGGTCCAAGATCAGCATCTTGCTTTTATCTGGAGTAATTACTACGAGAATCCAGTGGAAACTACATACGCATGTATGATGCCGTAGTCATTAGTCCTAAGTTGAGCAAAGAACGAGATCAACAAGTAGTTGAACTAGCTAGTGAGCCACTTACTTGAAATTGTATGGTAAAAGTATGAACTCCTTGTCTTGGAGTTTGATGAAAGCATTATATACGTAGTCCTCGACCTCCTTTGGTACTCTTTTGATTTTCGGCTGGCAAACCGTTCCCGGATCGAGGAATGCCACTGGCCCTTTGGTTCTTATTAGTTCGATCAACTCGTATCTACATAAGAAATGATTTAGACATCACATTTATCGGTATTACATGAATGTAGACAATGATTTTTATATTGGACACTTACAGTGACCAGCATCTCATAAGAGACACATCGAGGGCATCTTGATAATACATGTTGTGCAACTCGCTGAATTCTATTATGAAGTAACCAGACCCCTCATGGTGGAAATGTTCCTCTCTATAAATGGCAGTGATCACCTTCGGGAGTACATCTTGGTTAGATCGCTCCATATACCACTCATGTAATCACCTTAGCTGTACTGTTAGGCTATCAAGCTTCGAAGGGGTGACAAACGGCTTTCCCAATTCGTATTTCAGTCTTTCTTCAGCAGCTTGTCCTTTGGAGACCGCTTTACCCTTACTTTTCTCGCGCACAACATCATACTACATTACGGTTCACCGACTGACCGATATGGCTTGTCTATTCTGCCATGCCTTTAGAGAAGGATTTTTAAGTCGGTCAACTGAAGTTGTCGCACTAACTTTTGTACGCTGATGTGTTGGTGACGACCGTGCGAGGTTTACCGTAGGACAGCCGGCGAGTTCACTCTGAGAGAGGTGGGTGGTCACCTCGGAGGGGGTGGCGAGTTCACCTCGGGAGGCGAGCACTTCATGATGGTTCAAGACGATGTCACGTTTGCGCCACTGGATGAATGAGTGGACGGCACTTCCTAGAGTTGTAACCTCGTCATTCGGGGGCATTTCTAGCCCGAGGTTGGCAAATTGGGGATTAACCGTGTCCACCTGGACCTTTGCATAACCCAGCGCTATCGCAGAGTTGTGCAATACACCTCCTTCTTGGCATGGGTACGCTATGCCTGTACCAGCCTGAATGAATATGTTCATGATGAGTAAAGTGAGCTGGCACGGTGTGGGGTCATGTATGTCGTCCACAAGATAATGGCCCATGTCCTGTTCTATAAGTGGGGCGGATGCGCAACTACTGTGACGATTCGGAGGGCTGGTCGTAACAATGTTCTCGGCTTGCGACTGGCTCAGGGCTTGTTGTACTTGTCGTTGAACTTGTTGTTCTATTGTGCCTTGTAATTCTCGAAGCATCTTTTCCTTCATCATTTCTATTTCAGCAAACGCTTCTCTAGCTCTCTTTCGACTCTTGTAAGTGTGGAGGTGCTATGGGAATCCTGTCTTCCAGGGAACCTTAACCCCGACACCTCGTGTCCGTCCAGGATGCTCCTTGTTTCCCAGGGCACATGTTAGTTCGTCGTTCTCCCTGTCTGGGTGGAATGTTCCTTGGGAAGACTCGACATATAGCTCTTGGACCCTTTGCGAGATTGCTTCGTCATCGCTATTTCTGAAGGATAAGCCCCCACCAGACGTGACACTTGCCCTCGCTAGCACATAGTGCTTGACTCGGTCTGGTAGTCTGGCCAATATACTTGTACCAGTCGATTGTAGTGATTCTGCTTCCTGCCTCTCCCATCGAGGGATTTTACCAGCGTACCCACCCTTACGAAGTCTGTGTGGATGGATGTTCCTCCTTCCGATGTTTATGTGCTCCTCGCTGGACTTCTTTGCTGCTTCACTTTGAGTCATCGACAAAAATTCATCCCAATATGGTTCTAAGTTTGGGTAGTCCCTGATGGCCGACCGGTTTTTCTTCACATAAGTAGTATTCAGCCTGGCCTTGAAGTTCCTCCATGTAACAGCCTCAAAAATTATAAAATAAAGAAAAATGAATTAAAAATCTTTTGTGTATTATTTTTGAAATTTCTGGTTTTACTGAATATTCTTTTGGCTTTTCTTAATACAAGAAAGTGAAACAAAGAATATAATAAATGGAAAAAGGTAAAAAGTAAAAATGCCAAGTTAATAGAAATTTACCAAAGTCACCATAAATATCTAAGGGCTCTCCACAGCTTGCTTAAGTCGGTGGGAGAGCTGGATTAATAAAAATAATATTTAATTAAAGAGAATTATGTGCAAATATCTCAGGGTAAAATGGTAAAAATAATTTGGTAAAAATATCTGGAAGTTATCCTGTCCCAATATTTTTATATTGCTGACATCAACACTGTATCAACCTCCAGTAAAAATATCAAGAATTTACCAATTCATTTTATAATTTTAAAAATTCAAAAACAGTGAATAAATAAACTGGAAAACAGTAATGTCAGAATTATTAAAAATAAAATGTTAATAATTAAAATCCGAAATTTTTACATAAGGTGTAGAATACCATTTCAGACAATCATAAAAAGTTTTGTAAAATATTAACTTTATTTCAATCACAAAGTAAAGGAAAAACCGAATGGGCAGAACAGCAACCGCTGTGTTGTCAGATTTTTCTAAAACTCTAAATGAATCCTAAAATGGTGAAAATGTTACAGGAGTCTGATAATTGTGCTGCCTACCTATGGTAAAAATGTTATAAAATTCCATGTCGGTTTGACCGTCGAAAACGCTGTGAACATCCCGTTACTATCCACGAGCCTTCGCGGACTTCTTTCCGCTCGGCGGCGTGTGGGCCCGGTCATCGGTGAGACATCTCAGCCGACACCGCTGCCATCGGCCCCAGCGTGTCGGCGTCTCACCGCGTTCTTCTTCCCCTCTCTCTGCCTCTTTCTCGCGCCGACGTGAGCCTCTCGGTTTTTCCCTCACCCGCGCCCAAACCGACTTCCTCACCCTATATAAACCCCTCTCCTCGCGTCGCAGCTGACCCAGCTGCCTCCCTGAGAAGCCATTCTGCCGCTGCTTTGGTTTTCTTCTTCGGCGACGGCAAAAACCCGAAAGAGGGCAAAACTCCAAATCTTCTGCCATAAACCATTTCGCCCCAATTCATTCGACCCGAAGCTTCCTTGAGCCTCCAGGAACCCGTCCCAAGCCTCAGCCGAAGCTCTTTCTTCCCCGGCGAGCAACTCCACCGTGTTCTTCTTCCGCCGCCACCGCGCACGGTGAGAACTCTCCTCCGCCGTTCATTCTTTGATCTGAACCCAGAAATGAGATCCTTGTAGCTCACTGATGCTCGTGTGAGGGATCTTCAAGCTTGGGAATAGCTGGTTCATCGCGTCGCCGGTCGGCTGTGGCCATAGCCGCCCCTCGTCGGTGACAACCCCCTTCCCGGCCACCTCAGCTCGCCGCGCCACCACCCAAAGGTGTGCCTTGGCCCGCTAGTGCCTGTGGTGGAACCGGTACCGCCGTTCCGGCGCTGGTTCGCCGCCGGTGAGCCCAAAGTCGCGCGCTACCGCCTGGTCGCCGCGTAAGCGGCCCGAGCCGTCACCACCGTCTGCGCACCGATCGCCGCCATGTGGGCCTTGGGTGTCGATCGCGACATGCACCGGCTCGTGCCACGTCGGCCGATCGGTGGGCGGTAGCGGTCGATCGACGCGTCTCTCGACATGCGGACCGGCTTGTCGGTGGGCGCCTCGCCAACGCCTTACCCGTAGCGTCGATACCCACGCGCGCGCGCGCCAGATTAATGGCATGGCTCCTCATTGTCATGCAGTAGCGCAGCGTGACGAGCCTGAACGCTGGCGTCGATCGCGTAAGCAGGCGTCTTGTGACCCGGCCAATGGGCCCGGCTAGTCAGCGCCTCAACCCGGCGCAGCCCGAAAAGGGAAAGCGCATTTTCTCTGCAAAAGCGCACTTTCCATTTTCGGCAGTTTTCTGATTTTCAGTATTTATTCAAAACCTAGATATTCAAATAGCTATAACTTTTGAATCAATTAACCAAATTTGATGAAATAAATTTATAAATTCATATAAAATCTAGTAGATTCAGAATATGCAAAAATATTGCAGAATTGAATTTTATTTGAATTTCGAATTTAAATTCAAAGAAAAAGTTAGAAATATGTCATACATGAAAATGTTGCAAATGACCTCCAAATTTAGTAAAATAAATTTTGTTAGAATCCTTGTAATCCCAGGAACCAGAATCTGTAAAAATACTTAGGGTTTGTTATAAGAAAAATTTAAGTTATTAAATGAGTGGTGAATAATGCAATAATGGTTTAAATAGATTAAATCTTTAAATTGCAAATGAGAACAAATAATGCTTGCAACCATTTCTGAGTTTGTGAAGTTATTTTATTTGAATATTTCCATCTGATTTCTTTTTGGCTGTATTGAAATTTGGTATTTGTTATATGTTGCCGTACGACGTGTAGAACCCGACGAATCGGTACATTCGACGACCAGGAGTTTGAAGTCGAGGATAGTCAACAAGGCAAGCACCCCCTTTGATCATATTGAACCCAGTTTTATAAATGTTTTCTGAAGGACCATGTGGAGGTCCATTCATGTTTGTGATGAGTATTTGACTTTATTTGAGCAAGGTGTGCTCAAGTTTGAGTTTGATTTGGATTGATTTTCAAAATGAAGCAATTTGAGTTGTCTCTGCCAGGAGTGGCAGTACCGGTCGTATGGACACGGTAGTGATTAGTTGCATGGTTTATTGCACATCTTTGTGGGCATTGCTATGTGAGGAGTTTCCTTGTCTTTGATGGTTGCGAGCGGCGGTGCTAGGTCATGGTGAGGCGAAGGATGGACGGGACTAGGTGAGGCGTCGGAGGTCCAGACGGTTGGGAGATCGCGAAAGATGATCGGAGACGGAGTCGGGCAAGTCAAGAAGACAAGGAAAGGAGTTGATGCTAGCTAGATGCGCGTGGATCAATGAGGGCCGTCGGATTGAGGTCTAGTTGATAGGTTAGCGGGTCTAGGTAGTATGCTTTGAAAACGTGCAAGAAAACCGGTATGTGTGTGGGTTTTGGGTTAGCCCTTGCATGGCTGTGTGTGTGGGTTAATCCTAGCCCTTAGATGAGTGCTCTAGGGCTGAGGACTCATCCAAGGGTGGTAGGTGGCCCAAGAGTAGTATAAATAGGGGTGGAGGGTAGCCTCCTTCCCTTGAAGGTGTTGAGGTTTTGATGCTCATTTGAGCTTTGCCCACATGAATGTGAGGCTTTGTAACCTCCCCTTCCAGAAATGAAAGTTTTATCCATCCACCTCTGAATTTATTTTGCGCATTTACATTATGTCTTTACTTTGCGCAATTTAAATTCAGCATTTACTTTCCCGCAATTACATTCCCGCAATTTACTTTCAAGTAATTTGGATTTGCCTCCCCTCCTTCTAAATGCTGCTGATATTGGATGTTTTGAGTGTTTTCATATGGTTTTACATCTCTTTTGCACTCTTGGATTGAGTAGAGAACATCTTTTCTTTCAAGTTCCAACTTTGTTCAGAACTTGTTCTTCGCGCAGCAGTCAGTGTTTGATTTGTTTAAACATATAGAAAAATCCTTTTTGAGTGATTCTTGTTGGAGGAGGTGCGGGACTCTGATATACACCTGTAGAAAAATTTTGGAGTTCACTTCCTGCACCGTTTGGGCGCCATGAGGTGAAAACGGAGCCCCAAACTTTCTGCTCGAAGTTCTTGGGCATACTGTGTTCTTAGATTTTTCCTGTTTTTTCTGTAAGGCTTTTTGAGGAGAAATTTGGTGGAGTTCTTCACGACTCTGATTCTCATAGGGATAAAAATTCTCAGAATTTGGTGAGCTGCAGAAACCCACCAAACTCCTGTGCAAATTGAGGACAAGTTCTGGAAATTCTGCTTTTACTTTTCTGAAAGTGACTTTTGTGATTTGAATTGATGTCCTTTCTAAAAGCAAGAGTTTGAATTGATTCCTCTTTATCTTGGACACTAGACAACCAGGATTGTGACTCAAAAATCCCCACATATTTTATGGTACTTATCCATGCAAGCTTGGGGTACACATAGTTGTCTAGTTTTTCGGGTTTTTCACAATTTCCTTTGAGCGATCTTGTCGAGGTTTTTGTTGGAGTATTTTGGGGGAATTTTTATTTGCGACCATTCACCCCCCCTATGTTCGCCATCTCGGTCCTTCAATTGGTATCAGAGCCGGTTCTGCTCTTTCTAGATCTTGACCAGTCTCAAGAGCTATTACGACGGACAAATATTCCACCAAGCCTCCCATCTTTAATGGAGTTGATTTTCCTTTTTGGAAGTCCCGGATGGAGTCATACATCACGCCTGGGCTACGATATGGCGAAGGTGAAACTCCGTATGAGGTTCCTGGCGATGAAAATGTCACGGCCATCAATATGGTTGGCGTTGAGGCGAATGCTAAGGCAATGAACATTCTCATCGAGGGTCTTAGCGCATGTGAGTATGATAGGATTTCTCACCTTCGCTCCGCTCACGAGATTTGGGTAACCCTCGATGCTTACCATGAGGGCTCTACTCAAATCAAGACGTGAGGAGGACCAATTCAAGCGCGAGTACAACAAGTTTGATCAACGCTAGCGGTGAGAGTCTCGACGAGTGTTTTGGTCGGTTTACAAAGATTTTGGCGACCTCCGAGCGTTGGTTGCATATACCCGACTCGGACAATGCTCGGCATTTCTTGACCGCACTCGACCTTGGGTTTGGGAGATGAAGGTGACCACCATCAAGGACACCACCGACTTATCGACTCGACTCTTGACGGGCTTTATTCCCGCCTCAAGACTCATGAGATCGATGTCGTCTCTCGGAAGACGAAATCTCATCGATGGCTTTGGTCACCGATCCCATTGGATCTTCTTCTTGATCCTTCTATTGGTTTCTCTCTTTCCGCCCTTTACGAGCTAGCGATGACCAAGCTGGAAAAATTTCAGAAAATGAGCTTGCTCTTCTCGCCGCAAGTTTTCTCATGCATACAAGAGGGTGAGAGAGGAAGAGAGGTGGCATGATCACCGCTTGAGTGTGGTGGCCCCAACCACATTCGCGAACTGTCCCAAGCCGGAGAAGGGCAAAACGGCGTTGGCGGTTCGGGCAAGAACGACTACACCGACAAGAACCACAACAAGAAGCCTCCAGTTCGTGAACCGGCGCACGAGAAGAAGTACCGCAACTTCTCCAAGAACAAGAAGCTCTTCCACCGCGTCCTCGCCGCGCTTGACGACATCAACCTCTCCGACACGGAGACATGGAGCGACGAGTGCGAGGATGATCCGCAAGATAAGAAGGGCGGCGATGACTTCTCCGGCATGTGCTTCATGGCCGACACCAACGACATCAGCGACTCCGAGCTCTACAGCGACTCGGATGAGGTACCCTCCTATGACCAGCTCAACGAAGCTTTCTGCAAATTAGAAAATTTCATGCTAGAGCTAGAGCTAGGTGTACGGAGCTTGAGAAGGAAGTAGGTACCTTGACTCGGGAGTTAGCTTCACTTAGATCTTCTCCCTCCCGAATCACTAATGATTGCTCTTTGTGTGATGCTATTCTTGTGGAGTTGGAGAACCTAAGGACCATACATGATAGTGTGCTTGCTGAATTTGATGGTCTTAGGTTGAAGAATGCTAGCACTAGTTCTATTGATGCTATTCCTGTTGAGGCTAGTTTTCTTCATGCTCACTCCACTCCATCATGTGCTAATTGCCCTAAATTGCTTGCCGAAATTGATGCCATGAGCGAACACCTTAGAAAGCTTTCTGCTAGAAATGATGAACTTGAATTGCATGCTTCTAAGGACCCAGTCAGCTCATGTGAGGGCTGTGAGCAACTAAAACTTGACAATGATGCTTTGAATGTCAAGTGTGATCAACTTGCTAAGGATTTACTAGTTAAGTCACAAACTGGTTGCTTGCTGTGTGTTGGGGTTAAGGATGATGTGGATCAGATCCATGTCGAGCTTAAGAAGAAGTTAAAAGACCAAACCCTTAGGATTAGAGATGCTCCTTGCGTTTCTTGTGAGGCCCTCAAGATTGAGGCAGCCGTGCTAAAGGAACAAAAAGCACGTGCTGAGAGATCTTCTCTTTCTAGTTCTTCTTCTTCCTCTCCTTCCCCCTGTTCTTCTTGTGCTTCTTTCTTCCGAGATTGCCAGTATCTTATGAGCACTCTCGAGAAGTTTGTTGGAGGCAAGAAGAAACTCAATCTTATTCTAGACCAATCCAAGATTAGTAGATTCAATCAAGGTCTAGGATTTGATCCTTGAGCACGCCTGGCGCATCCTCCCACCATTGTCGCGGCTCCAAGAGTGGTGAGATTGTGGTAGTGAGCACCACCGTGTTTAGGTCTGCTGGGGTTGTCCATAGGACTTCTGACCAGAAGGGTGTTACTCCTATTGCTTCTGCCTCTAGCAAGGCGAAGTACACATGCACCTTCCGTAAGAAGGATGGTCACCTAGTAGATTTACGCTTCAGCGCGCCAAGATCACTCGGCGTGGCGTGTTGTTGCTCTTAGGGGTATTGTGGTCATCCCGGACTTTGAGTGCTCCTAAGACACACACCGCTTCTAGACAAAGTTAGAGAGTCGCTGTGTTTGGGCAGCGTCCAGGACTCGGTTTTCATGCTAGTTCTTTGAGTTTTATTCCTGGAGCTGTTTGTAGTCAGTCTTTCCGTCGTCTTCTTGATATTCCTCGTTTTTCCCATCGAGGTAGATATCAGCGGCGTGAGGTGTTTTCCGGTAGGAGATCTAGGCGACCTTTATTGGGATGGTCGGCTTTGCACCACGGTGTGCCAACCCAGTTTTGACTCCTAGATTATCTACCAGAGTTGCTCCTGATCGTGTTAGGGTTGAGCGTCAGAGAGACACTCGAGTCCAGTCTTCTTCTGTGACTGGTACTCTGAGGCGTTGTGTGGTTCCGTATTGGGTTCCCAGATCTTCACTCTATCCCAGTACTGAGTCATCTTTCCCTCTTGTGTCAATTCCTTGTGTCATGTCTATGCGATGATGCTTTTAAGTGCCTTTTGCCTTTCTCATGGCATGAGTCGCTTGAGGCTAGCTTGAAGATGTGATCACTGCCTAGTGGAGTGGTTTTGGGTCATCTTGTGGACTTGTCCTTTCTTAGTTCGATTCTTAGTCCATGAGTTGTCCTAAGGCATCATCTTCGCCGTACATAAGTAGTGGACCTCGTTTTTCCTCGAGGTACCCACTCACGGCAAGAGTTGAAGGTAAGTATGTTGGTCATGTTGATCTTTACTAATCTCATCTAGGATCGGTCTGTCGCTTTTCAATGTTGGCACTCGATGTGAATTCCGAGTTGGCCTTTGCGGCTTGTCTCTAGAGGATTGGATCTTCCTGCACGACCATCATGAGCATCATGCTAACCTGCATGTTCTTTCAACTTTGTTTGCCTCGTGTTTCGCTCCACAAGTGTTGAGCTTCATGATAACAGCATTGTGGACTTCCACTTCCATGGTGAGCTATCTCATATCCTCATGTCGGTTATACTTGTGATCATCATTTCCATGACATGTTGTGATTGCTCTTGCTCCCATGTGTATTATATGTACTTTGCTAGGTCTTGTTAGTTCTTGTCTGTCTTGTTTTGTGCCATAGCATGTTTTCGCCAACCATCTTTGTGCTTCACGTATTATATCCTAAATTCATGAGCTTTTTCCCAGCATGTGATTTTCTTGTTTTTATCCTGTCCATGATATTGTTCATTTGGTATGAGCATTTGTATTAACTATGGGCACGTGCTATATATCATTTACTTTATTTTGTCATGAGTAGTATCTAGGTTATATGACCCTGATTTTCTATTACATCCATGATTAGCCTTGTTTAGGCTTTGTTTGTCAGACTTTGTGCTACATGTGAGTGCCTTTCATGAGATTAGGGTTATATGATCTAGCTGCATTGTATGACTTATATTGTTCATGATCACCTTTTATTGTCCTTCATGCTTATATGCTTCATACCTATTTTGCATGAGCTTGTGTTCTTCATTCATGGCATGTATTCATCATCATGCATAGAGTGTTGCCATAAGTAGCTTCTCATCTTTGTGTCCATGGTCACCATTTACTTTCATCTTTGCTGTGTCCTCATGACCTTTTGTTTGGTCTTCTTTTGACGGGCCTTTTCGCAGCAAGTAAATATTGTTATTGAGACTATGGATAAATGGATCTTGATGTTGCTAACTGGTTTGTTTTATGCATGATCCTCTTTGGCTATCTTCATTCATCTTGCTCATGTTATATCTAGTAGCATGTTGTTGTGCTTCATTGTGGTATTTCTTCATTTACATGCTCATTGCCATGTTTAGGGTAGTATCTTGATCCATGTATTTCTAGGCTTTCTGTAACATCCCAAATTTTCATTTCAAAAATAGGATAAAAAAATTAAATTATTATTTTTATCGGTTGTTCAAGTTTATTTATCTCCTCTTTATTTTCTGGATTTCTCTAGAGTTCAAAAGAAAAAGACTTTCGCCTATTTTTGAAAAACTTAAAACTATTTCCTAAAAAAAAAACCCTATTTAAGTTGGAATTAATTGTTTTAAAAAAATATATCACAAGGAACTTCGGTGAATTTTCCCATTATTTGTTAAAATCCTGATTTCAAAATCTTTCCAAAAGTCTCATCAATTAAAATATAGTTTGGAGACAAAATAAAAGATTTGGTTTTGCTAAAACTATCTTATTTAATATAAATAAACCTAAGGGAATTTCTGTGAAATTTTCTATATTTGTCAAATTATATATTTTCTAAAGCCTTTCCGAAAGCTTTAACAAAATAAAAATATATGCGGATATAAAAATAAAATATTTGGTGGTACCAAAATATTTTATTTGATCTCAAAATGCCCTAATTAAACTCCCTGAATTTTCTTAGAATTTTTGGGGTTGTTTTAGTATTTTCCAAATTAAAAAGATATTAAAAACATTATAAAAGTATTTACTGTACACGAATAAAATTATTATTTTATGTAATAATATTTTATTTGTAAGGCTGTGGGTCACGTTTTAGATTTTTCTCTGATTTTTAAACGGGCGTTTGATATTTATTTCGATTTTATGGGTGATACTTAATAATTCGGATTAAATAATCAGTAACTGCTACAGTAATTCCGGCTGAATTTCAGGCATAACTTCGGCGAGCTCTCCTGGTCACTCCCGATCTTATTTTGATCTGAAATTGTCACCAGAGCTTCCTCTTGCTGTCCTCTACATCCAGTAAAATCAGATTTTCAAAATACCTATCGGAGCACCTCCGGCAACCGATTCTTTCCCCAACTCCAGCGAGCTTTTCCCGTTGATCCATTGCTCCTTTGTAGCTGAAAATTGAACCCTAGACGCCTCTCCTCATTCCCCACATCATACTAAAATATCAGCATCAGAATCGCAACGGAGATCCCTCGGCAAGCCTTTTTCCCTAACTCCGGTAAGAACTTCGGCGAGCTCTACAGGGCGCTCCCGAACTCCGTTCATCCTCAAATTTTTTGTGGAGCACCCCCATGAAGGTTGCAACACCTCTGTGAAACAGTTTTGGAAAATTCCAAACAGAGCACCGCCGGCGACCCTTTTTCTCCTACAACGTCGACGAGCTCTTCCGGTGCGCCGCCATCGCCGGCCGATCTTGGCATCGCGTTCCTCGCCTTCTGGGTGAGTTTTTCTGAGATCCAACCGCGTCATCTCGTGCCATATAGTCAGATATATCTCTCCACCAAATTTGGTCCAGTTTCATCCAGGAAATCAAAAGTTATGGCCGTTCCAATCTTGAATCTTGCCATCACCCGTTCTCCTTCGTTTTTGCGAGTTTGACCGTACAATTTTTTCTGTAGACTCCTCTTGATGTCCTCTACACGGTGCTCACCCTAACTCAAGGTTTGGCCTAAGGAATTTGTGCATAAAAATCAATCTTCCCCGATCAGACTGCGTTCCAACGGCAGAAAACTTCGTCGCGCGTTCCCCGTGGATCCAGAAGGTAAAACTCAGATCCGTTCGCGTCATATTGTGCCAAATGATCCCAGATAGCTCTCTATAAAATTTGGTTAGGTTTAATCCATTATTTTAATAGTTATGACCGTTTGATCTATTAGCTTTAGCAGCCGTTCATCGGCAGTTTGTGATCTGTCCGTTGGGTTGCTTCCAAATCCGGATATACCGTTGAGTTCGTGTCACCGCGTTCTACGTGGTGCTCACTTCCCCTCTGCTGTTCCATCCACCGAAAATTTTAATATTCGTTATCGTCGCTTTTGCCACCGCCCAAGGCGTCTTGTGCCGCCAACCATTTTGGTTTGTCGTGGCCATGTCATTGTGTCCAGAAAATCATTATCCCCTGTTTTGCCCACCGTTGAAGTTCATTGATCCCCGGTTGCCGTCAAAGCCATGTTATAGAATCTACGCGACGTCTTTTGGCCTAGTCCTTCGTGTCGGTGCGCATTTCGGTTCGCCATCTTTGGAAACCTTTAATCGTAGAGCCAACCCTACCATCCTACCCTATGCCAAGTGTATTCATCCTTGAATCGTTTCGCTCAAACCCGGACTTAACCCTTGGTCCAATTCGTCGTTAACGTCCCGCCGTTAACTCCCGCCGTTAACGCCCGCCGTCGTCGCCCCGCCGTCAACGTCCCGTCGTCAACGTTCCGTCGTTTACCTCCCGCCGTTAACGTTCCATCGTTAACGTTCCGCTGCTAACGTTTCTTCGTTAACGTTCTGCCGTTAACGCTTTGCTCTCGCTTCGCTATCATCGCATATGCGCATTCCAGCAAGAGCGTAGCGCGATGTCATTATCCTTTCTATCGCCCTATCGTGATCTAACCCCATTTCTTGTGAGTCCGGCTTTATCTTTCTATCATCCGCAAGCGGACCAAAACCTAACTTAAGACCGGTTCGATGGTCGAGTTCATCGTGAGCTGCTGCCGCCGCATTGCGGTTTTCCACGTTGTGTCCACCGTAGTAAGATATTTGTCTTGTCTTACTACATATCGTCATCGCCTCGTTATCGTCAAGTCTCTTCTTTGATGTATGATGAACCCCGGATCGGATCGCATCAATGTCGATTCCATCCGTCCTGTCTTATCCACGAAAATCTAATCGCCATTAACCTGAATTCATTCATGGACTTGGTCGATAGACTATTGGCCATATGTCATATCCTCGTGCCATATCTATTCTATTAGTCTATCTTTCTTTTGTTTGTTGTGTATTTGTTTAGTCAACAAAAGTCAACATTGAGCATCGTTTAGTTCATCATGAACTAACATATCTTTATGGACCCGATCTATAGATCAAGAGCCCATATGTCAATATTTGTCCAATCGAGTTAATTAATCTCGAAGGATATCCCCGAATATACTCCATTTTCCTAATTATCAATCGTAACCTTCTCGATAAATCTTCCAAAGCTCGTTCTCTTTCATCCGATCTTGATCAAATCTAAGTTCCTAAATTCAATCCTTCCGTTTAGTACCAATCTAATATTAAATTGGAGTTTATTTGAATTGCTTTTGAGTTTTGTTGTATTTGTGCTTCTTTGTCGTTAGGCGTGTCGTCGAAGTTACCCAAAGTAGTCAAGGACAAGGAAGTCAAGCATTCGATTGAAGAGCCAAAGGTTGAGAAAGCCGAAAGATCAATTAAAAAGAGTAAAGACAAGTTTAAAGAAGGTCCCAGGCAGTTTTGCTTTGATCATGTTGAACCTACGATTACAAAAACTGCTATATTGTTTTACTTTATTGCATATTATTTGACATGTACAAATGTCTTCAATTAAATTTGGGACTTAGCTATTATACCCAATTGCTCTATACCCTACCTTGCCATTTGTATACCATGATATATTGTCACCCTAGATTGGTTCATTATAGTTGGTTAGTAATAATAATCAACATGGAATGGTTAGACCGTATTAGTTGCTTAGTCATGCCACGCCATCACATGTACTTTAGTCTTTGATAAATAATCTTGACTAATGGAATATGGAGCGATGTTATGAACTTGTGTGTCATGTGTGGTCACACGATGAGATTGAGTTGCGGTGGCGAGAGGATGTCACATAACGAGGTTAAATTGTCGATGGCATGTGGTGCTTGGTAATCAAGCTGGGTGGTTATGATTTAGATTGGGGCAAGTGGCAAGGGCGAGAATGCCAAGGTGGGCCCGATGGGCGGGGGTATGTGGAAGTCTTGCCTCGATCATCTTAAGGACTTAACCTTGCAAGCCTTTGACTGAGTCAATCATGCGACCACATGTCTGATATGGGACAGACCTAGTTGATTAGGGTTACGATATCTTTCCTCCGATACCTCGGGCGACAAGACACGGAAGTGTATCGTGCGGGAGCGCACTGTCTTTGCGGCTTGGTACCCATCCAACGGTGTTGGCACTGTCCTATACTTGGTGGCGCTGCGTGAGAGGAGTGATAGCGAAGGCAACACCGGAGAGGTTCTTTGGTTAAGGTAGAGGTTCTGAAAGGCTTTGTCGTGAATTCTCTGCGGTACACCAAAGGAAGTGTCTTGATGGCGAGCACAAAGAGAATATCACGTCGTGTGGGTAAAGTGCATAACCTCTGCAGAGTGTAAACCTATTCGAATAGCCGTGCTCACGGTATTGAGCAAAGCTCGGAATTACTGATTAAGGGTTAGACTTTTGAAATGAAAACTTGGAATGGGATGGCGGGATTGCCATGAAAGGTTGGAACTTGACATAGGATTGGAAACTTGGTTTACTTGAAATCTTTGAATCTATCTATTCTTTGTTATTTGTTTTGATCTTTACAATCTATTTATTGTATTTGTTCATAAATCTTGCTTATTGCAAAATAGCCATAATAGCCTTTTCCTTTGGAATAAGCCCTACATATAGTTACATAGAATTACATTACATGCACAACTTGTTGAGTGCTTTATGTACTCACCCTTGCAACACAAAATCATCAGTTGAGGAGAAGACTACAACTTCGAAGGAGGAGAAGTTCCACGAGGAGGCGATTATCTAGGAGTTGAACCTTGTCGGTTACTGTGGTATATTGATGGGATTAAATCGGCGTTCTTCTTTCATTCTTTGTTTATTTATTTTGAGTTGAAGCCACCAAGGCCTCACAAGTGTAAGTTTGATCTTAAGGTCGTTCAATAGTTCTATATTAATAGATGAAGTCTTTATTTATTTTTCCGCTGTGTATGATTGTGATATTTCATCTATGTTGAGACTGTGTGCACTAGCGTGATCCTGGACTAGTGCTGAATACACAGAGGGTCCGGATTTGCATATTCGGGTCCCGACACTTTCACATGATCCCTGCTAGCATTTTGTTGCTGTGATATACCTTGCTTAGCTTCTTATGCCAGCATGACAGTGCTATGATGAACCTTGCTGTTGTTTATCATGTGGGTATGTTTTCACTGTTGTCTATGGATATATGGATCTTGATGCTATCTTTAGCTTGGTTGTGATACATGATCTTACATTACCTTCTGCATCATGTTCATGCTCTAGATGATTGTTTGCCACATTTTTCATGTATCTTGTCCATTCGTGCCTAGGAACTGGATCTGCCTAACCCCGGTTTTGAAAGCATAGATTTGTTGGATGCATGTGTGTAGGCTTTCTGGTGAGGAGACCATCATCCTAGGAATATCTCTAAGTCTTCTTCCTCTGCTTTTTGGATCCACTTCAGGTCATTTGCCACTACTTGCACTACACTGCAGTAGGTAAGTACCTCTGAAAATGATGATAGTGATGGGTCTCTTAGGAGGTTGTGGTTCTTTTGTAGGTAGAGCTTGTGTCCTGTTTGTCTAGAGTCTTTTGGTTGGACTTCTAGCATATTTAGGTTGCTTTTTACCTTGAGCCGTCTTGCTCCTTAGAGACCATGTGGTTTTAGATCTTATCTCTTTTCCTCTACCTTTCTACCTATCTCTTGTGAGGTGAGAGTTTTAGAGTGTGCCTCAAGGGAGTAGAGTGTGTTGTGGGATTTGAGCTTGGTTTGTGAGCCCTTACGGCCTTTCGTGAGGGGAGCTGGTTTGTATATTATGTATTATATGTTTTCTTCCAGCTTTTCTTTTCTTTGTGTTTCTTCAGGTGTCTTTGGGCTTGTTTTCTTGAGTTGAGTTCACTCACTTAGACTTCGGCATGCCTTGCATGGACCTCTTATCTTGTGCTTTAGGTTGCTATCATGCGTGATTAGTCGTTCTCTCTTCTCTCTAGGTTGAGTTCCTCAAAGTCTTATAAGTCTAGCGGTATTGGGCCTCCAGGTAGGCAGTGCATGTGCACTCCTTAGTTGGGATCTAGAGTCGACTTCCCTATGTCGATCCTTGGGAAGATAAGAGCGAGTCTAAGCCGTAGTGAGTCTCTTCTATCTTATCTATGCTCAATAGCCATCCAGTTTTGCGTTTCTCGGCTTCTTCTCCTCATTCTGTTTTTCTGGTTGTTATTGAGTTCATTCGGGTTTTCTTTATGCCTAATCTTGATAATAACTCAACTTTAACTAGATTTGAGCTTAAAATTGATTCATTTGTTGAGGGGAGTTTGGGAATCTGTTCATGCATTGCATTTAGACTGCATTTTCTCATTTTATGAGCTTTGTCTATTATGCAATTGATTTATTCTTCATGCTATACACCATGCTACATCATTTGAAGAAAATCACTAGCTTAGGTATGTCCAAGTTCATTTAACTTGGTAAGCTTAAAAATGAAATAAACCTTAAATGAAAAACTTGATGAAACTTGTTGCTTTTACTTGCTAGGTTTCTTCTCTAGAGGTTTGTGCCATAATTTGAGAAATTTAGGAGTTCTCTAGAGTCCCTATAGCAACTTGGGTGAAACTAGTTTGATCCATGCTAGAGTCCTTCAATTGCTCATGAATCATTGTGCAAAAAAATGAAAATTAAACAAAATTGACTCTTCTTGTGCACATATGACTCAACACCTTGCATTCACAAGACCGCTTCCCATTGCACTTGGGATGAACTTGGAATACATCGTGTTTGACCTAGACCATCCTCTTAAGAGTTCATCTTGAGATGGTCGCATACGGCTTGAGTCAATTGGTTGTCAAAAGAAAATGCAAATAAATTAAAAACAAAGACATATGTGGGTAAAGAATGCAAATAATGTCAAACATTTGCACCCGCTATGTCTTGTATGATGATAAATTAAAATTTGCATTAAGTGATAAATGAGCCGAAGGACCTTGTATGCTCTTCTAGATTCCCAAAGTGTTGAGTAGGTTGAACTCTAGGTTTTCCTTTTGATCCTTAGAGTGGCTATTCTTCTATTTTTGAAACTAAAGCTAAGTGTTGCACTTGTCTAATCTTGCTAAAAATGAAATATTCAAAACTAAGCTCGTATTTGCACTTGGACATGTCTTAGTTTAGTCATCTTCTGAAATTGACAAGCTTGGTGTAATATCCTTCTATTTTGATCAATTGGATAATCTTCAAAGCTCTTTCGATTGCATTTCATGCATACATAAATTTTTTTGATGCCTATATTGCCAAAAGGGGGAGAAAACGTAGAAAAGGCATCACTAAAATGATAAAAATGTGAATGCTTATTTGGTTATTATGATCTTTGTAAAACTATGCTACTATACATTTGGATCATAATCTCATAATCACATTTGACATGTTTAGTTGGATTTTAGAGTTTTTGTTGAAAACTTGCTCTTTCTTAAATTTAACTCTAAAATCTGAATTCCTCTTCGTCAACTTGGTCATGGTTCTAATTTCTATCTTTGGACCAAGTTTGACTTTGCAACTAAAAATTGCTTTCTTCTTCATTTTCTTCAAACTCAAATTTATGCCTTTTGTGTGGTTTGTCAATATACTCCTCAAGGGGGAGATTGAAGGACCATGTGGAGGTCCATCCATGTTTGTGATGAGTATTTGACTTTATTTGAGCAAGGTGTGCTCAAATTTGAGTTTGATTTGGATTGATTTTCAAAATGAAGCAATTTGAGTTGTCTCTGCCAGGAGTGGCAGTACCGGTCGTATGGACACGGTAGTGATGAGTTGGATGGTTTATTGCACATCTTTGTGGGCATTGCTATGTGAGGAGTTTCCTTGTCTTTGATGGTTGCAGGGCGACGGTGCTAGGTCATGGTGAGGCGAAGGATGACCGGGACTAGGTGAGGAGCGTCGGAGGTCCAGACGGTTGGGAGATCGTCGAAAGATGATCGGAGACAGAGTCCGGGCAAGTCAAGAAGACAAGGAAAGGAGTTGATGCTAGCTAGATGCCGCGTGGATCAATGAGGGCCGTCGGATTGAGGTCTAGTTGATAGGTTAGCGGGTCTAGGTAGTATGCTTTGAAAACCGTGCAAGAAAACCCGGTATGTGTGTGGGTTTTGGGTTAGCCCTTGCATGGCTGTGTGTGTGGGTTAATCCTAGCCCTTAGATGAGTGCTCTAGGGTTGAGGGACTCATCCAAGGGTGGTAGGTGGCCCAAGAGTAGTATAAATAGGGGTGGAGGGGTAGCCTCCTTCCCTTGAAGGTGTTGAGGTTTTTGATGCTCATTTGAGCTTTGCCCACATGAATGTGAGGCTTTGTAACCTCCCCTTCCAGAAATGAAAGTTTTATCCATCCACCTCTGAATTTATTTTGCGCATTTACATTATGTATTTACTTTACGCAATTTAAATTCAGCATTTACTTTCCCGCAATTACATTCCCGCAATTTACTTTCAAGTAATTTGGATTTGCCTCCCCTCCATCTAAATGCTGCTGATCTTGGATGTTTTGAGTGTGTTCATATGGTTTTACATCTCTTTTGCACTCTTGGATTGAGTAGAGAACATCTTTTCTTTCAAGTTCCAACTTTGTTCAGAACTTGTTCTTCGCGCAGCAGTCAGTGTTTGATTTGTTTAAAAATATAGAAAAATCCTTTTTGAGTGATTCTTGTTGGAGGAGGTGAGGGACTCTGATATACACCTGTATAAAAATGTTGGAGTTCACTTGTTGCACCGTTTGGGCGCCATGAGGTGAAAACGGAGCCCCAAACTTTCTGCTCGAAGTTCTTGAGCATACTGTGTTCTTAGATTTTTACTGTTTTTTTTGTAAGGCTTTTTGATGAGAAATTTGGTGGAGTTCTTCACGACTCTAATTCTCATAGGGAGAAAAATTCTCAGAATTTTATGAGCTGCAGAAACCCACCAACCTTGTGTGCAAATTGAGGACAAGTTCTGGCAATTCTGCTTTTGCTTTTCTGAAAGTGACTTTTGTGATTTGAATTGATGTCCTTTCTAAAAGCAAGAGTTTGAATTGATTCCTATTTATCTTGGATACTAGACAACCAGGATTGTGACTAAAAAATCCCCACATATTTTATTGAAGGACCATGTGGAGGTCCATCCATGTTTGTGATGAGTATTTGACTTTATTTGAGCAAGGTGTGCTCAAGTTTGAGTTTGATTTGGATTGATTTTCAAAATGAAGCAATTTGAGTTGTACCGGCCGTATGGACACGGTAGTGGTGAATTGCATGGTTTATTGCACATCTTTGTGGGCATTGCTATGTGAGGAGTTTCCTTGTTTTTGATGGTTGCAGGACGACGGTGCTAGGTCATGGTGAGGCGAAGGATGACCGGGACTAGGCGAGGAGCGTCGGAGGTCCGGACGGTTGGGAGATCGCCGGAAGATGATCGGAGACGGAGTCCGGGCAAGTCAAGAAGACAAGGAAAGGAGATGATGCTAGCTAGATGCCGCGTGGATCAATGAGGACCGTCGGATTGAGGTCTAGTTGATAGGTTAGCGGGTCTAGGTAGTATGCTTTGAAAACCGTGCAAGAAAACCCGGTATGTGTGTGGGTTTTGGGTTAGCCCTTGCATGGCTGTGTGTGTGGGTTAATCCTAGCCCTTAGATGAGTGCTCTAGGGTTGAGGACTCATCCAAGGGTGGTAGGTGGCCCAAGAGTAGTATAAATAGGGGTGGAGGGTAGCCTCCTTCCCTTGAAGGTGTTGAGGTTTTGATGCTCATTTGAGCTTTGCCCACATGAATGTGAGGTTTGTAACCTCCTTCCAGAAATGAAAGTTTTATTCATCCACCTCTGAATTTATTTTATGCATTTACATTATGTCTTTACTTTACGCAATTTAAATTCAGCATTTACTTTCCGCAATTACATTCCCGCAATTTACTTTCAAGTAATTTGGATTTGCCTCCCCTCCTTCTAAATGCTGCTGTTCTTGGATGTTTTGAGTATGTTCATATGGTTTTACATCTCTTTTGCACTCTTGGATTGAGTAGAGAACATCTTTTCTTTCAAGTTCCAACTTTGTTCTGAACTTGTTCTTCGCGCAACAGTCAGTGTATGATTTTATAAAAATCTAGAAAAATCCTTTTTGAGTGATTCTTGTTGGAGGAGGTGCGGGACTCTGATATCCGCTTGCAGAAAAATTTTGGAGTTCACTTGTTGTGCCGTTTGGGCGCCATGAGGTGAAAACCGAGCCCCAAACGTTCTGCTCGAAGTTCTTGACCAGACTGTGTTCTTCGATTTTTCGTATTTTTTCTGTAAGGCTTTTTGAGGAGAAATTTGGTGGAGTTCTTAAAGACTCTGATTCTCACAGGGAGAAAAAGTCTCAAAATTTTGTGAGCTACAGAAACCCACCAACCTCCTGTGCAAATTGAGGACAAGTTCTGGGAATTCTGCTTTTGCTTTTCTGAAAGTGACTTTTGTGATTTGAATTGATGTCCTTTCTAAAAGCAAGAGTTTGAATTGATTCCTCTTTATATTGGACACTAGACAACCAGGATTGTGACTCAAAAATCCCCACATATTTTATGGTACTTATCCATGCAAGCTTGGGGTACACATAGTTGTCTAGTTTTTCGGGTTTTTCACAATTCCTTTTGAGCGATCTTGTCGAGGTTTTTGTTGGAGTATTTTGGGGGAATTTTTATTTGCGACCATTCACCCCACTCTGTTCGCCATTTCGGTCCTTCATTTATGGTACTTATCCATGCAAGCTTGGGGTACACATAGTTGTCTAGTTTTTCGGGTTTTTCACAATTTCCTTTGAGCGATCTTGTCGTGGTTTTTGTTGGAGTATTTTGGGGGAATTTTTATTTGCGACCATTCACCTCCCCTCTGTTCGCCATCTCGGTCCTTCATTTTCATTAAATGTTTTACTGCATACTTTATTTTATTAAAGTCTGCTATATTTCGGGTAATGGTAGTTGTACCAGTAGAATTATGGAACTTCCTTGATAAGTAGAAAATTGTGAACCTTGAAAACCCTAGAATAGCTTAGACAATATTTAATGTCAATCTGGGTTACTCACAGTTAGTGACATGCTTAGCCAAGCTTAAATGAATGTAAAACCGTGACGTGATTAAAGACTTTGGTTACGACATTTAAATGGGTATGACCATTTTTGTGGTTGGTATTTTGGTTGGAAAATGAAAATAAAACTATGGTTTAGATGCGGGCAATTATTGGCAATAGCCGGAAGTGCATGTTTGCACGTAGTGTAGGGAGGAGATTATTGCCCGTATCGAGTTAAGGACCGAACTATGGGTTGTTTTCAGGCCAAGAATAATCATACAACCACAAGTGCTGGTATGGGACAGCTCTAACTTATTAAGTTGTTTAAAACTAACTTTGCACTTGGAAGGACGGAGTAGTACGAGTTGTTTCTTAATGAATTGCTCGACGGGACGTCCACACCGAGGTGATCATGGATTAAACGTCTACCAATATAACGGTGTACGCCATACTGTGGGTAGTTCCATCATTTCTATGCTCTGAGTTCTTACGCCACAGAATGAGTTTATCGTCACCGTGCTGGTGCAAAGTTAGGTTTAAATAATGTAACAGTTATAACATGACTCTCTGCGGCACACCAAAGGAAGTGTGCAAATATCGATTGCTCAAAGAGTCAGTCATGTCTTGTGGGGAAAGCTGTATACCTCTGCAGAGTGTAAAACTAATCGATTAGCCGCGTCCGCGGTCATGGACACTTGGTAAAGTCATCACATAGTTAGCAGTTTTGCTTATTTTCATAAAATATGGTTTCTACCATGTGTTAGAAATTTCCATTGTGTGTCGGTGGAAATTGGTTTTGAATATGGTCGTTATACTCAAGCTTTTGTGAATTATTTATGCTTACATTCTATCACTTTCAGTATTAAATTGCTTTTACTAAATTTCTGTTTTGCAATCTATTATTCTGTATTTACCGTTCAAACTGGCTTTACGCAAAATTTAACCATAATAACCTTCTATTGGAATGACCTGCATGTATTTTAGGATTTGCATAAGTCTTGCGAGTACGTAAGTACTCAACTTGCCCATGTTGATGTTTTTAGGTGAAGAATCAGATTTCCCGATGGTTAAATGCGTTTATGCAGTGCGGGAATTTAACGATGAATTTATCTAAGGATTTTTCCTTGTCGGTTACTGTGGAACAATGGGTTAAAAGGCATACTACAAGAAGTTGTCTCCACTGCAGTTTTACTTTTAGTATTGTAAAAATAATATGTAATCTTACTTCCGCTGTGTAATAAAGTTTGTGTATGACTGTGATATCAATTTGTATTTTGTGCGTAGTAGCTACTGATCATGGGACTAGTACTGTATGCACATGGTATCCATTTTTGGTATTTATTATCAAAAATGGGGGCCTTACACTCCATGCCGCATCCATGGTCATCAATGCATCCCGACACACGCGGTGTTAATCTTCTTCGGGGAATTCGAAGGTTTGTTTGAGCTCCGTCCATAGATCTGTTTTAATGGTATCGGGCACTTTGTGCCAATCCAAAAAGGTGATTGGCACTCTCTCCCTTGCGATATACCCGCAGGTTGTTTTGTACTTTGCTACAAACTTTGGCGGTGCAATTGGGGCCCCAGCATCTGAGACCTCTGAGATGGTATACCGGCCTTCGGGCTTCTTATTTCTTCCTCGGCCACGAGGTCTTGCCACGGGTACGTCTGCATCGACGACAACAGCGGTGGAGTCTTCAACAACAGCAGTGATGTCTTCAGCGGTGGTTGGGTGGAGGTTAAGGAACCTGCTAGGGCTAGGGCTCGGGCTCAGGATGGAATGCTCCTCCATATCAGGCTTGGATGTGCGAACTAAAAGAGGTAAAGTATGGAACCATTAGAATTAGGCGGTCATTTGGGTTAAGTACGGAAGTTTAACTCTGAAAACTAGCAATGAGAGTAATCGAGACAATGTGTTACCTAGTGCTTTAATTAAAACTTTGTTAATTAGGAAATGTGCAGCATTAGATAAAGCTATTATCATCTCATCTACGTTTGTTTGATAACATAAAAGTTGTCATTAGCCTTGTCTCCAGATGACATGGAGTATACACAACAGTCATATTCTACCCTTGTAACATGCCCTAAGAATTTTTTAGTGTTCCAAATAACACCCGATTTATTGTGTCAGAACTGAACTTGATAACCATTCCAAACATTCACATCATGGAGAAAGTAGTTCAGGCTAGTGTAGATTTGGCTCCATGAAGACAGATCAATTGGCAGTAGAGTGATAAAGTGACAAATATATGGTGGAGAGATGATATCCAAAGTCTAAATCACAGTAGTGCTTTGAGTAAAATAAAATAAGAAGCATATCACAAAGCTCACAAGTCCAGTTGTGTCACAATCCAATTAAGTTAATCATGCTTATGTTCATCGTGTTTGTGCACTTATTGATTCCAAAGTTGATAGTTATCTAACAGATTGTGTAAAATAAAGACACTAAATAAACACCTAAAATTGCCTAGCCATCTGATAGAATGGCCCCTAAATTTCAGCATCAAATCCAATTTAACCCTTCAGCTATTTGAGGGGGGAAATTAGTAGCCAAATTTTAAGTTATGTTACGCAGTTTCCCGGGGAAATACCTAACCGCCCTGACCAACTAAGCTACCGACCCAGCATGGGCAAGACGGGCAATGATCAGTCAGCGGAACGAAGGACCGAAGCTCCTAGTGTAGGTCATCTTGTCCTCTTCCAATTCTCGATGTAACCTGCCCCCTCCTTTCGTATAAAAGGAGGCGGGAACCCCCGTAGGAGGAGAGGATCGCAATCGAACCCATCTCGCTAAGCCATTAGCACTCTCGCTTGTAAACTTTGTGCAGTCATCTGTACTGAAGGGAATACAACGCCGCCACACGAACTGGAGTAGGGACCTTCGGCCCGAACCAGTATACATCTTGGACTTCTGAGTCTAACCATTCAGGGAGTGGAACGCGCGGCCCCTTAGACTTATAAATTTACTTGCCGGTGCTCGAAACGCCGACAATTATATTCTGTTAATTTGTCCAAACAGAAAGCTATGCTGGCGCATGTCATCCAATAAAACTATTTCCCATTCTCTCCATAGAAACAAATTAAAAGACAGCTAACTGATCTCCTAGGGCTAATTTCCTTCCTCAAAAGTTGAGGACCTAGACTCGTTCTTTTAGAAGGCTGAACAGCAAATTTGATACATATTAACATTGTAAAACTCCATAAATACTACATTCAAAATATTCTGCACTAGCATATGTGCAGTAAGTCAGGAAATCCCTCTAAAAGGGAAATATAAACCATATGTTTTCTTAAGCAATGCACTACCTAGCCAATAGAAACTGCAGCATCTAGTGTCTTCTCGAAGAGCAAAAAACTAAACAAAAAAGATCTAGACATCAACTTCTAATTGACTAGAGTGGAATAATAAACAATCAGCATATTATAAGTCAATTGAACAATAAAAATTACACAACACTCCTTTTCATTAACCAGAGATGATTCTCACCAAGTTTGTCCACTGAAAGTTGCAGCCAATCTTATATTATACCTTCAAATAAGTCAGCCTCTTAGTGAGCTAACACACTAGTGAATTTCAGTGTACTTACAGTTAACATCATGAAATTATTGCTATCTAAGACAAGTTGGGCAGACATGTGCATGAGACGATATTGATCTTAAATACAAGATTAATGGTGCCAAAGTGGCGTGTCATATTTATCATTGTGAATATATAAACCCACTAGTTGTTTCATGTACTTGGCGGCAGCATTCGTTTTGGCACACTCCAACTACTAATCAGTACTCTCAACTCAACTAATCAGGACACGATATAAAATGCTGAATAATGAATATTTATGTAAAGCAATATTTTCTTATGAAACAGTGTTTTGACTTATGCTTTTATACTCTCAAGCTGTACAAGTTATTGTAAAATCTCGTCAAATGAATTATTGGAAACAGATTCTTTACGATTCAATCTTTGTTGCTAGAAATATGAGTTTATGACATTCGATTATAAATTGTTCAATGTTATTGCTTATGAGTATTATTTCTGTTAAGCTTCTGTATGAAAACTAATAATCCCTTAATTTTGCAGATTGAAATATCCTCACTGAACGAGAATGGACATGTGGTGGAAAACTTGAATGAACATGGTTTTGTGCAAGGCGAAGGTGCAAGATAATGAAACAAAGTTCACTAGGAGTGCTTATGAAGCCCAAAAGTAACTCAATGCTACCAAATCAAACCGTGCTCAATCCTACCAAATCAAACTGTGCTAGTTTGTTCAACTACCTAAGCAGTAATCACCTTGGCGAGCAGGAGGAGAAGAGGGCGCGGCGGCGAGTGCGGGTGGGCGGTGTCGCGCGGCGGCGTCGAAGCAGCGTCGAGGAGTCGGGCGGCGGCGGGCGGAGTCGTCGGGGCAGCGGCGTCGGCGGCGTTATGGGCGGGTGGCGTCGGGTGCGGGTGTCGTCGAGGCGGTGTCGCGCGAGCGCGTGGCGTCGTCGAAGCGATGTCGGCGTGGCGCGGCGTCGTCGGCGGCGATCGTGGCGGCGTCGCCCGGCGCGTCGGGGGGAGGCGACCGTGGCGGCGTCGGGTGCAACGGGAGTTTAGGAATTTAGGGCGTGTCGGAAGCGGCGGGAGTTTAGGGTTTAGGGCACTCGGTGAGAAGAGAGAATGCATCGACTTTTATATATGGGGCATATTATCAGTGGCGGTTCTTCACAAGAACCGCCACTGATACCATTATCTGTGGCGGTTCTTCACAAAAACCGCCACTAATACATATATTATCTGTGGCGGTTCTTTATACGAACCGCCACAGATAAGTGTATCAGTGACGGTTCTTGTGAAGAACCGCCACTGATATATTAATGACCCTATATAATCCTAATACATTAATGACCTTATATAATCCTACTAAATATTATATACCCTATATAATCCTATTAATTATTATATACCCTATATAATCCTACTAAATATATAGTCCTACTAATTATTATATACCCTATATAGTCCTACTAAATATTATGTACCCTATATAATCCTAATATAGTAATGACCATATATAATTCTAATATAGTAATATACCCTATATAATTCTAATATATACCCACATTTCCATTACTCCACACAAATGCATAACACCACATTTCCCTTACTCCATACAAATGCATATTGTTTACATCACATTGCCATTACTCGTATATAGCTAATTATTTTCTTTCACAATTTGCCCTTCTTCATGATCGTCGCGATGATAGGTAGCTTCCTGAGTGGTTTCTTCCTCGAGCCTTATGTTGCCATCTACGAAAGGAGGCAACTCATCAAACTGGTTGTACTCATCCTCATCCACGACATTCTCAACTCCGATGATCCTTCTTTTTCCCTGAAGAACTACATGACGCTTCTTATCTGCCGGGTCGATTACATAGAAGACTTGTGCTACTTGCTTCGCAAGTCTGAATGGTTAAATCTCAGATCCGACATGTTCGATGTCCAAAGTAGTGAAGCCGTACTTGTCCAGCTTGACACCCTTTGGGAGTTGTACCCAACGACACCGAAACATCGGGATCTTAAAAATACAATAGTCGAGCTCCCAAATCTCTTCTATGAACCCATATAAGCTACTCTTCTTACTGCCTGTGTTGTCATAGGCATCTATGCGGACACCACTATTTTGGTAAGTACTTTTGCTATCCTGAGATCTCGTGTAAAAGGTATATCCATTTATGTCGTATCCTTGCCATGTCAAGATTGTACCTAATGGCCCTTTTGCCAACCACCTCAACATAACACTCATTTCTTTCCCAGTCATATGCTCCTTGAACCAATGATTGAACAAACGGTTATGCTTTTTTGTTACTCAAGCCTCTGATCGTCCACGATTTTCCTCTCGTAGCTTATCCTTGTGCATGTCCATATACGAGGACACCTCAACTGACTGTTGCAAGATTGTGAAATGAGCATTTTTGAACAATCCATGATCGTAAGAATTTGTTGATTTCCTTCCAATCGTCCCTTTCCCAGCTAGCCTACCCTCATGGCGAGATACAGGCACTCCTACCGGTTCCACCCCCTCCATGTAGTCCACGCAAAACTCGATAACCTCCTCAGTTGCATAACCTTCCACAATGCAGCCCTCTGGCTGAGATCGATTGCGTACATACTTCTTCAGGATACCCATGTACCTTTCGAACGGGTACATCTGATGCAGGAATATGGGGCCACATACATTTATCTCATTCACAAGGTGAACAATGAGATAAACCATTATATCGACAAATGATGGAGGGAAATACATCTCTATCTGGCATAGTGTCTTGACCACATCATTCTGCAGTTCAGAAAGTCCGATGGAATCGATGACCTTCTGTGAAATCGTGTTGAAGAAGAAACAGAACCTCATGATTGCTTCTCAGACCTTTTCAGGAAAAATACCTCTCATTGCAATAGGAAGCATTTGTGTCATCATCACATGACAATCATGAGACTTCATGCCAGTTAACTTCAAATCTTTCATCAAGACCAGTTTCTTGATGCTTGCGGAGTAATCGAACGGAACTTTCACACCATGCAAGCATTTGCAGAGGTCTGTTCTCTCTTTCTTGGATAATGTGTAGCAAGCTGGGGGAAGGTAAAGTCAGCCTTTCCTAGTGTCTTGAGGATGTAGCTTAGCTCTGATTTTCATATCTTCCAGGTCTCTTTGTGCTTTTAGTCCGTACTTAGTTTTGCTAGGAATATTCAGCAAAAGATCAATCAAGTTGTCACATACATTTTTCTCTACGTGCATAACGTCTATGCAGTGTCGAACTTATAAGTCCTTCCAATAGGGCAAGTTCCAAAATATCAATCTCTTCTTCCACATGATCTTCTTAGTACGAGACCTCGATTTATTATTACTATCTCCCTTTCCATGTACAACATTAATATCCTTAACCATATCATATACCTCTTCCCCACGACGAGGCCTTGGAGCTATACCATCCTCTTTTGTCCCCTCGAATTGTTTCTTCATATTGCGGTAGGGGTGATTCTCGAAGGAACCTACGGTGATGCACGCATACGATTTTCCTCGAGTTATTGAGCCACACACTAGCGGTTTCATCCATGCTTTGGGGCATGCTTTGGCCCCTTTACAAGACGACCGGATAGGTTACCAAGGGCAGGGAAATCATTGATGGTGCAAAACAACAATGCGTGTAGGATGAAGTACTCTCGCTTGTACTCATCCCATATCTGTACACCTTCGTTCCACAGTACCACAAGATCTTCCACCAATGGTTGTAGGTATACATTAATATCATTGCCAGGTTGTCTCGGCCCTTGGATAAGCAGCGACATCATAATGTACTTTCGTTTCATACACAACCAAGGACGAAGGTTGTAGAAACAGAAAGTCACGGGCCAAGTGCTATGAATACTACTCATGTTACCGAAAGGATTCATTCCATCTGTACTCAACCCAAACCTTATATTCCTCGGTTCATTCCCGAAGTCCTTCCTAAAGAGCCTATCGATGGTTCTCTACTGGGCAGAATCAGAAGGGTGTCTCAGCTTTCCATCCTTTTTACGCTCTTCTGAGTGCCATCGCATCAATTGGGCATGCTTTTTGTTTGCAAATAAACGCTTCAACCGAGGTATTACTGGTAAATACAACACCACTTTAGCGGGAGCTCCTTTCTTCACCACGGTGCCCTCGCTGTCATGGCCTTTACGCTTGTATCGCGATGATTTGCACACCGGACATACATGCATGTCTGTATACTCTTTGCGATAGAGTATACAATCGTTTGGACATGCATGTATTCTTTCTACTTCCAATCCCAATGGACATTCAATCTTCTTAGCTAAATAAGTGGTTATCGGCAATACGTTTCCATCTGGAAGCATGTCCGCTAAGAGATGTAATAGCGCCGTGAAACTCTTATCAGACCAACCATTGCTTGCCTTCAATTTTAGAAGTGAAAGCACGGTGTGCAACTTTGTGTATTCCTCCTTGCAACCTGGGAACAAAGGTGTGTCCGAGTCGTCCAACAAACCCTTGAATCGATTAAACTCTCTCTGACTAGTGTAGTTCCCTTCTGCATCGCGCAACATCTGAGCAAGATTATTATCGTCATCAAAGTCCAACCTATCCTCATCAGATCCATAACCGATGTCAGCTGCCATAATGCCTTCTCCATCATCCAATACGTTATCACCTTCATGTATGTTTTCCTCTTCACCGTGACTTGTCCAACATGTATAGCCAAGTACAAAACCCCTTCGAATCAAGTGCAAGTGGATGTGCTCTTTGTCTGAAAACATTTTCTCATTCTTGCAATCAATGCATGGACAATGTATGTACTCCGTATTCTTGTGCAACTTGTTCTCCTCAGCGGCTCTTAGAAAAGCAGATACCCCGTCGATGTAATCTCGGCTGTAATGGTTCGCATTGTACATCCATCTCCGGTCCATCTAAAATTAAGTAACATATAAAGGGCCTGTTTGGTAGAGCTCCAGATCCTAGCTTCTCCTGAGATCTTAAACTTGTAGGCTACAATAAAGTGAATTAAGTTTATATTTTTGGTCTAAAATTGGAAAAGATGATCCAGCTCCACGGATCTGGTGAAGCTAGGAAAACCCAACTTCACCAGATCCACAGATTTGGTAGAGCTGGAGCCCTACCAAACACACCCAAAAATTGATTAAAAAACTAATCTAATTACTTATCATCTAAAGGAGCTAGATAATAAATTCATCATCTAAAAATGATGAGCACCTACCAAATTAACTAAAATTTCATCTATATTAATATCCACTAATCTTAATTAAATAAATTTAATATATGCAAGATGTATATTATATGTGCACACTAATGGAACCAAATTAATAGTAATTAAAAAAACTAATCTAATTACTTATCCTCTAAAGAAGCTAGATAATAAATTCATCATCTAAAAATGATGAGCACCCACCTACCAAATTAACTAAAATTTCATTTATATTAATATCCAATAATCATAATTAAATAAATTTAATATATGCAAGATGTATATGTCCACACTAATGGAACCAAATTAATAGTAATTAAAAAACTAATCTAATTACTTATCATATAAAGAAGCTACATAATAAATTCATCATCTACCAAATTAACTTAAAATGTAATTTATATTAAATATATGCTTGATCATAATTCATCATCTATAAAAGGAACACAACATCATCTAATGAAACTAGCTAGGGAATAAATTCATCAACTACAAAATGGTAGGTAAATAAAATGAAACAAAACCTAAACTTTTCATCTCATCTACATATAAACCTTAATTAAACTAGGTTTAAAAATTTAATTGCAACAAGATTAACACAAATCAAGAGAGGAGAAAAAATAACTCACCAAGGAACAACTAGAGGAAGTACAAGCACAAGAATTGGAGAAAACGAAATCTGAAAATTAGAAGTTTTGGTTTGCTCTCGGGAGGAAGAAGACCAGTGCTGCTACTGACCACCTATTTATAGGCAATATTATCTGTGACGATTTTTAACTAGAACCGCCACTGATAACATTATCTGTGGCGGTTCTATCCTCGAACCGCCACTGATAATACATTATCTGTGGCGATTTTAGGATTGAACCACCACGGATAATCCAATAGTATCAGTGGCGGTTGGAGGATAGCACCGCCACTAATAACCTAGTTATTAGTGGCGGTTCTATCCTCCAACCGCCACTAATGATGTATTTGTTATCAGTGGCGGTTCTATCTTCGAACCGCCACTGATAATTCATTATCAGTGGCAGTTCGGCGATAGAACCGCCACTAATATTCTTCCCGCTATTTTCAATATAGAATCGCCACTGATAATTATGTTTGTGGCGGTTCGGAAAAAACCGCCACAAATAGACCGTCTCCTATTGCAGGTTTTGGCGTAGTGAGATAGATTAGGATTCGCCCACACATAGAGATAGAGTCCAACCGAATAAGGTTAAGAATATCTTATCTCATAACACTCCCCCTTGGGCGAATACCGCGTAATGCACATGTCTCGTTTAAAACTTCACTACAAGAAAAGTGATTATCTATGACGAAAACGTCGTGACGTTCTCAACTTTTGTCATGAAAAATCTATTTTTTGTGACGACTTGTTTATGTTCATCATTAATTGTATCAGGCGCCGTCGCCCCATGTACATTTGTGACGAAACATAAAATTTCGTCATGAAACTAAAATACAAATCGTCATAGAAAATGAGTCGCGTTTTTTTCAGGTTGGGAAGCGATCGTTGCTAGAACCTCCTGGCGGCTGGAAGTCCCTCACGGCCAGAGAGTTCCTAGCGCCTGCACTCCATCATAGCTAGAGGTTTTCCTTGTGGCGTGAGATTCTCCTGGTGGCTTGAAGGACTTCTGGATCAATGTGTTGGTTCCTAGCACCTGAATCCATCAAAGCTAGAGGTTATTTTTATCTCGTTCTTCGTTTGCATGCTTATTTTATTTTTAGATTGATTTATTGATTCTCCGTCGAGTGATCGATCTGAAATTTTTGATTGGTTAATTCCTCATAAATCTTGATTAATCTCGTAATTAGGGTTTGATCAATTTTCGTCATTATTGATACAGTCATCTTGCGAAGGTCATAACTCTAGATCCGTATATCCGATCGAGTTGATTCTTATTGGATTAGTTTCAAAATTGAATCTAGTTTCTACAGTTAAAATTTCGCATCAATCCAATAGTGCAATCTTCGGGAATTACTATTTTAGTGAATGTATATCATTCTGTTTTTGTGGACTGTTTTAGGACTGATTTTGACCTATTGTTTGCCATGTTCAATTATGTATTTTCTTATATGGACAGAAGTTGGATTCAGGGTAAACAATTTACCCCTGCATATATCAAAGGTGTGGGAGAGTTCATGCAATTTGTGAAAGAAAGATTTGATGAGAATGTTCAGATACTTTGTCCATGCCGTGCATGCCTTAATCAAATAGCAAGACCTCAGTCAGATGTGCATGATCATATTCACTTATATGGGATGTCAAGTGGGTACACAAAGTGGGTTTATCATGGAGAATCTGTTGATGCTGATGTGCATGAATCTCAAGTGCATTTTGATGAAAATGTTGAGCATATGGAAAATTCTGGTCCCGATGGGTTGTGTGCGGGTGAGGATGACAATGATGATGATGGTGGATTGCCAGAGATGATAGAAGAGATGTACACCGCTTGGGACCAAAGTGGGGAACATCCAAAGTTTGCTAGAGTGCTCGAAGACGCCAAGCGCGGACTTTTCCCAGAATCTAAAGTATCAAGATTCTCTTTTCTTGTGAAGTTACTTCATATCAAGTAATACAATCGAATCGATGTCTGACATTTAATGCACTACTGAAGTTATTGGTGATAGCATTCCCTCATTGCAAACTTCCCAATACATATTATGAATTAAAGCAATATCTCCGTGAATTGGGTCTTGGATATGATTCTATCCATGTGTGCATGAATAAGCGTGTCTTTGTTTGGAAGGAGTATGAGAATAGAGATGAATGCCCGATATGCAGTGAATCAAGATGGAGAGATGCAGATGGTAAGAAAGTGGTTCCTCAAAAGTTGTTGAGACATTTTTCGCTCATACCTAGATTGAAGAGGTTTTTTGTTTCGAAAAAAACAGCAGAGGACACACAATGGCACAAGTTGAAGCGACAACCAAATGATAATGAAATGAGTCATCCAGCTGATGGTGAGGCGTGGAAAGACTTTGATAGGAAATATCCATTGTTTGCAGACGATGCAAGGAACTTGAGGCTGGGCATAGCTACTGATGGCTTCAATCCATTTGGCAATATGAGCACTTCGTATAGCATGTGGCCCGTACTTGTGATGCCTTATAACATGCCACCGTGGGTATGCATGGATGAATCGAACTGCATGATGGCCTTACTCATCCCAGGTCCAAATGCCCTGGAAAGGATTTTGATGTTTTCTTGGAACCTCTCATAGAAGAGTTGCTTGAACTATGGAATGGTGTCCCTACTTATGATGCTTTTACTAGTGCGATGTTCAATCTTCGTGCTGCAATAATTTGGTCCATCCCTGATTACCCTGCTTTAGGCACATTGTCAGGGCGAACTACAAAAGGTTATTATGCATGTGTTCATTGTGACAAAAGTCCGTTGTCACGGGCCATAAGGAGGAAGATATGTTACATTGGCCATCGTCGTTACCTCGCAAGGGACAACAATATGCGAAAAAGCTTAGCTTTTGATGGACATCATGAAAAGTGTGACAAGCCAGGAGAGTTCAGTAAAGAGGAGCTTTTGGAGCAACTAGAGAAGGTCAAAGATGTTAGACCAGGAAAGCATCCTCGAAATAATAAAAGGAATAGTCAAGAGGAGAACGAGCCTCAGTTATTTAGCCGGAAGGCTATATTGTTTGAATTGCCATATTGGGTAGAATTGAAGCAGCAACACAATCTTGATGTGATGCACATCAAGAGAAATATATGCATGAACCTTCTTGGCACATTACTGGATATAGAGGGGAAGACAAAAGACACTATTAGTGCTAGGCTTGATTTGCAAGATATGGGCATAAGACGTGAATTGCATTTAGAGTACAAGGGCAACTCATATAGAATTCCTCCAGCATGCTATACCTTGAAAAAGGAGCATAAGCTTGCATTTTGTGAATTTATTAGAGAAGTTAAATTTCCAGATGGTTTTGCTTCCAACTTATCTAGATGTATTAGTGCTGATGGATGCAAGTTACAAGACTTGAAAACTCATGATTGTCATATCCTCCTACAGAGAGTTTTACCTGTTGGCCTTCGGGGTATCGTGCGCAGGGATATATATGAAGCAATTGCGGAGTTGGGTAACTTCTTTAGAGAATTGTGTAGTAGAACTCTAAAAGTAGATGTACTGCAGAGACTTAGAGCACAGATCCCAATCATTCTATGCAAGCTTGAGAAAATATTTCCTCCAGCCTTCTTTGATGTGATGGTGCACTTGGCTGTTCATCTACCGGATGAGGTAATTCTTAGAGGTCCAGTTCAATTTGGATGGATGTACCCAGTAGAACGTTGACTTGGCACTTTAAAAGGTTTCGTGAGGAATACGGCAAGGCCAGAAGGGTCCATTGTAGAGGCATACGTAGCTGAGGAGGCCATGACATTTTGCTCAAGATACATGGACGATGTTGACACCAGATTTAATCGGGAGGACAGAAGTGGGGATGGATTTGTAGAAAACCTCGTGAATTGTGATGTCTCTGTTTTTATGCATGGTGTTAATTTAGTAGGTTCTCAGAGAGTTACATTCCTTGATGGTGAACTTGACAAGCTTATTTGGTTTGTGCTAAATAATTGTGAAGAGGTTGATCCATACATGAAGTGAGTAATCATTTATATTGAACTTAATATTTATGAAAGTGTGGACTTAATGTAATGCTATGCTTCGTTTTTCCTGTTTTGCAGAATGTTTAGAGAAGAGTTAGAGAAAGAAGGGGCAAATGATATTGATAGAAGGGTGATGACTACATTTCAGAGATGGTTCAAAAAATATGTAAGCGAGCAGAAAGGTGAGGTTACTCATCACCTACGTGCACTGTCGTGTGGTCCAGATCTCCGAGTTAGGATTTACTCATCCTGCACTGTTAATGGTGTTCGGTACAACACCATTGATCGTGAGAGAAACATGAAGACCCAGAATAGTTCCATCATAGCGGAGGGTACACATAATGGCCTGTTCCTTTGAATTTTATGGTTCATTGAAAGAGATCATTGAGTTGGCATATAACTCAGATATATAAGTTCGTCGATCGGTGGTTCTTTTTCGATGTGACTCGTATGATCAAGATGGAAAGAGGAGAGGCATTGCAAATGATGAATATTTCAAATCCATCAATATTGAGGGGCTGTGGTACAAGACAGATCCTTTTATTTTGGACACCCAAGCAAAAAAGATATTTTACTTACCAGATACTCAATTGGGCAAAAATTGGCGAGTTGTGCAGAAGTTTGAGCATAGGCATATATATGATGTGGCTAAAAATAAGATGACCAATAATATTGGCGTATACCAAGAAGATGATTGTTCTGATAATGAATGTAATCTGCAAGATAGTAATCCTCCATCAGAGACTCTGCGCCGCGATGATGATAATGAAGAGGTAGCTGTTGATGCTAGTTTAGTGGACAACATAAGCAACAGGACAGAAAATGATAATAGTGTGAGTGAATCCAAAGAAGATGACACTATGGTGCAGTTCACCAGTGATAATGAGCATGAGAATACTCTAATGGACGACAGCGACGAAGATTAGTTACTTAGGATGACAGCAACGAGGATTGGATCTTGATGGTTATAGTTTATTTACCAACAGTGTACCTATGGTGTTTAGTGACGAATTCTGTGACGAATTTACTGGCGAACTAGAAAGAATGTAGTTACTATTTATGAAACTTGTAAAAATGTCATAACTTTTGACTCGTAACTCCGATTTTGGTGTTCTTGTACTTTCCAGAATCATCATACTATGAGCTATCCAATTATATTCTTTTGGGCACCGATTCTTGTTTGCAAATATGAAATCTACGAACATTTCTTAAAATGGCCATAACTTTTTACTCGTAACTCCGATCGGGGCGTTCTTTGGCTCGTTTGAAAGATAACGAAAAGTAACGAAAAGAGCAAGAAAATCAAATGGTCGGATCCTGATGGTTTATGCGAGTGCGTATGCGGCGACAGAATTAAAAAAAAGGTCGTTTAGGGCCTCAAAACGGCCTCCGAAGTTTTGAATCTATTTCGGTCAGTTTGAAGGGTAAAAATCTATGTAGGGCCTCAAAACGGCCAGTTTGAAGGGTAAAATACGCTTTCCCAGTTCCAAAAGTGTATTTCCTTTTTCCAGTCAATGAGGGGGTGCTTATTCTTGTGAATTTTTCAAAATTTCCCGCACAAACACGGGCGCCAATTTCCACTACAAAAATCCAAACACCCGGGCAAAATTTCTAAGGCCCACGTACAGGGGAAACGCACACAGCAGGAGATTTCCCCCAAATCACTTCTCGTGCGGCTCATTTCCCCCAAATCACCTTCTCGCGTGGCTCCTCCTCCACGGACGACATCCTCGCGGCGGCGAGTGGTGCCCGGCTACCTCCACATCGACGGGCCTCCTTCTGCATCTGCCACCTCCACCTGCCATCTCCACCACCGCTGTCTCCATCCATGACCCGCCGCCGCCCCCCACCTACACCACAAGTTGCGCGCGGCGCTAGCTGCGGGAGGATCTACCTCGGGGACTACCGCCTGCCTGGTGAGCCACCAAACCCCTCTGTTTGTAGGTCGCCTTCTTCTCTTCTAAACCCTAACCTTAGTTTTGATAGAACCGTTGTGTTGCCTACCAGATCCATATATGAACATTATATGTTTCCTTTTATCTGTTATTTTTAGTAATTTGTGGGGTCGATTTGTGATTAATGTAGCTGCATGCTCGAAATGTAATCACCAGCCCATTAGTGATTCCCCGTTAGTGTCTGAATGTCGGTCTCCCCCTTAGTGATTCCCCGTTCTGGGTGTTTACCCATGTAGTTTACCAAAGAAATTTAGGAATTATTTCCTTTCATAGGCGTTGAGTTCATCAAATGACTGAAATCGATTGCTTTCTACATGCTGGTACTAAAAGTCTCAAAACCCTTGCACTAGATCTAACACACAAAACCAGCAAATAAGCACACCTAAATTCAAGCATTCGTTTTCCTCTTTCTGCAATTTTGTTTCCTAGGAAACTATTAGCCTGTGCATTGCTTGATGTGAACTAAAGCGCTATTAATTATGTAGTTATGCACAATGAGGGGTGTAGTAACCAGTATGGAGTGCTGAATTATCTAGACTGCAATCACTAAATTGGCAATAGAGTTTGTATCAGAAGCTAGTAAAAACATCAAAAAAGCAAAATTATGGAAGAGACTCAAATAGTCCGAAGTGAATAAGTTATTGCTATTTCAATTTTTCTTTTTTTGTAACCAGAATATCATATTATCCAACTAGGAGCAGCCAATGAGAACACGATGCAGCAAAGGCAAAGGTAAGATCTGTATTTATCTTTCCATATAACAATTTTACTATGCTTGTGCATGAATAGGGCCCTATAGTCCTGCAATTGAAATCTTGACTATTAAAATATGCTCACCTATGTCTCAAACAAAAATACTGTTGTTTTCATTATATAGAACCTGAACCATGCGAATATGAGAAGCTGCGGCTAGCAAACACCGCAGCGATTCAAGCCAAATTTCAATCTCTAGGTATCAACATATTAAAAAACCTTCTGGATTCAACTTAAACCCCCACTACAACTGAAAAAGGATAGCAAAAAGGGTAGAAACAATGATGACTCTGATTACGATCCTGAAGAGGATAAGGGGGCCGAGGGAGATGAATCTGCTAGCATCCCTTCACCAACAAAGGTGCTTGCTGATCTATCTCTTGCTGGGGGGCTAAGGATGTTAGCTGCATGTATTGTTTTGCTTTGCATCTATTTAATTTCTTTAGGTTGCTTCATTTATGTTATTTTTGTTGTGCTGTCTATTTCATTTTGTACACATATTTACACTTAAATTTTCTTCTGGTCTAATATTTTAAAACGTGCGTTACAAGACCAGCTCAAAGGCCCATAAAAAGGAAGACCGACAACATGCCTCCAGGTAGTACAAGAACTTCAAAGAGAGTGAGGGCAACTACAGCAGCAGAGGAACCCACTGGAGTCACAACATGGTCCGCAAAAAAAGTGGCCTTACCTAAACTTCAAGAAGATACAACCACTGAATCCTCCAGAAGATGGTGCTATCCGGAACAAGAACCCATTGCTCAACCTACGAGTCCGGTCATGGATTGGTCCTATCCGGAAGATGGTGCAGAACAGCAACAAAATGATGAAGGCAAGTTTTTTTTGGGCATTCTTCTTTTTCATCTTTAGAACAATATTTCAGATTGTTTTCATAGGTTACAAACATTAAGCATTTAACTAATCCCTTCAATGCCTTTTTCGTAGATCCCCCAAATACTTCTACAAGAGGGAAGAGGGCATCAACAATGGGGAAAATGCTTGAGAAGATGACTAGAACTATGGGCAAAAGGTTGCCAATCCAATTTGCCGAGGGGATGAGAAGGCCACATAAGCCATTGGAAGCTACAAAGTTTGCATCAGAGTCTGGCGTTCAAATTAGGCATCATGTCCCTATCCTCACTAGTTGGAAGGACTACAAGAACAACCCAACTCATTTGGATAATTTCATGGGAAAATTGTCTGTAAGTGATTTCATTCTTGGCCACAAACAATTACTCTTCTTCCACATTAGATTGCATAATTCATTAATGTGGTTCATTCAACCTGCTACACACGGCTGGCCTTGGACACCAGTGATAGGACAACCAAGGATGCATGTGCTGAAATTTTAAAGGGTGGGGTGCGACAATCTAGGTATTTGCTGAAGAAGTGGTTTTTCGATGGTATCCCAGCAAACGAAATTAGTACAACATCCCCAGTACCTACCATGACAGATGAGGAGTGGAGAAAACTTGTCCAGAAATGGTTTGACCCGAAAAGCAAGGTATGATCTATGAATATATGGTTCTATTCAAATTCCCATGAATGTGCCTAATGGAACCATCTGCTGTAGGAAATATCTGAAAAGAACAAGCAAAATCGTGTCAAAGTCAAGTTCCATCAAGCCATAGGGTCTCGCAGCTACATTGCACACTGCCATGCTCTAGTAAGAACTGTTCACCGTCTCATTATTCATTTTCCATCCACAACACTTGATAGGAATCTTGCTAGTAGGCAGCCAAGGAAACCTTGATAACCAAAGAGATAAAATTAGATGCACTTATTTAGTTCAAGCCCTGCCTATAATAAAGCCATATGTAGTTAATAAAAACTTTTCTACTTGATACATTTTATTTTGTTTCTTCTTCCAATTGTAGAAGGAGAAAAACAAAGATCAACAATTCACTGATGTGGACATGTTCAAGGAGTGCCACAACAGCAAGAAGAAGGGACTCGTTGAACCTGTGCAACGCGCAACTGTAAGTCCCTGCAATTCCTCCTTTTTCTTCTACCATTGTATCCTATAGAGGGTATTTCCAAATGATAGCACCCATGGTCACCTCATTGCATAAGTATATATGGACTCATCAAAATATCTGTTTCTTCTGTTATGCTTACAAAATTGCTTTCTTGCATCCATACAGGCCATATAAGTAACTAGACCACATTGAATAGAGAGATTCATTGTGTCAGCATACAAAAGTTAATCCATTTCTTCATGTGCTTTTTATGAAATTTTCTGAATGCAAATTTAGTGATTTTTCAAGTAATCGCCAGAGGTTACCTTTATTGTGTCCTGTTCTATTTGGATGAAAGTTTTCTTTGTATAAGCCTTTTATTCCTGTTATCACTATTGATTATGTTATGTTTTATGTCTTAGGCTGAGATGGAAGCTATGATGGTGCCTGATGTAGAGGGTCAGCCAACAATGTCTACTACCGAGATTGTTGACAAGGTTCTGTCTCAAAGTAGCGCCACCAGCAAATTCTTGAAGAACGTTGGCTTACATTCTTCCACTCCGAACTCTGCAAAGGACTCCAAACAACAAGCTCTTGAGGACCAGCTTGAGCAGGAGAGACGAGGAGCAGCTGAACTTTGACAGACTGTTGAGCAACAACAGCAAGAAGTAGAAGACTTGAAGCTAAAAGCACAAGCATCAAATGAAGCACTGATCAAAACCCAAAAGGAAATTGAGGATTTAAAGAAGAGGCAAGAGGAGAATGATGCAATTATTCGCCGTCTCATGCGAATGGCTGGTCAAGACAACTAGTGAGTTTATGAACCTGTTCACTTATTTTGCATGGATACTTATTTTGTATGGTGGTAACTTTGGTTCATTTGGTACTAGTGAGTTTTAGTAACGTGGTTCAACTTTGTGACCTATGGATTTATTTTCAACAGCTTCAAGTGTGGTACTAACTAAAAGTACTGTGAACAAAGTTTGTGTCTCTTAATGTATCTATGGTTATGTGCAATGTATTGATTGGTCTCCTGAAAATATTGTGTGCTGTGTCGAGATGTATTGTGTGTTGTGGCTGTAAAAATGGATCATATGTGGGCTGACAGAAGTGTTCAATGACAAAATATCATGGCTATTCTGCATCTATCTATGGCGAAATTATTCATCACAGAAAATGACAGACCATTACTTCCATGACGGAAATGCCAGTCCACGTGGCACTCATCAGTGACGAAACATTTGCGTAACAACACGTGTCACGTCACCTCACATCGTGGCTGCTGGCGTGGCACTAGACTATTCAATGACGAAAATGCATGTCCACGTGGCACTTATCTATGACGAAACATTTGCGTCACAACACGTGCCATGTCACCTCACATCCTGGCTGCTGACGTGGCACTGCACTGTTCAATGACGAAAATGCATGTCCACGTGGCAACAATCTGTGACGAACAATTTCGTCATAAATAAAATGGTCAACGCTCATTTTTGGCCGATCGGAGTGTTCTTTTGTGACGAATTTGATATTTTTCATGATGTTTTGGGTACAATTAATGACGGATATATTAGTCATAGAAATGACCTCTTCGTTGACGAAAATGTAATTCGTCACAGAAAAGTTGATTTTTTATGACGAAAAAAAGTAATTCGTCATTGAAAACTTTCTATGACGCACTTACTATGACAAGTTGAATTTCGTCATAAATTCGTCATAAAAAACCTACAATGACGATTTCGGGACTAATGATGACGAGTTTGGACCGTCATTAAAAATCACTTTTCTTGTAGTGCTTCTCCCAAAAACCCAATGGGAAAAAGGGATGGAGAAAAGAGTATATTGCACTCGCACTCCATGTTACACTAGTTGCTTCATTAAAAACCTTCATGTGAGAAAACTTCAGAAAAACTCACTGAAAACTTCAGAAAAACTCACTAAGGAAAAAAGAGTACAACTTATAACCTTCAGGATTTAAAATATGACCTTCAGGATCATGCAAAGGGTCATGGTTCAGGGATTTACTCCCCCTGAACTTTGCATATATCTAAGTCGTCTCATTTCAATGCCATTGACTCATCTTTGAAATGTTGATTTTGGCAAGAACTTAGTGAATAAATCTGCAAGATTTTCACATGACTTAGTTTACAAAATCTTTACCTCACCGTTCTTCTGGAGTTCGTGAGGATAGAAAAACTTAGGAGCAATATGCTTCGTGATATTGCTTTTCACATAAGCCATTTTCATTTCTGCAACACAAGCAGTATTCACTACTACAGAAAGGCTTATATTAGACATCTCATCACAGACGGTTTCTCAAAACCGTCTGTGACGATGAACATCACTAACGATTCTATATTGCAACCGTCAGTGATATTATCACAGACGGTACTCTTCAAAAACTGCTAGTGATATACATTAATATCACAGACGGTTTTAGTTAAAAACCGTCTGTGATAATATCATAGATGGTTTTTAACTAAAACCGTCTGTGATATCATGTATTATCTCAGACGGTTTTATAATAAAACCGTCAGCGACTTATCACAGACGGTTCGTTATAATAACCGTTTGTGATAAACCACATCACAGACGGTTTATCCAGATAGAACCGTCTATGATAATATTTCAACTTTCACGCTCTCACCAAATTTGAACTTTTTGCTCGTCTCGTTTTCGACTTCCTTTAAAATACCAGCCCGCGGCTCTTCTCCTAATGCTTTCTTCTCACTTCTCCTGCTCTCCTCTTCTCTTCTCTTCTCTCTTCTCATTTCTCACTTCCTTTTCCTCTCCTCTTCGAATGTTTGGTAAGTATAGTGTTCGAATCGTTCAATTAAAATGTTATAGCTCATCCTCTCCTCTTCCTCTTCATTTCCATCTTCTCTTCTTTTTTGCACTCTTGATGTTGCGGCGTTTTCGTTTTTGATCTGTGCACCTTTCGGTAAAACGGCCATAACTTTTGCATATGAGCTCTGATCGCGATGTTCTTGTGCTCGTTTTAAAGCTAACGAAAAGCTCGAGTCAGGGGGCTACATTATAAGTACATGCGAGCCTCCGAAAGAACATCGATCTTGAAAAAACGTCGTTTAGGGCCTCAAAACGTCCTCCGAAGTTTTTTTCGTCGATTTTGCGTTTTCAAGTTCTTCAGAGCAGTGACATGGGATATCTCATATCCAGTAGCTCTTCCATTATGCCTGAACTAGCACAGAGCAGCTGGATCACAGAAATATCATCTGTACGTGACGATATTTTTTTTTCTTTCCAAAAGTAACATCACAAGCAGTTCATAGTAAAAACCGTCTGTGATAGTTGACGGTTCTTAGTAAAAACCGTCTGTGATAGTTTGTTATCATAGACGGTTCTTAGTAAAAACCGTCTGTGATGTTTGCATATCACAGACGGTTTTAGTTTGAAACCGTCTGTGATATGTTCTATTATAGACGGTTCATAAACCGTCTGTGATGTTCTGTAATATCACTGACCCATGGTTACAGACGGTTCGGAAAACCATCTGTGATGACGGTTCTGAACCGTCTGTGATGACCTTTTCTGTAGTAGTGATTATCTTCATGATAATTACGGGGGTATCGACGGTGTTAAGACCACATGCTTCTGGATATGGTTAATCACACGTCTCAGCCAAACACATTCACGTGAGTTTTCATACAAAGCTATAATCTCTGAGTGATTGGTAGAAGTAGCTACCAAGGTCTGTATATAAGACCGCCAAGAAAACGGTTGTACCAATGCAGAGAAGAACAAAACCAGTCTTAGATTTGGCACTGCGGGGATCAGACAGATAGCCAACATCCATATATCCCACCATGGTTAAATCTTGGTTCTTCTGGAAAAACAATCCAAGATCTCGAGTACATTGGAGGTATTTGAGTAAAGTCTTAACTCCCGCCCAATGTCTTCTGGTTGGAGCTGCACTGTGTCTTGCTAGTAAATTTACTGCGAATGCAATATCGGGCCTTGTGCAATTCGCAAGATACATCAGTATGGGACTTCAAGTCCTAAGACTTTCCCATTTTCCATCCTTGGTCTGAAAGGGTCTTTATCCACTTCAAGGGATCTTACGATCATGGGGGTTTTTAGTGGATGCGATTTATCCATATTAAATCTTTTCAATACCTTCTTGGTATAGAAGACTGGTGTACAAAAAAAATTCCTTCTGGGAAAATGCTCTAGCTACAAGCTTAAGCAATATTTGGTTTTTACCAAATCTTTCATCTCGAAACTCCGTTGTGAGTTAAGCACTTGCTTCCTCTATCTCCTCTGTGGTTCCGATGATATTCAGATCATCGACATATACTGAGATGATACAGAACCCATTCTGAGATTTCTTTATGAACACATAGGGACAATATTCCTTCTTCAGGAGGAACTCACTAAGTCGGTTATACCATATGCTCCCCGACTGTTTTAATCCGTATAGCGATCTATTTAGTTTGACGCTATACATGTTGCGATTATTAGGATTCGAAATTGTAACTCCTTCAGGGATTCTTATGTAAATATCATTCAGTGACCCATATATATGGGATCACTTCATCCGTCAACTGCATTGATAAGTTTAAGCTTGCTGCCATTAATATTAAATTTTGGAACATTATTCCACTCTTTATAGGAGAATATATTTCATCGTAATCGATGTCGGGTCTCTGCGTGAACCCTTATGCTACAAACCTCGCTTTATATCTCACCACCTGGGTATTTCATTTCTCTTCTGGGTGAAAAACCCATTAGATCCTACAGGGATTACTTTAGGAGATGTTTGATCAACGGGACCAAAACTTTCCATTTAATAAGCGAGCGCTGCCTCAATTGATTCTTTTCATTTAACCCTATCTGAGCGCTTCTAGCACTCTGCCATGGACTTTGGTTCTGGATCCAGCTTTAGCAATTTTAGAGGCAATTATATGTCGACAATTGTAGTCTTTCTTTTATACAATTCTCCTGCATCACTTCAGGGATATCTCTTTATAAATTTCTTCCAGCTCGTCGTGATTTCCCACAATGATGGAGTCTAGGTGTTCCGATTTCCCAGCGTGGGATTGTGCACACAAATATACGCTGGGGTTATCATCTTCAGGATGGATCACTTCAGGGATATTACCATCTCCAGGATGGCTCACTTCAGGGATTTTCTCAACATCAGGTTGAGATTCTTCTACTGTCATAGGTAGTGTTCTCATTTGTTTGGTTCTCTACTTCTGCGAACATGTAACATCCCAAAATTTGAGTTCTGGAATGTTTGAATTCAAAAATGAACCATTTGTATTTTCTTGAATTAATTACAGCTTAATCTGAATTTTCTATTAATAAAAAGATTTAATTTGACTAAACTGTTCATCAAACTAAAGATTTTCAGTTTTAGTTGGGTTCATTGTGCTTCAAGGAATTTTTCTGTATTTTTGGGGATTTTTCCGAATTTATTTGGTATTTATTTGAATTTATTAGCATTTATTCGAATTTCTGGATTTATCTTCAATCGGAAAATGTTTTTATTTTCTAAAAGCCCCTCGGGCCGAATCCTCTGCGGCCCACTCCTTTTCCCTTCGGCTCGCCCAATCGCTCCGCTTGACCCAATTGCTCGCCCGCGGCGGCCAACCGCAGCGCCACCACCGTTGGATTCGCGCCACGTGTGCGGTCCGGAGTGCGCCACGTCGCCGCCCCGAAAAACCCTAGCCGCCGCCGCTCGGAGACCTGCCGCCGCACGCCGTCGTCTTGGAGTCCGGGTCGGACACGGCCTTCGAGCAGCTATTTAAGGCGTCGCACGACGCCCGAGATTCCCCTTCGCGCGCCGCTTCGGTTGCCCTCCCTTTCGCTGCCCTAGCCGCCGCGCCGTCGCCGCCGCCACGGAGTTCCTTGCCATAACCGAAGCTTCTCCGCCGCCGTCTAGCCGCCAGTGCGTCTCGCCGCGATCGCGCGCCTCATTGCGCGTTCGTGGCGTCCTCGCTCGATCCTCTCGCCCCGTGTCCGATCTGCCGCGCGCGCGTGGCTACGCGTCTTCTTCCCCGCCTCCGGTAAGCTGCGCCGCCGCTGCGCCATCGGCCTACTTCGCTTGATCCTGGCCGTCGGTTTTCGCGCCATCACTCCGGATTGCGCCGCGTCGCCTCCAGCCATGTTTGTGATGAGTATTTGACTTTATTTGAGCAAGGTGTGCTCAAGTTTGAGTTTGATTTGGATTGTTTTTGAGCTAGAGCAATTTGAGTTCTTGGTTGAGAGACCGTCGTCGACCGAGTGGTCGGGTCGTCCGACCCGAGTGGTCGGGCTTTGGTGGTTGGAGACCTACCGTCCGAGGCCGAGTGGTCGGGTCGTCCGACCCGAGTGGTCGGGGCTTTGGTCGGTCGGAGACGATCGTCCGACCCCGAGTGGTCGGGTCGTCCGACCTGAGAGGTGCGGGCTTTGGTGGTCGGAGACCGGTCGTCCGACCGAGTGGTCGGGTCGTCCGACCCGAGTGGTCGGGCTTTGGCTGGTCGGAGACGGTCGTCCGACCGAGTGGTCGGTCGTCCGACCGAGAGGTCGGGGCTTTGGCTGGTCGAAGACTACCGTCCGACTCCCAGTGGTCGTCTTTGGTTGGTCGGAGACCGCTTGTCCGACCCGAGAGGATCGGGCCGTGGTCTGGTCGGAGACCGGTCGTCCGACCCGAGTGGTTGGGTCGTCCGACCTTGAGTGGTCGGGATGGAGACCGATGGTCGGACCATGGTTGGTCGGGATGGAGACCGATGGTCGGACCACGTGTGGTCGGGGTTATCTTTGGTCGGCGTAGTGTATATCTTTCTGTTGAGATGGATATGTGTTGTTGGACCTTGCTATGTGATGTGGTTTCCTTGTCCATGATGGTTGCGGGACTTTGGAGCTAGGTCATGGTGAGGCGAAGGGGATCGAGGACTAGGTGGAGAGCCGAGGTCCGGATGATCAAGGTGTCGCCAAAGATGGTGAGGCCGTGGAGTAGCCGCAAGCCGAGAAGACAAAGGAATGGATGAGATGCTAACTTGGAGCCGCTCGATCTAGGGGACCGTTGGATCGCGGTCAGAAGATAGAGTAGCGGGTCAAGTTAGTGTGAGTTGAAAAGCATGCAAAACCCGTTGTGTTGTTGGGTTTCGGGTGAGCCCATGCATAGCTTTGTGAGTGGGTAAAATCTCAGTCCTTGATGGAGTGCTCTAGGGTTTAGAGGCTCATCCAAGGGTGGTAGGTGTTCCAAGCCCGCTATGAATAGACAGGAGAGGGTGTCTCCTTGGGGGTGAGCAGGTGAGGAAAGTGTACGTGAGTAGTTGAGAGTTGTTGAGAGTGACAGTGTAAGGATCAAATCCTGGCTCTTGGATGTTGGCTTAGGATTGAAGCAGGACATCCAAAGGTGGGAATTGATCCCAGGTCACTATAAATAGAGGGTAGGGCAGCCTCCCTCTTGGGGAATGTTCGAGGTTTTTTGCTCATTTGAGCTTTGCCCACTTTGTTGTGAGGCTTTGTAAACCTCCTTCCGAAATGAAATGTTCTTCATTTATATTCTTGTTTCATTTCTCTTACGTATTTACATTACGCACTTGAATTACATTATATAAATTCGTGATTTACCTTCTTGCGATTTACTTTACGTAATTTGGATTTGCCTCATCTCCTTCTACATGCTATTGAGTCTTTGTTGAAATTCATGATTGATGAACTCTTCTCCGGATTCGTGCTTTCAATCTTTTAGGCAATCCTTACATTCTTGTTGCAAGTTGTAAACTGTGTGTTCTTAAAGTGCGTAAGCGTGTGACTTGCGATTATTTAGTCTTGATTGGCTTACGTTCTTGTTGCGAAGGATGAAAGATTCTTTGGATGAATCTCCTATAGATCATATCCCAATCATCTAGGCAATCTACAACCTCTTCTATTCAGCTTTGCAAGAAACCAATTTACGTGCCTAGTTTTGGATGGTGTTTCTATTTGTTTGAAGGGTTGTTTCTTCGTGTACTTACTTGCTGTGATTTGTGGAGAGTCATCCAAGGATATTCGACTATCAACTCCCACCGCAAGTTCTGGGTGAAGTCCGTGTTCGTGACTCTGTTTTTGGTGTTGCATTTGTTAAACTGAAAAGGACGGAACCTTGGTATTAATTCCTTCGATTGTTGATTGAAATAGGTCCCTGACATCCTTTGGGAGGTGCACACCAATTTTCACTGTTTTTGGATCAGCCGATCAAAAGTTACATCGATTTCTGTTTTTGAGATCGTGCTGTTTTTTCTATTCACCCGAGTACTGTTCATCCGACCTCCGAGGTCGGGGGGTACTGTTCACCCGAACACTATTCACCTGAATACTGTTCATCCGACCACTTCGGGTCGGGGAGTACTATTCATCCGACCACTTTGGTCGGGAGTACTATTCATCCGACCGGTCTTTGTCGGTCGGGGTATGCTCACCCAACCCTATTTATTCCGAAAGTCTAATGTTCATCCGACCTCAGAGGTCGGAAGTACTATTCATCCGACTGAAATACCCGACAAAGGCGCTTTTCTTTCGGTTTTTGGTGGTTTGAATTTTAGGTGGAGAGTTTATTCGAAAATTTTATTTGGCTCCTATTCACCCCCACTTCTAGTCGCCTTTTTCGATCTTTCAATTGGTATCAGAGCCGGTTCTGCTCTTTCTAGATCTTGACCGGTCTCAAGAGCCATGGCGATGGACAAGTATTCCACCAAGCCTCCTATTTTCTCTGGAGTTGATTTTCCTTTTTGGAAATCTCGGATGGAGTCGTACATCATTGCTCAGGGTTTCCTGATATGGCAGAAGGTGAAGCTCCCATTTGAGGTTCCTACCGATGAGAACGTCACGGCCGGCAATATGGCTGATGTTGAGGCAAATGCTAAGGCAAAGAACATCCTCATACAGGGCCTTAGTCGCAGTGAGTACGATAGGATTTCTCACCTTCGTTCTGCTCATGAGATTTGGGTGACCCTCGATGCTTACCATGAGGGCACTACCCAAATCAAGACGATTCGACAGGACCAATTCAAGCGTGAGTTCAACAAGTTTGAACAACACGGTGAGAGTCTTGACGAGTGCTTTGGTCGATTCACGAAGATTTTGAGCAACCTCGAAAATCGGGTGCATATACCCTGACTCGGATAATGCTCGACATTTCTTGACCGCGCTCGATCTTCGTGTTTGGGAGATGAAGGTGACCACCATCAAGGACACCACCGACCTATCAACCTTGACTCTTGACGGGCTTTATTCTCGCCTCAAGACTCATGAGATCGACGTCGTCTCGCAGAAGACGAAATCTCAGTCGATGGCTTTGGTCACCGATCCCATTGATCCTCTCTTTCGATTCTTACGTTGGTTTCTCTCTCCGCCCTTTGCGAGCTAAGCGATGACCAATGGAAAATTTTCCAGAAAATAAGCTTGCTCTTCTTGCTCGTAAATTTTCATATGCATACAAGAGAGTGAGAGAGAGGAAGAGAGGTGGGATGATCACCTGTTTCGAGTGTGGTGGCCCCAACCACATTCGAGCAAACTGTCCCTAAGCCGAGAAGGGCAAAACGAACAAGGCGGTTCGGGCAAGAACGACCACACCGACATGAACCGCAACAAGAAGGCCCCAGCTCGTGAGCCGACGAAGAAGAAGTACCGCAACTTTGCCAAGAATAAGAAGCTCTTTCACCGGGTCCTCGCCAGATCGGCGACATCGAGCTCTCACTACGTAGAACTGGAGTGATGCAAGCGAGGACGATCCGCAAGAGAAGGTGAAGGGCAAAGATGACTTCTCCGGCATGTTCTTCATGGCAGGCGCCATTGAAGTAAGCGACTCCAAGCTGTACAGCGACACGGATGAGGTTCGTCGGATGGGGAAGGGAGATGTTTGGATTGTCGACTCCGGTTGTTCTCGTCATATGACCGGAGATTCTCGATGGTTCTCTTCCCTAGTCCGAGCCCCCGGTGAAGAGTTGATCACTTTCGGGGATGCTTCTTCGGGTAGAGTCATAGCTAAAGGTACCATCTACATTAACCAAAATTTCATTCTTAAAGATGTTGCCTTAGTAAGTAAGCTACAATTCAATCTGCTCTCTGTTTCTCAGCTTATTGATGACTCTTTCGAGGTAAGCTTCAAGAGTAATGCCTGTAGAATCCTTGATTCATCAGGAGGGTTAGTTTGCGGGATTTCTAGATTTGGGAGAGTCTTTCGTGCTGACTTTTCTGCTTCTTCTGGAGACTCTCTTCGATGTTTGATTGCTTCTGAGTCCCGTGATCTCTCCTTCTGGCATAGGAGACTTGGTCACATTGGTTTTGATCATTTGACTCGAGTTAGCAGCCACGATCTCATTCGGGGTTTGCCCAAACTCAAGATGGTCAAAGACTTAGTTTGCTCTCCTTGTCGATATGACAAGATGGTTACTGCTTCTCATCCTCCTGTGACCGTAGTGATGATCGATGCACGGGACAGCTTTTACATATGGACACCGTTGGTCCAAATAGAGTGCTGAACAGGGAGGGAAGTGGTATGTTCTTGTCATCGTTGATGATTTTTCTAGATTCTCTTGGGTATTCTTCATGGCCTCAAGGATGAGACTTTTCTCACTTCAGGGTTTGGTCAAGAGGTTGTCTATTGAGCTCCTGTGTGCATTACGAGCTATACGCAGTGATAATAGCACGGAGTTCAAGAATTCCTACTTTGAGAGTTTTTGTGTGGAGTCTGGTTTAGAGCATCAGTTCTCTTCTCCCTACGCCCCTCAGCAGAATGGCATAGTGGAAAGGAAGAACAGGACCCTGGTTGAGATGGCCAAGACGATGCTAGATGAGTACAGTACTCCTAGGAAGTTTTGGGCTGAGGCTATAGCTACTGCTTGCCATGTTTCTAATCGCGTGTTTTTGAGAGCACATTTGCATCGCACTTCTTATGAGTTGAGGTATGGCGAAAGCCCGGTGTGTCTCATTTTCGCGTTTTGGTTGCAAGTGTTTTATCTTGAAGTCCGTAACCTAGATAAGTTTGAGTCTCGCTCTTCCGATGGTATCTTTCTAGGTTACTCGCCTTCTTCTCGTAGCTATAGGGTCCAGAGTGTTGATGCACATAGGATCATAGAGACTGTGATGTGACCTTTGATGAGGCTAGCCCAGAGCTAGACACGATGTTTGTGCTCTTCTTATCCCTCCGAGACCATCTTTGAAGAAGATAAGGATGATGGAGATGATGGTGTTCCACCGATCCAGTCCCTCTTCACCGAGGTGCCTCCTGTTTCCATTTACGCACCTCGGGAGACCAGCCCTTGCTTTCCGACTCTCCTTCACGAGTGGCTCTGCTCCTACCACTTGCTCAAGAGGTAGAGGCCACTACATTCTGGACCTTCCGTCATATTCAGAGACGCCATCCTTCCGATCGATGATTGGCGATTTGTTCGAGCGTGTCACTCGCCAAGAACTGGTCTGTCCTCCTTCGCCTTCACTCGCCTTCGTTGCCTCCTTTGAGCCGAAGAATGTTTCTCATGCATTATCCGATGAGTCGTGGATTAATGCTATGCATGAGGAACTTGAGAACTTTGAGAGGAACAAGGTATGGCAGCTTGTCGAGCCCCATCCGGTCATAATGTCATTGGTACCAAGTGGGTGTTCAAAACAAGCAGAGTGAGGATGGGGTTGTCATTCGCAACAAGGCTAGGCTAGTTGCACAGGGCTTTTCTCAAGTTGAGGGTCTTGACTTTGAGGAGACTTTTGCCCCTGTAGCTAGGCTAGAGGCTATTAGGATCCTGCTTGCATTCTCTGCATCCCGGGGCTTCAAGCTCTATCAAATGGATGTCAAGAGTGCATTCCTCAATGGCTATATTGAGGAAGAGGTTTATGTCAAGCAACCACCAGGATTTGAGAACCCCAAGTTTCCGAGTCATGTATACAAGCTTTCCAAAGCTCAGATGGACTCAAGCAGCCCCAGAGCATGGTATGAGAGGCTCAAGTCTTATCTTCTCACCATGACTTTAAGATGGGCATAGTAGACAAAACTCGCTCATCGACACCATGAGTCTCATTTTCTTCTTGTCCGCATTTATGTGGACGATATCATTTTGGTGGCTCGCCTCATTCTCTTGTCTCTCGGTTTTACGATGTGATGAGTACAGAGTTTGAGATGAGTATGATGGGCGAGTTGAGCTACTTTCTTGGCTTCCAAATCAAGCAGACTTGGGAGGGTACTTTCTTGCATCAAGGCAAATATACCCGTGACCTCCGAGGCGCCGACATGTCGATGGGAAGCCGGTGATGACTCCTATGGCCACCATCGCTGTCCTCGAGCCCGATGAGGATGGTGAGCTGCCGATCAAAAGGAGTTTGAGCATGATCGGCTCCCTCTTGTACCTCACCGCTCGAGGCGGACATACATTTCATTTGTGTGTGCGTGCGCTCGATTTCAAGCTTCTCTCGCTCTCTCGCCAAAGCGGTCAAGCGCATCTTCGTGTACCTTCGTGCTACCACCGATTATGGTATTTGGTACTCTTCTTCTTCTTGTCTATCTCTTAGAGCCTTTTCCGATGCCGACTTTGTCGGGTCAGGATAGATAGGTAGAGCACTTCGGCACTTGCCAATTCATTGGCACTTCTCTTATTTCTTGGTCATCTAGGAAGCGATGCAGGGTTGCATATCCACCACCGAGGCCGAGTATGTTGTCGCACCCGATTGTCAGAGCTGTGTGCTTTGATGAGATCGACCTTGCGGGACTATGGGTTAGAGATAGAGAGTGTGCCACTTTTCTCGTGACAACACTTCACTATTTGCATTGCTAAAAACCCAAGGCAACATTCCGGACCAAGCACATTGATATTAGATATCACTTCCTTAGAGACCATGTAGAGAAGGGAGATATCGCGCTTCAGTTTGTAGAGAGTGACCTCCAGTTAGCCGATATCTTCACCAAGCCTTTGGATAGCTCCAGGTTTGTTGCCTTGAGGAGTGAGCTTGGAGTCGTGAGCCCATACGGCTTATCTTGAGGGGGAGCTGGTTTGTATATTATGTACTATATTTTCTCTTCCAGTATTTCCTTTTTTGGGTGACTTTGGGCTTGTTTTCTTGAGTTGAGTTCACTCTCTTAGACTTCTGGCATGCCTTGCATGGACCTCTTATCTTGTGCTTTAGGTTGCTATCATGCGTGATTAGTCGTTCTCTCTTCTCTCTAGGTTGAGTTCCCTCACGCCTTTTAAGTCTAGTGTGTTTTGGACCTCCGGTAGACAGTGGTCTGTGCACTCCTTAGTTGGGATCTAGAGTCGACTTCCTATGTCAGTCTTTTGGGAAGATAAGAGCGAGTCTAAGTCGTAGTGAGTTTCCTATATCTTTTCTATGCTCTATAGCCATCCGGTTTTGCGATTTCTCGATTTCTTCTCCTCATTCTGCTTTTTTAGTTATTATTGAGTTCATTCGGTTTTCTTTATGCCTAATCTTGATAATAACTCAACTTTAACCGGATTTGAGCTTAAAATTGATTCAATTGTTGAGGGGAGTTCGAATCTGCTCATGCATTGCATTTAGACTGCTTTTTCCGCTTTATGAGCTTTGTCTATTATGCATTTGACTCAATCTTCGTGAAATACATCATGCTATATCTTTCAAGAAAATCACTAGCTTAGATATGTCCAAGTTCATTTATCAAGCTAATGTTCATTGAAATCTGAAAAACTTAAAAGCTTTAAATAAAACTTGATAAAACATGTTGCTTTTACTTACTAAGTTTCTTCTCTAAGAGCTTTTACCATGAATTGTGAAATTTTGGAATTCTCTAGAGTCCCTATAGCAACTTGGGTGAAATTTGCTTGATCCATATTTGAGTCCTTGAATTGCTTATATGTGCTAAATTGAAAATTAAAAAAATTGACTCTTTTGTGCAAAATTGATCTCAAGACTTTATATTCTCGAGACGCCTCCCATTGCATTTGGGATGAACTTGGAATATATTGTGTATGACCAAGATCATTCTCTTAAGAGTTACTCTTGAGATGATCGAAAATGGCTTGAGTCAATCAAAAAAAAATTGCAAATATCAAACACATAAGTGGGTAAAGAATGCAAATTATGTCAAACATTTGCACCCCGCTATGTTTTTCGAAGTCTTAAAGAAAATTTGCATAAATTGAGAAATGGGCTCGAAGGACCTAATATGCACTTCAAAATTCCCCAAAGTGTTGAGTAGGTTGAACTCTAGGTTTTCCATTTGATCCCTGAGTGGTTTTGCTTCTAGTTTTGAAACTTTGCTAAGTTGTGCACTTGTCAAATCTTGCTAAAAATGATAGCTTATGAGCAAAATTTGTTATTTGCACTTGGACATGTTTTAGTTTGGTCATAATCTGAGATTAATAAGCTTGGTGTCATATCTTGTCATTATGATCATTTGGATAATCTTCAAAGCTCCCTTAGGTTGCATTTCATGCATACATAAAAGAGGGAGAAAATTCTATTTTGATGCCTATATTGCCAAAAGGGGGAGAAAATGTAGAAAAAGGCATCATTTAAAATATAGAAAAAGAGGAGATAGAAATGTGAAAGCTTGTTGGTTCTTATGATTTTTGTAAATCTTTGCTATCTCTTATGAATCATAATCACATTTGACACTTATGATTGGTTTTTAGAGCTTTTGTTGAAAACTTGCTCTTTTCATGGTCTTGCTCTAAATTCTTTCTGCCAACTTGGTCATAATTTATATCTTTCTCTCTAGACCAAGTTTGGCTTTGCAATCAAATTACTTTCTTCTTCTCTCATTCAAACTCAAATTTATGCCTTTTGTGTGGTTTGTCAATATACTCATCAAGGGGGAGATTGAAGGACCATGTGGAGGTCCATCCATGTTTGTGATGAGTATTTGACTTTATTTGAGCAAGGTGTGCTCAAGTTTGAGTTTGATTTGGATTGTTTTTCGAGCTAGAGCAATTTGAATTACTGGTTGGAGACCAGTCGTTCGACCCCGAGTGGTCGGTCGTCCGACCCGAGTGGTCGGGCTTTGGTGGTCGGAGACCGGTCGTCCGACCCCGAGTGGTCGGGTCGTCCGACCGAGTGGTCGGGCTTTGCTGGTCGGAGATCGGTCGTCCGACCCCGAGTGGTCGGGTCGTCCGACCCGAGAGGTCGGGGCTTTGGTGGTCGAGACTACCGTCCGACCCGAGTGGTCGGGTCGTCCGACCCGAGTGGTCGGGGCTTTGGCTGGTTGGAGACCGGTCGTCCGACCGAGTGGTCGGGTCGTCCGACTGAGAGGTTCGGGCTTTGGCTGGTCGGAGACAGTCGTCCGACCCCGAGTGGCCAGGTCTTTGGTTGGTCGGAGACCAGTTGTCCGACCCAGAGAGGTCTGGGCTGTGGCTGGTCGGAGACCAGTCGTCCGACCCCGAGTGGTTGGGTCGTCCGACCTTGAGTGGTCGGGATGGAGACCAGTGGTCAGACCATGGTTGGTCGGGATGGAGACCAGTGGTCAGACCACGTGTGGTCGGGGTTATGCTGGTCAGCGTAGTGTATATCTTTCTGTTGAGATGGATATGTGTTGTTGACCTTGCTATGTGATGTGGTTTCCTTGTCCATGATGGTTGCAGGACTTTGGAGCTAGGTCATGGTGAGGCGAAGGGGATCAGGACTAGGCTGGGAGAGCTGAGGTCCAGATGATCAAGGTGTCGCCAAAGATGACTGAGGCCGTGGAGTAGCCGCAAGCCGAGAAGACAAAGGAATGGATGAGATGCTAACTTGGAGCTGCCTGGATCTAGGGGACCGTTGGATCGCGATCGAAAGATAGAGTAGGGTCAAGTTAGTGTGAGTTGAAAAGCATGCAAAACCCGTTGTGTTGTTGGGTTTCGGGTGAGCCCATGCATAGCTTTGTGAGTGGGTAAAATCTCAGCCCTTGATGTAGTGCTCTAGGGTTTAGAGGCTCATCCAAGGGTGGTAGGTGTTCCAAGCCTGCTATGAATAGACAGGGAGAGGGTGTCTCCTTGGGGTGAGCAGGTGAGGAAAGTCTACGTGAGTAGTTGAGAGTTGTTGAGAGTGACAGTGTAAGGATCAAATCCTGGCTCTTGGATGTTGGCTTAGGATTGAAGCAGGACATCCAAAGGTGGGAATTGATCCTGTGTCACTATAAATAGAGGGTAGGGCAGCCTCCCTCTTGGGGAATGTTCTCGAGGTTTTTGTCGCTCATTTGAGCTTTGCCCACTTTGTTGTGAGGCTTTGTAAACCTCCCTTCCGAAATGAAATGTTCTTCATTTATATTCTTGTTTCATTTCTCTTACGTATTTACATTACGCACTTGAATTACATTATATAAATTCGTGATTTACCTTCTTGCGATTTACTTTACGTAATTTGGATTTGCCTCATCTCCTTCTACATGCTATTGAGTCTTTGTTGAAATTCATGATTGATGAACTCTTCTCCGATTCGTGCTTTCAATCTTTTAGGCAATCCTTACGCTCTTGTTGCAAGTTGTAAATCTGTGTGTTCTTAAAGTGCGTAAGCGTGTGACTTACAGATTATTTAGTCTTGATTGGCTTCGGTTCTTGTTGCCAAGGATGAAAGATTTTGGATGAATCTCCTATAGATCATATCCCAATCATCTAGGCAATCTACAACCTCTTCTATTCAGTTTTGCAAGAAACCAATTTATGTGCCTAGTTTTCAGATGGTGTTTCTATTTGTTTGAAGGGTTGTTTCTTCGTGTACTTACTTGCTGTGATTTGTGGAGAGTCATCCAAGGATATTCTGACTATCAACTCCCACCAGCAAGTTACGGGTGAAGTCTGTGTTCGTGACTCTGTTTTTGGTGTTGCATTTGTTAAACTGAAAAGGACGGAACCTTGGTATTAATTCCTTCGATTGTTGATTGAAATAGGTCCCTGACATCCTTTGGGAGGTGCACACCAATTTTCACTGTTTTTGGATCAGCCGATCAAAAGTTACATCGATTTCTGTTTTTGAGATCGTGCTGTTTTTTCTATTCACCCGAGTACTGTTCATCCGACCTCCGAGGTCGCGGGTACTGTTCATCTGGTCGGGGGTACTGTTCACCCGAACACTATTCACCCGAGTACTGTTCATCCGACCACTTCGGGTCGGGAGTACTGTTCATCCGACCGGTGCTGGTCGGGGGTACTGTTCACCCGAACCCTATTTATTCCGAGTACTGTTCATCCGACCTCTGTAGGTCGGGGGTACTGTTCATCCGACCAGAAATACCCGACCAGTGCAGTTTCTTTCTGGTTTTTTGGTGGTTTGAATTTTAGGGGGAGAGTTTATTCGAAAATTTTATTTGGCTCCTATTCACCCCACCTCTAGTCGCCTTTTTCGATCTTTCAAATAATAAATTGCTTCTTCTTAGTTAATTCGTTGTATGGAATGGTATTTCATCTATGTTTCCACTGTGTGCACTAGCGTGATCCTGGACTAGTGCAGTATACACAGAGGGTATCGGATTTGCAAATCCGGGTCCCGACAGAGATGGTATCAGAGCCATATCGGCTGTAGGTCGCTATCCTAGTTAACATAGTCTTCAAAATTATTTTCTAAATCAAACCAACAAAATTTGTACTTAATAGTTTTCGTCTCCTCTCGTCTTATTCTTAGGTTCTTATTCCTCTCCTTTGCTGAAACATTGATTTGAAATTTAAATTAATCTTATCTCATGAACAATCTCAAAGCCTCGAGTCTTCTGCAAGGAATCAAATCAAGGAAGATGATGATCAAGCCATCAAAGACATATCCAAGAAGACTACCATATAAGATAGGTTGTTGGTGCTCAACAGTGTTTGAGCATGTCTTCCCCTTTTCAATTCAGTTACTTATAGTCTGTGTATACTAAGATTTTCTTTGCTTGTGTGCCTGGTATGTTGTACACTTGACCTAGCACAGTGTTGCAACCATACCTTTAGTTGAAAAAGCTTTATTTGCCTCTTTAAATTGTAGCCTTTTCGGCTGTGTCCTTTTGGTCCCTGGGTATTACCTTCTCCCCTAGATGATCTTACTACTCGTCTACTGCTTTTCCCTCTTACCTATCAACCCTTGTGCTGCATCTCAGATGGTTGATACTCATTCTGGAGCCGATCGTAGTTCGCCTGCGGATGCCAGTGCCAGTACCAACCCCAATCCCAATGCACCACCGCCACCACCAGTAGTGATAGATCAGAACATGGGACATTTTCTGGCAGCTCAGACTCAGCTAATGAATACAATGATGCAGAACATGAACAACATGATGAATCAACAGAACCAGACTGCAGTTGCCCTAGCTAACCTATTGAACCAGCAGAACCAAGCTGCCGCTACACCTCGTCAAGGTCGTCTCTAGTCCAAGCTAGCAGAATTTATGAGGACTCGTCCGCCAACTTTCTCCAACTCTTCAGAACCATTGGACGCAGATGATTGGATCCGCTCCATTGAGAAGAAGCTTGCAATTGCCCAGTGCACCGATCGTGAGAAGGTTCTCTATGCCGCTCATCAGCTGGAGGGCACCGCCGCTGAATGGTGGGAGAACTATAGTGCTGCCCATGATGACCCTCAGACTATTACTTGGGCAGAGTTTTCCACTGCTTTCCGCCACTTTCATATTCCTGATGGCAAGGTTGAAATGAAGAAGAATGAATTCCGAGAGCTTAAGCAAGAAGGGATGTCAGTGAGTGAATACCTCAATAAGTTCACTCAACTTGCTCGCTACGCTCTAGAGGATGTAGCTACAAATGATGCTCACCAGAAGAAATTCAAGCGTGGACTCAATCCAGGACTAAAGGTGCAAGTCATTGGCAATGACTATGCAGATTTTCAGCACCTTGTAGATAAAGCTATGCTTATTGAAGAATCTCGTCGTGAATTGGAAGAATCCCGTAAGAGAAAGATGATGCAGCATGGAGCCCATCAGAGTCACCAGCAGAGAGTCAGAACCAATGCTCAACAGCCTGCTCGTTTCACTCCCCCGAATGCATTCAGGACCCCTGCACCAGCACCTCGCCCAACTCCTTCAGGCAATCGCAACCCCAGCTCCAACAGCAATCCACCTCAAAGGACCAGTAATCCAGCTGCAGGAGTCACATGTTTCAACTATCATGAACTCGGTCATTATGCAAATAATTGCCCAAGAAAGCAAGCTGTGACGCCAGTCCGTTTCAACTTGGGATCTACGCCAGCCAAGACCCCCGCACCAGGATCAGGACGTGGAGCGCCCCAGACTCCTAACCAAGTCACCAGGACTCCGCCACATGCTGGAAGAGGCCGTGTGAATCACGTCACCACCGAGGATGCCCAGTCTGCACCAGACGTCATACTAGGTAAGCTCCTAGTCAACTCAGCATCTGCCATGGTTTTGTTTGATTACGAGCTACGCGATTCGCTTGTTTCTGGAGTTTCACGCAAATCATCAATTAAAGACAATGCCTCTTAAGGCTATTTTATTAGTGCAATCTCCGGTTCGATTTGAGTACGAACCAAGGCCCCGAAGTTAAGATATTAATTGGAGGGTAGAATTTCAGCCAACCTTATTGTCCTAGACACCAAGTCCCTAGATGTGATCCTAGGAATGGATTGGCTTTCCAAGAACCAAGCGATTTTGGATTGTGGGAATAGAGATCACCTTAACCATCCAGATGGAGCCAAGTTAAAAGTTCAAGCCACTTGGATCGGTCAAGGAATGAAAGTTTGTAGTGCCAAAGGAATAAGTTTGAAGATGTGCGCCGCCAATAATTTCCGATGTGTTTCGGATGAGTTGCCCGGAATTCCACCGGACCGAGATATAGAGTTCTTGATAGAACTAGTTCCTGGAACACCACCCATTTCCAAGAGACCTTATAGGATGCCTGCTAATGAGTTAGCTGAGGTAAAGAGACAGATTAAAGAGCTACAGGATCAAGGTTTTGTTCGACCAAGTTCTTCGCCATGGGGAGCGCCAGTTCTTTTAGTTGAAAAGAAAGATGGAACTCAGAGAATGTGTGTAGATTATCGCTCACTCAATGAGGTCACCATAAAGAATAAGTACCCTCTTCCAAGAATCAATGATTTGTTTGACCAACTTCAAGGAGCCGGAGTGTTCTCGAAGATTGACTTAAGATCAGGTTACCACCAGTTGAAGATTCGTCAGGAGGATATACCCAAAACAGCTTTTGTTACTTCGGTATGGACAAGTATGAGTATCTTGTGATGTCTTTGATTGACCAATGCCCCGCCTACTTCATGACCATGATGAATAAGGTATTCATGGAATATTTGGATAAGTTTGTTCTTGTTTTCATTGTTGACATTCTGATCTACTCCAAGAGTGAGGAAGAACATGAGGATCACTTGCGCGAAGTTTTAACGAAGCTAAGAGAGAATCAGCTTTGTGCAAAGTTCAGTAAATGTGAGTTCGGATGAAAGAAGTTGCTTTCCTAGGACATGTCATATCGCAGAAGGAGTCATTGTTGACCTCGTAAGGTACGAGATGTGCTAAGTTGGGAGTCACCCAAGACGGTACCCCAAACCAAGTTTTCTTGGAATGGCGGGATATTATCGCTGTTTCATAGAAGGGTTTTCTAGAAAAGCTAGACCGCTCACTCAACTCTTAAAGAAGGAGAAGAAATTTGTTTGGACACGAGTGTGAGCAATGTTTTCAAGAATTAAAGAAGTGTTTGACAATCGCCCAAATGCTTATCCCGCGGATAATAGGAAGGATTTTGAGATATTCTGTGATGCATCCCGACAAGGACTCGGTTGTGTGCTAATGCAAGATAAGAAGGTTGTAGCGTATGCTTCGCGACAACTAAGGCCACATGAAGTTAATTACCCTACCCATGATTTGGAATTAGCAGCCGTAGTGCATGCTTTGAAGATTTGGCGTCATTATCTCATTGGTAATCGTTGTGAGGTTTATACTGATCATAAGAGTTTGAAGTATATCTTTACCCAAGCTGACCTCAATATGAGACAAAGAAGATGGTTGGAATTGATTAAGGATTATGACATTGGGATTCATTATCATCCAGGCAAGGCCAATGTCGTAGCCGATGCTTTGAGTAGAAAGAGTTACTGCAATACTCTGATGATTAAGGAAAGTCAGCCAGCCCTCTATAAGGAATTTCAGAAGCTTAGTTTGGAATTGGTTCAGGAAGGGTATTTAGCTACTTTGGAAGTACGCCCTACGTTGGAAGATCAGATTCGAGAAGCACAAGTAGATGATGCCGATATCAAGGAGATTAAGAGCAATATGAAGAAAGGAAAAGCCTCAAGTTTCACTGAAGATGAACAAGGTACTATTTGGTATGAGAAGCGATTTTGCGTGCGGATCGTAAAGAGCTTAAGGAGTTGATTCTCAAGGAAGCGCATGAGACTTTATACTCCATTCATCCTGGAAGTACCAAGATATATCAAGACCTCAAGGAAAGGTATTGGTGGCCTAGTATGAAGCGTGAGATTTCAGAGTATGTTGCACTTTGTGATGTCTGCCAGAAGGTCAAGGCAGAGCATCAGAGGCCAGCAGGATTGCTGCAGCCCTTGAAGATTCCAGAGTGGAAGTGGGAAGAAATTGGTATGGATTTCATCACCGAATTTCCTAAGACCCAAGCAGGTTATGACTCGATCTGGGTAATAGTCGATCGATTGACTAAGGTAGCTCACTTTATTCCAGTTAAGACTACCTAAGCAGGAGATAAATTAGCAGAATTATATATGTCAAGGATCGTCAGTCTTCACGGAGTGCCTAAGAAGATAGTGTCTGATAGAGGAAGCCAATTTATCTCTCGTTTTTGACAGAGTCTGCATGAAGCCATAGGAACTCATCTCGATTCAAGATCGCCTATCACCTCAAACCGATGGATGATCGAGCGTGTGAATCAGATTCTTGAAGATATGTTAAGAGCTTGTGCCTTAACTTATGGTGCTAAGTGGGACAAGTGTTTGCCCTATGCCGAAGTTTTCGTACAACAATAGTTATCGAGGCTAGTCCGCAAATGTCGATTTTGAAGCCTTATATGGAAGAAAGTGCGTAATCCTCTCAATTGGAAGGAGTCGAGAAAGACAATTGTTTGGCCCTGCCATATTGCAAGAAGTCAAGAGCAAGTCCAATTAATTCGAGACCGTTTAAAGATCGCTCAAAGGCATGTAAGAGTTATGCGATAATCGTCGCGAGATTTAAGTTTTGAGCCCAATGATTAGGTTTATCTCAGAGTCACCCCTCTCAAAGGAGTTAAGAGATTTCAAGTAAAAGGAAAGCTTGCCCCTAGATATGTGGGACCGTTCAAAATCTTGGAACGAAGAGGAGAGGTTGCCTACAAGTTAGAATTGCCTCAGTCTTTTGCCGGAATCCATGATGTGTTCCATGTATCGCAGTTGAAGAAATGCCTACGTGTGCCAGAGGAACAGATGCCATTGGAAGCCATTGATTTGCAAGAGGATCTTACCTACAAGGAGCAACCAGTGAAAATTTTGGATATAGCAGAGCGTATCATGAGAAGCAAGATCATCCGTTTTTGCAAGGTCCAGTGGAGCAATCATTCAGAAGAGGAAGCTACTTCGGAGCGCGAAGAGGATCTGAGGTCCGAGTTTCCCCACCTATTCCCTAGCCAGCCTGAATCTCGGGGTCGAGATTCCATTTAAGGGGGGAGGTTTGTAACATCCCAAAATTTGAGTTTTGGAATGTTTGAATTCAAAAATGAACCATTTGTATTTTCTTGAATTAATTACAGCTTGATCTGAATTTTCTATTAATAAAAAGATTTAATTTGACTAAACTGTTCATCAAACTAAAGATTTTCAGTTTTAGTTGAGTTCATTGTGCTTCAAGGAATTTTTTTGTATTTTTGGGGATTTTTTCGAATTTATTTGGTATTTATTTGAATTTACTAGCATTTATTCGAATTTCTGGATTTATCTTAAATCGGAAAATGTTTTTATTTTCTAAAGCCCTCGGCCAAATCTCTCTGCCCCTCCTTTTCCCACTCGGCTCGCCCGATCGCTCGCTTGACCAATTGCTCGCCCGCTGGCCCGGCCGACCATGGCCACCGCCGTTGGATTCGCGCCACGTGTGCGGTCCGGAGTGCGCCACGTCGCCGCCCCGAAAAACCCTAGCCGCCGCCGCTCGGAGACCTGCCGCCGCACGCTGCCGTCTTGGAGTCCGGGTCGGACACGGCCTCCGAGGCAGCTATTTAAGGCGTCGCACAACGCCCGATATTCCCCTTCGCGCGCCGCTTCGGTTGCCCTCCCTTTCGCTACCCTAGCTGCGCTGTCGCCGCCGAGCTCACGGAGTTCCTTGCCATAACCGGCTTCTCGTCGCCGTCTAGCCGCTCAGTGCGTCTCGCCGCGACCACGCGCCTCATTGCGCGTTGCCCGTGACGTCCTCGTATGGATCCCTCTCGTCCCGTGTCCGATCTGCCGCCGCTGCGCCGTTGGCCTCGTCTTCTTCCCCGCCTCCGGTAAGCTGCGCCGCCGCTGCGCCATCGGCCTACTTCGCTTGATCCTGGCCGTCAGTTTCCGCGCCATCGCTCCGGATTGCGCCGCGTCGCCTCCGGCCGCTACGTCGCTTCTCGGCTGTCCGATTGGGTCGAGTGGCCGGATGCGAGACACGTGGACGCCCGCAACACCCGCCGCGTCAGCCGCCACGTGTGCGCCATGTCAGCAGCCACCTCAGCCCTCGCCGACGCAAGCGCTGACGTCGACCGTGCGTCGAGTGCACGGTGGACCGAAGCCGTGCCGTGGACCCAGTCCACCGTGAACCCGATGACATCAGCGATTGCGCAATAAATCCTTTTTCCGAATAAAAATAAATCCAGAAATTCTAATTTTCTGATTTTTTGTATTTTCTCTGAATTTAATCTTTCGGAGGCCCGTTCTCACTCATACGAACTCCGATTGAGGCGATTCAAGTTTCTAAATTTTTCTAAAATCAAGATCTACCTTCCAGAGCCATTTATTTTCTGTTTTGAGCTTGTTTGAGTCTCTGTTTTGTATTTATTTGGTTTCATTGCTTCTTTTCCGGTAGACGCTAATTCCGAGGGAGCGAACGAAGACTTTGAAGACCAAGATTCAGCACTAGATCAGCAAGGCAAGTCGTAATCCTTTGATCATATTGATCCTATGTTTGCAAAAGTAATTTACTTTATTACAATTGCATGCTATTTTGTGTATAAATGCTTATTTAATGGAAGTAGATGTATACCTAGTTGACATTATGCCACCTTGATTAGTTGTATGCCATGTATCCATTGTTAGACCTAGGTTGGGACATTATTAGTTGGACATAATTATTACACCAACATTGGGTTATCGTAGTTATGCTTAGACATGCTTATATATGCGTTGGGCTTCATATCACAGGTTGAATAATGTTAATCTTGACTTAATGAGATATTGAATCATGGCCGGTAGCCACTGTTGTATAATTTGTTATACCATGGCGCGGTTTGCCATTGGTCTTGGTTGAACGAATTATTTTCCCTCAGGCAAGTGATCGTGCAGTAAAGGGGGTGCTTTCTAGCACATTGGGATGTGGATGTCTTGCCTGAGACAATTAAGGACTTAATCTTGTGCGCCATTGAACTGGGCCTAACCGTACTACCACATGTCTGGAATGGGACAGACTTAGGTGATTAATTTGCAATGTCTAGCCTTGAGTACTGCCAGTTGGTGGTGTGGGTTCCGGGATGGACGGGTAAATTCGCAAGGCGCAAGAGGGGGCCCTAATGGGCGAAACCTTAGCTGGCAGTACCGAGCTTAGACAGTGCATCGTAAAGGCTTTGTCATGATATCTCCGCGACACACCAAAGGAAGTGTGTTAGTAACGTTTGCACAAAGAGATGTTCATGTCTTGTGGGTAAAGTTGTACAACCTCTGCAGAGTGTAAAACTATTCGAATAGCGCGTCATGGTCATGGACAAGCCCGGAATTTCACACGGGGTATAGAGTGTTTCATAAAATGTGGAATGTGGAATTGTTGGGATGTGAACGGGGAGTTCACTGTTGTTTTGTTGTCTATCATTAATCTATCAGTTATTTATTTATGTTTTCATAAATATGCTTTCAATCTATTTATTGTATTTCAATTCAAGTTACTGCTTTCTGCAAATGAAACATATAGCCATCCTTGTCAAGCCGCATGAATATATTGCATCAATTCCCTACGCTTGCCGAGTACTTTGTACTCACCGCTTTATGCCCTTGTTGATCGATTGTCAAGGAGATAATGAATCTCATGAGGAGGAATTCTATGAAGACTACGTGGATTAGGAAGGCGTTCCCCAGACGATTGCCTATGGCATGTCGAATGGCTCAAGTTATCTTTTCCGCTGCAATAATTATTTGTTTCTTAAGCCCTTAAGGCATAATGGTGTAAACATTGACCATAAGGTCGTTTACTTTATTCAATAATAAATTGCTTCTTCTTAGTTAATTCGTTGTATGGAATGGTATTTCATCTATGTTTCCACTGTGTGCACTAGCGTGATCCTGGACTAGTGCAGTATACACAGAGGGTATCGGATTTGCAAATCCGGGTCCCGACAGGACATCTCCGCGGAATTGAGCCCCGTGCACCTGGAGGCCTCCCCTCATTTTATCATGAGGGTCAAGAGTGGGTTCAATATCCTTCTAGGGTATTTTCACTCTTTCAGATGCATATACTGCAGGTATATGAGGTCTTTTCACTCTCTTATGAACAGTGAAGGCATTTGGCAGGTTATAAGCTTATTTATTGCAGATTTATTATCCTCCGAACTTCAAGTTCGGTCTCTGTAGTGCGTGGATCTAAGGACTCGGCATTTCTAATGTGGTACTTATCTCCCCCTAATGCTGAAAAAAGTCCTTAGTACAATCAGTGTACCGAGACGTGTATAGATCCCCTATCATAGGCTCTAGGTATTTTAATACATGACGGAGATTCATAACCTACATAGATCCTCAACTTCCAGTAAGGTCCCATGGTGGTAAGCTATGGTGGAGAGATTGGCATGTATAGAGTACAGCTAAATTTTCGCAGATGGGAAATACTTAATACTTTTCCACGCACTATCTGCAATGCGAAAATTTCATGATGTGCAGTTGGTCTGAGTTGAATTAATACCGCAGTATGCAGCACGCGTAGCCTCAACAACTGGTGGAAAGCCTACTATTCTGCAAGAGCGGCCAAGCAATAAGTTTTTATTCTTTTAATATAATGACTCTGCAAGGCCATTTTAAGTGTGGACTTTAGGTACGAGATGCTCTACATTAACTCCCAGAGACATACAATAATCATTAAATGCTTTTGAGGTAAACTCGCTAGCATTGTCTATTTGAATAGACTTGATCCTTTCTTCTGGAAAGTAGGCTCTTAACTTAATAATTTGGGCAGAAGCATGGTTCCTAGTAGATAAGAGATATACATGGGACCATCTAGTAGAAGTATCTATCAGAACCATGAAATTTCTGAAAGGAGCCCAACAGGGGCTGAGTAAGTCCACATATATCACCTTGAATTTTCTCCAGGAAATTCAGTGATTCTTCTCTAACTTTTTAGGTAAGAAGATCTATGAATAAGCTTTCCTTTAGCACAACCAGGGCATAAGAAAAACTTCAGGTCTAGAAAAGACTTTATGCTATAGCCAGCAGAATTATTAATTATTCTTCTTATACTATTCAAGTCAGGGTAACCGAGTCGATCCGCCAGATCTTAAATATATCTAGGTTTTTCATCGCAACACAAACTTCAGGTTTTATATGTGCATAGTATAATCCGGAGGAGAATAAATGAAGCTTTTAACCACACGTTTATTACACCCATTAAACTTAGTCATGAGTAGGTATTCTGTACTATCCTCATTCACTATCTCCATACAGAAAACGATTAAAGCAGGACGACTGGAGTCAGGGTATAATATGGCATTCTTCCAGTGCCAACTATGAGAGTATCGCTTCTGGCGATAGTTATAATATTTTCAATTCACTTAGTGTGGTACAACTGTCTTCTAGACAGATTTTCTCCTCTGCCATCAGATTATACTTCATTCTATATTGGAATTATAATTTAACAATCAAACAATTCTTGTATCAGGAAAAAATGTAGAATATTGAACAAACATAGCACAATTAATCAAACATCTGAAAAATATCAATTTATTCAATTTTTTGAATGATAATCGCTCAACAGGAGCGTAGACCAAATGTTCGTTCAGGAACTAGGGCTAAACTGATAAGGAGACTTATAAGGAATATGTGACATCGATTTAGCAAAGTGAAGGGATATTTAGGAGACTAATCCAAGTCTCCATATGAGATGTAGATGCCCTCCTAGGACACCTCGAACTCAATAATTTCAAGAATGATATCATCACACTTCTCAACATTCGTACCAACAACAGGTTGAACGGTGAAGTATGACTTAATATTATTTCCCCGGGTCTTATTTAGTTTTCTAGTGGATCACATGTAAAGGTCTACCACATGCTTCGGGATGCGATAGTTGCATGACCAATGGCCAGTGCATCCGTACATAAAATAGGGTTATTCAGGGTTTGCAGCATTACTTTTGGAAGCCCCTGACCCTTTACCTTTACTTTTCCACTATGAATTGCCTCTTCCCCTATTTGATTTGTCATTATTCCACTTATCCCTTATATTCCATTGGCCCTTTCTGCGGCTTTAGCTTTTACTAGCCTATTGAGCATTTGCATGTGCTTCGGGCTTGCAAAACTCCCATTAGGAAGTACATGATGATTCTTCACCAGGAGTTCATCATGCTTTTCTGCTTCTAGCAAAATGCATATAAGCTCGAAGTACTTTTGGTACTTGGCGACGATACTGTTACGACAGTATCCTCATATTGGGGTGGAATGTGCACAATATCTTATTGATCTTTTCTTGCATTAGCAACTTCCTGGTTACATAATGTTAGATCAATAACAAGATTGTGTATGACAAAAATTGTATGTTGCCACAGCCTTTAAAGTCCTGAAAGCGCGGGAGGATCCATTCGCGTTGTACTTCTGGCAACATAACAAATCTTTGCTGGTTATATATTTTCCTTCAGGGAATCCAAAAGTACCAGCTAGCCATTTTCTATAAATTATTCGGCCTTCAGGATCGTATGAAGATGGTGCCTCAAAAGGTGCAAAGCCGTACATCTGGCGGCTTCAGGAAGAGCAGGGGTACCAGCTTCAGGCTGGGGAAACAATAGCTCCAAATGATCGAGCTATCAGATTAATCTTAGTATTCATTGCCCGGGTAACATAATTATTGCCATTCAGGGCAATCTTGATAAATTCCCTCTTTGCGATGTCCGACATATCCTATTTCTATTTATGCCAAATGACTTTTACTACTGGTAAAATCATTATATCGCATGCTCACTCTTCAATCAGTAAATCTTAGTCTATATCTATTCAGTAGATAATTATCTAAAATTTCCCAGAATTTTCATAGCATTTTTCATAATTTTCTGCTAAAGATTAAGTAATTTTCAGAATTACCAATTAATAGAAAGAATAGAAAATCCAGCGTATATTACAAGGATTAAAACTAAGGAAAATGAATCCTGCAACATGACACACATCAATTGGTCATACATTATTTTCCATAATTTTCTAGCATTTTCTGTTAATTTTTAAGCAATTTTCAGAATTACTTAAATAATAGAATATAAATTTCAGCATATATTAAACCTAGCATTAAGCTAGAAAATAAACCCAGAGTATGAAACTTCCAATGTGGTCCAAATCACAATTTTTTCAAATTTTTCGGAAGCCCATAAAGCTAGAAAACTAATTTCCAGGATTTAACGTCAATTTTTTTTAGAATTATTGACTATTTTCCGAAATTACTTAAATATCTAGGAGTTAAAATGCAAATTACCCATTTATATATATTTTTCTCCTGGAAAAAGGGATGGGCCATGCGGCCCATTAAAATCCCGTTGGGAGCACATAATGGCCCATGATGAGAGGGCGCCTAGGGTTAACAACCCTAGCCGCCGCTTGGCCTTCTGCTGCCAAGTGGTGGTGGCGCCTCGTGTGCGGCTCGCGACAGCGTGGCGAGCACGGGCTCGGCCAAGGCCGAGCGGCCCGGCGACGCATGGGGTAGAGCCCGGTGGCGGCCCGCGCTGGCTCGGTCTGGAAGGTCGATTCCGGCGACGGTGCGGCTTCGGGCGCAGGAGTGAGCCATCAATGCTTCAGAGCAGCAGCTGGCCACGACGATCGCGGCGCGACGGCGTGTCAATCGAGCAGCGGTGGCGCATCAAAAAGCCGAAGCCGAAGGCTGGCCGGCGCTTCAGGCGAACGTGCGGGACGCCGATCAGGGGCACGAAGGCCGGTGCGAATTTACCACAATATAATGAATTTACAGAAAATACGCGTATGCATAAATAGATTTGATAAAAAAAATTAAAACACTGGGATCAATATGATCAAAGGAGGTGCTTGCCTTACTTTTATTGGTTCAAGAGTTTACTCGGAGTTGAGGTAGACTGTCGTAGCTTCAGATACGTCGGTGTCTACATGTGTGTATCGTATAATAAAAATAAGAAGCAATACCAATAAGAGGTAAAAAGAAGTTAAATAAAACCAAATTCAAGATGAATTAGAATTGAAGGTTCTGGTGATAAAAATACTTTTAATCTTGATTTCTTATTATATAATTTTATTCGTTTGTGTTATTGATTTTGAGGTTTATAATACAAAGGGTTAGGCTTTTAATAGGATTCAGATGCAAAGCACGTTTAAATAGAATTATTTTTGCAGATTATGACGGTCTTAAATTTGGGAGTACTTTTAAGATAGTCCTATCGGCATTAGTATTTATTTATGATATTGTACTCATTTCCTAATCTTAATTATTTTTAAATTATATACTATAAGAGGTTAGATTTTCTTTTAGATTTGCGACTGTAATTCACATATATATGTAATTATTTTTGTAGCATTAGCAAGTCTTGACATTAGAAGTTTCAGGAAACTTGTTTTGCATCTTTTAGTTTTCATTTGTGAAAGCTATTCATTTACAAATTTTAAGTATATAGGAAATGAAATCTTTTATGAACCGGGTTTAAACTAGATCAAATTTTAAATATTTTTGTAGATTTTGAGTATTTATGGTTCCAGAAATTTTTAGAAACTTGTTTTACCATTTTAAGAGTTAGTGTATATTAAGCATGAATAGTGACTATATTAGGTTTATTTAACTTCTTAAATTCAAAATTTTGCATTGGGATCCTTAATTAAATATTTTTACATATTATGAAACTACATGATTTTAGATGAATTTATGAATTAATTTCGCTGGATTTGGACTAAATATACAAAATATATTAACATTTAATTAAACACCGTTATGGAAAAAAGCAGGAAAATAGAAAATACATTTTCCAGAAAGGAAAGCGTATTTTGGTGTTTTGAATGGGTCTTACGTCTTGCACTGGCTGACTAGATGAGCCCATCGGTCATAGAACCGGGACAGGGGAGGCATCAGGGAGCTCCCGGCGGCGGCAAGAGGGCCCCAGCGCGGCCGGACGGCGGCGGGGTGAGCAAGAAGGGGATGCGGTGGAGCTCGGCCGTCGCTCGGTCGGGCTCGACGGTGGCCAGAACAGGTCTCCCAGTGGAGAGGGGCGTCAACGGTCACGGCTGGTCAGAGAAAAGGACTTTTACATGGTGCTTAAGCTTGCGAAGCGACGGGTAAAGCATAAGTGAGGTGAGGAGATTCCATTTTACCGGTTTGCTTCGGCGGGGAACAGCCGGAGTGGGCTTCCACTGGTGGCCAGAGCTGAAGAAGGTGAGCAATGGCGTAGTGGTGCTACGGGCAAAGTAAGCTGTAAACAACGAAGGGACAAGCTCAGGGAGTCGGGGCGATGCCCCTGGTCGGCTGAATTGGGAAATGGAATACTGGAGAGGAGAGACCAATTACAGTTTCCCTCTTTGACGGAGCTCGGTGGCAATGGTAGAAGCACGCTAGGATTGTGGCTTGGTCATGCAGCAATCAAGGACAGCATCGCGGAATTCACGGGATAAGGCAGTGGTAGTGCAGTGTATTGGGACGGCATGATCGTGGCAGGGCTCGGTCGAACTTGGCTGTATACGGCGGTCAAGTCGGTCTTGGGGGACGAGAGTTCTGGATTTTGATCGGGCAATAGAGAAGTGAGGCAGCGTTCAACCGAGAAAAGGCAAGGCAGGGCATGGCTTGGCAGAGGTTGGGCAGTGGGCTTATGCCGTATCTGGCGCTGCCAGCTTTGCTATTGTGACGGGATTAACCGAGATAACTCAAAGCACAGAGAGGTGGTGGTTTGAGTCTCCAGATTTAATTGGGCTGTCTATCAAAGTTGAAAATTTTGCAAACTTTTTGTGTGGGTTTCGAAGGTAATCTTTACCCTACTGTAAAAATATCATATCAAGATCTTATTGGTAAAATTTTATTAAATTCAGACAATACTACTATTACAGTTTTATGTTTTCTGACCCTAGTGGTTATTGGGAGCTACCATAAAAATTTCAGATGATGATCAATCCTATAGGATTTTATAAAATTGTGACATTGATAATGTTGCTTTTAAATTGATTCTGTTTTTGGTTTTCTAGGAAGGTCAAACAAGGCTTATTATTTTTGAAACTTTTCTTGTAATTTATCCTACTACTGTAGATGTTGTGACAAAAATTTCAGAAAGTGATTAGGTCTGTACTACTTTTAATAAATCTGACAATGTGCTGTTTCTAGTTTACATACACTGTTTTTGATTTAACATTAACAATAAATTTGTTCAAACTCGATTGAAATTTTTATGGGTTACTCTGGAGTTAGTTTAGGATTTATGTAGTTTTTCTCCTGATTTTATTTTTATATAATTTGGCTTTCACATTTTGGAAAAGAGGATATCAACCAATGTAAATGATTTTGTTGAGGCTTTTAATGTTTTCAAATGTTTCTGAAATTCTTTGGGAAGGTTATAGAGTTATCTTTATATTTAAATATATTTTCTCTGGATTTGTTTTTCTCTTATATGATTTTGATCCTCATTATTTGGAAAACAGATTTTTCAATCAAGAAAATTGATTTTCTTGAAGACTAAAATCCAAGAAAAATTCAGGAAAGGTGAAAATTCAAAACTAAATCATAATTCAAACTTAAAATTTTATTTTATCCATTTTAAAATTTCAAAATTTTATTTTATCTGTTTTTGAGTTTTTCGGGATGTTACATTTTATCTTTATCATTTTATATGCTTTTGTTGTAAAGTTCATCGAGGGTGAACCTCTTGCATGGTGTCGTTTGCAGCTTAATTTGGTGATGCACGTAGGTGCATCCAGGTGGTGGATCCATTGTAGTAATATGCATGTTAATGTCATATAGGGTTAAGAGAAATAGGAGAATTAATGCGCTATCATATATGTTAATAAGGAAAATAGATCCATACAGTACGTACTTCCACTTCTCAATACCGCTTAAACAAACAAGTCATACCTCTTTATGCTATCGAGCATACTCTAATAATGATTATAAGATACACTACAGAGAGTTCCATAGAAAAATTCAGCGAAGTCCACTTTTTATAGCATAATTTATGTATATACTCCTTTTACATATGAAAAATGGTATATAGCAAAAATAAAGGCTCTGATGAAATTTTTTCAACTATGTCATAAGTACACCGAAAGTGATAAAGAGGTATAATATGTTCGTTTAATTGGTATATTATAAAGTGGGAGTACGTACTACCAGAAATATGGGAAATGATTCCTATAATCACCATTTTCCTATATATCATAGCACTCCACCAAAATTCACCCGATATAGCGTAGCACGCAACTCTGTCTAGCATATATAAAGTTGGCAACAGTTAGGAAATGTAGGGGAAAGGCAAAAGTGTAACGAAATAGTCACCATTATTTCCAAATTGTCCAAATCTTTACTGCAAAAGATTCACACCATACGCTTAAGTGACAATAATTTGTTGATGTGACGAGTAACAATACAGGGAATAAGATTGTTGATTTCCTAAATTAGAAAGTGATTACATTTAGAAGTATATTGATGAAGAATAATTTCATGACATCGTGAATTAAAATTATTATTGCAATTCAGTCTAGTGAAGTAGAGATATTTAAGAATTAATAAATCTTGTGAGATATATGGAAGATTTTTTATTTAAAAATATAGTGTTTTTGTTTATTTACAAAAACAAAAATTGGCAAAGAAAACATATAGTACAAAGTACACAATTCTTACAAAATTATGTATTATACCATTTTAAATTTATTAAATAAATTCACTTGGCCCCATAACTTCTCTCATACTATTTGAACCTAACTCATGGTAATTTTCATGCTCGAACCATTGTCTCGTTGATCCGATCGGTTTGTCCACCGAAGCCATAGCTTAAAGTACAAAGTACCCAGTTCTTAGAAAATTATGTATTATACCATTTTAAGTTTGTTAAAGATTTACTTGGCCCTATAATTTCTCTGTTACTATTTGAAACTAGCTCATGGTAATTTTCATGCCCCAATTGTAACATCCCAAAAAATTAAAAAATGGGTAAAAAAATTAAAATTGAAAAAAGGAATTAAATAAAAAATTTAATGGGACTCAAGAGTTTAATTTAAAATATCATCTTTTTCCTCATTTTCTTGAATTCCGGTCTTAAGAAAAGAATAATTGCAATGTTGAAATCCTTTCGAAAAAAATTAATAAACTATGAAAATGAGTTTTGAAGAATGATATTATTTTGAATTTTTATATTATCTGAATTTTTCTTGAATTTTGGTTTCTAAGAAAATCTTTTATATTGATTGTTTTCTTCTCCTTCAAAATGCAAAACCCAAAATCCCATAAGAAACAAAATCTGAGAAAAATTTTGTAAACCCCAAATTGTATCCAGGGCATCCCCAAAAATTTTCAAAGCAATGTGAATAAATTTAGTGCTGAAAATAAATGAAGAATAGTAATAAATGACTAAAAACATTACACATGCTAGAATTAAAAAAAATATTTGAATGAGATAATCAATTTAAATATTTATTTCATCATCCAAAGTGTCTTGGAAATGAACCTGAAAATTTTCAGAAAAGTAAAAGCTCATTTGTAGTGTCTCAAAAATCAAAAACCGAATCAATTTAAAAACAATATCATCAATTTCTGAATTTTATAAAAACATATATGATTGGTCATCTTCTGAAAATTTTATGGAAACCTTAAAATATCCACGGGATTACCATAAAAATTGGAAAATAAAATAGACTCAATTATCATCCTAAAAAAATCAAGAATAGAGAATGATAAATTGTAACAGTCACATTATCAGAATTTTTAAAAATTACACCTATCAAATAATTAGCTGAAATTTTTACAGCAGAGTAAAAACTGACTCTAAATCACTCAATTTTGTTTTCAAAAAGGTTAGGTAAGGAATGACCACTCATTTAATGGAAAGGACCAGTTCTATCCAAAAGAGAAAACCCTGGATCTTTTCCTTTGCTTCACAAACATGTGGGACCCATTCACCAGATGTAATATCTCAGATCAATTTCTAGTTGGGGATATGTCCAGTCGGGATTTGGGCTGACCTGGAAGTCTATTTTGGGCCTTGAGAGATTGACTCTGGGCCTGGGGTTTTTGGCCCATGTGAGAGGGGTGCTTTTGCCCGATTTTTTTAAAATAATACATTTTATAAAAGTAATTACGATATTAATACGCTGATTTTTTTTTCAAAAATAATACCTGCTCGGCAAACCGTTTGGCGAAATACTAGTAGGCGCCAGATGGACAGGCGAAGACTATATTTTCGCCGAACGGTTGGGCGACAATACGTTAATTGCCTCATTTGCAACGCCCGAACAGAGTTGTTGCCCAACCACATGGCGGCAATGGCCACGTGTCTTCCCGCAATTTGTCTACTCTGTCCGGGCGCTGCTAATGACGCAATTAGCGTATTGTCGCCCAACCGTTCGGCGAAAATACGGTCTTCGCCCGTCCATCTGGCGAGTACTAGTATTTCGCCCAACGGTTTTTCGAACGGGTATTATTTTTGCAAAAAACAATTGACGTATTAGTATCGCAATTACTTTTGTAAAATATATTATTTAAAAAAATTCGTTTTTGCCCTAACCCTAGCCTAGCCCTCCCATCCCTCCCTTGCCACACCAAACCCCCCACTCGATTCCCCCCTAGCCGTGCGCCCCCTGGCCTTTCCCTCTTGCCGTGCGCCCCTCCTGGCTCCCTCCTAGATCCCTCTAGCCGAGCCCCTCTGTCTGCCCTGGTGGTGTTGATTTGCATGGAGGGGAGGAGGTTGCACGATCCGAGGAAAGCATTTTGTTTTCGTCGTTGATCTCGCAGTTCTTCGGGAAGGTATAATTCTATAAGGTTTTTGTGGACCCTTGATGTGGTTATTGGGAGGGATCCTTGTAGTTTTTCCCTGAATTAGTTCTGAATTTGAGTTTATTCTTATGGGGAACTCTGTTTGCGGTAGTCTATGATCTCAAGTAGATCTGTATGCAAACTTAGGGTTGAATTTTGTTGTGTTTCTGGTCAGTTCTAGAGGGGTTGGATATTGTGAAAATTGTAGATTATTGTGTTAAGTTTCATTAGAGATCAAAAATAGAAAATTTAGTAAAGAGGTTTAAAAGTTATGGCTAATTAATGCCCTGCTGTCCAGAGTCTGTTTCTGTTGGAAGCAACCGTAGTAAATTGCATATTAGGGATATTTAGAGGCTCAAATAAATTATTTCAATAACTAGAGAAAGCTAGGAAATTTCCTACAGATTTAAAAAATATCATCGTTTGCTTAATTTGGAGTTGTATAAAAATAGTTATGAAATTGTAGTAATTTCTGGACTAACGACAGATCCGTTTTCTTGGCTGAATTCGAGGGATTAGATGTAGTAATTAAAAAATATAGATAACTAGAAAATTGTAGGTATAGTTGTGTAGTTTTTATAAAGTATATGAGTTCCTATGTTTGGGCTTTTTGCTAAACATTATGGTATTCTGACTAATAGGACAGCGAGAGGTTAGTTGGTTGTCGAGAAGGATAGTTTAAGTCGGGGGTTTGGTGCGTTGTTGCGATATAGGTTTATTTGTCGTATGTACTGTTATGGCAAGTTTTTTAGGAGGTTTGTATTCTGTAGGTCGTGTGATTCCGAGTGTGGCCTCAAGATCACGCCCCTCCTCTTCGTGTGGTAAAAAGGCAAGTATATCGTACGAACAAATATAGTTGAGACGAACTTTGGGTGAAATGAATAAGTTGTTATCTTTCCGTATTTGTTTATGAAATATGTTGTCGCTGTCATATTATGGTCGAGATGTTTATATGATAGTTTAATTTAGGTTGTGTATGGTCATTTGTTAATATGGTTACATGGCAAATGAAATATTTGAATAATATGTTGCATCACTTGCATTCATGACATGAAAAGAATTTTGAAACATATCGGTGAGAAAGTCATATGAGGCCATATGACTAATCTGGAGTGCTCTTTTGTAAGGCCTACTAAGTAGTCCCATCCACGGGGATGGATCGGAGTGAGACCTACTTGTAGGCCCCTCCACAGGGATAGTAGGGAAGGAAAGGGTGCGACACCAACGGGTGTGCACTCAAACTATACCGATATAGGCTATGAATGGTGCATTTTGAGCATGAAAGCTTGGTGAATTGCATGTTTGATTAAAAAGAGAGTCTTAATCTTGAGGTTCACTACTTGTATGGATATTGAAGTATGATGTATCTTACTATTGAGTAACTACATGTCTTATTATCTTGTATGTCATACTTTGCTGAGTTTTTGGACTCATGCTTTTTTATTTAATGTTTTAGGTACTTTGAGGCTATCATTCAGGGAGGGGAACTAGCGTCATTGCATCACTAGCTAAATTTCATACCACCCAACTATGATGTTTAGCTTTGGAGCATGTTCACCCTAATGAATAATTTATATAGTTCACTCTTGAAATATCATATAGAGGAATCATTCTGGTGTGAACTATTTGGTTATGTTGATTGATTATTATTGCGGTCATTGGTTATACTATGTTACTTGATGTGCATATCATTTGGATTAGTTATTTTGATGTTGGTTGTAAATTGAGACTCATAGTGCTTGCTGAAATTATTTTCTAGAATGCTTATTTAGATGTTGATGTAAATGAGAATTGTCATTCGGTTATTGCTTGTATATTAATGCCCTAATTGTAAGTTCATGGCCTATTAGTGGTGAAATTTATTTTGGTTGCTTGCTTAAATTTGTGAGAATTTGGAGTATTTGTAGTGTAGGTATTGGTAGTAGTGACATTCAGAGCATGGGTTGTGCCGGGGTGTTACAGTTGGTATCAGAGTGGGTTTTAGGTCCATGATGTATGAATTTAGTAAATTATTTTAGAGTGAACTAAAATTTTGCTCTGTGAAATTAGAAATATGGCTTAGGTATACATTCTTTAATGCCATAGGACAATAACTTTAAAATCTGACATAGGTTGGTTAAATAACATAAAACTTGACACACATTGATGCACAGTAGGAAGGGTATGGTAAATCATTGCATTGCGCTTTAATGCTTTATTTTATTTATGATGTTGAGACTTGTTTATGTTGGTGTATGGTGTTATGTTGATGCATGATCTGACTGTATGCTTGTGCTTATGTTGTTGTAGCTATGCCAAGGGGTAGAGGTCATGGTTGTCGTGGTCATGGAGGCTGCGACCGGGGTGGCAGTCAACCATCTCAAGAGGTAGTTGAGTCAGTCGCTGAGGGAAGTGGCTTGCTCAACGCCCATGCGTCAGCCCTGGATGGTGCTCCAGTTGGGCAATCAGAGGCGGGGGCAGTGGTCGTGTCTGCGGGCATGTTGTAGGTGCTCTAGAGGGAGGTTCAGGCAGCTCCTACAGTTGTGCCTCCACCTGTGGCTGTCCCTGCGGCTGCCCAGCTATGCCGGAGCCTAGGATGAGTCTTCGGGATTGTATATCTCTCCGTCTCGACACTTTTGATGGTGCAGGCATGCCGGTCTAAGCAGTAGATTGGCTGCGTTATATGGAGAGGTAGTTCGGGGTTTTAGAGATGACTTCTCAGTAGAGGGCTCGCTTTGTGGCCTTCTAGCTAAAGGGCCAGGCGGACATCTGGTACCAAGGGAGGAAGTCTGTGGCTGAGTTTGAGGCGGAGTTCAACAGCATTGTCCGCTTCGTACTAGCCGTTGCAGGTGATGACTGCGAGAAAGATTGGAAGTTCAGGAGAAGCCTCAACCAAGAGTTCAGAGTTGTCATGGGAGCATTGTCCCTCGTTACTTCAACTCGGTGGTTGAGAAGGCTACAGGCATGGAGGTTGAGTTGGAGCTCTCCAAGGAGAAGCAAAAACCTGGTGGTTATGGAGCTCCTACATCTTCCACCGGTGGCCAGAAGAGGAGCTTTGGTGGGAGAGGTGTGTGTTTTCAACGACCTACTTCCAAGAAGTTCAAGGGGGGACAGCGTTCCTCATCATTGTCCTAGCCGATGCAGTCCCGGTCGTTCTATTTGTTAGCACCCTGTTCTACTTCGACACCTCCAGCTGTTCGTCCTGTCCCGAGGCAGGGCATGATGTGCTTCAAGTGCGATGGTGGACACCGTGCTACTGAGTGTGCTTGGACTGGGGAGTGTTGTCATTGTGGCCGCCTTGGTCACATGGGGCGAGTATGCAAGGAGAATCCTAGCAGCATCATCAAGTGGGAGTCGGTGCACCTACCTCGACACCAGCTGCTTCTTGCACCCTCTGCCGTCGGCTCCACCGCAGTTGAGTTCACTACCTCCCGCTTTTGTGCAACCGCAACAGAGTGTCCGGGCTCCCGCTGCCCTGGCACCACCGGGAGTCTACGCCTTGCCGTCTTCTGAGACAGCTAGATGTCCATATACGGTGACAGGTACTTTGTTGGGGGATTCACATGATGCATTTTTAATATTTGACTTAGGGGTATCATATTCTTTTGTATCGATCAAGTTTGCTAGAAGGGTCAATTTGGGGATGCAGTTTATTGCTATGCCTGTGTTAGTCAGCTCGCTGGGTGATCACATTGCTAGCTCTATGGTCTGTTTGGGTTGCACCATTACCATTGACGAAGATGAGTTTATTGCTAATCTCATGGTGATTCAGTTGGCTCCTTTTGATGTTATTTTGGGAATGGATTGGTTACATCAGTACCATGCCATTATTTGTTGTTTTTGGAAGACAGTTACCTTGCAGGCTCTATTAGGAGTGGAGTTGGTTTTTCAGGGTAGTGCACCAGCTAATTCTCTCTTTGTGATGGCCAGTTTGTTTCCTAGTCGCCGTATGTTGAGGTCTGGGACACTTCTATTGATTACCACTAAGCCGAGTACTTCTATTCTTGTGCGTATGGGTGTCTCTTCCACAAAATAACAGGTTTGTCGGCTTTGCTTATCTAAAATGAAACTTGATTTAGGCATTGTGATAATTGCTTTGGTTATGCCATTTCATGTTTCTTCCTTTCGATTACGTGTTTGTTCCAGAGGAGAAATATTTCAAATGTCAAGGCAATTTCAGTTTGCTCAACATTTTAGTTTGTCAGCTAGATTGTATTCTATTCTTAGATGTGCATGTTCTAAAATGATATGTAGATATGCGTATACAATCTACAATGGAATGATAGCTATGTGCTTGAGGTTATTCCGGTTTTACATTGAAAACTCAATTTAGTTGCATATCCTTATGTGTTTCTCCTAAGAGAAGCTTTGCCTATTTTGTTTCTGGGAGCACAAAATTGCCATAGTATTGTAGGAACTTAAAAGAAATATACTTCATTGACTTTGCAAATAAAGATGGCCCTATACATTCTCAGAACTTGAACGAGCAGCATCATTCAAGCTTCTTGGATATAATTTTCTAGGGCTACAAAAGATGTGTTGAGCTCAGGCCCTTAGTAATCTCATTTTTTTGTTACCCATTTTATTTGTATCTTATACACACCCTATTTTAGGATGTGACAACCTAGGAAAAAATTGGGGCTAATTTCTGCAGAAGAAATGGTAATATCGATTCTATTGCGATTTTTCTATTGGAATATTCAGCAAAAATATGCACTTTATGTTCTGTCTAGCCCAGAAATAATCAGGATAGGCAATGTACTATATATACATGAACATATTTTCTTATCCATTTATATGTTCCAAGCTTCTTCTAAATTTCAGATCGTCAATTGTTAGTGTTTTCTCACAACACCATAGCTCAAAATTGAAGTCTCATTGTGAAGACCAACTACACCGACTGTTTTCAGGTTGGTCTTGAAAATTTAAACCTTGTCGTATATCTACATGTTGTCTTTTGCTATTGTATCAAGATCAGTTTGATCATGGTAAATCATTGCAAGATTAGGCCATGTTCCAGTAAATGAAAATACTATTGCATGCTTAGATCACAGAGCTTCTTCCTGCTACCATTTTTACTCATCAGGGTTGCTACTTAAGAACTGTAACAATGTGTTATTTATAGGGTTTGGGAGAATTTATTGCCTTTCTAATAGATACTATTATATAGGTTGATCAGTTAATGTTCCAAAATGTGTTTGCTCCTATCAGTTCTTTAAAGGAGGCAACATTTGTTTATAACATTTGTGTTGACCCCTAATTTTAATCGATTCTAGCATGCTATACATTACATATTCATCTCAAATATCAATTAATTAATTACATAGCAGAGAGGAAGGGAGAGAAGATACCAGGCGAGGGGCTGGCGGCTAGGGCGAGCAAGGGGGCGACGCCGAGGGGGAGGTGGGCGGAGGGAGGCACAGGCTAAGAGGCCGTTGGGAGGTGGGTGGAGGGAGGCGCGGGCTAGGGCTAGGGGGTGGGGAGGCGGGTGGAGGGAAGCCTTGGGTTGGCAGGGGACGATGGCTAGGGCTAGGGTGCGGGCAGAGGCCGGGGGGAGGTGGGTGCGGGCGAAGGTCACCGGGGGAGAGGCACCGATGGGGAGGCCGTGGGGAGGCAGTCGGAGGAAGGCGCGGGCTAGGGCTAGGGCATGGGGAGGCAGGCGGAGGGAGGCGGGTAGACGACACCTAGGGCTAGGGTGCGGCTAGGGTACGGGTGGAGGCAGGCTGAGGGGGAGAGGCTTGTGCGGGTTTTGTAGTCGTATCGTCATCACAGACGGTTCTGTCATTGAACCGTTTGTGATGACTGCTCATCACATACGGTACAAGGCTAGAACCGTCAATGATGGCTCGGTTCAAGGGCACAAAAGGCTGTTTTCCAACTTTTGGGTTGAAGAAATACTGAAAGATAACATAGTTGGACAATAAGTATCCTTTCCAATAAAAAAATATTATATTAATGTGTTATGTTCGCGTCATCAATGAGTTCAACTAAAATACCATAGCTAGCCAGAGATGGTTTCTAGCATATATATTTTTTTAAGGTAAGTATAATTCACAGTAAAGCTTGAATATCTGTGATGACAAGGGTAGGTTTAGTCCAACACAAGTTTCCCTTTTGTCAACTTTGTTGTTTTTGTCCTTTTTCAAAAACACAGATCTTATTTCAGATCTTGTTTTGATGGAGTCATTAATATTTTTATAATCATATTAAAGATTTTATTTAAAGTAGCACAATGGTAACCTGATTAAAAAATCAGACGCATACACAAAACTTTTTCGACTTTCGAACATTTCATTACAAAAAACTTTGGTATGCTGAAGAGTACACTTAAAATCATAACTCTATTTGCTTATTCTTTTGTACAAAAATTAGCTCTTCACGATGATCAACGCGTGTGTAGCTAGCTTCCTCATGTTGTTCTTCCTAGACCGTTATGTCGTTTTCGTTAGGAGGCAACTCGTCAAACTGATTGTATCCTTTCTCATCTACTATATTCTCAACTCCGATGATCCCTTTTTTTCCTGAAGAACTACGTGGCGTTTCTTATTGGACGGGTCAGTTATATAGTGTTGAAGGTTAGAAAATTGACAATAAATTTATACCTTCAGGTACCTTCGGGTTAGCAGAGTCAAGCATAAAATCGGAGGGACACGATTTAGATAGGATCGGGGGCCCTGGCAGAGTAATACCCTACTCCTGTATGGATGATGTATGGAGTCGATGATCAAATGTAACATCCCATTTTTAGTGCTTTTGCCAAAAATTAATTTAAATTAATTAATTCAAGGATTTGTGTTTTCTTTGGAGTTTTAGTTAACCTAGCATTCCTTTCCATCCAAAAATGGAATTTATTCCATTCGCGTCTGGAAAGTCCATTTTCATCCGAAAATCCAAATTTCAAATCCAATTCCAGAATTCTCTAAAATTTGAAACTAATTTTGTTAGGTTCCAAATATTCCATAGTATTTATGAGAATTTTTCCAAGATTTTTAGAGCCTTCTTGCTATTTTATCCTTCGCGCTTTCTTCTCAGTACTATTCATTTGGACCCATCTATCAGTGCTACTACAGTATTCATCTTCAGCCTCCACACTGTTGCATTCTCGTATGCCTCTCCTTTTCAAAGCCTTTGGAAAAATAGCCATAACTCCCTCATTTTCGCATCAAATCAAGTGAGAGTTGAAGCATTGCGACCGCATTGATGCAAGGATTCAATTCCCGGCTGTTGCTCTCACCCATTCAAGCCGGATTTGGTGCAATAAGCAATTAAGTACGATTTAATGCTCTCTTGATGTCTCGACTGTTTCTCAATCTTTTCGCATGCTTCCAGTTCCTATATATGTGTCTCACCTTCCTCTACACCGTGATCACCATTTCCCTTTGTTTCCTCAAAATTTTCCTCTCCAAAACTCGCGAAAACCGCAGCCTCGATGTCGACCAAAAACACCGGCAAGCCAACTTTTGGTCCGGTGAGTTATTTGAAGTTCCATTCACGTCACTTTGTGCGCATTGTTGTCAGGAGCATAACTACCTCAAGAAAATTCAGATTTCGTCAAGTTTTGACTCCAGATTTCGCATTTGAACGTCGTCGGTCGGAGCTCCGTTCGTCGTTGATTACTCTCAATCCGGTAAGCCTCTTCAAAATCCGATCATACCTTTGGATTCGTGGCTTCGAGCTCTGCATGATTCTCACCTTATTTTCCCCCATTCCGCCACCGGCCATGCGCGTCCCCGCCGGCGCCGCTCCCATGGCCGAGCCACCATGGCTATGCTCTGTAGTGCTTGTGAAGATGAAGCCTGGAGTCAATGACACATGGGTCCCACTAGTAAGAGAGAGAGGAAATTAGAAATTCCAGGAAAAAGAAAAGATTCCAGAATATTCCTCGTTTTTCTATTTTTCATTCCGAGCGCATTCAATTGACCTGTTGTCTTCTGTTGTAGCTCCGAATCGAGTGATTCAAATTTCTAAATTCATCTAAATTCAAGATCTTTCTGTTAGTACTAATTTTATAATTTTTAGATTTTATTTATTTTTTTATTTATTGGTCGCTCCGCTTTATGCAGTAATCGAAGAAACCGTTGCCGCCAAGAAAGTGCCGATCCGCTGCTTACTCTTGTCTCCTCATCAACGAAGGCAAGTCTCCATGACGCATGTTGATCCCATGTTTTATAAATGCTTTACAATATTTTACAATTTGCATCGCTATTTATTTAAAGGATGATGTTAAATTTAGGTTGGTAGTTAATTCCAATTGTTATTACCACCTTGATGTTGAAATCCTTGACTGTTGTAACCCTAGGTTGTTGTGATATGTCATAATAATAATATGTTATGATATATTTTGGTTAGTGCGCTATATGTGCTTAAATGCAAAGTCGATCAAATACCTATGGATGGGTTACATTGAAACTGTGAAAAATTATGAATTTGAAAAGTTGTGGCAATAAGTATGCCGCTGTATTTGCAAAATAAAAATGAAAGTAATTTAGACTTGGGCGGATCGGTTTGACTGGCGGGTGCGGATGGAGCACTGGTTTTTGTTGTGTTTGTGCCGCCCAAGTCAATTAAGGACCGACGCTTGTGATTGTTCATTCTAAGCACAACCGTACAACCACATGTCTTAATGGGTACGACTTGGCTGAATAATTTGTAATAATTTAACTTAGACTCGCTAGATAGTGGAATGTGGGTGCCGGATGGAGGCAAGTTTGTTTTTCCCACATGACGCAAGAGGGGGCTTCTGTACTGGGTGGATGGAACCCTAACAGTGGTGAAACCTCAGCAGGTGGAGTCGGGTTAGATTATTGTATTGTAAAAGCCTTGTCATGATCTCTCTGCCAACACACCAAAGGAAGTGTGCTTAGCGCATGGCAACAAGAGACGATCATGTCTTGTGGGTAAAGCTGTACACCTCTACAGAGTGTAAAACTATTCGCATAGCCGTGCCTACTGTCCGGGCAAGCAAAGAATACTTTCATATTGGTAGACTTTGTTTTTGGTTTTAAAAACTAATGTTTTGGGATCTGGGAGTGGTTAGAACTTCCGGATGTATTTCTGGTGGCTAGAGCAGTCAGGTGATTGGAACCTGTTTTGTATCATGACGGATGGAGTCATGTGATGGTTAAACAAGATCTTTTAAAGTGGGCGGATAGAGCTTGTATACTAGTGTTGGTGGTTGGAAACTTCACTAGAGTTATAAATAATTTCAATTGTAAAAATAATTGCTAAATCTACTTTGTGAAAATTATTATTAATAATGTTTGTTAAAATCTGGCTTTGTGCAAAAGAACCATATTAAGCTATCTTTGGAAGGCTTTGCATGTTGCATATTTCCTAGACTTGCTGAGTACGTTTGTACTCATATGCTACAATAAATTCTTTCATCAGAAGCTTTCCAAGATGCTACGAATGATGGTGAGTTCTACGATCTGGAGTACGATGAAGACAATCCATAGAGCTAGACGCACGCTTCTTTTCAGTCGACTGCCTGTGGTGTTTATTGGCTTTACCATTTTGCTTCTTATTTTCGCCGCTGTAAACTTAAGGTCATGTGACCTAGTTTTGTAATAATGGCTTTTCGGCCGGTACTCAGTATTTATCTTTACAATTCGTCCTTTTCGGTTATGATTCATCACTGTGAACTGTGTGTACTAGCGTTGATCTGGGACTAGTACAGAAATACACAGGGGATTCTGGATAGCAAATCCGGGGTCCCACAGTGGTGGTATCAGAGCCATGTTGACTGTAGGACGTGACCTAGTTAGAATGGCAAAACCCTAAGGATGATTATTTATATAAAATATATTTATAAAATTCTAAGTTTTCTTACTTCTATCTTTCTATCTTAGCATCTTACTCTTGTCTTGTTTTCTATTTAAAATGTTTTACTGACCTTGTCTTATTTCAAAAATTTGTAGATGCTTTCCTATACCACGTTTGCTCAAAATGAGGGAGGTTTCTGTCAGGAGTTATCCTTGATGCTCCAAGAGTTGGGCTACACTCGTCGTCCAGAGTACCGTTGCACTTCTGTGGTCAGCAATGGCATCAACATGTGGAGGGTGAGGTTGCTTATTTTCTCCAAGGGTCAGCAGGAGGATGATCTCCCTCACTACTTTAAAGTGGAGCGGCAGAAGCTTGGTGATTCTCTGCAGGACGTTGCCAGACAGGCTCTCATTCATCTGGGCGACATCCATCATGACCAGTTGGATACCACACCGTACCGGCTCTTTTCTTATCATCAAGTAGGGAGGAGCACAGTTCAGTTCGCTCGGCCTTGGATAGAGTGTAAAAGGCAGGTTCGCATACGTTCGGCCTTTATCGGTCTCTTTCGGTGCAAATTTAGGTCTGATGCCCATATCGATCAAGTCAAGTCGCGGCGCTGATATCGCCCTTTATTTTGCCCTTAATGGAAAGGTGGAAATGAAGAAGAATGAATTCGGAGCTTAAGCAAGAAGGGATGTCCGTGAGTGAATACCTTAATAAGTTCACTCAACTCGCCGCCACGCACTGCAGGATGTAGCCACGCATGATGCTCGCCGAAGAAGTTCAAGCGTGGACTCAATCCAGATTAAAGGTGCAAGTCATTGGCAATGACTATGCAGATTTCAAAGATCCGTAGATAAGGCTATGCTCATTGAGGAATCTCGCGGGAATTGGAAGAATCCGTAAGAGAAAGATGATGCAAGATGGAGCCCATCGAGTGCCTACCCTCCAGTAATCGCAACCTCAAGACCAACAAAGAATCCACCTCAGAGGAACAAGAATCCACCGCAGGAGTCACATGTTTAACCTGCCATGAACTCGGTCATTATGCCAACAATTGCCCCGAAGCAAGCCGTGACGCCATCCGCTTTAATTTGGGATCTACGCCACCAAGACCCCGCCTGTGAGCAGGACGTGGAGTGCCCCAGACTCCTAATCAAGCCACCAGAACTCCGCCGCCTACTGGAAGAGGCCGTGTGAATCACGTCACCACCGAGGATGCCCAGTCTGCACCAGACGTCATACTAGGTAAGCTCCTAGTCAACTCAAAGATTCCGCCATGGTTTTGTTTGATTCGAGCTACGATTCGCTTGTTTCTGAGTTTTGCCGCAAATCATCAATTAAAGACAATGCCTCTTAAGATCTGCTTTTACTAGTGCAATCCGGTTCTCGATTTGAGTACTAACCAAGGCTGCCCCGGTTAAGATATTAATTGAGGGTAGAATTTCTAGCCAACCTTATTGTCCTAGACACCAAGTCCCTAGATGTGATCCTAGGAATGGATTGGCTCTCCAAGAACCAAGCGCTTTTGGATTGTGGGAATAGAGAGATCACCCTAACCACCCGATGGAACCAAGTTAAAAGTTCAAGCCGATTCAGATCATCCAAGGGATTAGAGTTTGTAGTGCCAAAGGAATAAGCTTGAAGATGTGCCGCCGCCAATAATTTCCGATGTGTTTCCGGATGAGTTGCCCGGGATGCCACCGATCGAGATATAGAGTTCTTGATAGAACTAGTTCCCGAACACCACCCATTTCAAGAGACTTATAGGATGCCACTAATGAGTTAGCCAAGTAAAGAGACAGATTAAAGAGCCGCAAGATCAAGGTTTTGTTCACCAAGTTCTTCGCCATGGGAGCGCCATTCTTCTAGTTGAAAAGAAAGATGGAACTCAGAGAATGTGTGTAGATTATCGCCACTCAATGAGGTCACCATCAAGAATAAGTACCTCCGCCAAGAATCGATGATTTGTTTGACCAACTTCAGGAGCCGAGTGTTCTCAAGATTGATTTAAGATCAGTTACCACCGTTGAAGATTCACAAGAGGATATTCCCAAAACAGCTTTTGTTACTCGGTATGGGTGGATGAGTATACCGTGATGTCCTTTGGATTGACCAATGCCCCCGCTTACTTCATGACCTTGATGAATAAGGTATTCATGGAGTATTTGGATAAGTTTGTTGTTGTTTTCATTGACGACATTCGATCTACTCCAAAAGTGAGGAAGAACATGAGGATCACTTGCGCCAAATCCTAACGGCTAAGAGAGAATCACTTTATGCAAAGTTTAGTAAATGTGAGTTCGATGAAAGAAGTTGCTTTCCTAGGACATGTCATATCGGAGAAGGAGTCGCCATTGACCCGGAAAGGTACGAGATGTGCTAAGTTGGGAGTCACCCAAGACTGCACTCCCAAACCAAGTTTTCTTGGAATGGCGGGATATTATCGCTGTTTATAGAAGGGTTTTCTAGAAAAGCTAGACCGCCACTCAACTTTTAAAGAAGGAGAAGAAATTTGTTTGGACACAGTGTGAGCAAAGTTTTCAAGAATTAAAGAAGTGTTTGACAACCGCCTAAAGGCTTATTCTCGCTGTATAATAGGAAGGATTTTGAGATATTCTGTGATGCATCCCGACAAGGACTCTTGTGTGCTAATGCAAGATAAGAAGGTTGTAGCGTATGCTTCATGACAACCGAGGCCACATGAAGTTAACTATCCTACCCATGATTTGGAATTAGCACCGTAGTGCATGCTTTAAAGATTTGGCGTCACTATCTCATTGGTAATCGCTGTGAAGTTTATAACGATCACAAGAGTTTGAAGTATATTTTTACCCAAGTCGACCTCAATATGAGACAAAGAAGATGGTTGGAATTGATCAAGGACTATGACATTGGGATTCATTATCATCCGTGCAAGGCCAATGTCGAGCCGATGCTTTGAGTAGAAAGAGCTACCGCAACACTGATGATTAAGGAAAGTCACCACCCTTTATAAGGAATTTTGCTTAGTTTGGAATTGATTCAGAAGGGTATTTAGCTACCTTGGAAGTACGCCCTACGTTGGAAGATCGATTCGAGAAGCATGTAGATGATGCCGACATTAAGGAGATTAAGAGCAATATGAAGAAAGGAAAAGCCTCGTGTTTCTCTCAAGATGAACAAGGTACTATTTGGTATGAGAAGCGATTTGCGTACTCAGATCGTAAAGAGCTTAAGGAATTGATTCTCAAGGAAGCGCATGAGACTTTATACTCCATTCATCCCGAAGTACCAAGATGTATCAAGACCTCAAGGAAAGGTATTGGTGGCCTAGTATGAAGCGTGAGATTGCGAATATGTTGCACTTTGTGATGTCCGCGCAAGGTCAAGGCAGAGCATCGAGGCCAGCAGGATTGCCGCAACATTGAAGATTCCAGAGTGGAAGTGGAAGAAATTGGTATGGATTTCATTACCGATTTCCTAAAACCTAAAGTGTTATGACTCGATCCGGTAATAGTGGATCGATTGACTAAGGTAGCTCACTTCATTCCAGCTTAAGACTACCTATGCAGGAGATAAATTAGCGAGTTATATATGTCAAGGATCGCTGCCTTCACGGAGTGCCTAAGAAGATAGTGTCCGATAGAGGAACCCGGTTTACCTCTCGCTTTTGGCGAGTCCGACGGCCATGGGAACTCATCTCGATTCAAGATCGCTTATCACCTCAAACCGATGGATGATCGAGCGGTGAATCGATTCTTGAGGATATGTTAAGAGCTTGTGCCTTAACTTATGGTGTCAAGGGACAAGTGTTTGCCCTACGCCGAAGTTTTCAGACAACAATAGTTATCAAGCCACCGCAAATGTCGCTTTTGAAGCCTTATATGGAAGGAAGTGTAACCCTCTCAACCGGAAGGAGTCGAGAAAGACAATTGTTTGGTCCTCGCCATATGCAAGAAGTCAAGAGCAAGTTCACTAATTCGAGACCGCTTGAAGATAGCTCAAAGGCATAAGAGTTATGCGATAATCGCCGCAGAGATTTGAGTTTCGAGCCCAATGATTATGTTTACCTCGAGTTACCCTCTCAAAGGAGTTAAGAGATTTCAAGTAAAAGGAAAGCTTGCCCTAGATATGTGGGACCGCTCAAAATCTTGGAACGAAGAGGCGAGGTTGCCTACAAGTTAGAATTGCCTCGCCTTTTGCCGGAATCCATGATGTGTTCCATGTATCGCAATTGAAGAAGTGCACTCGCGGTGCCGAGGAACAGATGTCATTGAAGCCATTGATTTGCAAGAGGATCTTACCTACAAGGAGCAACCAGTGAAAATTTTGGATATCGCAGAGCGTATCACGAGAAGCAAGATCATCCGCTTTTGCAAGGTCCAAAGGAGCCATCATTCGTAAGAGGAAGCAACTTGGGAGCGAAGAAGATCTCAAGTCCGAGTTTCCCACCTATTCCCTAGCACCTGAATCTCGGGTCGAGATTCCATTTAAGGAGAGGTTTGTAACATCCCAAAATTTGAGTTTTGGAATGTTGGAATTCAAAATTTAACCATTTGCATTTTCTTGAATTAACTCAAACTTAATTTGAATTTCTAAATAATAAAAGGATTTAATTTGGCTAAACTATTCATCAAAATCAAGAATTTCAGTTTTAGTTGGGTTCCTTGTGCTCCAAGGAATTTTTCTCAGATTTTTGGGGATTTTTCTGAATTTATTTGATATTTATTTGAATTTATTTGGTTTTATTCGATTCTCTGAATTATTTAAAATCGAAAATGATTTTATTTTCGAAACCTTCTCGGGCCGATTCTTGGCCCAGTTTCGCTTCTCGCCCGCTTCAATTTCACCTCGACCGCCTCGCTGTTCGCCTGGGCAGCCTCACCGCCCTAGGCAGATTCGCCGTCCGAGCTGCGGCGACGCGCAGGCGGGTCCCGATCGCAAGGCGCAGCCACAGCCCAAACCCTAGCCGACCGTGAGTCCCGCGCGCGACGCCTCGGCGTCCGCAAGCGCGTCCGATGCGCCCTCCGAGGCTATAAAGCCGAGCCGCACTCGCCGAGGTCCGCCAGATTCGCCGCCGCTTTGCCCTCCTTTCACGCCTCTAACCGCCGCGCCGCGCCCGAGGCGCTCGCTGCTCCTCGCCGTGCCCGAGCTCTTCGCCGCTTTTTGTTCGATTAGAGACCGATCAAGCTATCACAGACATTCTTGTCTACATGCATGACGTTGATGCAGTGCCGGAATTCTAGGTGCTCCTAATAAGGTAGATCCCAAAATATTGATCTCTTCTTCCACATGCTCTTCTCACAGGTCCTCGATTTACGTCTCTTTCGAAGCGTAACATCAAAGTTCTTAACCATATCATGAACATATATCCCTCTTAAATTCCTTGGAGCTAAACCGTCTTCGTTTGTTCTGTCGAATTGTTTCATCTTGCAGTATGGGTGATTCCTCCGAAGGGACCTATGGTGACGCATGTACACGGTTTTGCTGGAGTGATTTAGCCACACACTCTCGGTATCATCTAAGTAGTGAGTACAGATTTTGGCTCCTTTTGTACTCTAGCAAGACAGTGCAAAGTGATGTTCTGTCGTTTGTGAGCATCCCATACCTTTACCCCAGGAACTGTTGGGACCCGAATATACAAATCCACACCCTATGTGTATTCCACACTAGTCCAGGATCACGTTAGTGTACACAGGCTCAACATAGATGAATATCACAATCATACACAACGATAACATAATAAAGACTTTATCAAATTAAATATAACTATTAGACGACCTTATGGTCCACATTACATGAATACGCCTCGCAGGGCTAAGACCGAAAAGTAAATAAACTGCAGCGAAAAATAAACGTATTCATGGAACACCCTTCAATCTACCATAGGCAACTGACAAGGTTCACACCCTAGTTATTTGCCGCTTCTTGATACTCTTCCTCAAAAGCAGGCATAGCTTTTTCTCCAACTAGTGATGTTTTGTTGCAAGGGGTGAGTACATAAAGCACTCAACAAGTTGTGCACAGAATGCATGTCTAATACACTATATGCATGGCTTATTACAAATGATTGGCTAACATGGTTAATTTGCGTAAGACAACGTTTGTAAAGAAATAGCATAAGTACATTAAAAGACGGTAAAACAATAATAGCAATAATAAATTTCTCATTTGTTTTCCAATAACCAACTCATAACCTTAACCATAATCCAACTTCCATACCCACATTTGTTTTGATAAAATCTAACCCTTGATTGTAATCACGAGCAATGCTCAATAACGTGAGAACGGCTATTCAAATAGACTTTACATTATGCAGCGATTATGCACTTTCCCACAAGATACAACCATACACCACAAAGGCGAGTGATTATAACAAAGCCTTTCCAATGCCTGTCTAATCCCAGTACTACCAGCTAAGGTTTCAACACTGGTGGGACTGGTTACCACATCCATGGCCCCCCTCTTGCGCCATGTGAGTCTACCCGTGCGAGGATTGGTTACCACAACCTGGGACTCACACCACCACTAGTAGTACTAAAGCTTAGACATAACAAATTAATCAGTAAGGTCTGTCCCATACCAGACTTGTGGTTGTATGAATGACTCAGTTCAAATTCTTGCAAAGTTAAATCCTTAATTGACCAAGGCAAGACTAACCAAAAACCATCATAACCATCAACCATCATATACCATTAAAAAGCAATGCGATCGCCCAAATGCCACATTGGCCCACCACAAGTAATTACCACTTGCCTCAGTCCAAATCATTTTACCACCCCGGTTGTTTTACCATGCACCACGTGCCATCAACAACAAAAGCATTGTGTGACAACACCCGACAGACAAGTTAATACACATGTTCCATAATCATTAAGCAAGATTAATTATTTGCACATGAAATGATGACTCGTTGCATGGCTAAGTATACTACTTGTGTTCTAACTACCCATGTTGGCAATTATAGCTACCAACTAATAAGAAACCATCCTAGGGTGACAAATGAAATATGACATATGACATGGCATGATGGATGTAATACAAAGTGGACGATTAACTATTCCCAACATAATTGAAACAAGTGATAATTGAATTAGCATGCAATACTTTAAAACAATATAATATTTAAAGCATGGGTTCAACATGATCAAAGCACAACTTGCCTTCAAAGAGCTCCGAATCCTGTTCTGGATCTTGTTCACGTGCTGACTCCTCGATCACAAACTCACCGAGCACTTCGACGTCTACGCGAAGCGATTGAGAAAGCAATAAATACCAAAAAATAGAGAGCAAGATCAACTTCAAAAATTAAATAGAATTCATCATTAAATATAGCTCGATTTTACAAGTTTTTAGAAACTAGAATCACCTCAATCGGAGTTCGTATGAGTAAGAACGAGCTAGTTAAAGTTTGAAATAAAAGAAAAATCAAAAATAGAAAATAGAAAATATGAATTTCCAGAATTATTTTTCTACTAGAAAATAGCATTTATGACGTCATGCTGATGTCAACAAAGAATTTTTTTGTCCAAATATTTTCTGAGGAAAAATCGAATTATGATGTCATGCTGACATGACGGGACACGTGGCAGCATCACAGCGCGACACGTAGTGCAACCAGAGGGCGACATGTATGCAACCACATGGACTGGGTTCACGGCTTGGCTTGGGTCTACGATGAACTCGGCGCACTGTGCGCATGCATCGGTTGATACAAGCGCTGACGTCAGCGGACATGTGGCGAAGCACAGAATGCGACATGCGTCGGGACAAAGCTGGAGAGGGCTTCACGTGATCCCGCCTGTCCAGTTCAAAACGGACGACCAAGATTTGCACAAGGCTCGAATCGGCGGCTTACTGTAGTGGCGACACGTGACAAGATCTGGGCCATTAGGTTTAGATCCGACGGCCCAGATGGCTCGGCGGTTCGAAACCCGAGTGACATGCGGCATGACGCGACTAGCGCAGTGCCGGTATGATCTCGCCCGTTCGTTCCAGATCGAATGGTCGAGGGTGGCGGTGAGGTTTGGGACACGCGGCGTATCGCAGTCATGGCCACGCGGATAGATCGTGATCCTTCACAAAAAGATCGGGCCGCTCGGATCTAAGCGATGTGACTACCCCAGTGCGCAATGTGTGGAGTCCATCGAACGGTGCTTACAAAATCCAACGGTCAACAGAGCTCGCAATGGTGGTGGTGGCCCGGCGGAGCTGGTTCACCGGAGATGAGGAACACGATGAAGCCGACAGTGTTACAGGGCACCTCCGGCGACGTTATGTGGCGCGTCTGACCATAAGCTAAGATTACATTAGCAGATAATCAACTGTCATGGTAAAGGTAATGCATACAACAGGAAGTAATTATCGGCACCTGCAACATAGCAAGTTGAATACGAACATACAGGAATGCATATATATATATATATATATATAGTTTGATAAAACAACATAAACACCGTAAAATATGGGATAAACATGATCAAAGGAGGGTGCTTGCCTTGCCGTTCGTTGTCCAGTATATAATTTGGGTCGTAGGTGAGGTCGTCGTTGACGGATTCTGAAGCGTCGGCGTCTACGCATTATAAAACGAGAATCACGACAAATAGCAAACATCAAATTGTTAATAAGGGCAAAAAGAAATCAGATGTAAAACCCAAATGAAACTTACCAAAGGAGAATAGGGTGGTTTATTTTTTCGTAGTTATCAATTTGTGCATGTTGGTTTCAGTAGCTCTTTGTTCGTGTTTTGGCTCTTTTATGTATATGTTACTTTTATTTCTCAAATTCTAGAGCTAAAATTATAATCATGTATAATAGTATTTTCGAATTCAATAGGCTAAAATTATGTATTCTTATATTTATAATTTCAAATTCTAGAAGCTAAAATTATTTGAATTTATCGAAAGGTAATGTCACATTAACATGAAGTGGTGTGTGTGTGCATGTGTAAGTATGACTTAAGGGTTATGCATAAGGTACCTTCTAAGACCTCTTTAAACAGATATTAAGCTACTGTACAGGGAATCATTTTCATGATTTTTCATCAAGTTGGGCTCTAATTCAAAATGTATTAGAGTCTATTCGAAAACTACACTAGTACTTTACAATTTAGTACCATTTGATCCTTCCTAGTCATTAATAGGAGTAAACTGAGCTCAACACTTAAATATTTTTTCATAAACAGAGAGAGAATCATTTTACAAGGTCATATAAATTGATCTCATTAAATTTGAAGTTCATTTGTACAAGTTATATGCATTTGAGCTTTTATATGCATTGATATTTACCTATTTAACCATTTGCTGCAAACTATGTCAATATTTAAATATTTTTACATATTTGGAACTCTTGTGATCTCAGGAACCTGGTAAAATTGGTTTCACCATTTTTAGACTTAGTTTGTGAAAAACATTTATTGAGCACATTATTGGCCTAAAAATATACTTAAGCTCATTTTCTGCACAGTGACTAAAACTATATTTTTTTGTATATTCAGATTTTACATGATTTTACACGAATCTAAAAATTTGTTTTACTAAATTTAAAGTTTCCTATCACAAGTTATAATAATTTGAATCGTCTATGGTTTAAAAAATCACTGGAAATTGAAACTTTTCGAAATCGGAAAGTACACTTTCCTTCACCGAAAACGGCTTTCTCTTTTCAGCAAATTTCCTAATCCAAAACACTCCTGATAGATGGGCCCATTGTTAGTGGCTGTGAGTGGAGGGACGCGTGTGCGGCTGACGGGCTGGGCCCAATTGTCAGAGACGGGCTGGGGTTTTTAAACTCCCCGCACCGACTGACAGCGCGGCAAGACGTGTCAGTAGCCGTGTGAGTGAAAGCCACTGACGAGTTGGGCCCACTTGTGGATGACTCAAAATAGGGGGAGACCAGGGGAGGCTCGTCGGTGGCGAAGCCGACGAATCGGCAGCTTAGTGAGTGAGAGGGGGTCATGGCAAACCTGTTGGGTCAGTTAGTGGCGGCTGTGCGACGACGGAGCGTGCCGGCAACGGAAGGGGGTGGCGCTCGGAGGAGGCTTCGGCTAGAGGCGAGGAAGAAGGCGCGCAGAAAATCGACGGAGGTGGGGGAGAGCACCAGTATGTGAAAATGCATCGCCTTGGCTATCCAGGCACTGCAGAGGTCGGTCGGAGTGGCCCACCACCGTGCGGCCGGCGTTGGGGAAGAAAGGTGAGTCGTGGCTATGCTACGACGGGTTTCTATGGAAATTAAGTGAGGGTGTGAGATAGGGAGACCGAGAGGATCCTCAGGGCCAATGGAACCGAAGGGCAAGCTCACCCGGTGAAAGTTCTCGCGAAAAAGGGCTCGCTGGCCTCGTCCTCGAGCTCAATGCTCTCTTCGACGGTGGGGGCGAGGAAGGGGCAAGCAAAGCAGGTAGGCAGGCTCTTGGGGCATCCTTATGGCAGCGCAGGCGACACGGGCGAGGCTGGCTTGCAGCGGCCACGTGGTGTGCCTTCTCTACCGTGGTGCGGCGTGGCAAAGGAAAAGGCATGTCGCGGCAGCGTCGGGGTAGAGATGAGGGGCGGAGGGGGTGAGGTGAGGCTGGGGAGGCTGGCCGATGGCCCCTCTAGCCCGCGTTGGCCCACAGTCAGCAATCGCTCGGGGGCATTTCATCGAGCAACTCGCCGGCATAATGTAGCTTTGAGAAATTAAGATAGAATTCAGGTAGGGTAGTTAGGGCTATCCAAAAGTAGGTTTAGGCATTCAGTAAAATTGTGAGAAGATGCATGGAGATAGCCCACTGAATCTAGTTTCCATTTTTCTAGGTTGTACTTGATTATCTATTGTATTTTTTAAGTTAAAATTCTTGCAATATTGATAATTTCATTCAATGTTTGAATTTGTAGGGCACGTAAATATTGTGTAAAAATTCTAAAAAAATTATATTTATTCATCAAAATTATTATAGTATTTTATAAAATTATTTACTAGATTAGGTTATTTAAAGTTTGTATGAGTTTCTTTGAATGTGTTAATTTGGGGGTGAAAAAGGACATTAAATACAAAAATGAAACTTGGAAATAAATAAATAATTTCAGAAGTAATTCCAAATGTACATTAAAAGCATGCTAAACCACTTTATTTCATTTACTAGATTTTTAGGATGTTACACTACGCATGACGTCAGAGATGACGTCACGAGGGCTGACGTGGGCATGGAACACAACGCTACTGCGGGCTTGACGCGTGACGGCATCACGGTCGTCTAGCTCTGATCCGATGGTGGACCAGGCGGTGAAGCGGCAGCGATGGTGAGTGCACATGGCATGACTGAGGGTGAAGCACGTCACGATCGGGGCCATCATGTGCAGATCTAACGGTGAAGAACAAGCAACGCGAAGGCAAGGTGAAGCGACGTGTGGTGCAAAATCGGCCGTTCATGCGAGGATTAGATAGAGAAGAACATCAGGGGTCAACGGCAGTGCGCGAAGGCGACATAGCTGTCGGACTTGGAAACGACGACTCACCAGGCGGCGTTAGAGCGACAGATTCACGTCGGAGCTTGATGGATCTGGAAGAGTCGACGACGGTGAGTTCAACAGTGTCCTTGGCACGAACCAAAACACGGTGAACATCGAGCAACGGCGAGAAAAAAAACAGCGGCGGCGAACCAAACCCCGACGAGCAAGAACTTCATGACGCAAGCTCCTCGGATGGCGATCCTTGGGACGAAATACGCGCAAGCTGACGGCGATCCTTGTGCAGGGTGTGATGCCTTAAATAGGCAGTTCAGGAGGCACGACGGTTGTAGAAATTGTGAACACAACGGTGACGCAGAGCTAAGCTCGGATACAGTGGCGGTGCAATCCTGATCGACCACGTGTCAAGATCGGGCGGACCACGTTTGAAGGACCAAGATGCGATCAGAGGGGGGTGAATGATCGCAATTTAAATTTTTACCCCCAAATAAATCGAGCCAAAACCCTAGATATCAAATGGAAGCGGAAGAATCAGTTTTTGAAGTTTTCAGCCCAAGGCCGGCACTACCGCCTATGTGAGGCCGGCACTGCCATTATGAACAGTAAAATCAGGCATATGAAGAGTGATTTCAGCACGAGTTCAAATCAAAAATTGATGTAACTTTTGATTGAATGATCCAAAACTCGTGAAACTTAGTATGCACCTTCCTAAGGATGTCAGGAACCTATTTCAACCTTTAATCGCAAGGATTGATGTCAAAGTTCTGATATTTTTCCAATTTGAGAAAGAGTGCACAAGAACGAGTACAAAAATAAAAACATGGCCCTCAGCTAGCTCATGGTTTCTTGATGATCAAGAAGATCCTAGATGACTTTACACATGTCATAGCAAGCTAGAACACAAGACAAGAACATCAAAAACCCGATCTTCCAAGAATAATCCCCTAGAGAGCAAAGGATCAGTTTCATGCAAGGAAGAACACAAGAGTTGCCTAGATTATTAGGATATGATCTGAAGAAGACCTATCCATCAATCATTCATCCTCGTCACAAGAAGCACAAACAAGTAGAAGGAGGAGAGGCAAATCCAACTTACATGAAAGTAAATTGCAAGAATGTAAATTGCGGAATTTAAAGACTGAATTTAAAGCGTAAGTAAATGCGTAAAATAAATTCAGAGATGAGTAAATGAAGATTTCATTTCTGAAAGGGAGGTTTACAAAGCCTCACAACAAAGTGGGCAAAGCTCAAAGGAGCACAAAAACCTCGAACCTTCAAGAGGAAGAAGGCTACCCATACCCCTCTATTTATACTACTCTTGAGTCACCCTCCACCCTTTGATGAGTTCCTTCTACCCTAAGGATCACCATCAAGGGCTAGGATTGACTCACTCACTCATACATGGGCTAACCCGAAACCCTCTAGCATAACAGGTTTTCGCACGCTTCTCAAAGCATACTAACTTGACCCACTACTCTATCACCTAGACTGCGATCCAACGGCCCTCCTTGATCTGAGTAGCTCCTAGCTAGCATCTCATCCATTCCTTGTTTTCTCGGTTCGCAGCGACTCCGTCTTCGATCATCATTCGGCGATCCTCTACCGTCTGGACTCCGACGCTCCTCACCTAGTCCCAGTCATCCTCCGCCTCACCATGATCTAGCACCGTCGTCCTGCAACCATCAAAAACAAGGAAAACCCATCACATAGCAATGTCCAAATTGATATGCAATAAATCTCACGCAATTTCAAAATTCAAACTCAACATTCGCTCAATAGGTCGGCACTCCCGCCCCCTGGGGCCAATAGTGGCGCTTGGCCGGCACTATCGCTCCAGCATGGCCGGTTGTGCTGCCCCCTGGCCAGCAGTATCGCCCTCCTAAGGCCGGTAGTGCCGCTCCTCGCAGACTCAACTCAAATTGCTTCACTTTGAAAATCCAATTCAAATCAAACTCAAACCAGAGCATACCAAGCTCAAATTTAGTCAAATACTCATCATAAACATGGGTAGACCTCCACATGGTCTTTCAACGTTGCACTATCACATGGCTCAAGCGCAACCGCGCGATCAAAGATTGACGACGCAGATCTGGGCGGCTAGGGTTTGGCAGTTAATCGGGTTGGTGCGGGCTGCAACATGGAGAAATGGGTTGGGCCCACTTGGGCTCGGCCCAATACTATTCAAAGCCTTTTAAAATCATTTTTCATTTTAAATAAATCCAAAATTTCAAATAAGCCAAATGAAATAGCAATAATACCCAAAAAATTACAGGAAAATTCTAGAAAATATTTTAGGGCATTTAGAACTCAAATAAAATATTTCTAGCAAAACTTTATTTAAACTTTTCCAATATTTAAATAAAATTTGACAAAAGGCTTAATTCAAATAAATTCCAAAAAATTCACAAGAATATAAAATGCATACTAAATTCAAGAAAAGCAAAAATTGGGTTGTTACAACAGTCCACCCCTGTCATTTACGCAGCAACACAGGTAGTCCATCCCTGCCACACACGTTTCTCCCTATAGCAAGGCGTAAACCGTTGTATCAGCAAACATTATTCCCAACACATCGGTGTGGGCGCCCTTCTGAGCAAACTTACACTAGAATGCCTGTTCTACTCCTGCCTTCCAATGTACAAAACTAGTTCTAAGTAACTTAATGAGTTAAGGTTGTCCAATACTAGCATTTGTGGTACTTAATCCCCCCTGGGCTTGAAAACAACACAGTAGTTCGGTACTTAATCTGATCTGGGCGATAATCTCCCCCTACACTACGTGCAAGACACATGCACAATCAGCTATTGCCAATAATCACCTGCATCTAAACCAAAGTTTTATTTTGAGTTTTTATACCAAAATACCAGCAACCTTTAATGTCATATCCAACCTTTTTAAATTCTCAACAAGTAGTTTAATCTGACTATTTCAATTTTCACTACTAAAGATGGCTAAGCATGATTAATATGTAACCGCATATACCCATGTTGATATTATGTATTTTCTAACCTTATTCTAGGGTTATCAAGGTCCACATATCAATATTTAGTAAGGAAGTTCAATGATATAATAGGTATAGCTACCAATACCACAGTATAGCAAATTTACAAAAAATACGAGCATACATAAATAGATTTGACAAAACAAAATAAAAATTAAAATACTAGGATTAATATGATCAAAAGGGGTGCTTGCCTTGCTGACTATTGTCAAAGTCGAACTCGGGGTTGTCGACGACTATATCTGGAATGTCGGGTTATACACGTCGGTCGATAGCAACATAGCAAATAATAAACTTCAATAGGGAAAAAAGAATACAGATAGAAAACTAAATAAATACTTGCTATCTTAGTAGATTACTGATTTATAAATACATAGAAACTGGTCTGATGCGATTTGAACTCTTTTTGCATAAGTTATTCATAATTGAATATTCAATACATTGAAAATTATCTATATTAGAAAAGATATAAATCATGTCAAAATTTAAATATTTTTGCATATTTGGGTTCATGAGGACTTAAGGATTATAACAAAATTGATTTCACTTAATTCGGAGATCATTTGTAAAAATTTTGTGAATAGCATATTTTGAACTTATTTTTAAATTTAAATTTAAGATTTTCACATAGCTAATTTTCAAAATATTTTTGCATATTTATAAACCACATGATTTTAGATGAATATAGAAATTTGTTTCATCAAATTTGGAGCTAAAATGACAAAGTTATGCATATTTGAATTAATTCGGTTTAGGATAAATGTTCTGAAAATAAGAAATGTGTTTCTTACTTTGAATACGCCTTTCTCATTTTTCGGTTTAATTGAATTATCACACTGACAAATAGACCCCAGTTGGCAGTGACTACTTGTGTTCACTGGGATTGACTCATGGGCCCGACCGGTTTTTGAGTTAGTCGGATTGACCGATGGGGCCCGAGTGGCAGTGCGTAAGTGCGTGTGTATTGGTTAACAAGGGGGACCCGCTGGTCGGTGATTGAAAGTAGGGGAGCTCGTCTTCGATCTTGTCAGCGGCAAGGGGATGCCGGAGAAGGTGAACGGCCGGCATGGTGAGCTTCAGAGTGACATTGCACATCTAGGGGTGGTCCTATTTGCAGCGGACGGTGGCCGGCAAACACCTGCCACCGAGACGGGGCAGCGGCCGCCATGGGCGAACGGTGGGGGAGCAAAACTAGCTATTCATTGTCACCATGGTGAGCATCAATAGGTTCTAGTGAACCCATTTTTGGGTTTGGTCGAGAAAAATAGTAACCGAGTGAGGCCCTCACCTGTCGCCGGCTTCGGAGAAGAGAGCGATCGATGCGGCGATGAGTTAGAAGAAGGAAGGAAAATTTTGGGCTATACGGTGGTTCCAGAAGAGGTGAGATTGCTTCGGGTGTTAATGATTTGGAAAATGGAGGTACGCAGAGGGGATTCGGCGTAGGTCGGTCTTGGCAAAGCTTTCCGCCGGAAATGGGGAGAGGCTGTTATGTGCCAATTTTTAGCATTGATTAGGCACTGGATTGGCTTGGGGTTGTGACGGTGTCAAGTGAGGTGCCTGGATTGCTTATATAGCCGATTCTAACGGTATTCACAGTATTTGAACGAAGGCAAAAATGCGGCGCCGTAACTTAGCTCGGCTAGCGTGAGGGAGAAGGGCAGTGCGGGAAGCCTCTCAGCGTGACAGGGCATGGGCTAGCTGCGGTGGCAGAGGGGAAGGTCCTGGCTACGTGCGCTTGGCGTCGGGTTGCGCAATTGCGGCGGCCAGGCGACCAGAAAATGACGCGAGGCTGCTTGGTTTTGTGCTAGCGCGAGGAGGAAAGAGAGGAGGGGAGAAGAGAGAGAGAGAGAGAGAGGCAGTTTTGCTGTCTGTCGGCGGGTCCGCACATGGGCCGGGCCCACTTGTCTGTGGAATAAGGAGGGGCAGCTCAGCTGATTTGCTGGATACTACGCGATCAAGCATTAATTTGGGCTATCAACTCATGTCAATAATTTTTGAAAATTTTTGTATGTGACTACTAGGGAATTTTTCATATATAGTAAATATTTCAGGTTAAAAATATTTGGATAAAAATAAAAATAATTCTGACAATCCATTCTGTCCAATCCTAACTTTTCTGTTTTCCATTTATTTGTGGATGAAAATATGGCCATAATTTTTTTTGAAGCTTTAATATATCCTGAGTGATCGTTTGTAAAAATTTCAGATTTTTATCTTGCATATTTATTTTCTAAAAATTCTGACATTGAAGTTTCCAGATTTTATTACTTTCTGTTTTAAATTTTAAAAGGCTATAAAATAAAGTTTTGATTTTTTATATTTTTAGTAGAGATAAAAACAAATTGCTCTGAAGAAAGCATGGCAAAAATTTCAGCTCGAGATAAATTTTGCAGAATTTTTTTTACAAAAATACTGTTTTCAGTCAAATCTTAATAATTTCACATTTCTTATCATTAATTTAATGATTTCATATTAACATTGACAGTATGATAAAGGTTCCGGAGATTTCTATTATTTTAATATATTGTTTTCAGATTTTTAGTAATATTTTAATTTTATCTTTTTACTTTTACCATTTCAATAGAATGACTTTTCTTTAAAACACAAAAATCTAAAAAAGAATAATAAAAATCCAAGAAATCCAGAAAATGTTGAGTTAAATTCATTCAAAATTTTGAGTTTTCATTTTTCTCATTTTCATGAATTTTTGGGATGTTAAATTTCTATAACATGTTTTTATTTAATTTTCTATCTACATTCATTTTGCCCTTATTAAAGTTTATTATTTGCTATGTTTTATTGACCGACGTGTAGAACCCGACACCCCTGATTCCATTGCAGAAGACCCCGATTTTGGACTCGACGAAAATCAGCAAGGCAAGCACCCCCTTGACCATATTGAACCTACTATTTCAATTACTTTATATATTGCTTCTGTCAAACTATTATGTAGGCGCATACTTTTATATGAAATTGCTATATTGGGATGCTGGTAGTTATACCTGATGACTCATGGAATTTCCTTACTAAATATTGAATTGAAAACTTTGACAACCTTAGAATAAGATAGACAATACATGATGTCAACATGGGTATATACGATCACTTAGAAATCATTCTTATCCATGATTAGTAAAGAACCTTGTTGTTCTTTACAATTTAAAAATGTTGGATATGCTTAAAAATGTTGGATATGGCATTTAAGGTTGCTAGTATTTTGGTTAAAAATAGAAATAAAACTATGATTTGACGCGGGCGATTATTGGCAATAGCTTGTCGTGCATGTGGTTTGCACATAGTGTAGGGGGAGAATATCGGCCGGGTCAACTGAAGGACCGAACTATGGGTTGTTTTCAGGCCAAGAACTCATATAACCACAAATGTTGGTATGGGACAGCCTTAATGTAATAAATTGCTTAGACTTAACTTTGCACTTTGGAAGGCTAGAGTAGCATAGGCATTCCGGTTAGGTCTGCTTGTAGAGGTTTCTACATATCAATGCAACAGTGTATGCCTAGCTATGGGGAGAAATGTGTGTGACAGGGATGGACTGTCTGAGTTGTTATGTGAATGACAGGGATAGACTGTCATGTCTTGGGTGAGTGTTTCTACGATCATAGCAAGGGTTTATCATCACCGGGCTGGTGTAAAATCATGTCTAGGTAATTGTAACGACCCCCATTTTCACATAAATGCAAAAATGGAAATATAATGTGCATACAGTACTAGTCCCATGATCAGTGGCTAGTACGCAAATTTTCAACAATTGGAATCACATCCATACATCATTTTATTCAAGCGGAAGCTATTTGTACAATATATTCTTGCAACTCAGAGTATATAAATATAGCAACAGAAGAAGCAAAGTCCTGTAGTGTGCCCATCCAATCCCTCAGGCAACTGACAAGGCATAATCCCTAGAAAGGTCGCTTTATTGAAAATCTCGCATCCTGCGACGAAAAGAGATCTTTCGAAGCTTCGCTATCTTTTTCCACTTAAAACAACATAATAAGCAAGGGTGAGTACTTTACGTACTCCGCAAGACTTTAGCAAATCCTATAATATATGCAGGCCATTTCAAAGGAAAGGCTTCTACGGTTAATTTGCATAAAGCGAAATTGAATTTGTAAATCAAGTTGTCATTTGCAAACGGAATTTAATAAAGCAAGTTTGACTGATAAGAAATAAGTAAAGCATAAGTAATACTCACAGCCCTTCGCGAGCATTGGATAATTCAATGATCCAATAATCCAATTCTGACATGTCCATTCCTTACCAACACGTGGCGTAACCATAATCTTTGCCAAAACAAGGCATATCAAGTGAAAATCATCCCATTTTGGAAATAGTAAAACTGCTAACCATGTGATGACGTTACCAAGTGCCTTTGACCATAGGTGCGGCTAATTAATTAGATTTACACTCTACAGAGGCGTACGACTTTACCCACAAGAAATGATCATCTCTTTGTGCAGCGCAATTGACACACTTCCTTTGGTGTGCCGCGGAGAGATCATAGCATAATTGTTACATTACCTAGACCTAGCTTTGCACCAGCCCGGTGACGTGAAACCCTTGTTATGGAAGAAGAAATATAAATAAGTACAACATGGCAGTCCATCCCTGCAATAAGATCAAGAACATAGGCAATCCATCCCTGCAATAAGAACATAGGCAGTCTATCCCTGCAACAAGGGTTTCTTCCCATAATAAGGCGTACACCGTTATACCGATATGCATTTACCCACAACGAAGTGATAAGCAAACCTAGAAAGGAGTTCTCATACTATCTCCCGCCTACCAATGTGCAAAGCCAGACCTAATCAACTTAATAGGTTAAGACTGTCCCATACCAGCACTCGTGGTTGTACGATTTTCTTGGCTTGAAAACAACCCATAGCTCGGTCCTTAATTCGACATGAGCAATAATCTCCCCCTACACTATGTACAAGTCCATCTCTTGCACAACCGACTATTGCCAATAATTGCCCGCATCTAAACTATAGTTTTATTTTGGGGTTTTTAGTCAAAATACCAACAATTGACATCATGTCATAACCAACCTTTTTCAATTGTCAAGAATCAATTTTGATCTAATCATATTCAACGTTGGTTCTAAAGCATGGCTAAGTATGGTTAATATTTGCATATACCCAAGTTGACATTATGTATTGTCTAACCCATTTATATGGTTATCAAGGTTCATATGTCCATACTTATCAAGGAAGTTTCATGAGACAACAGGTATATCTACCACAAAATAGCGTATTTACAGAAAATAAACGCATGCATGAAACATTTTGATAAACACAATGGAAATTAAATACTGGAATCAATATGATCAAAGGGGGTGCTTGCCTTGCTTAATTGTTGTTTATGTCGAAGTCGTGGCAGCAACTGGCATAGTTGACAATGGAATTAGTGACGTCGGGTTCTACACATCGTTCAATGGAAATATAGTGAAACAACAATTTCAATAAGGGCAAAAAGAAGACAGACAGTATATCAAATAAAGATTTGCTATAAAGAACGGATGCAGATTCTTTTATAGATTATTTATTCTTGTTTTACGAATTCAAAAGGCTAAAATTATGTATTCTTGTATCTATAACTTCGAATTCTAGATGCTAAAATTATTTGGATTAATAGGATTAAAACATTAGTCATCATGTTATACATCAGTGGTACTAACTTTGCATAAGTATTCATTTTGAATATATATATACACACCAGACTTGTTAGGTTGGGCTATTGGTTACATATTCTGGTTTTCAACAAGGTTTTGGTTAAAACAAATATCTTAAGCATTGATTCCTTATTTGTTATTAAACCTCGTTTATTCATATTACGGATTATGGAGATCATAATACTTAGGGTTATTTGGATGACAGGATTTATGTGCAGAACATGATAAAACAAGATTATTTCTTTATAATAAGGTAGTCTATACTTTGGGTAGCAATCCTAAGCTGATTTCATAGATTTTAGGATTTAGACGAGATGCTTTATTTATTGCTGAAATAGCTTAGATGGCATTAAGGTTTTTGATGACCATAACACTCGAGGGTTTTGATCTAACAAGATTCAGATGCAAAGCAAGTTGTAAAAAGAATATTTCTCCAGATTATGGTAGTCCATATTTCAATGATCATTTATGGGCTATTCTTCCTAAAATTTGCATTTAGACAAGTTGTTTTATGAGTTGCCGAAAAGGCTTAAGTGTTTCTGAAAACATAATACTTAAGGTTATTTTGCTAGCAAGATTTATATGCAAAGTATGATGAAGTGAAATTATTTCTTTAGAATATGGTGCTATGCACTTTGGAGAGTATTTATAAACTGATTTTATAAATTTTAGTGTTTAGACGTGATATTTTATTTACTGCAGAAATAGCATAAATGATCACAAAGTTAACGTTGTAACTAGACGGATTTCGCTTTTCGTTCACGGCTACACTATGCATGATTTTTCATTCATTTTTCTGGTATTAGCAGGTGATGATCTTAAAAATGTTTTAGAACTAGTTTGGCATTATTTTGATTTTGGCCGAGGTGTTTTATATGCATATGAACTATATAGCCTTTTATAAATTGTATTCAAATTAGTTCTTTTTGCCTACTATCAAGGTCTAATCTTTAAGAATATGCTAAGATTAGTTCTACCAAATCTTATACCTAACTTATGAGGTGTTCTAAATATTTTTCTGATTCTTAATCATATATACATCATATGAATGCATATACATATATCTTTTACAATAGGGTCTCATTCTTATTCTTGAAACAATTCAAGTCAAGATTATTTCTTAAATATTTTAGCATACTTAGATAATCTACGGTCATATTAGTATTTTGAAATCAACTATCCTTATGTTGGATTTCTTTTGCATAAACCATTTACTTTTATATATTTATAGCATTGTAGTTAACCTTTAATAGAAAATGATTCAAACGTAAATAAAATTCAAATATTTTTATATATTCAGGTTTCTGGAAGCATAAAGGTTTCTATAAAATTTGTTTCATTCAATTCTCAGTTCATTTGCAACATTTCCATGTATAGCCTATCTTTCATCATTTTCTTCAAATTTGAATTTCAAATTGATCCAGAGCTCTGATTCAAAATATTTTTACATAATATGAAATTAAATGATTTTAGATGAATATATAAATTTGTTTCATCTTAATTGGTTTAAATATGCAAAAGATATTCAAGTTTGAATATAAGTCGGTTTTGAAAAATCCAAAGAAATACAGAATAAGCTTTCAATACTTTGAAAGCACCTTTCCATTTTTTTGTGGTTTTATTTTAAATGAGCTGACCGACAGGTGGGACCTGCGGGTTAGTGAGAGGGCGAGGCTGAGGCGCGCTGGCTGACTGATGGGTCCCGCATGTCAATGACTAAGAACCGGGGCTCATCGCCGGCGAAGCAGCTCGGGAGAGGTTCGGCCGGTGATGCAGGGAGCTTCAGGGAGGTGAGGTGCATCCAGGGGAGGTACCGATTCGGCCGAAGGCGAGCCGAGGTGAGCTGCCACCGAGAGGAGGCGGCGGCGGCAATGGCGACTCGTCGGAGAAGAAGACGAACGCAAAACGGCTAGAATGGGTAACGGAATGAGCATTAGGGGACATTAGAGGTTCCATTTTGCTAACTGTTGAGGTCGGAAACTCACCGGGGAGCTCTGCCAACGACGGCCGGCCGCGAAGGAGAAGGGCCACGGTGGCAGCAAGTTCCAAATGGAAAATATCACAAATTATTGAGGGCTTTTGATCCTAGTGGCTTGGTGATGCTATGGCTCGAAGCAATTTGGGAATGAGTCTTTGTACCATGAGAATTGCACTCGGCTCTGAGCTTGAAGCTTTGGGCAATGGTGGAATAGAGAATGAAATGAGGCTATTCGGTGGAGAGAGCTAAAGATGAGTGGCAGGGAAGTGAAGGGCGGCTTCTTGCGATCCTGGGGCGGTATTTATAAGCGGCAAGGAGGCACAACTGTGCTCGAAGCTCGATGTGAACACGGTGGAATAATTGCGGTGCCAGAACAGGGATCAGCATGGGCGACTCAGTGAGAAATCCGGTGAGGATGGCGGGGTGGCAAGGAGAGGACGATGATGTGGTCTCGGGCGGCGCAAATCACAGTGAACGGCGGTTACAACAGGCGGCGTGAGCTTTGTTCTTTGCTCCGGGGCTTCGGCGGCCAGAGGAAGATGAAGGCTGGGGCTGAGGCTGGCAGGTGGGCCCGCTCGATGCAACGGGTCCACAGGTCAGCGGGAGGAACGGACTTCAGGCGATTTCAGCGAACAGAGCTGGGTTTGGTTCAAAGAATCAGTTACCTCTCTTGTAGAAAAATTAATGAAGAATTTACTGAATATACTAGAGCTAGGTTATAACCTACTATAGAAATTTCAGACCTATTGAACTCCTGTAGAACTTATAAAAATTCTGATAGTGCACTGTGCACAGGTTTATGCATTCTGTATTTAATTTATTTAGGATTTTATAACTTATCAAATATTTATAAAACTTTTTTTCGAAGTTAATTATGACTATGTTAGTCTACTTTAAAATTTTAAACTTCAAATTCATTATATTTTATTTTAAAAATTCTGACATTTTGATTCTTAGATTTTCCGAAATTCTGTTTTTGAATTTTTATAAATAACAGATTTAATTATTATTTCCTGATATTTTTACTGTAGATTAATATATCCAGGATGAAGATATATAAAAATTTTCACATCACATTTATGAAAATTTAATTTCTGACATATTTACTATTTTTAGTCATGATTCATTAATTACCTTTCTTTTCATCTTTTAATACTTTGATATGAATTTTAAAATATATTTTAGGGTTATGGATATTTCCATGAATTTTCAGGGATTTTATTATTTTGTTATTTTACAAATATTTTCTTATTACTTATCACATGTTTGATTATTCATTAAAAAGGAATTCTCCTTTCAAACAATAATCAAGAAATCCAAGAAAAGTCAATAAAATCCAGAGAATTCAGAAAATGCATCAATAACAATAATTAAATACTTAGGGTTTAATTCCTCATTATGTTTTGCATTTTGTAATGAGGGGAAACAGAAATCATTACAACAGAAGATTTCTTAAGAACCACAATCCAAGAAGAAATTCAGATTAAATGAAATTTCGAAGTGAACTTATATTTCCAATTTATTTTCACATTTTGTTTGATCTGAAGTTTTATTATGCACGGATCCTTTTGTTAGGGTTGGATTACAAGATATTGAAATAGAGGATAATATTTTAATTCATTATTGATATTTTAATTAAAAATTCTATTCAATTTCATTTTCTAATTTTTATATTTATATTTTTATTATATAGAATTTTTGGGATGTTACAGTAATGTAACGGTTATGATATGATCTCCTTGCCGACACGCCAAAGGAAGTGTGTTATTGACCTGGCAAAAGAGGTTGATCATGTCTTGTGGATAAAGTTATACACCTCTGCAGAGTGTAAATCTTATCGAAAAGTTGTGCCCGCAGACATGGGCACTTGGTAAAGTCATCACATAGATTTTGGTATTTTCTAAAACTAGCTTTGGTTGGAAAGTGTGTTTTAAAATTGTTACTTCACGTCAACGGTTGACTATGAAGTGTCACGAAACAGTCGGGCAGACTGTGATGCGAAATCTAATGCTCTGTCAATACTTTCATATTACTCAAGCTGGCTTTTACAAGTTCTGTTTGCAATCTATCATATACTTACGATTCATTTCTATCGATGCAAAATAACTATAGAAGCCTCTTTATTGGCATAACTTGCATACTATTTATATCTGCATTTGCGATACACTACACATCTTGCTAAGTACACAAGTACTCGAACTTGCTTATATTGTTGATTAAGAAGATAAAGAATGCGAGATTCCCGACGATTCATACTTTCACGTAGGATACGGGGATTTTGATAATGATCTTTTCTAGGGTTAACCTTGTCAGTTACCTGCGGGTTTGGATGGGCTAACCACAAGGCTTTTGATTCTTTTTATTTCCTCTGCTATGTATTACAGTTTGTAAGAACTATGTATAATTAAACTTTTAATATCAATATGTAATATAATCTGTGTATGGATGTGATATCAATATTGTAAACATGTGCATACTAGCCACTGATCATGGGACTAGTACGGTGGGTGCATGGAGGCCTTCCGTGCTTTAATGGCGGGTCCTCAGCTTTTCTAGGATTTACCTTATCAGTTGCCTGTGGGAATAATGGGTTAAAGGCATACTACAAGATATAAATGTTTCCACTACAAGGTTTATTTTGGTTGTAAGAATATTATGTATGAACTGCTTCCGTTACCGTACGTAATAATATGTGTATGGATGTGTTATCAATTTGTAAATGTGCGTACTAGCCATTGATCATGGGACTAGTACTGTATGCACATGAAAACCATTATTGGTATTTAAGATAAAAAATGGGGGCCTTACAGAAGCCCGAAGAATCAAAACTGATGTGTTAATTAAGTCCTAAGTGTATATGTATTACAAACATTTTCTAATTGAATTAACCAATCCTATTTTTACCCGTGGATATTCAATTCAACAATTTATTGCTATTGGTCGCCTTTTTCTTGTCATGCACTAACAATTTAGTACGCCATATATATTCAAGTAATTTTTTAATTTGCTTGTCATTTTGGACCCAAGAAAATTCTTTTTCTGTTTTTCTCAAATGGCATGACCATACACTAACAATTTAGGAAGGGTCTCGACATTTTCACACCCACTAGTTTCAGATGGCAAATGTGGCACGAAAAGGAGGACCCTTTTTCTTTTCTTTTTTCCTCGGATGGCATTACCATACACTAAAAGCAAATATCTTTTGATCATCTCCTAAATAAGAGATTTCTAACTCCGCTTGCCTTGCGTGCCTCCTCTTTTCTTGTGAGACCCCGTCCTTGCGAACAGGAACCTCCATGTGATTACTGTACTAGTCCCATGATCAGTGGCTAGCACTCACATGTTTACAACATTTATATCACAACCGCACGGGAAACAAACCGATACATAGATATAAGCGAAAATAATTATGCAAAGCTTAATATTTTACAAAGACTAAACAACGGAAATTAAAGAGTCAAAAGAACTCCAAAAGTCTTGCGGTTTGCCCACTAACCCCCAGGCAACTGACTAGGCAAAACCTAGGGGAAATCATCGTCGAAAACCTTGTGCCCTGCATGGAAATACGAATCATCTGGCACTTCGTAGGCTTCGTCCTCTGAGACAGCAGATGCAAGATTGAGTATATTGGTACTCAGCAAGACTTATAGTGTTTGACAAATGCAATTAAATAATCATGCAGGCTAAGCAACGGCAGGTTACAGGTTATTTTGCGGTTGCACAAGCACTTCAAAATATGAATATAATAGATTGTAACAACGCATTTTGAGTAAAGCAATTGAGAGACATAAAGCAAAAGTAAATATCCCAAGCCTTTCAACCCAGTCTACCCAACTGCAAAGGTCCTCGGTGTTTATCCTTTGACACACAAAGCGGGTTGCAAAACGGTTTCCAAACCAAACCCATTTTTCAGAAAAATACCAAAAGACTCTAACATTGGAATGACTTCACCAAGTGCCCATGTCCGCGGGCGTAGCTAATCGATTAGATTTTACACTCTGCAGAGGTGTACAACTTTACCCACAGGGAATGATCAACCTCTTTTGCCAGGCCATATTAACACACTTCCTTTGGTGTGTCGGCAAGGAGATCATACAGAACCGTTACATTACATAGACATGGCTTGGAACCAGCCCGGGACGTTAATCCCTACCATAAAACAGAAACACACACACGAGACGTGGTTCCTTTCACGTGAACACAACACCCATTTCTGTTTTATAGCGGGGCGTACACCGTTGTGCGGATACGCATTTACCCACACCAAGGGTTAGAAAAGTTCGGTGTGGAAGCCCCGCACAAGCAGTCCTGACCGGAAAGCTCCCGCTATTCTCCCGCCTTCCTTAGGTCCAAATAACTTAATAGGATCAGACTGTCCCACACCAGGCCACGTGGTTGTACGAAAACATGGATCTATAACGTCCCATTGCTCGGTCCTTAATCCGACACAGGCGATACTCCACCCTATACTACGTGCAACTCCCTTTGCACCACCGGCTATTGCCAATAATCGCCCGAGTCAAAACCATAGTTTTATTTTGGGTTTTTAATCAAAGTACCAGCAACCTTTTTCCCAAAAGGACCATACATTTGTTGAAAAGACTGAAACACATAACGGATAGCTTAAGCAGGAATATTATGCTAGCGGTTATACCCAAAATGACATTAAGTATGTCTAGTTCAAACTAAGGTTTGCAAGGTTCACATGTCCATATAGATTAAGGTAAACCATAATGTATAGGATTAACTATAGTTCCAACCCAAATTAGCACTTCTATGGAGAATTAACCGGATGCATCGTACATAGACAAAAACAACATAAGGTAAGTTAATTATCAGGCTCGATATGCTCAAGGGGTTGCTTGCCTTGCAGCTCACTGTCTGGTACGAAATCTGGATCTGTGATAGAGTCATCTTCCTCCTCGAGCACGTCGGATTCTAAACGTCGATCAAATGGGAACATAGCAAATATCAAATTTCAATAAGGGCAAAAAGAAAACAGACAGTAAACCAAATAAAGATTAACTGCAGAAAGCAAGAATATATTTTAGGTTTGAACTATAGGATTTCAAGACTTCATGATTTAGGTAATTTCACAAACACATTGCTAAAGACTTTTATGATGAACAAATATGGGTTCTCTCATAGATTATTTATTCTTGAATTGCGAATTCAAGAGGCTAAAATTATAAATTCTTACATTTATGACTTCATTATAGATGCTAAAATTATTCAGACTAATAAAATTTAAAACATAAGATAAAGGGTTATACGCGAATAGCACTTGGCCTTAAGCGACGCATAAGGAAAAAGGGTTGATTAAGCTAAATCGATTAAGCTGGGTTACTAGATTTGTTCATGGGTTGAGTCCATTTAATCTAAATTCTAATTATTTAATTTCCTATGCATATATATATATATGTGTGTGTGTGTGTGTGTGTGTGTGTGTGTGTGTGTGTGTGCATTTGGCACTAGGGTTACTTCATATTTCTAATGGTAGTTCAAATCAAGTTTACCCCTTAATTATTTTGGCAAGTTCAAGCATTCTACTGTATCCCTAAAATTCAGAAAATCAAATCTTACACATTTCATATTTCTTCCATTCAATTAAACATATCTAAATTTTTAGTGTGTTGAATGTCAAACTTAAATGGAAAGTAGTTCAACCATACATGAAAATTTAATATTTTTATATATTTGAACTCCTAGAAACATAAGGATCATACAAAAATTATTTTCATTAAATTCTAAGTTTATTTGTAGAATTTTTGTATAAAGCATATCTTTTGGCCTTCTATTCAAATTTGAATTTCAAATTTACCCTAAGATCATTTTCAAAATATTTTTACATATTTTGAAAGTAACTGATTTTAAATTAATATAGAATCTCATTTCACAAATTTTGGAGTTATGATTCAAAAGTTATGGACAATTGAAGTGGATCGGTTTTGGAAAATACACTAAAATTCCAAAATACATTTTCGCTGTTGGAAAGCGCCTTCCAGTTTTTGGCGCGCTGGCGCATTTGAACCAACTCGGTCTGGCTGACAAGCCGACCCCACCCGTCAGCGACCGAGCTAGCGCACACGCGAGAACGACCAAGAGACTGACGGCTGGGCCCCGGTGCGTAGCGATAGTGCGGCTCTGTAAGGCCCCCGTTTTTGATAAATAAATACCAAAAATGATACCATGTGCATACAATACTAGTCCCATGATCAGTAGCTAGTACGCACAAATACAAATTGATATCACAGTCATACACAAACTTTATTACACAGCGGAAGTAAGATTACATATTATTTTTACAATACCAAAAGTAAAACTGTAGTGGAGACAACTTTTTGTAGTATGCCTTTTAACCCATTGTTCCACGAGCAAGCGACAAGGAAAAATCCTTAGATAAATTCATCGTTAAATTCCCGTATCCTGCATTAACGTAAGAATCGTTTGGGAAATCTGTTTCTTCACCTAAAAACATCAACATGGGCAAGTTGAGTACTTACGTACTCGCAAGACTTATGCAAATCCTAAAATACATGCAGCCATTCCAATGAAAGGCTAATAAGGTTAATTTGCATAAAGTGGTTTAAAATGTAAATCTGAGAATAATAGATTGCAAAATGGAATTTAAATAAAAGCAATTTAATATTGAAAGTGATAGAATGTAAGCATCAATATATCACGAATGTTTGGGTATACTGACCATACTCAAAACCATTTCCTTCCGCACACAGCGGAAATAACCAACACGTGGTAGAAACCACTTTTTGTGAAAATAAGTAAAAATGCTAACTATGTGATGACTTTACCAAGTGTCCATGACCGAGGACGCGGCTAATCGATTAGTTTTACACTCTGCAGAGGTATACAACTTTCCCACAAGACATGGTGACTCTTTGAACAATCGATATTTGCACACTCCTTTGGTGTGCCGCAGAGAGTCATGTTATAACTGTTACATTATTTAAACCTAACTTTGCACCAGCACGGTGATGATAACCCATTCTGTGGTATAAGAACTCAGAGCATAGAAATGATGGAACTACCCACAGTATGGCATACACCGTTATATTGGTAGACGTTTAATCCAAGATCACCTCGGTGTGGATGTCCCGTCGAGCAATTCATTAAGAAATAGCTCGTACTACTCCGGCCTTCCAAGTGCAAAGCTAGTTTTAAACAACTTAATAAGTTAGAGCTATCCCATACCAGCACTTGTGGTTGTATGAATATTCTTGGCCTGAAAACAACTCATAGTTCGGTCCTTAATCCGACACGGGCAATAATCTCCACCCTACACTACGTGCAAAGACATGCACACAGGCTATTGCCAATAATTGCCCGCATCTAAACCATAGTTTTATTTTCATTTTTCCAACTAAAATACCAACCACAAAATGGTCATACCCGAAGAATGTCATATCCAACATTTTTAATCATATCCAAGTCTTATGTTCATTTGAGCATGGCTAAGCAAGTTACTAAATGTGAGTAATCCGGATTGACATTAAATAATGTATAAGCTATTCTAGGGTTTTCAAGGTTCACAATTTTCTACTTATCGAGGAAGTTCTATAAATCTACTGGTACAACTACCATTACCCGAAGTATAGCAGAGTTTAATAAAATAAAGTACGCATTAAAACGTTTAATGAAAACATTTATAAAACTGGGATCAATATGATCAAGGGGTTTTGCTTGCCTTGTTGCGTATCCTCGACTTCGAACTCCTGATCGTCGAATACACCGGTTTCGTTGGATTCTATTCGTTGTACGACAACATATAACAAATACAAAATTTCAATAGAGCCAAAAAGAAATCAGATGGAAATATTCAAATAAAATGATTTCACAAATTCAGGAATGGTTACATGAGTTATCTGTTCTCATTTACAATTTAAAGATTTAGTTCATTTAAACCATTATTGCATTATTTGCTACCCATTTTGTAACTTAAAATTTTCTTATAATACACCCTAAGTATTTTTACAGATTCCGGTTTATGAGATTACATGGATTCTAATAAAATTTATTTTACCAAATTTGGAGATCTTATGCAAAATTTTCATGTATGACATATTTCTAACTATTCTTTTAAATTTCAATTTGAATTTCAAATAAAATTCAATTCTGAAATGTTTTTGCATATTCTGAATCTACTAGATTTTATATGAATTAATAAATTTATTTCATCAAATTTGGTTAAGTGATTCAAAAGTTATGGCTAAATGAATATCTAAGTTTTGAATAAACACTGAAAAATCAGGAAATTGCCAAAAATGGAAAATACACTTTGACGGGGAAAACGCGCTTTCCATTTCGGGCGGAATCGCGCTGAGGCGCTGACAAACGGGGTCCACCCGTCAGAGGCTAGCGCTATGCTGTATGGCTGATCGACGCTGGTTCGCATGGCTGCGTGACGCGTGAGGTCGACAGCGGGTCCGCATGTCGGCCGACGCAAGACGGCGACGCGATCGACCGCCAGCCAGATAAGCGTGGCGCGACACGGCGCTTAAGCGCGTCGCGGTGGCGGCTTCGGGCCGCTTGGCGGAGACCAGGCGAGTGGCGCGGCGAGTTTGAGCTCGCCGGCGGTGATCCGGCGCCGAGCGGCGGAATGGGTTCGCTCGAGCATCGCGCATCCGTCGCGAACCGAGGGACGATCACGCGGCGTCCGAGGCGGCCGGAAGGCGGATTCCACCGGCGGCGGCGGCTCTGGCGGCTTCGCCGACGGCGAGCGAGCCCTCCGGATGGAATGGGTTCCACCACGAGGTTCAGGCATCCGTGTGCACACTTTGGTGGCGGCGGTGGCTGAGCGGCTCGCTGCCGCACGCCACCGCGGCGAGGGCGGCGGCGGCAATAATGAGCGGCGGCGACGCAAAACTAGAGCTAACCAAGCTTCATTTTCACTCAGATGAGCACCTGCGCGACTCAAGGAACTAATTTCATCAATCGCTTTGAAGAATGAATGAAGGAGGAAGGCTCTCACCGTGCGCGGGCTGCGGCGGAAGAAGATCACGGTGGAGGAGCTCGCCGGGGAAGAAAGAGCTTCAGGTGGGGCTCGGGATGAGCTCCTGGAGGCACGAGGGAGCTTCGGGTGAAATGAATTGGGACGAAATGGACTGAGGCAGAAGATTTGGAGTTTTGCCCTCTTTCGGGTTTTCGCCGGAATTGGAGAAGATGACAATAGCAGCGGCGGAATGGGTTTGCAGGGGCACGGCTAGGTCGGCTGCGAACACACGAGAGGGGTTTATATAGGGAGATGAAGTCGGTTTAGGCGCGGTTACGAGAAAAACCGAGACGGCCGGCGTCTCTGCGCGAGAGAGAGCGGGGAGAGGTGAAGAAGACGCGGGTGAGACGCTGACACGCGGGGGCCAGATGGCAGCGGTGTCGGTGGTGGCTCTCGACATCCGGGCCCACACGTCGTGACGGCAAGAAAAGAACTCGAGAAGGCTCACGACCGAGCGGGATAGAAGCGGGGTTTTGATGGTCAAAGCGAGGCGAAATTTTATAAAATTTTTACCATAGGTCGGCAAGGATATTACGGACTCTGAAAAATTTTGCTATTTTATGATGCTTGCGATTTTTATAAAATTACGACGATTACAACGATTCTTGCATTGCCCATTCGGTTTTTCTTTTAATTAGCGATTTAAATGAAGTGATTATTTTACAAAACTTTTTATTACGGTTTGAAATGATATTATACACCTTCTGTAAAAATTACAGACTTTAATTATTATTATTTAAGTTTTAAAAATTCTGACATTACTGTTTTCCAGATTATTTATTCACTGTTTTTGAATTTTTAAAATTATAAAATGAATTAGTAGATTCTTGATATTTTTAATGGAGATTGATACGGTTTTGATGTCGGCAAGATACAAATTTTGGGTCAGGATGACTTATAGATATTTTTACCAAGTTGTTTTACCATTTTACCCTGAGATATTTACTCATGATTATCTTTGATGAATTATTATTTTTACTAATTCAGCTTACCAACCGACTTAAGCAGGCTGAGGAGAGCCCTCAGATATTTATGGGGACTTTGGTAAATTTTGTTGAATTAACATTTTTACTTTTTACCATTTTCTATTTACCATATTCTTTGTTTCACTTTCTTGCATTAAAGAAAAGCCAAAAGAATATACAGAAAATCCAGAAAATTCAGAAATTTCGAAAATAATACACAAAAGATTTTTATTTCATTTTTCTTTATTTTATAATTTTTGAGGCTATTACAGATCTATCCTCCTTACAGAAATCTCGTCCCCGAGATTTGGAGATGACTAGAAGAAATCGGGGAACTCTTGTCGAAGATGATCTTCTCTTTCCCAGGTGGCTTCGTCTTCGGTATGATTGCTCCATTGCACCTTCAACATCTTAACGGTCTTGTTTCTTGTTTGGCGTTCGGCTTCTTCCAAAATACAAACTGGATGCTCCCGATAAGATAAATCTGGCTGAAGATCTATCCCTTCTAAATCAGCGAGGTCAGAGGGAACACGAAGGCATTTCTTAAGCTGAGATACATGGAAGACGTTGTGAACGTCAGATAGTTGAGGTGGCAATTCTAGTTGATATGCCATCTCACCCATCTTTCCAATAATCCGATAAGGTCCAATGAAACGAGGAGCCAACTTTCCACGGATTTGAAATCGACGAACTCCACGGAGAGGCGAGACTTTAAGGTAGACATGGTCACCAACTTCAAAACTGAGTTCACGACGACGATTGTCGGCGTAACTCTTTTGACGAGACTGAGCCTCTTTCAGTTGGCTTCGGATCATGTCCACTTGCTCTTGAGCTTCTTGAATAAGATCTGGGCCGAAGAATTTTCTTTCTCCAACTTCAGACCAGAAAAGAGGGGTTTGACATTTCCTTCCATACAGCGCTTCAAAAGGCGACACTTGAAGACTAGATTGGAAACTGTTATTATAAGAGAATTCGGCGAAGGCCAAACTTTTCTCCCAATTAGATCCATATGACAGCACACAGGCTCTTAACATGTCTTCCAAAATTTGATTGGTCCTTTCCGTTTGTCCATCTGTCTCAGGATGATAAGCTGTACTGAAATTCAACTTAGTACCCAGAAGACGGTGCAAACTTTCCCAGAAACGAGAAGTAAACTGGGAACCTCGGTCAGAAACAATCGTCTTCGGGACGCCATGAAGACGGACAACATTCTCCAGATACAACTCGGCAAGCTTATCTCCAGAATGAGTAGTCTTGACCGGAATAAAGTGAGCTACTTTAGTCAGACGGTCAACGATTACCCAAATGGAATCATGCCCTTTCCTGGTTCTTGGCAAACCAGTAATAAAATCCATGCTGACGTCTTCCCATTTCCACTCCGAAATCTTCAAAGGCTGCAGAAGTCCAGCGGGACATTGATGTTCGGCTTTGACACGCTGGCATACATCACAGATTGCGACATACGCAGCAACATCTCTTTTCAAACCGGGCCACCAATATTCCCGTCGGAGGTCTTGATACATCTTTGTACTTCCAGGGTGAATCGAGAGGGGAGACTCATGGGCTTCTTTGAGAATCAACTCCTTTAATTCTGGATCTTCAGGAACATATATTCGATTCTCGAACATAAGAACTTCATCTGAACTTTCATGAAATTTAGATTCCTTTCCTTGCTTCAATTCTTCACGGATTTTGATAATAGCTTCATCTTTGATCAGCGGCTTTAATTTGGGACTTAAGGGTTGGTTGCACCTCTAGTGCGGCCAAATAACCTTTTTCGACAACTCCCAAATTAAGCTTCTGGAATTCTTTTACCAGATCGGATTGATCAGTCAGAGATGAAACAGAAAGACAATGAAGCTTACGACTCAGAGCATCTGCTACGACATTGGCTTTACCAGGATGGTATTGAATGCTAAGGTCGTAATCTTTTATCAACTCTAGCCATCTTCGTTGTCTTAAATTTAGATCAGGCTGGGTGAAGAAATATTTCAGGCTCTTATGATCTGTGAATACACTGCATTTGTTTCCAATCAGGTAATAACGCCAAATTTTCAAAGCGTGCACTACCGCAGCTAATTCCAGATCATGAGTCAGATAATTGAGCTCATGAGGTCGCAACTGACGAGAGGCGTAAGCTACGACTTTTCCTTCTTACATAAGCACACACCCAAGCCCATTCTTGGAAGCATCACAATAAACATCAAAGCTTTTATGGACATCGGGTAACACCAGAACCGGAGCTGTTGTTAACCTTTTCTTTAATTCCTGAAAGCTTTCTTCGCATTCAGGTGTCCAATCAAACTTCTTTTCTTTCTAGAGAAGCTGGGTCAAAGGACGAGCGATTTTGGAGAAGTTCTCGATAAAGCGGCGATAATATCCCGCTAGACCGAGAAAACTTCGAATTTTCGGAACAGACTGAGGGGCTTCCCAGTCTAAAACAGCTTTGACTTTACTGGGATCAACGGAAATACCACCTTTAGAAAGAATATGACCAAGGAAAGCAACTTCTTTTAGCCAAAATTCGCACTTTTCGAATTTGGCATAAAGCTTATGCTCTCGAAGCTTTTCAAGAACCTTACGCAAATGATGCGCATGATCTTCTTCGGATTTGGAGTAGACGAGAATATCATCAATGAATACCACTACGAACTTATCTAAATACTCCATGAAAACTTTATTCATGAGGCACATAAAATTAGCAGGAGCATTTGTAAGTTCGAAAGACATCACGGTATATTCATATAGACCGTAACGAGTGGTAAAAGCGGTTTTAGGAATATCTTCTGGTCTGATCTTTAATTGATAGTACCCATGTCTTAAATCAATTTTTGAAAAGATTTGAGCACCAGTCAATTGATCAAACAGATCATCAATACGAGGGAGATGATATTTATTCTTAATTGTGACATCATTCAAGGCGCGATAGTCCACGCACATGCGTATTCCACCGTCCTTTTTGGGCACAAAAAGAACTGGACTACCCCAAGGAGAAGAGCTAGGTCGAATAAAACCTTTTCTTAATTGCTCTTGAATTTGATTCTTTAGTTCAACTAACTCATCTGGGGGCATTCGATAAGGACGCTTGGATATAGGCGCTGTTCCAGGAACAAGGTTTATGACAAACTCTATATCCCTATCTGGAGGCAGGCCTGGCAATTCATCTGGAAAAACATCAAGGAACTCGGAGACAATTGGAATCTGGCTAAGATCTTTTATCATGGCTGAACAAAGGGAAGCTTGAGAATTTGAAGAACTTTGAATGGAAGAGAAATGAACTGGAATCCCTTCAGAGCTAACCAAGGAAATGGATCGATTGGCACAGTCTATGCATCCTTTGAACTTAGACAACCAATCCATACCAAGGATCACTTCTAACCCTGAGGTTTCTATAAGGATAAGGTCAGCATGAAACATGACTCCATTAATTTCAATGATAACCTTAGGACAAAACTTAGTTGAATTCATGACTGAACCATGGGAATAGATTATCATTTTGGCAGAGAGGAGATCAATTCCTAAATTATTCTGATCAGCAAATTTCTTAGAAATAAACGAGTGCGATGCTCCAGAATCAAACAATACCAAAGTAGGTACCGAGTGCACGTGAAACATACCCAAGATTACATCGGCGCCGCTTGCTTCTTGATGGTCACATGATGAAGATGACCGCTACTCATGCTGCGATTAAGAGCTGCAGCGAGCTTGACAACTGAGAATTCCCGGCTCACGAAGGTCGACACTGGGGCCTCTGAACTCCTGCGACGGCGATGCCACGACACTTGACCTCTTTTAGGGCAGGCATTTGCATAATGCCCGCGCTCTTTACAATGATAACAGGTCACACCAGCTTGATTCTGAGCTCCAGAAGTCCTTCCTTCATTACCGCTCGAGGGCGAGCGAGGAAGGTCTTGGGGCGGGTGTGCGACCTTGATGCCTTTGCTGCTGCTGCTGACGAGGCAGAGGAGGTCGAACATTGGTTGGCTGACCAACGCGCGGCCTCGGCAAATTTGGGCTGGCAGCTTTCCGCGCCATCCATTTCCTCTTACGACTCTCCATCACGTCCCGTGAACTATGCTCAGCTATTATAGCTTTGTCCACAAGCGTTTGAAAGTCATGAAAGTCGTGAATGGCCAGAAGATGCTTAACTTCATTATTCAGATTGTCCCGGAAGTGCTCAATTCTTCGGGCTTCTAAACTGACTTCTGATGACGCATAGCGAGCAAGATAATTAAAACGATGAAGATACTCCATCACAGACATATTTCCTTGACGCAGATCAAGAAATTCCCGTCTTTTCAAATTCACCAAGCTCGAGGGAATATGCGTCTTCCTGAAGACTTCAATGAAAACATCCCAAGAAACTTCTTGATCTTGGGGCCTTGCCGCTTGGAAATTTTCCCACCAGACTACAGCGGCTCCCTGGAGTTGGTACGATGCATAAAGGACCTTCTCATGATCATTGCATTGAGCAATGGTCAGCTTGCTTCTAATAGCTCGTAACCAATCATCAGCGTCCAAGGGATCTGACGAAGAAGAAAAGGTTGGAGGCCGGGTCTTCAAAAATTCTCCCAACTTGGATTGATGGGAGGCTTCACCAAATCCGGGCCTAGAACTTGCAGCACCAAGGTTAGTCGTATTTTGGACCAACTGTTGGAGCAACAGGGTATTCGTCTGGCGACCCTGTTCTATCATCGCAAGCACTTGGGCCATGGTTGGTGGCCCTAGCAACTGCCCCTCCGGAACTTCTTCTTCTTGGACTTGCAGGGGCGGCGAATCTCGACGGCTTGGACGACGCGACGAAGATCCTCGGACTGCCGATGGATGGATGGATTGTGAAACCGAGTGGCGAAGTCACTCGCCGAGGGTGAGTTTCCGGGGTTTCCTCACTCCCCAGAATCTCATCCAAGGATCGGGTAGCAGGCATCTAGAACAGGATTATTAATGAATTAACAGATAAGATCTGATTTAATTTTAATCTTAGTTGTTACCAATTGTTTTAAAAGCATGACTTGATTATTATTATTACGGATCACAACGTCGTAAAAATATTAACTGAAAGTTAAATATTTACGATTAGGAACCAAAAGCACACAAAACAATATAAAGCAAAAACTTTATTTCAACTTTATAATATTCACACAAAACATAACATTTATTTTTGACGTTACTACATAAAAGGGCAACACCAGAAACCTCTTCTAACACTACTCATCATCTGATACTCACAGACTGTTACTATCTCTACGACTAGAACTCTCGGCATCAGGAGGATAAGGGATCTCCTGACAGCGATGCTCCTGCGGTATCTGAGGACACCGCGGAGGAAAACTATGGGGGTCTACCTGGATGCTCGGCAATCTAGGGCGACTCCCTATCACTGACATCCTTGCCTGGCGACACCTGGGTGGTACTTGGGTGTCGTCGGGCGCAGGTGTCTGAGGGAATTGCCCCAGAACTGAGCGAGGAACAATACCTCTGGCAACACAGGGAGCGATGGCATTCTCTAGGCATGCTACACGGCGACGCGCCTCCCTGTATTCAGTTATTGCCTGACGGCAATACTGGTCAGAGGCATTTATGAATTCTACTAGGTTACGTAAAGTGGGATTTTGTAACCCAGTGGCATCCATATAGCTATTCTCCCCACCTGGTGGTCGGGATGGAATCCTCCTATATACCACTGCCAGTTCAGGCAAAGTATGGCGCAAACTGACAACGACCATATAGGCGGCTTCATTCATGGCCATCATGAGGGAAGATCCAGGACCCTCAAAAGATAAAAACTCTTCAATGTCTTCATCTCGGGTAAGGATATCCACCCTAGCTATGTATTCCACAGAGACAGAACTAACTGCTACGTGGAATACTATATATCGTGGATTTTCAGGAAAATGGGCGAACTCTAGCAAACAAGCAAGAAATCCCGCCATGCCAGAATTCTCCCTATTAGTGGAAGTGTAACATGGGGTATATCCGCCCATCTGCACATTTAACAAGGAATTAGCATTCCTGATTAAATGTAAGACAGTAAAGCAATTTTTGAAAGAAAAGATTCTAGCAGAAATTTAAAAATAGGAAAGAGTTATTAACAGGTATACGCATAATCAAAAGAGGAGTTTCATGCATATAAAGAATAGACAGGTAAGATGTCCTAATTCAAAATTTTAGTTCACTTGGATCCTAATATCAAGTTTTAAGTTTTTATTACTCCCATACTACCTAAGGTTTCTCTGATCAAGATGGCTCGATACCAACATGTAAAGCCCCATTTTTGATAAATAAATACCAAAAATGGATACCATGTGCATCTGAGACTAGTCCCATGATCGATAGCTAGTGCGCACAAATACAAATTGATATCACAGTCATACACAAACTTTATTACACAATGAAGTAAGATTACATAATATTTTTACAATACCAAAAGTAAAACTGCAGTGGAGACAACTTCTTGTAGTATGCCTTTTAACCCATTGTTCCACAGGCAACTGACAAGGGAAAAATCCTTAGATAAATTCATCGTTAAATTCCCCGTATCCTGCATTAACGTAAGAATCGTCGGGGAAATCTGTTTCTTCACCTAAAAACATCAACATGGGCAAGTTGAGTACTTACGTACTCGCAAGACTTATGCAAATCCTAAAATACATGCAGGCCATTCCAATGAAAGGCTAATAAGGTTAATTTGCATAAAGCTGGTTTAAAATGTAAATACAGAATAATAGATTGCAAAATGGAATTTAAATAAAAGCAATTTAATATTGAAAGTGATAGAATGTAAGCATCAATATATCACGAATGTTTGGGTATACTGACCATACTCAAAACCATTTCCTTCCGCACACAGCGGAAATAACCAACACGTGGTAGAAACCACTTTTTGTGAAAATAAGCAAAATTGCTAACTATGTGATGACTTTACCAAGTGTCCATGACCGCGGACGCGGCTAATCGATTAGTTTTACACTCTGCAGAGGTATACAACTTTCCCCACAAGACATGATTGACTCTTTGAGCAATCGATATTTGCACACTGCCTTTGGTGTGCCGCAGAGAGTCATGTTATAACTGTTACATTATTTAAACCTAACTTTGCACCAGCACGGTGACGATAACCCATTATGTGGTGTAAGAACTCAGAGCATAGAAATGATGGAACTACCCACAGTATGGCATACACTGTTATATTGGTAGACGTTTAATCCATGATCACCTCGGTGTGGACGTCCCGTCGAGCAATTCATTAAGAAATAGCTCGTACTACTCCGGCCTTCCAAGTGCAAAGCTAGTTTTAAACAACTTAATAAGTTAGAGCTGTCCCATACCAGCACTTGTGGTTGTATGAATATTCTTGGCCTGAAAACAACTCATAGTTCGGTCCTTAATCCGACACGGGCAATAATCCCCACCCTACACTACGTGCAAAGATATGCACACAGGCTATTGCCAACAATTGCCCGCATCTAAACCATAGTTTTATTTTCATTTTTCCAACTAAAATACCAACCACAAAATGGTCATACCCGAAGAATGTCATATCCAACATTTTTAATCATATCCAAGTCTTATGTTCATTTCAGCATGGCTAAACAAGTTACTAAATGTGAGTAATCCGGATTGACATTAAATAATGTCTAAGCTATTCTAGGGTTTTCAAGGTTCACAATTTTCTACTTATCAAGGAAGTTCTATAAATCTACTGGTACAACTACCATTACCCGAAGTATAGCAGACTTTAATAAAATAAAGTATGCAGTAAAATGTTTAATGAAAATATTTATAAAACTGGGATCAATATGATCAAGGGGTTTTGCTTGCCTTGTTGAGCATCCTCGACTTCGAACTCCTGATCGTCGAATACACCGGTTTCGTCGGATTCTATTCGTCGTACGACAACATATAACAAATACCAAATTTCAATAGAGCCAAAAAGAAATCAGATGGAAATATTCAAATAAAATGATTTCACAAATTCAGGAATGGTTACATGAGTTATCTGTTCTCATTTACAATTTAAAGATTTAGTTCATTTAAACCATTATTGCATTATTTGCTACCCATTTTGTAACTTAAAATTTTCTTATAATACACCCTAAGTATTTTTACAGATTCTGGTTTCTGAGATTACATGGATTCTAATAAAATTTATTTTACCAAATTTGGAGATCTTATGCAAAATTTTCATGTATGACATATTTCTAACTATTCTTTTAAATTTCAATTTGAATTTCAAATAAAATTCAATTCTGAAATGTTTTTGCATATTATGAATCTACTAGATTTTATATGAATTTAGAAATTTATTTCATCAAATTTGGTTAAGTGATTCAAAAGTTATGGCTAAATGAATATCTAAGTTTTGAATAAACACTGAAAAATCAGGAAATTGCCAAAAATGGAAAATACGCTTTCACGGGGAAAACGCGCTTTCCATTTTGGGCGGAACCGCGCTGAGGCGCTGACAAACGGGGTCCACCCGTTAGCGGCTAGCACGCTGCGCGCTATGGCCGACGCTGGCCCTTGCAGCGTGCGTGACGCGTGAGGTCGACAGCGGGTCCGCATGTCGCCGACACAAGACGGCTGCGACGCGACCGACCGGCGGCCCGGATAAGCGTGCAAAGCGGCGCTGGCGCTGCGCGTCTGCCGACGGCCGGGCCGCGCAGCGGAGACCAGAGCGAGTGGCTGGCGAGTTTGAGCTTCGCCGGCGGCGATCCGTGCCGGAGCGGCGGAATGGGTTCCGCCCGAGCATCAACGCATCCGTCGCGAACCTGTGGACGGCCGCGCGCGGTCCGAGGCGGCCGGAAGGCGGATTCCACCGCGGGGCGGCGGCTGCTGGGCGGCTTCGCCGACGGCGAGCGAGCCCTCCGGGATGGAATGGGTTCCACCACGAGGTTCGAGGCATCCGTGGCGCACACTTTGGTGGCGGCGCGGTGGCTCGAGCGGCTCTGATGGCACGCCACCGCGGCGAGGGCGGCAATGGCAATGACGAGCGGCGGCGACGCAAAACTAGAGCTAACCAAGCTTCATTTTCACTCGGATGAGCACCTGCGCGACTCAAGGAACTAATTTCATCAATCGCTTTGAAGAATGAATGAAGGAGGAAGGCTCTCACCGTGCGCGGGCTGCGACGGAAGAAGATCACGGTGGAGGAGCTCGCCGGGGAAGAAAGAGCTTCAGGTGGGGCTCGGGATGAACTCCTGGAGGCACGAGGGAGCTTCGGGTGAAATGAATTGGGACGAAATGGATCGAGGCGAGAAGATTTGGAGTTTTGCCCTCTTTCGGTTTTCACGAATTGGAGAAGATGACAATAGCAGGTGGAATGGGTTTGCGAGGGCACGGCTAGGTCGGTGCGAACACACGAGAGGGGTTTATATAGGAGATGAAGTCGGTTTGGGCGCGATTCTGAGAAAAACCGAGGCGGCGCGTCTCGCGAGAGAGAGCGGGAGAGGTGAAGAAGACGGTGAGACGCGACATGCGGGGCCGGATGGCGCGGGTCGTTTACCGAGTGGCTCCTTGACATCCGGGCCCACACGTCGACGGCAAGAAAAGAACTCGGAGAAGGCTCACGACCGAGCGGGATAGAAAGCGGGGTTTTTGACGGTCAAAGCGAGGCAAAATTTTATAAAATTTTTACCATAGGTCGGCAAGGATATTACGGACTCTGAAAAATTTTGCTATTTTATGATGCTTGCGATTTTTATAAAATTCGACGAACAACGATTCTTTGCATTGCCCATTCGGTTTTTCTTTTAATTGGCGATTTAAATGAAGTGATTATTTTACAAAACTTTTTATTACGGTTTGAAATGATATTATACACCTTCTGTAGAAATTACAGACTTTAATTATTATTATTTAAGTTTTAAAAATTCTGACATTACTGTTTTCCAGATTATTTATTCACTATTTTTGAATTTTTAAAATTATAAAATGAATTAGTAAATTCTTGATATTTTTAATGGAGATTGATACTGTTTTGATGTCAGCAAGATACAAATTTTGGGTCAGGATGACTTATAGATATTTTTACCAAGTTGTTTTACCATTTTACCCTGAGATATTTACTCATGATTATCTTTGATGAATTATTATTTTTACTAATTGAAATTTACCAACCGACTTAAGCAGTGAGAGAGCCTCAGATATTTATGGGGACTTTGGTAAATTTTGTTGAATTAACATTTTACTTTTACCATTTTCTATTTACCATATTCTTTGTTTCACTTTCTTGCATTAAAGAAAAGCCAAAAGAATATAGAGAAAATCCAGAAAATTCAGAAATTTCGAAAATAATACACAAAAGATTTTTATTTCATTTTTCTTTATTTTATAATTTTTGAGGCTGTTACAGGCTCAAGGGAGACCGCGAGCAACTGACAACCCGGACCCACCGGTCAGCGACCCGAAACAGAGCGATTCGGACTCCGACCCACCGCTGGCGAACCAGCTCCGCCACGATGGAATGGGTAACACCATGAGTATCAGTGTGCCAAAGCGCACCTAGGGATGTACCCATTCGCCAGGAGGTGGCCGGAAAGGTAGTCGGCACCGTGGAGGGGCGGCGGTGTGAGACCCCGCTTTAACAAATAGGAACCTCCATGTGATTACTGTACTAGTCCCATGATCAGTGGCTAGCACTCACATGTTTACAACATTCATATCACATCCACAAGATATTAAACTGATAAGCATATATTACAGGCCGAAATAATTATACAGAGTTAATTTTTTGCAACAGCGAAAAGTAGGGAATTTAAAACTCCAAAAGCCACGTGGTTTGCCCGCTAACCCTCAGGCAACTGACTTGGCAAACCTAGGGAAAATCATCATCAAATATTCCGTGCCCTGCGTGATAGTGCGAGTCGTCTGGCACTTCGCAGGCTTCGTCCTCTGAGACAGCAGATGCAAGATTGAGTACATTGGTACTCAGCAAGACTTATAGTGTTTGACAAATGCAATTAAGTAGTTATGCAGGCTAATCAAGGCTGGTTAATGTTTATTTTGCAGTTGCATAAACATTTAAAGATATGACATAATAGAATGAAACAACGCATTTTCAAATAGGCAATTGAAATATAAAGTGTTAAGCAATTATTCAAGTCCTTCAACCCAGTCTACCCGACTGCAAGGATCCCCGGTGTCTGTCCTTTGACACGAAAAACTTGTTGCAAAACGGTTTCCTTTTCAAACCCATTTTTCCAGAAAATACTAAACATTCTAACATTGGAATGACTTCACCAAGCGTCCATAACCGTGGACACGGCTAATCGATTAGATTTACACTCTGCAGAGGCGTACAGCTTTACCCACACGGAATGATCAACCTCTTTTGCCAGGCCAATTTACACACTTCCTTTGGTGTGTTGGCAAGGAGATCATACAAAGCCGTTACATTATCTAGATGTGGCTTTGAACCAGCCCGGGACGTTTGACCCTCGCCATGAAAACAGAAACACTCACCCAAGCCGTGGATCCATTTTCATCACACCCAACACCACATTTCTGTTCATGACAAGGCGTACACCGTTGCATTGGTATGTAAAAACCCCTACAGGCAGACCAAACCGGAATGCCTGTGCAAATATCCCGCCTTCCTTAGATGCAAAGCCACACCTAAACAACTTAATAGGCTAAGACCCGCCCATACAAGCCCTCGTGGTTGTACGAAATTCTTGGATCTATAGCGTCCCATTGCTCGGTCCTTAATTCGACACGGGCGATACTCCACCCTATCTACGTGCAACTCCCTTTGCACCACCGGCTATTGCCAATAATCGCCCGCATCAAACCATAGTTTTATTTTTGGGTTTTAAGCCAAAGTACCAGCAACATTTTCCCAAATGAGGATCATACATTCGTTGAAAAGATTGAAACACAATCAACAGCTTAAGCAGATATTTTATGCTAGCGGTTATACCCAAAATGACATTAAGCATGTCTAGTTTCCAACTAAGGTTTACAAGGTTCACATGTCCACACAAATTGAGGCAAACCATAATTTACAGGACTAATTACAGTTCTAACCCAAATTAGCATTTTTAGGGAGAACTATCCGGACACATCGTACATAAGCAAAAACAACATAAGGTAGGTAAATTATTAGGCTCGACATGTTCAAGGGGGTGCTTGCCTTGCAACTCGCTGTCTAACTCCGGATCTGGATCAGCGACGGTGTCGTCTTCCTCTTCGAGGACGTCAGACTCTACACGACAATCAAGCGGAAATATAGTAGAAATCCAAATTCAGAAAGGGCGAAAAGAAGACAGGCAGTAAGTCAAATAAGAATTTACTACAAAAAACAGGGGTATCTTATGAGGGTTGAATTATAAACTTTTAAGATTTCACAAGGTGAATAATTATGCATCCAAAGCGTTAACATTTTCTGAAATGAACAACAAGGGTTTTCTTATAGATCACTCATTCTGAATATTCGAATTCAAGAGGCTAAAATTGTGAATTCTAATATTTATAACTTCGAATTATAGATGCTAAAATTATTTGAATTAATAAAATTTAAAACATAAGACAAGGGGCTGATTGCACTGAATCTTATTAAGCTAGGTTACTAAGTTTGTTCATGGTTGGCAACCATTTAATCTATATACCAATTATTTAACTTCCTATGCACATATATATGCATATATATGTGTGAGTGCATCTGGCACAATAATTACTACATAACTTAAAGTTAACTCAAACTGAATTTACTACTTCATCAAATTTAACCATGCTACTACCATCCTATTATTCATGAATTAAATTCTTGTTTCTTTTATATTCCCTTAATACTATTATACCTATTTGAATTCTTAGTGTATTGAAAACAAGACTTAAATGAAAGTAATTTAAACATGCATGGGAATTAAATATTTTTACATATTTGGGTTCCTGGAAACATAAGGATTCGAGAAAAATTAGTTCCATTAACTACCAAGCTTATTTGCAGAATTTTTGTATACAACTTATCTTAAGCCGAATTTCAAAATTAACCAGTGATGGGTTTTCAAAATGTTTTTACATATTCTGAAATATCTTGATTTTACAAGAATATAGAAATTTGTTTCACTAATTTTGGAGTTATGATTCAAAACTTATGAACATTTGAAGTGACCCGGTTTCTAAAAATCAGCTAAAATTCCAAAATAAGTTTTCGCCTCAGAGAAAACGCCTTCTGGTTTTTGGCGCGCGAGTTTTGAACTCGGCTCGGTCTGACCGACAGTAGACCCGCTGCTGATCGGGAGAGCGCGCACAAGGCCGGGCTGGGAGACCGACTACTGGTCCCGATTGTCAACGACTGGTGAGTCAAAAGATCGCGATCGACAACTCGACCCACCCGCCGCTGACTCGGCAGGAGCTTGGTCTCCGACTCGCCGCCGGCGAACTAGCCCCTCCGCGGTGGAATGGCCAGCACCACGAGGACCAGGGCGTCGGTGTGCACCTGAGGGTGGTACCCATTCCACCGAGAGGACCGGGAAGTAGGTCGCCACCGTGGAGGGGCGGCGGCCGCCATGGTTGCGCGAGCTAAAGCTCTCCGCCGGCCATGATTTCGCTGGGAAGGCAAGGCATGAACATCAGTGGTCTATGGGCGAACTGCTTCACCTGAGAGAGAAAGCGGAGAAAGGCCGCAGGTGGCTGACCACACGTGCCGGAGCTAAGGAAGAAACGCGGCGGAATGGTTGAACTGCGGGTAAAACAAGGGCAAAATAAAGCTTGATCAGTACTCTATGAGATGTGGTGAGACTCAGGGACAAACAAATTTCAAGAGTAATTGCCTAAATGGCTTGCTCCACTGATTTCCCCCTTTTCTGGCCGCAGCGGAAGAACTGCGAAGAAAAGGGAAACTGGGTGATTGCTGGGTTCAGGCGAGGAGCAAAGGAGTGAAGACCTCAAGGCGACGCATGCGGGGTATTTATAGCCAAGGAAATCAATCTCACAGGGTTTGAATCGCTGAAGAAAAGGCGGCGGCTCGGTTCTGTGCGGAGGCGAGCTAGCGCGAGATTTTTAGGGCTCACGGCAGCGCGGTATGGCTGAGGCGTGGTGTGAACAGGGCGAGGACAAGCCGTGGCGATGCGCAGGTGTAGGCTCGCGAGATTTGCGCTGAGGCGCGGAGTGGAATCGGCGAAGACTCGGGAGGCGTCGAGCTCTCCCCGGGCGAGAGAGGAAAAGGGGCGAGGGCAGCGAGAAAGAGGGCTGACGGGTGGGTCCGGCCCCACCGGGCAGCGAGAGAGAAGTCCCGGCTCGGCTGCCAGCGCGTCGAGTGGCTACAGTGCTCTGGGCCCGCTTGTCAACGAAACAGACTTAGCAAAGGAGATAGACTCCGTTCAGACAGCATCATCTGGGCATTAAAATGGCTATCAACTCATGGTATAATTGTCTGAAACTTTTTTACCGTCCTCCTCCGGGAGTTCTTATCCTCTAGTAAAATTTTCAGACTAAAATACCTGACAAAGAATTAATTAAAATTCTAACACTGTGGATTGCACAGGATTTGTATTTCGGTATTTCATTTATTCAAGGGTGTGATTCATATCAATTATTTTCCAAACTTTTTATAAGAGTTCCGTTTGGCTTATGGATATCTCCATAAACATTTCAAGTCAAAAACCCAACTGAATATTTTATAAAAATTCTGACATGAAGATTTTCTTGTTTTTAATGGTCTCTGTTTTTGAATTTTTTTGAGGCTTTTCCGACATGATAAATTCCTGATATTTTTACCATATGTGAATACTGAACTGAGGGTACTATGGTAATTTTTGTGGCTCCTGATAAGTTTCTATTATTTTTAATTAATTCTGACTTTACTGTTTTTAGTCAAAAAGAGGTGACTAAGATATTTTATTTACCCTATTTCTGCACCAAAGATTTTACTAGATATTTTTACTGGTTTACCAGAATGATTATGGTCAAATGGTAATTTTTATTATTTTTACTTTTACCTCTTTACCTTCTTACCATTTTCTATTTGATAATTCTATTTGTTGGACTTTTCATAGAAAGCACAAATCCAAGAAAAATCCAATAAAACCAATAGTACCAAGAAAACTCAGAAATAATTACATTAAAATACAAAAATATTTATTGATATTTTGTTATATATATTGTTTGTCATTTTCGGGATGGTACAGGCGGCCGCCATGGCTGTGCGAACAAAAGCTCGCCGCCGGCCATGATTTCACTGGAAGGGCATGGGGTGAGCATAAGTGAGCTAAGGGTGAGCTATTTCACGTGAGAGTGGTGTAACATCCCAAAAAATAAAGTAATATAAAAATAAATATTTTAAATTTGAAAATATTTATTTATGAGTTTTATTGGCTTTATTGGTTCTTATTTAAATTTCTTTGGACTTTTGTTTTGGATGAAAATCAATCAAAAGAGAATAGAAAAAGGGAAATGGTAAGAAGATAAAAGGTAAAAGTAAAATCTTGAAAAGTATATATATTTAAAATCATTTTAGCTGGTACATGAATTTAAATGCATAGCATAGTGAATAAAAAGTTGAAAAGACATCCTTTTGACCTCCAAATAGTGCAAGGACAGATTTATTAAAAAAATTTCGAAAATTATCTACACCTGGAAAATTTACCATGATTCCCACAATACAGTATTTACCTCTGGTAAAAGTTGTAGAAATTTATCATGTCATCTAAGCCGTTTAAAAATTCAAAAACTGAGGCATTACAAATCTCTAAATCAGCATGTCAGAATTTATATAAAATAAATATATAATATTTGAAAGACCGAGATGGCGACCAGAGGGGGGTGAATGGTCCCAAAATAAATTTTCCCACCTCTTGGACAAATACTAGTCAAAAGACTCAATACTGCTTGTAAAGAACAAAGACTAGAACAACACAAGCAAAGTGTTCGTAAAACAAAGACGACTCAAAAGCTAATCTGTGATCTTGGCTTGCTCGTGAGATTCTAATGATCAAGATAGACTTGAATGCCTTCTCACACGTCACAAGCAAGCAAGATAGCACAAGAGTAAACACCTAAACTCGATCAATTAAGAATTCATCATGAAGGGACAAAAGATCGGTTTCTTTGCGTAACTTGAACCAGGTTGCTTAGAGAATTTGGATATGCTCTGAGTGAAGATTCATCCAATCAATCTCTCATTCTTTGCAACAAGAACCAGAAGCAAATCAAAACTAAAGAACTGCAAGTCACACGATTTACACACTTCAAGAACACACAGATTTACAACTTGCAATAAGAATAGAAGGATTGCCTAAATGATTGAAAGCATCGAATCAAGAGAAGAGTTCATAAACCATGAATTTCAACAAAGATTCAATAGCATGTAGAAGGAGATGAGGCAAATCCAAAATACATAAAGTAAATTGCAAGTAAGTAAATGCGAATTTAGATAGCGAATTTAAGTGCGTAATGTAAATGTGTAAAGGAAATGAAACTAGAACATAAATGAAGAACATTTCATTTCGGAAGGAGGTTTACAAAGCCTCACAACAAAGTGGGCAAAACTCAAAAGAGCAACAAAACCTCGGAACCTTCAAAGAGGGAGGCGCCCTACCCCTCTATTTATAGTGACTGGGATCAATTCCCACCCTTGGATGTCTTGCTTCAATCCTAAGCCAACTTCCAAGAGCCAGGATTTGATCCTTACACATCACTCTCAATAACTCTCAACTACACTCAGGTACTTTCTTAGTACACCTGACAGCAAGCTACACTTTATCCACTACTTTATCTTCCAGAGCTGCAACCCTACAGCTCTCCTTGATCCAAGTAGTGATAAGCTAGCTTCTCCACTAATCTCTTGTCTCTTGAACTGCACCGACTTCATCTCCGCCATCTTCCGCGAACTTCCGCCAACTTGAACCTCCGGCCATCCCATGCCTAGTTCCAGCCTCCCTTCGCCTCACCATGATCACCAAATGAAGTCCTACATTCACAAAGACAAGAAATCCCTTCTTGGTTCCACCATGAACCCATCACAACAATTCGATCACGAGTTGGGGTTAGAAAAGACCAAAAACGGACCAAAGCATTTCTACCCAATGCAGACAAGCTGTTTTCAACACAGCTGGATCTTCTCAATTTGTTATGATTTTATATGTTGTTCTACTGAAAATCTTGTCAACATGGAAAAGTTGTGTTTCGAAATTATCTACAACTTTCATGTAGAACACATAATTTTTCGAGTACAGGAAGACCCTCAAAAATGCATATTACTGCACGCTGAAAAATTGGTCCGTAGTACACGTGAGAATCTCTGTTAACCTTCCCGATTTTATATGATTTTTATGTTGCTCAAATGAAAACTTGTCAACATGAAAAGTTGTGTTTCGAAATTATCTACAACTTTCATGTAGAGCACATAATTTTTCGATCACAGGAAGACCCTAAAAATGCATATTACTGCACGCTGGAAAATTGGTCCGTAGTACACGTGAGAACCATCGCGATTTGGTCCGTAGTACACATGAGACCCATCGCGATTTGGTCCGTAGTACATGAGACCCATCGCGATTTGGTCCGTAGTACACATGAGACCCATCGTGATTTGGTCCGTAGTACACATGAGAACCATCGAAATTTGGTCCGGCCAACACATGAAGATCACAAAAATTTGGTCCGGCCAACACATGAAGATCACAAAAAATTTGGTCCGCATACACATGAAGATCATAAAAATTTGGTCCGGCCAACACATGAAGATCATAAAAATTTGGTCCGGCCAACACATTAAGATCACAAAAATTTGATCCGGCCAACACATGAAGATCATAAAAATTTGGTCCGGCCAACACATGAAGATCATAAAAATTTGGTCCGGCCAACACATGAAGATCACAAAAATTTGGTCCGGCCAACACATGAAGATCATAAAAATTTGGTCCGGCATACACATGAAGATCATAAAAATTTGGTCCGGCCAACACATGAAGATCATAAAAATTTGGTCCGGCCAACACATGAAGATCACAAAAATTTGGTCCGGCCAACACATGAAGATCATAAAATTTTGGTCCGGCCAACACATGAAGATCACATTTAAATACAATCTCAAATCTAAGCTATCCTAGATCATATAAAGTCAAATACTCATCACAAACAAGGATGAACCTCCACATGGTCCTTCAATATTTTAACTTGAAATTTTTATGGGAGAATAAATATGTTCATTAGAACTCTTATAAAAAGTTTTAAAAATAATTAATGCAATTTGGACCTTTAATTAAATCGAAATCCGAAATCAAAATTCTGAGCAGTGCACAGTGTTAGAATTTTAATTAATTAACCATGCGTTATTTTAACCCCAAAATTTTACTGGAAGCTAAGAACTCCCAGTAGACCATGGTCAAAACGTTTCGCAATTTTTCAACAAAGTTGAATGGCCATTTCGATGCCAGTACTAGAGCCATTCCTTTTTCCTGTGCCTTTGAGGACACCTCACCAATTTCCAGAGCTTTCTTCTTATAAGGCAGCAATCACATGTCTGTGTTTAAGCCAGCCTTGATTCATTCTCATGCCACAACCAGCACACAAGCCAAATGCAGAGCTAGGCCAGCCATTTGAGAGTTCCCACGCCAAGGCAAAGCAAGCAAAGCTCAAGCATTCATCTCCTCCTTCGCATGAGCTTCATTCTAGTGAATCGAGTGGCCAGAGAAGATCAAGAAGGTCAAGCAATCCCAAGCCCGAAGCTTCCTTCCTCCGCTGCGCCATTGCCGCCACAAGCAAGAAGAAAGGGAAGAAAGCCGATCAAGCAAAATCGGTGAGTCACTCTCAAATTCCTCGCAACCGTGGCGTCTCTGAGCATCACTAAACTCATCTCGCTCATCGATTTCAGCTCTTCTTGCCTGTAACGCCGCCGCACTGACTTCTTCTTCCCCAACTCCGGTCGCGCGGTGGCGGCCCAACTCGTCGCTTCTCCGGATGAATCGACCCCCAAAACGGTACACCCTAGCCATACTGATGCTCACATCGCTACCGATTCGGCCGGAGACTTACCCCTTCTTCTTCTCCGGCGAGTTCTTGCCGTTGCCGCCGCCCCTCACGGTGGCGAGCACCTTCCCGACCTCCCCTGGCCGAATCGACACCGTCTCCGTGTGCGCACCGTCGAACTGAAGCTCATGGAGTAGCCGATTCCGCCTCTCCGGCCTTCCTTCGCCGCCGGCGAGCTTCGCCACCGTCGCCCCTGCTTCGGCTCACTGCTCGGCGGGCCCGCCATGTCAGCCACATGAACCTCTCCAGCCAAACCGGTAAAATGCGCCTCTCAATTCAGAAAGCGTATTTCCGATTTTTAGTAAATTTAGTAACCGAGCTAAATTCAATTAGCTATAACTTTTGAACCATAGATCCAAATTGAATAAAATAAATTTATATATTCATCTAAAATCATGTTCTTCCATAATATGCAAAAACATTTTGAAAATGTTCACTGGATAAATTTGAAATTCAAATTTAAAGAAAAGACATAAAGAAGAGCTATATATTAAAATGTTGTAAATAAACTTAGGATTGAATGAAACTAATTTTAGTGAAATACTCATGTTTCCAAAAGTTCAAATATATGAAAATATTCAAATTTCATTTATGTTTGAATTACTTTCTATTAAAGATTGTAATCAATGCCTTGGAAATTCAAATAAGCATAATTTGAATAAAGAAATATGGAATAAGTAAAAATTGGATTCTAAATATTAGCATGGCAGTAGAATACCTTAATTTTCCAAAATAATTAATAAGTGGATTGATTTGAACTATCTTTAACAATATGAAATAATCTAAATATAAAATGTATATGTACATGCATATAGAATCAAATAGTCAATAGAGAGATCAAATGAATTCAAATAATCACCAAATCAGTTTTGTTGTACTCCTAATATTGCAAGGATCTCAGATATAAAATAATATTTAAAGTTTACTATATAAAACAGTAAATGTTTAGTAGTCAAAATGTTAATACTTGCATGATTTAAATGGTTATAACTTTAAAAAATAAACTCTAAAGTTAACGAAACCAAATCCTGTAGCTCTGAAAAAAATAGTACCCTTGCTGATTAGGCAAAAATATCTTATGTTTGTGCTAGGTTGAAATAAAATAATGTTAAACCCTAATGATCGCTTATAGGAAAAACATTTCGGATAAAAGCCAATTGTCGCAAAACCAACTTTAAATCACTTCTAAAGTCATACCCTGTTAATACCTGAAAAATGAGTAGATTATCCTAGACGGTGTAGTCGCAATCTTATATCAAAAACTGAATCCTTATCGAGTAGTAAATTGAACTATCAAGCTTTTCATCGATCCGTAGAACCTCTCGTCTAAATGCAAGAACTATGGAAATCAGTTTAGAAATGATGTTTGGGATAAGGTCTACCATATTCTAGAAAAATATTTTTATTTACAACTTACGTTTCGATTAAGTCTTGCTAGCTGAATACCCCTAAAAAGTATGGTTGTTACAACCTTTAATATTTCATAAGCGTCTTCAGCTATGAAAATAATATCTCGTCTAAACACCAAAGTGTATGAAATCAGCCTAGATACATTCTTCAAAGTATATGCTATCCATTTCCGAAGAAATAATCTTATTTCATCATGTTTTGCGTATAAATCCTATTAGCTAAATAACCCTAAGTATTATGTTTAATAAGCTTCATAATATGAATAAGCAAACTTTGTAATAATGAAGAAATCTGTAATTAATATATTTGTATCACCAGAACCTTCTTGGAAACCATAAATAAGTCCAAAAACCTAACTTAGCAAATGTACCTTATTCAAAATCGTTCCTTGTGTAATATCGCTTCAGATTAAGTACTATTCGCATAACCCCTTTTCTAATGTTTTAATTCTATTAATCCAAATAATTTTAGCATCTATAATTCGAAGTTATAAAAGTAAGAATTCATAATTTTAGCCTCTTGAATTCATAAAGCAAGAATAGATAATCTATAAAAGAAACCATGTTTTGCTCATCATAAAAGCCATTAAGTATATGAGTGTGTATTTACCTAAATCACGAGATCTTGAAATCTTATAATTCAACCCTAAAGCGTTCATGTTTTCTGTAGCGAATCTTTATTTGATTTGCTGTCTGTTTCCTTTTTGCCCTTATTAAAGCTTGTTATCTGCTTTATTTCCGTTGATCGACGTGTAGAATCCGACATCGCTGCTTCCTTCGTCGACATCATCTATTGCGACCTCGTCTTCACCGTAAGCAATGATTAAGCAAGGCAAGCGCCCCTTGACCATCTTGATCCCACTATTTGATTTGCACTGTATTTACTAAACTGTTTCATGCATGCGTTTACTTTCAGTAAATTCGCTATTTTGTGGTACTGGTAGATATACCTGTTGTCTCATGAAACTCCTTGATAATTATGCACATGTGAACCTTGATAACCATAGATTAAGGCTTGATATTACTTAATGCCAAAATTGGGTATATGCGATCTTGTTAAACCTGCTTAGCCATGCTTTAGCTTTTTGTGGGGCAAATGGTCATGATTAAAATTGTTTCCTGAAATGTTTTATCTGGAACCTAAATGGTCCTTTTTGGGAAAATGGTTGCTGGTAGTTTGATTAAAAACCCAAAATAAAACTATGGTTTGACGCGGCGATTATTGGCAATAGCGGATGTGCGAGAGGATTTGCACGTAGTATAGGGTGGAGTATCGCCCGTGTCAGATTAAGGACCGAGCAAATGGGATGTTGTAGATCCATGTTTTCGTGCAACCACAAGGGCTTGTGTGGGCGGGTCTTAGCCTATTAAGTTATTTAGATGTGGCTTTGCATTTATGGAAGGTGGGAGATTGCACAGGCATTCCTTTCCAGGTCTGCTTGTAGGGGTTTCTACATACCAATGCAACGGTGTACGCCTTGCCCTGGACAGAGACGTGGTGTTGTGTGTGATAAATGTGGATCCACGGCTTGGGTGAGTGTCTCTGTCTTCAGGGTGAGGGTTAACGTCCCGGGCTGGTGTAAAGCCACGTCTAGATAATGTAACGGCTCTGTATGATCTCCTTGCAGACACACCAAAGGAAGTGTGTTAATTGATCCGCTAAAAGGTTGATCATTCCTTGTGGGTAAAGTTGTACACCTCTGCAGTGTAAATCTAATCGATTAGCCGCTACCATGTTATGGGCACTTGGGGAAAATCCTCCCAATGTTAGAGTCTTTGGTATTTTCTAAAATGGGTTTGGTCTGAACTTGTTTTAGCAACTGTTGTTTTATGTCGAAGGGCTGGCATTGATGGACCTTATGGTTTGGTTTATTGAACTCACGTCATGGAGGATCGTGAGTATTACTTCTTCGTTGTATATATTTCTTATCAATCAACTTGCTTTTATAAATTCCGTTTGCAAATGATAACTTGTTTTACAATTCAATTTCGCTTTATGCAAAATTAATCGTATTAGCCTTTCCTTTGAAATGGCTCGCATATATTATAGGTTTTGCTCAAGTCTTGCTTGAGTACGTAAAGTACTCACCCTTGCTTAATTATTATTTTAGGTGGATGAGTTAGCGAGGCTTCGAGTCTCTTTTCATCGCAGGTTGCGGGATCTTCTTCGTCGTGTTCTATCTGGAGTTTATGCCTTGTCAGTTGCCTGCGGGTCGGATGGGCAAACTACAAGATATTATTTCTTTTGCTGCTTTATTCTCTGAGTTGTATCTTTTCCTTTATGTATTAGTTTCCGCTGTAATTAATTGTGGTGTGGTTGTGATTCCAATTGTTGTAAACATGTGAGTGCTAGCTACTGATCCAGGGAATAGCACAGTAATCACATGGAGGTTCCTGTTCATCAGAACGGGGTCTCACAAGTGGAGGCAAAGAAGAGCCGAAGATGGCTGCCCACGTTCGTCGGCTGGGAAGAAGAGGGACGACGGAAAGGGGTGAGCTGTAGCCAAAATAAGAGAAAACGCGGATTGGTTAGGGTTTCAAAGGGCACTACGAAGCTCTGGAATGAACCGATTGCACAAATTGATACCGAATTGTTTGATTCACCGTTTTCCCCTTTTCTCGGTTCTCTGAGGAAATGGCAAAGGAAATGAAGGCTAGAAGAGGCGCGGGCTAAAGAGGAAAGCAGGAGGAAGAGGGGAAGCTCACGGCGACGCATGGGCGGTATTTATAGGCAGCCAAATCAGCTTCACAGGATTTGAACGCAAGCGAAAGTTGCGGCGCCCGGTTTTGTGTAGAGGGGAGGCGGCGCGAAGCCTCTCACCGGCAAGGAGACAACGTGAGGCGGTCAGAGTATGGTGCAGAGCTCCCGAGGTTGAACGTGGCGCCAGATGACGGGGTGGACGGCACGGAGTTGTCGGGGCACATGGCGGCGAAGGCTCGGGCGTGAGCGAGACAGACTCGACGGAGAGGAGAAGAAGAGAGGGAGAAGGGAAAGCGGTGGCTGATGAGTGGGACCGACCCCACTAGGCAGCGAGAGAGAAACTCCAGCCCAACTGCCAGCGCACAGAGCCACTACAGTACCCAGGCCCACACGTCAGTGAGACGAGGTTGCAAGAGATAAGGGCTTGGCTCGGACAGCTCCATGTGGGCATTAAAACTGCTATCAAATCGAGGTAAATTTTTTTGAAACTTTTTTAAAGACATCTAATGGGAGTGTTAATCTTCCAGTAAAATGTTCGGACTAAAATATCCTATAATGAATTAATTAAAATTCTGACATTGTGCATCAGCCAGAATTTGCATTTCGGTATTTTATTTATTCGAGGTTGTGAATCATTCTAATTATTTTCAAAACTTTTTTTGAGAGTTTATTTTGGGTTATATATATCTCTATAAAAATTTAAAGTCAAATTATGTAGTAAATATTTTATAAAAAATCTGACATGATGATTTTCAGTTTCTCAATGCCTCTGTTCTTGAATTTTTAAAATGCATAGAAAACACGATAAATTTCTGAGATTTTTACCAGACATAGCCTATGTTATTAGGGCGTTATGGTAATTTTTATGACCTCAGATAAATTTTTAATATCGTCTAGTAATTCTGACTTCTACTGTTTCTAGTCAAAAGAGATGATTAAATATTTTATTTATTTACATTCCAGCACATAAAATTTTTACTAGATGTTTTTACTGGTTTACCAGCATGGATAAAGCTCCCATGGTAATTTTTGTTCCAAATTTTACTTTTACCTTTTTTATCTTTTTACCATTTTCCATTCATTAATTCCATTTGTTGGATTTCTCATACAAAGCATAATCCCAGGAAAATCCAAATAAAGACCAATAATATCAAGAAAACTCAGAAGTAAATAGATTCAAATTCAAAAATATTCATTTTCATTTTGTTATATTTTTCGGGATGTTACATTTCTACAACCCCGGAATATTGAATCATATGGAGTATACCACGATATATACCAAGAAATATACGCCATGGCTGTTACTACGTAGTACGACAAAACATTGTGTGCAACGAACTTTTATTTTTATCGCACTACGACGAACGAACAATATACAACTGAAGACGCTTTTTTACGTCCTGTACGTATGGTAAAGCTACACTACCACCTACCAAAATTTAGGAACACTAATTTCACACAGCATAGTGCCAGATGTTATCACGTACACTGAGTACTTCGGTTTATTTCCACTCTGGAAGTCATTATTTCACTGGATTCGATCTGTCCTTGCATTGGTATGTAAGGATTTGCTGGTGACAATAAACATTTTCTAATTAATGCTTATGACAAAGGACTGGCAGCATACAATTTGGCGCCCACAACAGCGCGTGGACGCACTTAGGCATTCCTCGTCGCCGCTTCGAACTTAATACTATAGCTATGCCATATTAGATTTTCGATGATGTAGGAGAGCGAGGGAAGAACCGATGTGTTTGTTAGTTATGCAAGTAGTGAGTCTTTTCAGAGGACCAATAAATTAGTGGGACCATCTCTCTCCAACCAAGGTAGTCTATCTCGCGAGTGTCATTTGCATGTTGTTTTGGTATCTCAAACATTTTCCATCATACACCTTACGAAATATTGCTCATTGGTAATGGTGTTGGAGAGATAAATTTTTAGTAGGACAGATATATATGATCAATAAATAAAGATTAGTGCTTTTATATATCACCCTTCTGATATAAGTTGCACAAATTTATCTTTCATTCATACTTTAAAAAACTATGAACTTTTAAATAGTGATGTATAGATAGAAACACGCTACTACAAAAAAAAACCCTTCTTGTCTGTCTACCACTGTCGGTTCATAAGCTAGACTGGCACAAATGCTCGACCGAAGAAGAACCAGCCGTAATAGTAGCTTATCACTGTCGGTTCTAAAAAAACTGGCAGTAATACTATTATAGTCGATTCTTCTTAAGAACCAGCAGGGATAAGTTATTATCACTGCCGATTCGTAAGAAGAACCGACAGTGATAATGGAGGAAGTATCACTGCCGGTTCGGCTTACGAACCGGCAGTGATAATATTTTTGAAAAATTATAACTTTTTCATACGGAGTCGGATGGAGACAAAATTTATATGAAAATTATAGCTCTCGATGAGATTTACAACTTTTTTATTTGATGTCATTTAGATGTCCAAATAATTGTTGAAACTTTCGGATACGAAGGGATAGAAGAAAAATATATCTTATAGTAGTTGAGAAGTGTATGTTAGGTGAGATGGCAAGGGGAGTTCGCGCAGAGAAGCAGGTCACAGGTTCGACTCCTAGCAACCGCACGCGCGCGTATTTCGCGTGAAAATCGCGTGAATTGTGACTTGTGACGCGTGAGACCGTGCGTAGTAGATACAAGGTGGTCCAGGTGCAAATAATTTTTTTTATTTTAACGAGTGATTTTTGGACAGACTATTATTGCCGGTTCGTATGCGAACCGGTAGTGATACGGACTATCACTGCCGATCAATCACTACCGGTTCTAATATCCGAGGGTGATACCAGTTTGAAATCGACAGTGATATGGTGTTTTGCAGTAGTGACACCTCCTGTAAAATGAAGTATTTATTCCTAAAAATACTAAACTACAAGTGGACGTCGGTGGCTTGGCTTCGGTGCGGGCTCACGGTGAGGCCGAGTAGCACTCCGGTGAGAAGGACGAGACCGACAGGACGGCAATGCACCATGGATACTAGCGAAGTCTCGTGGCCACGATGGGGAGAGGGAGGGGAGCTGTACTAATCTCGGTGAATATTTTGGGCCTTGGATAGTGGTGGAGGTGGTAGCTGGTACAACGTACCGCTCCTAAAAAAAACCATCTTTAGTCCTTCATGGAGTTAAAATGATACCTTATTTGATAACAGAACCAAAGTCCTGCCCAAACTAATTAATGCTGTTAAACTGTATCGTCTGACAAGGTGATCAGGTCCTAGCCAACACCTGCAGCCTTCAACGAAAGCACGCGTCGGATATTCTTCGATCTCTTTTGAAAAGTCGCCTCAGGAAGAATAATGCATGTAATTGCAGAGTATTTAACGAAATAACTATATTTCCACGTTGTGTGAAACAGAATGTTACAACATATATGTATACATAAATTATTATGATCATTTTCTACAGACACATAAATTATTATGATCAGTAATGACCTAAATGTCTCCCTTGCTACATGGCTAACAAATTTGTTTGCAAATCTCAAGTATGCGTACGTATTGATGGCATGTGAATTAAACTACCACTCAAGACTGTTGCAGGAGTACCTGAGTTATCTCCAACAAATCAATTGCATAAATCTTAAAGCAGTACAATTAGACGTGGAATAATAAATTCCCAAAAAACCCCGCATGCTTTGGTTAAATTTTGTTGAAATGAAAAAAAGGAAAGCAATCAGGGAAAATTATTAGCAACTGGAAAAAATATTGAGCTATATTTTAAATTTTAGACCTTTGGATCAAAGTATCAAACCATCCATCAAAACATAATCCCACCTCCATTCACATCTTACGGATCTCACCGCAGATCCAATACTCTAAAATTTAGATGTTTTTTTGCTAAGAAAACATCCGGATGATATTTATCAAAACCCTTAAAAGAAACTAGCTATTACAAAACCATACATAGTCGATGCGAACACACAAGCTCTAGACAAAACCTAAATTACCCATATGTCTCCCTGAAGAATATGATGACTATGAAAAGTCTAGGGCAAATCAAAGGAAGACAGAAACAAAGGACAATAAAAGCAGGTAAATTTGACGATCAAACACAGCAAAGCTAACAGTCTGTTAATCGGAAGGAGAAAACACCATCGACAGCATTCAGGATCTCCACACCATCAAGCGAACTTCCTTCCTTCTCTTCTCCATCCTCCGCGCAAGCATTTAAATCCAAGAAAAAATGCGACTTCACTTCCTTCTCTGTGCCGTCTTCTTCCTCGCCGTCTTTTCTGATGACTCTTGGCTTGATCACCCGAGGTGACGAAGCTCTAGACCTCGAGTCGAAGACTTCACAAGTGAGCACTACGATGACATCCTCCAAATTGATCACATCACCATTGCATCCCCTTATTCTTCCTTCTGCAATCACGTTCTTGATACCGGTTTCCGAGTCATAGTCCCATTTCTCAACACCGTCGATCATAATAACACGATGTGGGTTATCACGGATTGCTTCATACAAACTTTGCACATAGCGGTGCTCATTGCCAGGTGATCTTTTCCTTTTGAGGGTGAGCTCGCGGCTAGAGCTGCAATTGGAGTTGACTGGGGTGAACTCCGTTATTGTAATGGAGGTGAAGTCGATGTAGGAACCAAACACGAGCTTCGCGAGCTCCCGAGCCATTGCCTTCTTTCCACCGCTATCCCTTCCTTGGAAGATCAACCAAGTCGCCGAGCTTGGCCTCCCTTGCCTCCCCATCCGCCTCAACATGCCGCCGGATCGGCATCGAAGCACCGTGCAAGCGATGTCCGGAGCGATGTCCTTGTGACGCGGGACACGCATCTCAAGTGCAATGCATATAATCTTGAGATTCTCCGCGGTGAGCTCCGTGAACTTTGGCCGGCGGCAAGAAGCAGCCTCCGTCGTGCCTTCCGGTGAGTTGCACGCCAAGGTGTAGTCCGGTTTAGGGTTTGCATTGGATCGCAGATGATACGGCTCGGCCATTGGATAACCATGTTGGTGGTTCGGCCATGGTTGTCTCGGCTGGGGGGAGAGAGGCCATGGTAAGGGTTTGGAGCTCGTGATGGTGAAGCAGTTGGTGGTAAAGCCAGAGATGGAAGAAGCTGCCGGAGAGGTGGTAGCCGATGAGGAAAAGGTCAGTGTGTGCTCGGATCCGCAGTTCATGCTTCTGAGAGCCGATCCACTGCACAGATCTTGCAGCTGCACGGATGAAAGTGGAGATGATCTTTAATTAAACGGAAACAGCTTTGTACACGCAACCAATAGAAGGTGATTATACTTTATCCATCAGGACAACCTTGCTTAATTACTATGCGTACCTGCAGAGTGGTGCCGCAGCCTGCCGACTTAGTGAGGACTAGATCTTGGTAGCGGCGGAGCCACGACGGGAGGCTCGCCGTCGTCGCCGCGACCGTGCCGATGCCGCAACATTTGAGCTCACTGTTTCCTGCTGCTGCGCGGACGAAGCCTGGCCACCCCATTCTTGATCTTGTCTCTCTAGCTTGACGCTCACTGCAGGAACAAATTATCAAGAAGGGATTGTCTATGTATAAATGTATAATCACATGCACGTGAAACGAAAAATTAACTGGTGATTAAATTGAAGCATGCGATAGTATGCGACACTGACACACTCAAGTTTCAAGCCAGTACCTGTCGTAGTGGAGGCTTAATACGAGGTCGCCGTCCGGCACGACGATCGGGTGTAGCTCCCAGACGGCCGCAAGGGCAGGCTGCCCAGCCATGCAGTTCGAGTAGGACGGATAGGTCCCGAACCCTAGCAGACAGAGCCTCTCGAAACCTCTGCCGCCGTGCACCAAGCTGCTCACCTCCATGACCGCGTGCTCCACGGGGCAGTAGTGGCTATGCTCATGGCCGCCTTTTCTCTTCTCGGACACGGCGGCCCAGGCCTCGGCAGCGTAGCTCAGGTCCTGCAGGATGAGTACCACGCCTTTCCCGGCGGCGCAGGCCGCACGCACGAGCGCCCGCAGGTCGCTGGCCTTCGCTTGAACTTCTTCCCTTGGCATGTGTTGGAAGGACGCGATCGAGAGGGGCACGAACTGGATATTCTTGAGGCACTCGTGCTGGCGCTGCAGCTCCCCTTTGCTCACCTTGTCCATCACCAACTTCACCACACCCGCAGCTGCGCCCGCGGTCTCGCCGACGACGACCACGAACCGTGCCCTCCCGCTCGCCAAGCAGTCCAGCACGCGCATGGCGTCGTCGGCCTTGGCTTTGGTTTCCTTGGGATTATTATGGCTAAGATTTGGGGGAGTACACTTGCTGCTTGCCATATTCGAGACGGCCGTCTCCACGTTGGCCTTGACCTGGGAGCTGGAGAGGCCGGCCTCGCACATGACGCGGCTCACGCTCGGGTCGTCGAGGATGGAGATGATGAGCTGTTCGAGCATTACCTTGACGGCGAGCGCCGACGGGTGCTGCTGGCTCTCCGTGGTGCCGCCCCGGCGCTGGAGAGCCTTAGCGCGCTTGAGCGCTGCGACGAGAGCGTTCGACAGCACTGGCGCGTCGTAGCCGACAAGGTGGACATTGGCGACTGCGGCTGCCGTCGGGAGGCGGTTGAGAGCGACGTTGAAGCATAGCTCGAGCGCGTTACACTGGAACGGGTGGGGGTGCGACTGGAGGCAGGAGGCGCGGAGGAGGCCGGGGACAGAGAGCATGGCGCTGGCAACGTGGAGCGGCGTCACCTGCGCGTGCCCCTGGCGCCGCGCCAGGCTCACCGCATGCCTCACCAAGGCCGCCGCCTCCGCATCCAGCGTGTTCTGCACCGCGTTGCCTCCGGTCATCTTTCGATCGATCTGCAAAAAATTAACGTACGCGGACGAGGCACTGCAATGGCCGGCTACCGAATCCTAGGGCTAACTACTAGTGCGGTACGTGCAGAGATATATGTGTTGTTGTATGTGAAGGTCGCATATGCGTATAGTACTAGTTCTATGATTAATGGCTACTATGCATGTTTACAATATTGTCATCACATCTATACACAATGTTATACACACTACTACAAAAGAGGTTATATTAGACACGTCATCACTGACGGTTTTTTATAAAAACTGTCTGCAATGAGTCTCGGGTACTTCACAGACGGTTTTTGGCTAAAAGTATCTGTGATGAGGTGCACATCACAGACGATTTTAGTCAAAAACCGTCTATAATGAAGGAGAGAACATCACAGATGGTTTTTGGCTAAAACCGTTTGTGATGAGAGGCACATCACAAACTGTTTTAACCAAAAACCGTCTATGATGACCATTTCTAAGTAAATAAGAACAGATAATCTCGACATCTTCTGTATTTTTAGGGTTTCCTGAACTATTTTTGAGGTGGCTGCGAGTGAGAGACGATCTGGTAGAAAAATACCCTAGATTTGGTACTATAATTGTAGATCATTGTGCTCTAGGTCATCTAAGGTTAGTAATTGGTTCAAATTTGTATTGTATTTAAGATCTAGTTTGGTAAAGAGGGAAATGAAGCTGGTTTCTAGATCTAGCTAGCTTGGTGTAGATCCATTTGTTCTCTGTGATGTAAAGTAGTAACTGGTTCAGCTTTGCATTATATTTAAGATCTAGCTTGGTAAAGAAGGAAATGAAGCTGGTTAATTTCTAGATCTAGCTTGGTGTAGATCCATTTATTCTCTGTGATATAAAGTAGTAATTGGTTCTAATTGTATTATACTCAATATGTAGATAGTTACTTAAAGGAAAGTGACATAGGCTAATAATGGGTTGTAATAGCATTATCTTCAAGGTATATACATTTAGCTTGGTAAAGAGGCAATTGAAGATGGTTTTGATATAGCTTGGTGTAGATCCATTTGTTCTTTTTGATCAAAAGTAGTAATTGGTTATAATTGCATTATACTCAAGATGTAGCTAGCTATGTAAAGAGAGAATTGAAGATGCTGAGTTTAAATTTAGCTTACATATATGTTTATATATCCATTTGTTCTTTTTGATGTTAGGAGCTATATAAGTTAATCGGCAAGTTTAAATGTAGCTTATATGCAGCATATGTGTGCATGTGCACTCCTAGTGTACTTAATTCATTATTTAACACCTATTGTTATATACGTAGCGTAGATGGATCAAATGTACGCTGAGAATCATGCGAGCGCCGAGTACATTAATGGCATCTCCGCTTTTAGTGGAGCTGCAGAGGAAGATATGTTGAACAACGGGGTGAAATTTATGCCTTGTCCATGCATTGACTGTGAGAATCTGAGGATGTTTCGAAACCCAGCGCAGATTGAATCACACTTGATTCTACGGGGTTTCAAAAGGGGGTATACATGTTGGACCAGTCACGGTGAAGAGCAGATTATGTAGGGAGCAAGTAGTACTAACATCGTCGACAAAGTCAACGATACTCCGGATGATATAGACTGTGCTTTCGATGATGATAGGTTTCACGATGACAATCTAGACCAGATGCTACGGGATGCAGAAGGGAACCGTGATGAGCGGGAGTATGTAAAATTCTAGGGCTTAATAGACGACTCGGAGAAACCTTTGTTCACAAGCTACAAGTCCAAATACACAAGGTTGTCATCCGTGCTGGAACTGCTGAAATTAAAGGCAAGTAACGGTTGTTCCGACAAGAGTTTCACAGCGCTATTAGGTCTATTAGCGGACATGCTTCCGGAGGGAAATGAGTTGCCGACAACCACCTACAAAGCCAAGAAGGTTTTTTGTCCCTTGGGAATGGAAGTAGAAAGAATACATGCCTGTCCGAAAGACTGTATATATCCTCTACCGTAAAGAGTACGCAAACTTGCATGTATGTCTGATGTGCAATGCATCCCGGTACAAGCGTAAAAATAGATCAGATGATGACGACGAGGGCATTGAGGTGAAGAAAGGACCTCTTGCTAAGGTGGCGTGGTATCTTCCTGTAATTTCCCGTTTGAAGCATTTATTTGCGAATCCAAAGGAGGCAAAACTGCTTCGGTGGCACTCAGATGAGCATAAGAACGACAGAATGCTAAGGCACCCAGCTGATTCCACCTAGTGGAGAAACATCGATAGGAGGTTTCAGGAATTCGCTGCAGATCCGAGGAATATAATGTTCGAATTGAGTACGTATGGAATGAATCCTTTCGGTAACATGAGCAACTGTCATAGCACTTGGCCCTTGAATCTCTGTATCTACAACCTTCCTCCTTGGTTGTCTATGAAGCGAAAGTATATTTCACTGTCTATACTTATCCAAGACTCGAAGCAACCTGGGAACGATATTGACGTGTACCTAGCACCATTGGTGGAAGATCTGAGAACATTGTGGGCTACTGGGGTACAGGTATGGGATGCACACAAATGAGAGCACTTTGCACTGCCTGTTCTTCTTCACCATAAATGATTATCCTGCCCTTGCTAACCTGTCGGGCCAGAGTACAAAAGGAGCCAAAGCCTGTACTCACTGCTTAGATGACACCGAGAGTGTGTGGCTGAATCACTCGCGCAAAACCGTGTACATGTGTCACCATAGGTTCCTCTGGAGGAATCACCCATACCGCAAGATAAAGAAATACTTTGACAGAACGAACGAAGACGGTATTACTCCAAAGCCTTTAAGCGGGATAGATGTTCATGATATGGTTAAGAACTTGGATGTTGCACTTGGAAAGGGATGTAAATTGAGGACCCGTGAGAAAAGTATGTGAAAGAAGAGATCAATATTTTGGGACCTACCTTATTGGAAGCACCTAGAAGTTCAGCACTGCCTTGACGTCATGCATGTAGAGAAGAATGTCTGTAATAGCTTGATTGGTCTCTTACTGAACATTAAGGCAAAACATAGGACGGTATCAACGCACAGCTTGACTTGATCTATATGGGTGTTTGCACCAAAATTTGGCAAACTTGGTCAAAATCGGCAATAAAATCAAAGATACGGAATTAACGGACAGGATGGAAAGGTTTGGAGATATTTTGGTAACTGCAAGATTTTAAAGAAAAACAACCGTCCGAGATAAGGCCGATACGGAACGGACTTGAAGCGTGTTGTAACAGGACACGATCGGCCGAGGGTATAAAAGAAGGGCTAAAGCGAACTACAGAAAAATCATCAACACAAAACAATCAACCAGTCTTTACTTTTTCTATTTTTCCTGTCGACTAGGAGTAGCTTCTGTAATTTAGCCTTTGTAATCGATCTTGGTCAATAAAATTGCGCATCGCCGATTGTTGATCTTAAATCAATTACACCCGAGTTCGATTTGTTACGATTTTGTTGCGCATCGCCTTCTTCAGAATCGATCTGCCTTTATCCTCTGATTAGCCTTAATCGACTAATTGGATTTATCTTGTTACCTTGATCTTAATCGGCTTCAAGCTGATTGAATCTAAGCCGATTGATTTTGACGATCGGCTTTTGATTGAATTTTATTTTTTTTACCTTATCGATTCGTGTCAAATCGACCGCGCTCTGAACCGGTGTTAAATGCGGTGTCTTCTTTGTCGAAACCCTACATCAAGTTTTTGGCGCCAACACACTGGCACGCCGGTGGGACCCGCAATGTCTTCATCGGGAAGTCGATTCCGCCATCAGATCTCAACGCAGAGGCCATAATCGTCCCAACAATGGACGATTTATCTGCTGAGCAACGTCAAGAAATTGAAGCTCGAAAGGCCGCGCTGGAAGAGATGATGCTAAGTTGCTATCAAAAAACTAGACGCGGCGTCACTCAAAAATCCGCCCTGCCGACGGTCAGCATACAGGAGATGCGGTGTAACGAGCGAATGTAAGCCGATATCGCTGCTCAAGCCAAATTATCGGCTATGATTAATCAGTCTGTGCACCACGCTTTGATAAACCAATCATCGGCTCTCGTAACAACGCTTAAGCCGATGATAGCAAATAGCGTTAAATCTATAGCCCAGGAGTTAGCCTCGTCAGGAAGTCTGCTCGACCCATTGCAAGCTCTGCCAATTATCCTGCTTTCTCGATATCACAAAACACGCAGAGCACAACGGCCGATCCTAAACCATCGGCTGTAACTTCACCCCCCACCATGATGCCCACACAACCCACGGTTATACTACCTAGGGACCCTCGGTTAAATGGGGTGAACCATTACCACACCTATACCGACGCCGCTAAGTTAGATGCATCAAGCAATTTGCCACCGTCGGCTCCGTTCTACGCTTTTCCCCAATCGGTTTCACAGCCGATTGGCTCCGAGAGATTCCCACAAGAACCCACCCTGCTAAGAAATCCAGGTCCACACAGGGTAGTAACATACTCAGAACCATTTGTCCCAATGCCGGAACCTCAAGTCAGACGTAATCGGCACGAGCAGTATGATCGCGCACCGGCAGGACAGCATAATTAGCAACCCGAGCTCGCACTCGGGGGGCAGAACGCCGATTATGACAGATATTATCAAGGGCCTGCTATGGCCGATAATGCTAATTGGGCGATCGGATCTGCCGTTTTGAGGACCAATTCGGCATACAACCAAAAGGAAAGGTTATCGGCTATAGAAAGCCGTATCCCGATTACATAGATCGCATGCCCTACCCTCATAACTTCAGAGTTCCAGACTTCGCCAAATTCTCTGGGGATGATTCTATCACCACCACGAACACGTTGGGCGCTTTATCGCGCAATGCGGTGAAGCGGCCCGATCCGACGGGCTTAAAATTAGACTATTCCGTTGTCTCATGCAGGCGGCGTTTACTTGGTTTACTTGCTTGCCTCGAATTCGGTCTATTTGTGGAGCGATTTGGAAAGCGATTTCATGAATACTTCTTTTGAGGCGGTTTGGGCTCGGATTTGGATCGAGTTACGTGCGGTAGAAGTTTGGGGAATCGATAGCGGATTACATCAAGAGATTTAGAGAAATTAGGAATCGGTGTTTTAGCGTCACATTGCACGACAACCAACTTGCCGATTTAGCATTTCAAGGTTTGATTCCGCCGCTTAGGGAGAAATTCGGAGGACAAGAATTCACGACCTTAGCCACTTATTGCATCGCGTGTCGGCTCAAGAAAGCCGATTCACGACAATAAAGTGTTCAAAGACAGATTTAAAAATAGTAATAACAAAGAAAAGGACAAGGCTAAAGTCAATATGGTTGAGTATTGTCCAAGTGACTCATCGAAGACGAGGAAGCGAGAAATAAACATAGCCGAATGGGTAAAAGGATCCAAAAAGTCCTTAGTCTGTTCTTGGCTTAAGCCGACTAGGAACAAGTCGGAGGTTAAGTACTCTTTCGATGTTTCTAAGTGCGATCATATTTTTGATTTACTTCTGTAAGAAAACATAATACGATTGCCAGAGGGACATGTGATACCGTCGCCCGATGAGATCAAAAAACGCAGGTATTGCAAGTGGCATCATTCTTATTCGCATAACACTAATGACTGCAATATCTTCCGTCAACAGATCCAATCTGCTATTGAGGATGGTCGGTTGAAGTTTGATGATGAGCCGACCATGCAAGTCGATGTTGATCCGTTTCCCATCAACATGGTGCAGTGTTCGGCTAAAGGAAAAGAGCCGATGCACGACGAGCAGAAAAAGGATCGACAAGTCAACATCCAATCAAGCTCGAACGGCGATCAAACACTGAAGATTACAATCGGCTCTTTACAAATAGAAGCCGATCGTGAAGGAAAAAATTCAAGAACCATCAAACCCAAAGGGAATCCTCAGGTAGGTAAATGGTACAAGCGAAAAATCTCCATTAAGGCGAACAATGAAAGGTCGGGACCAACATTTTTACAATTAATGGAGAAATACGAGAGGATGAATAGCCGACCACGGTATAAAACTCACCGGTCGGATAACTTGTACCGCACCGAGAATGTGGAGAGGGCACATAGAAGGTGTCCCTTTTGGCAGTTTTGCTGGGAAAGAGGAGTAGCGTTGCCATCACCATACACCTGCCCGATGGAACATTATCCCCGAGACGATGGGCCAAGGCAATCGGCTAGAGATAGGCTGTTTGGGCCGATTAGAGAGCAAGGCAGAAGTGACAGAAGGCCTGTCCACGAGAGAATATCCAAACGGATCAAGAACCGAGCCAAATCAAGATACACAAGCCAGTTCTAATCAAGAAGATTTGGTGGTCAAATCTGGCGGTGGAACCCAAACCCGGTGGTGTCCATCTAGCTTTGAGCCGGTCACAACGACGACGGCTTCAAAGGCTAAGGGCGCAAGAAATCCGTGAAGCCGTGCCGAAAAGCAGAGAGGCGAAGCGTTTAATGAACCGTCCAATCAAATGCATCAAGAAAGAGTGGAGAAGAAAAGAACAAGCCGAAGAAGATTTCGAATCGGCTGATGCCTTGGATTCTCCCATGATTCGAGATGACACGCCGCCCATGGATATTAACATGGTGTTCACATTGCCGGCTGAGTTCAAAGTTAGAACCGAATCGGCCAAAGAAACGGTTGCTCAGTTGTGCTCCGGCGTTCAGAGCGCCATCTTCGAGAAACCTAAAGATGATCATCGGCATCTGAAACCATTGTATTTAAAGGGTTACATAAATGGCAAGTCGATATCAAGAATGCTGGTAGATGGAGGAGCACAGTGAACCCGATGCCATACACGACATGCAAAAAACTGGGTAAGTCTGATGAAGACTTAATTAAAACTAACATGGTTCTAAACGACTTCACAGGAGACCCCACGGAGGCAAAGGGTGTCATGGTCACAGAGCTGACTGTCGGTAGAAAGACCTTGCCGGCGGCGTTCTTTATGTCGATGCCAAAGGAAACTACTGACATCTTGCTCGGTCGGGATTGGATTCATGCCAATTCTTTGTATTCGTCGACCATGCATCAAGCGATGCGATGGAGCGGAGAAGAAGTCGAAGTCGTCACGGCCGACACATCGGCCCATATTGCCATGGCTAGCTCGACGCAAATTGGCAACACGAAGAAGTGGTGCATATCGGAAAAGCGCCAATGATCGTGATTTCATCGTGTAAGCAAATCGGGACTCATGCCGATCGATGTCAAGCGGGCACTTTTGATCGGACAAATGAAGTGTTACGCCGATGGGGACAAGAAAAACATTGAAGGCGTTGCAGGATCAAATGCAAAGCTATCGGCAAACAACGGATAGCTACGAAGCTATAGAAGACTTTGAAGAAATTAAAAAGTTAGGTCAAGGTTTTACATCCACCGATTTGCTTGAAGAAGTAGATATAGGGAGCGGTGATAGAAAAGACCAACTTTTGTTAGTGCAAGTTTAGATGTAGAGTACAAAGAAAAGCGATAAAAATCCTTAGAAATTATAAGGATTGTTTTGCTTGGGAATATCATGAGATGCGAGGATTAAGCCATCAATTTGGTGGAACATCGGCTACCTATAAAATCAGACTATCGGCCGTTTAAACGATATCCTAGGCATTTCAATCGACCTTGTACCAAATTATAAAAGAAGAGATAGAACGGTTGTTGGAGGCAAAATTTATCGGGCCTTGCCGATATGCGAGTAGGTTTCCAACATTGTTCTGTTATGAAGAAAATGGAAAGCTTGGTATCGTCGACTTTAGAGATTTGAACAAGGCGACGCGAAGATGAATACCGATGCCGATAGCGATATGCTTATCGATCTTGCATCGAGGAACAAGATCATAAGTTTTCTAGATGGTAATGCCGGGTATAACCAGATACTCATGGCGAAGCCGATATCTGAAGACGACTTTGGATGTCCCGGTGCAATAGGATTGTTCGAGTGGGCGGTGATGACCTTCGGCGAAGAACGGCTGGAGCAACATATCGAAAGCGATGAATCGATCTTTCATGACTTAATCGGCCACATTGTCGAAATATATATTGATGATGTAGTGGTAAAATCCATGAAGATTTACAACACTTGGCGATTTAGAAAGAGTGTTTAAGAACATAAGATCGCACGGTTTGAAGATGAATCCTTACAAGTGTGCGTTTGGCGTGTCAATTTGGGCAGCTTTTAGGCTTCATGGTGCATGAAAGAGGAATCAAGTCGGTCAAACGAGGGTCAAGGCTATAGCCGATACCGAACCACCGACATGCAAAAACGAGCTGGAAAAGTTGATCGGCAAAATTAACTATCTCCGCAGGTTCATATCGAACCTCTCTGGTAGAATTCGTGCTTTTACTCCATTGTTAAAATTAAAAAACGATGAAGAATTCAGATGGGGAGCCGATCAACAAAGGGCTTTTGACGAAGTTAAGAGGTACTTGTCCAACCCTCCAGTTTTGGCTGCACCTCAAAAGGGGGTTCCTTTCAGATTATATGTCTCGGCTGAAGAAGATACTATTGGGGCTGTTTTGGCACAAGAGGTGCATGGTAAAGAAAGGGTTATCTTTTATTTAAGCCGACGGTTGCTGGACGCAGAAGTCAGGTACCCTTTTATCGAAAAACTATGTTTATCCTTATACTTCTCATGCACAAAGCTAAGGCATTACATATTTGCATCGGCCTGTAAAGTAATCTGCAAAATCGATGTTATAAAATATATTTTGTCAGCTCCTATCCTGCGAGGTCGACTTGGCAAATGGGCTTACGCCTTGGTTGAGTTCGACTTATCATATGAATCGGCCAAAGCAGTCAAAGGACAAGTGTTAGCCGATTTTATAACAGGACATGACACTGCGGCAAATTTAGTCTTGGTTGCACCATGGCAGTTGTTCTTTGACGGATCAGTATGCGGAGAAGGTGATGGCATCGGTGTTATACTCACCTCACCTAAGGGGCATAACTTCGAATTTGCATTTCGGCTAAATAGCCGATGCTCAAACAACCAAGCCGAGTACGAAGCGTTACTCAAAGGCTTGCAATTCTTTGGAAAATATTGGGGTGAGCCTTTGTTGAGGCATATGGTGATTCACTGTTGGTGGTGCAGCAAATAAAGGGAGAATACCAATGTCGAGATGAAGTGCTACTGAAGTATTTAGAACAATGTTTAGAGATTATCGGCTCATTTATATCATTTTCTATCGGTCATGTTCCTCGAGAATTGAACGATAGAGCTAATGCTTTAGCTCAGCAAGCATCAGGATATAAAGATTTTGGACGAAGTCAGGAGACTGAACTGGTAGACAAGGCAGTCATGTGCACAGATATTGCCGATTGGAGAACGCAGATAAAAGATTATCTAGTTGACCCATCCAAACCGACGGAATGGAAGATACGGCAACAAGCGTTGAAACACGTCATTATGGACGATATACTATATTATCAGACTATGGAAGGTTTGTTGTTAAGATGTCTTGAGGCCGAAGAAGCACGGGTGGCAATGGGTGAAGTACACGAAGGCATTTGTGGTTCTCATCAATCGGCACATAAGATGAAATGGATGCTCAGACGAACAGGTTATTTTTGGTCGACGATGTTAGAAGATTGTTTCAAGTATTATAAAGGATGTCAAACATGTCAAAAGTTTGGCAGCGTACAACTAGCACCAGCATCGGCTTTACATCCAATCATCAAACCTTGGCCGTTCAGAGGTTGGGGAATAGATATAATCGGCCAAATATTTCCTGCTTCGAGTAAGGGCCACAAGTTTATTTTGGTCGCAACCGATTACTTCTCAAAGTGGGTTGAGGCTATACCACTTAAAAAGGTGACCAATGTTGAGGCGATTAGTTTTGTGAATGAACATATCGTTCATCGGTTTGGAATACCGCAAACGATCACGACCGATCAAGGTACGGTATTCATGTCTAACAAGTTTCAGGGTTACGCAATGAGTCTAGGGATCAAATTGTTAAACTCTTCCCCCTATTACGCTCAGGCTAATGGACAAGCCGAGTCGTCTAATAAAACACTAATTAAGTTGATCAAATGAAAAATTGATGAGAAGCCAAGGAATTGGCACTCAACTCTATCAGAGTCACTTTGGGCTTATCGGTTGTCCTATCACGGAGCGACGAAGCTTTCACCTTAAAAATTGGTGTATGGACAAGAAGCCGTTCTACCCATGGAGATTAACATTGAGTCGATACGAATAGCCAGACAAAATGGTTTGTCAGCTCAAGATTACAATGATTTAATGATCGACAGCCTGGATGAGTTGGCAGAGTTACGCTTGTATACGCTTGATCGGCTTAAGAAGAATAAGATCAGAGTTGCAAGGGCATACAATAAAAGGGTCATGCCAAAGTCTTTCGATCAAGCCGATTTGGTATGGAAAACGATATTGCCTGTTGGTTCTAAGGATAACCGATTTGGAAAATGGTCGCCTACGTGGGAAGGGCCATACAAAATTAATCGGCTAGTCGGCGGAAACTCGTACTTACTAGAAACGCTAGAAGGGTATGTATTTCCAAAAGCTATTAACGGGAAATACTTGAAGAAATACTACCCTAGTGTTTGGATTGGAGCCTAACCGACTAAAAATCTTGTTCAGAGTCAAGATTAACACGATGCTGTTAATCGACTGAAAGGATTGCAAACTCAAGATATAAGCAAAATATAAATCGGTTAAATGTACCGATTTCAAACATAGCAAAATTACAAGCATTCAAAGTATTTGAACAAGTGTTTTGGAACGGCCAATAAAGTTTTACATCCCAGAACCTGGGAGTCGTGCACCTAAAGCCGATAAAGCTCCAGCCGCCTTGGCTATAGTTTCCTGTACCTCATCCAGGATTCTATCATCTTCTATTGCACTGCCTAGGATGGGTACAAGTTTGGCCAACTGCTCTTTGAAGGCTGCCACAGCCGATGCTATTTCTATCTTCTGCTCCTTGGCGGCCGATGATGTTTTTTCAAAGGAATCTTGGCTTTCAGTAATGAGCTTCATCGTCTTTGACAGTTCATCCTCAAGAAATTTTTTAGTTGTCTCCAATTTCTAAAGAGAAGATTTGTTAGCCTTCAGAGAATCCATGGTTGCATCGAATTTTTTCTTTTTTGCCTTTGTCTCTGCAACCATTTTGTCAAGGATCATTTGATCGGCTTCCTGAGCTGCTCTCTTTGCTTTTCTTTCTTGAGCTGCCTCCACCAAAGCCTTCCTCTCATCCAGATGGCATACTTCAAGCAGCGTAGCCATAGCCGCTGGTGGCAGATCAGCTTCAACTGCAGCCATAGCGTCCCGAATCGGCTGATTATTACTCAGGATCTCTGATTGCGGCCTTGACACTAAATCAGAAAGCTCGTTGAGGCGATCTTGCATTCGGGAGCCGATGATATCGCAGCCGACGCGTCTTTCGAGACCGCGATGATATTTTGAATTGCAGAAATATAATCATCAGCTGCAAATATCTCTGGATCGTCCAAGTCAGATAAATTGAAGCCGAGGATGTTGGACGGATCAGAAGTCTCTGGAGTAGCAGCAGTTGTTGGCGCTGGTATCGGCTGAGGAGGCAATGGCTCTTTGGCCGATATATCTGGTAAGCCTGCCAGAATGTTGGCCACTTGTGCCGATGCGGTGGGCTGAAGGAAGAGAATATAATGAAAACCGATGGATTAAATCAAGACACATAAATTTTTGAGATGGAAAAATACGAGCGAGAGCCGATCCGTGCGGTGAACTTTCGCCACTTTGTTCCTGTGGCTTGGAGTATTTTTTCTTGGTAGGAACTTTAGTGGACTTTGGCTTCTTCTTCTCTGAAGATCCATCGGCTAGAAAATTAGCTAATGAAAGAATGGAAAGGAACAAGAGATGATCGGGCATAAATTACTTGGTTGCTGTTGTCTCTCTAAATCAGATAAAGATGGACTTTGAATGCCCAAAGAACCGAAGGTATAACCGGTAAGTGCAGTTGCCTGGTGCGGTCGTTTTCCTTTGCTTACTGCAGGAGCATCGATCGGTTTCTTGCCATCAGCTTTAGTCTGCAAAGAGAAGAGTATAAAGCCGATGAGATAAGTTCATATGGGCTATGATAAAGAAAAGTTAAATTGACTAAATACCTCGCTAGTAATATTTACAAGACTTGTATTATCATATCCGGAGCTTGATTCGTCACTTGAATCGTTATCTGAAGAAACCATCGGCTCAGATAGGTCTGAAAAAAGGGCAGCAATAATAGCCGATGGAGAACGATCAAGGAGAAGCGCTACCGTAATTGAAGACCACCACACAGAATATCGGCTAGACCGACGACTGTTCAAAACAAAGTGCGGCAAGGATTTGATTTGCAAATCATCGGCTATTTTCAAGACCATATTGGCTGCAGCTAAAGATCGTACTCTGGTCCTGGGCTGTACTAAATCAAGGAGTGAGTGGTTGGGGATCATCTAACCGAAACCCAATTGTCTAGCAAAGATGGAGGGATGGTAAAACTCATAAGAAGGCTGGAAGGTACGGTTTCTTGTATTAAAGCCGACATGCAAGACACCAGGAGAAATAAATTTTTTAAAGAAATCTAGAGTCGATTCAGGCATCTCAGAGCTGTCAGAGTCCAGATGAAGAAAAGATGGCCATTCAAAATCGGCTGCGCCGGTGTAACTGAAGAAATCTTGTTGGCTAAAATCATTACTATCCAAGTTTAGAAAGAAAGTTAAGTATTTTCTTAGGCCAACTGGAGAGATCTTCTTGCTGCCAGAACACATGATATATCTTTCACCATAAGATCGGCTAGCTCTGAATTCCGGGACTGCATTTTCTGGTGTGTCTTCGCGAGGAAACGCCGAATCTTCTGAAGGATCTAGTTTGAAAGATCGGCTAAATAAGCAGTACAACCATACTTGAATGAACCAGAGAGGACCGCCTACATTGCCGACGCAAAATCTAGCAAATCCGTAAATAGCCGACTCCTAATCACGTGCATCATTTGACAGACTGCTCCTAGGAACATTTTTCCTAATGCTAGCCGACGACCATCTACCAGCTGCTCCGCTATTAGCTGATATACTTGTGTTGGTCCAAGAGACGCTCCACAGAACAAAAAGCAGTCTAGCCAAAGGTTTAGGAATGCAACGTGCTCTTCGTCCGATACTAGGCCATTAACCTTGTTGTTATTTCCAATATATTTTGCCCAACCCTCGCCTTTAGATCGGATAAGCTTATATTTTGGTTTTCCACTAAAAGCCGATACTTGATCTCCATCTGGCTGAAGGCAACACAATTGAGCAACATCTAATAAAGTTGGGCCGATGGGGCTGGTACGAAACAGGAAGGCGTTGAAAGTCTCCGACCAGAAATAACAAGCCGTGGCCACCAAGGGCTCATTGGCTTCTGGGTCGGCTAAAGAGAGAGGGATGCACTCAGCTATACCCATCCTTTCCCACTCCTCTCTTTTCTGGGCAGCCACGCGAATATACCAAGATCTCCATCCTTTGAGCGCTGTCGGCCATGCCACAAGCTTTTTCCCAGCTCTCTATATTAAACGCGAGAGCCGATAGAGGAAGGCGAGGAATGTCCTGGCTAATAACCGTGCTGGCATCTAGGTTCCCTATTGGACCAAGGAAATACTGATCTTTACTGTTAGGGATCGGAATGAGTACCTGACTCGCGTCCATTTCAGCCGATCTTAGCAAGCCGATTGATGAAGAGGGATGCAAGCCGATTGATGGAGACTGAGCAATGGACTAAAACAAAAGCCGATTGTTTAGAGTTAGAGAGCTTGTACGCGTGAAGAATGACCAAGGTGGGGACCGCATTTTATAGCATGGTGAAAATTTGAAGCGGCGGGAAGTGAATCTCAAAAGACGCGAGCAGTTAAAACGCACTACCGGCGTGTCAGAAAATTACGGCGTGAATAAAGTAGCAGTTATTGAGTGAAGTTCAATGGTTAGCTGATTAGAAAAGCCGATAAGTGAAATTTTTGACAAATGACAAGTCATTTCTCAAAAATGGGGGCATCTGTTTGCACCAAAATTTGGCAAACTTGGTCAAAATCGGCAATAAAATCAAAGATACGGAATTAACGGACAGGATGGAAAGGTTTGGAGATATTTTGGTAACTGCAAGATTTTAAAGAAAAACAACCGTCCGAGATAAGGCCGTCTGAGCGGACACAAGCGTGTTGTAACAGGACACGATCGGCCGAGGGTATAAAAGAAGGGCCAAAGTGAACTACAGAAAAATCATCAACACAAAACAATCAACCAGTCTTTACTTTTTCTATTTTTCCTGTCGACTAGGAGTAGCTTCTGTAATTTAGCCTTTGTAATCGATCTTGGTCAATAAAGTTGCGCATCGCCGATTGTTGATCTTCGTCAATTACACCCCAGGTTCGATTTGTTCTGATTTTGTTGCGCATCGCCTTCTTCAGAATCGATCTGCCTTTATCCTCTTATTAGCCTTAATCGGCTAATTAGATTTATCTTGTTACCTTGATCTTAATCGGCTTCAAGCTGATTGAATCTAAGCCGATTGATTTTGACGATCGGCTTTTGATTGAATTTTATATTTTTTACCTTGTCGATTCCAGGTCAAATCGACTAGCACACTCTGAACTCGTTGTTCGTCTGGTGTGCTGCTGTCAGAAACCGTACATCAAGTTTTTACGCCAACAATGGGTATCAGACCTGAGTTAGCACCGAAAGAGACTAACAAAGGCCGAACGTACTGCGAACCTCCTTGTTACACTCTGCCCAAAGCCAAGAGAACTGAACTGTGCTAGTGCTTGCATGGTATGAAAGTTCTGTCCGATTACTCCTCCAATATGAAGAGACCTGTTTCAATGCAAGATTTGAGTTTAATTGGCATGAAGTCTCATGATTGCTATGTGCTTATGACACAGATGCTCCCTGTGGCAATTAGAAGTATTTTACCGAGCAAGATCCGGAAGATGTATTTCCATTCGTCATTTTTCGATATCATGGTCCATCTCATTGTTCATATTGTGAGTGAGATAAAGATGTGCGGGCCTGTGTTCCTACGTAGCATATACCTGTTCGAGAGGTACATGGTAATTCTCAAGTCCTACGTACGAAATTGATCTCGACCGGAGGGTATCATTGTCGAAGGTTATGCAACCGAAGAGGTTGTTGAATTTTGCGTGGATTAAAATAAAGTAAGAAATTAAAATAAAGTAAGAAATTAAATTTTATAATTTTGATATATTTATTAATGCTTTTTCTGCACTTTCTGAATTTTTCTGGACATTCCTTGATTTTTGCTCTAATGGAAAATCTTTATAAATAATAGATAAACAACAATAATAAAAAATTACATTAATAAAGTGTATAAAAATCCCTACATTAATACTGCATTAATTCGACCTGAATTTTTTATATTATCTTCATTGTGGATCATACCATCTACAGTAAAAATATTAAAAATAAATAATCAATTGTAAGATATTTAAAAATTAAAAAACAGAATTCATGAAAATCTGAGAATCTTGATGTCAGAATTTTTGTAAATTAAATACAAATTATATTAAAGTAAAAGTTTTACTAAAGGCTTATATTACCAAGAGGAACTCATATAAAAAGTTTCAAAAAGTTTTGATAAGATATAAGTTCTCTGATAATTTAAAAACAGAAAACCCAATTCTGAGCACAGTAGCTTGTCAGAATTTTTACAAATTCTACACATAATATCTCAAGTTGAAAATTTTGCAAGATAATCTTCCTTATCTCTATTACACATAGTAAATTCTCCATTAATTTTTCAACTTGAGAGGTAACTGATTCTTTGAACCAAACCCAGCTCTGCTCACTAAAATCGCTTGAAGTCCACCGTTCCTCTCGCTGGCGCGTGGGACCAGTTAACCAAGCGGACCCACCTGCCAGCCACAGCCCACAGCCTTCGTCTTCCTTCGATCGCTGTGTCCCCGAAGCATAGCCTCGTCGCCGACGCTGTAGCTCGCGCCACTTCTGCTCCTCCGTGATGCCCGAGGAAACCGCCTCCTCAAGACTATGTCACGCCGCCGCCCGGTGTCACCCTGCCCAGATTTCCCGTAATTCCGCCCATGCCTTCTTCTGTTCAGCCATCGCAATTCCGCCACTGCGTTCACACCGAGCTCCAAGCACAGTTGTGCCTCCTTGCCACCTATAAATACTGCCTCTCGGTTCGCATAGAACAGCTCGTCATTTCCCCTTATCTTTCATTCCCTCTCATCCATTGAACAACCATCAATTCTCCTCATTTCTCCATAAACCGAAGAACCCTCGCCCATGGATCAACCTCAAATTCCGTCGGTACTCTCAACCACAATCAAATTGCTTCAAGCTGTAGCATCACCAAGCCACAAGGATCAAAAGCCCCCACTTAATCTCAAGAATCATTGAACAAAACTCAGCCGCCGCTGCTACCTTTCCTCCCCGACCACGGCGAACGGTGGCAGGGTGATCCGGTAAGCCTCCGACCCCATTAATCGTAAAAATGGAACCTGTAGTACCCCTTGATGCTTAAATTGCTACCGATTCTAACCGAACCACCTCTGTTCATCTTCTCCGGTGAGCCTCCTTTTCTGCTGCCGCTCCTCCACGGTGGTAGCTCACCTCGGCTCGCCTCCAGTCGAATCGGTACCTCCCCCAGATGCACCTAACCTCCCTGAAGCTCCCTGCACCGCCGACCGAACCTTCCCTGAGTTGCTTCGCCGGCAATTAGCCGCGAAGGTGAGCCTCTGCTTTCTGTGACTGACATGCGGGTCCCCCATGCCAGCCTCTTTGCTCTCACAGCCGTGTCTCTCTCTAACACCACGAAAAATGAAATAAAATAAAAATGAATATTTTCAATTTGAATATGTTTATTTCTAAGTTTTATTGGCATTATTTATTTTTATTGGAATTTATTTAGATTTTCCTGGATTGTTGTATTGAATGAAAAATCAAAAAAAGGAATTAAAGAATGGATAATGGTAAAAAGATAAAAAGGTAAAAGTAAAATTTTGGAAAATTAACCATAGAACCCTAACCCAGCTGGTAAGTCAGCAAGGTCAACAAGTAAAAATGTTATGCACACAAAAAAATAAATAAATAAATAAATAAATGACATCTCTTTTGACTAGAAACAGTGTAAGTCAGAATTAATGCAAAATACTCGAAATTTATATCGGTCCATAAAACTTCCCATAACACCCTTAGCGTAGAATTTATCTCTGGTAAAAATTTCAGGAATTTATCGTGTCATTTAGACCTCCTAAAAATTCAAAAACAGAAGCTTTAAAAATCTGAAGATTATGATGTTAGAATTTTTGTAAAATAGTTATACCATATGTTGACTTGACATTTTTATAGAGACATACTTAACCTAATTAAAACTCTTTAAAAAAGTTTCAAAAATAAATAACACAATTTGGAACCTTAAATAAATAAAATACCGAAATGAAAATTTTGGCTAATGCACAGTGTCTGAATTTTAATTAATTAAGTATAACATATTTTGGTCTGAACATTTTACTGGAGGATGAAAACTACCAGGAGACCTTAGTCAAAAAGTTTCAAAAAATATGGATATGAATTGTTTGATGATTTAATGCGTGTACTGAACTATCTGGGCCGAACTTATCTCCTTATCTTGTCTCTTTCACTAACATGTGGGCCAACCTCCATACCGTAACCGTTCGCTGGAAGCAACGGGAAAACTCCTCTCTCACTGACTAGTGGTCCCGGTCCCGCTCCTCAGCCACTGCCACTTTTCTCCCTCTCTTCTCGCGAGTGCCTGCCTCTGCAGACCGAGCTCTCGTGTCTACCCCGCCCGATTCGGTGCATCGCCACGCCACCTCTGCCGACCAAAGCCACGCTCGTCCTCAGCCTCTCCCGCACCATACCCGGTCAGCCTCAAGTCACCTCTGTGCCGACGTGAGCCTTCGCGCCACTTCATCAAAGACCACAGAGCCAGCCGCAACTCCCCTTCCCCGTTCAAACCCTGTGAAGAAGATCATCGCCGGCTATAAATACTGGCTTAGCGTCGCAATGAGGTTCCCTTTCCCTAAGCTACTCCTAGAACCAAACACCAGAGCTTGAAATCCTTTTCTACGCCGTTTTCACCGGAAACCCGAAAGAAGGGAAAACGGTGAATTGAGTAAAGCCAATAGCAATTGTTGGAATTGGTTCCTTCTAGAACTTTACCTGGCAACTTAGATTACCCCTTGATCGTTGTTTTCATGTCCCATCGCCCGGAGCACTGTCGCCGCGTGCGCCCTTCTTCCCCACGACCGGCGCCCGGTGGAAGAGCCGCTCGGCCAAGCTCCGGCCCAACAAATCGGTAAAATGGAATCTTCTAGACTCTTTGATGCTTAAATCGTTACCGATTCGAGCTGAAACTCACCCATTCTTCTTCTCCGGCGAGCTTCCACCATTGCCGCCACCCCCCTCACGGTGACAGCCCACTCCGGCCACCGCCGGAGGTGATTGACCCCACCATCGGGTGCGTCGTGGCCAGCTGGTGCTCGAGGTGCCCTCGGTCGAGCCCCTTCGTCGCGCCTTCGCCGTCGGCGAGCTGCCCTAGCGCCTCCCCTGCTTCGGTTCACTGGTCGGCGGGCCCGCTCAGTCAGTCCGGTGCGCAGCAGTGAGGGCTCATATAGGTGAATACGCCTCTCATCTCAGAAAACGTATTTTCAATTTTCTTTAGAATTTTATACCCGAGGCAATTCAATTAGATATATCTTTTGCATTATAACTTCAATTTGAGTGAAACAAAATCCTAAAATCATCTAAAATCATGTAGTTCCATAATATGCAAAAATATTTGGAAAAACAGTACTAGATGAGATTGAAATTCAAATTTGAAAGAAAGGGCTAAAGATATGCTTTATATAAAATTTCTGCAAACAAACTTGGAATTGAATGGAACCAATTTTAGTGAAATCCTTATGTTTCCATAAGTTCAAATGTTTAAAAATATTTAAATTCCATTTATGTTTGAACTACTTTCTATTAAAGATTTCATTCAATGCATTAGAAATTCAAATAAGCATAACTTGTATGAAAGAGATGTGAAATAAACAAAATTGATTTCTAAATATTAGTATGATAGTATAATACCTAAATTTTCCAAAATAATTAAGAAATGGACTTGATTTGAACTTTCTTGAAAAATATGAAATAACTTAAATGTAAAATGTATATATATATGCATAGAAAGTCAAATAGTTAACATATGGATCAAATGAATTCAAATAATCACCAAACCAGTTTTTTTATACTCCTAGCATCACAAGGATTCCATATGTATAATAATATTTAGAGTTTATCATAGAAAACAGTAAATGTTTAGTAGTCGAAGTATTAATACTTGTATAATTTGAATAGTTATAACTTTCACAAGCTAACTTCAAATTTGACAAAACCAAACCCTATAATCTTGAAATATAATATCCTTGCTGTGTATGTAAAAATATCTTGTGTTTGTGCTAACCTGAATTAAGTCCTTGTTAGGCCCTAAAGATCGCTTATATGGAAAACACCTCGGATAAAAGCCAAACATCGCGAAATCAACTTTAAAACACTCTTAGTGCCATACCCTGTTAATGCCTAAAAAATGGGTAGATTATTTTAAAAAGGTGTAGTTGCGATCTTATATCAAAAACTGAACCTATGTCGCGTAGTTATAATAACACTTAAGCATTTTCAATAACCCGTAGAACATCTCGTCTAAATGCAAATATTATGAAGATCAATTTAGAAATAATATCTAGGATATGTACTATCATATTCTGGAAAAATATTTTATTTACAACTTGCTTTTCAACTAAATCCTACTAGTTGAATACCCTTAAAGTATTATGGTCGTCGTAATCTTTAATATCATATAAGCTTTTTCAACAATGAATATGATGTCTCATTTAAACACTAAAATGTATGAAATCAACTTAGAAATTTTCTTCAAAGTATATGCTATCCAATTTCGAAGAAATAATCTTATTTCATCATGTTTTGCATATAAATTCTATTAGCCAAATAACCCTAAGTATTATGATTAATGAACCTTATCATATGAATAAATGAACTTTATAATAATGAAGAAGTTTGTAGCTAATATATTTGTATCACCAGAACTTTCTTGAAAACCATGAATAAATCTAGTAACCTAGCTTAACAGATCTAACTTATTCAAATCGCTTTTTATGTAAAATCATTTCAGGAACTAAGTGCTATTCACATAACCACTTTAATTAGTGTTTTAATTCTTTTAATCCAAATAATTTTAGCATCTATAATTCGAAGTTATAAAAACAAGAACTCATATTTTAGCCTCTTGAATTCGTAACTCAAGAATAGTTAATCTACAAAAGAAGCCATGTTTTGTTTATAATAAAAACCATTAAGTATATGATTATGTAATTATCTACATCATGAAATCTTGAAATCATAATTCAACCCTAAAGCGTTCTTGTTTTCTTCAGTGAATTTTTATTTGATCCTCTATCTGTTTTCTTTTTGCCCTTATTGAAGTTTATTATTTGCTACATTTTCCGATTGATCGACGTGTAGAATCCGACGGCTCTACCTCCGCCAGCTGCGATCGCATCTTCGTCGTAAGCAATAAATAAGCAAGGCAAGCACCCCCTTGACCATCTTGATCCCAGTATTTAATTTGCATTGTGTTTATTAAAATTGTTTCATGCATACGTTTACTTTCTGTAAATTGCTATTTTGTGGTACTGCTAGTTATACCTGTTGTCTCATGAAACTTACTTGATAAGTACGAATATGTGGACCTTGATAACCATAGATTAAGTTTAGACATTATTTAATGTTATCATGGGTATATGCGATTACTTTTTATCCTTGCTTAGCCATGCTTTAGAACTAAAGAGGTTGATGATCGGATCAAAATTTGTTTCTTGAGAAATGGAAAATGTTGGAAATGAAGCTATTGGTTATGGGTATTTTCATTAAAAACCCAAAATAAAACTATGGTTTTGATGCAGGCGATTATTGGCAATAGCCGGAGGTGCAGAGGGATTTGCACGTAGTGTAGGGTGGAGTATCGCCCGTGTCGGATTAAGGACCGAACATAGTGTTGTATGATCCAAGATAATCCGTACAACCACAAGTGTTGGGATGGGGTAGCATTAAACCAATTAAGTTATCTAGTTTAACTTTGTATTTATGGAAGGCGGGAGATTGCACAGGCATTCCTTTCCAGGTCTGCTTGTAGGGGTTTCTACATACCAATGCAATGGTGTACGCCTTGCCATGAACAAGAACGTGGTGTTGGGTGTGATGTGAATGGATCCAGGTCTTGGGTGTGTGTATTTGTTTCTATGGCGAGGGCTTAACGTCCCAGGCCGGTGCAAAGTTAACCAGGTAATGTAAAGGTTTTCGTCATGAACATTCTGGCCACACGCCAAAGGTGCGTGAAACATGCGGCAAAAAGAAAAGGTCATGACTTGTGGGTAAAGTTGTACACCTCTGCAGAGTGTAAATCTAATCGATTAGCCGTCCCCTCGGTCATGGGAAACTTGGTGAACTTGCACTAGTTAAATGTTTTGGATATTTCCTAAAATGGGTTTGGTTTGAGCTTGTTTTAGCAGCTATTGCTTTATGTCAAAGGGCCGACATTGTTGGATTCCATTTCTGGATTATTCGATGCTCACGAAGGGTTGTGAGTATTACTTATGCTTTACTTATTTCATATCAGTCAACTTGCTCTTTCAAATTCCGTTTACAAATAACGTGATTTACAATATCAATTCTGCTTTATACAAATTAATTGTAGTAGCCTCCTTTGAAATGGCCTGCATATATTATAGGTTTTGCTAAAGTCTTGCGGAGTACGAAAGTACTCACCCTTGCTTATATGTTGTTTTTAGGTGGATAAGTTAGCGAAGCTCCAAAGACTTCTTTCGTCGCAGGTTTCAGGATTTTCTTCACCGAATCTTTCTAGGGATTATGCCTTGTCAGTTGCCTGCGGGTTGGATGGGCACACTGCAGGACTTCGCTTCTTTTGCTGCTGTAATCTCTGAGTTGTAAAGTCTTCTTTATATGATAGCTTCCGCTTAATAATATTTGCTGTATGGTTGTGATTCCAATTAGTGTGTATGTGCGTACTAGCTACTGATCATGGGACTAGTACGAAATGCACATTAGATTTCCATTTTTGCATTCATGTAAAAATGGGGGTCGTTACAGTTGGTATCAGAGCTATACTGGCTGTAGGATAAACTCTAGATAGAATGGTCGTTAGCATTAGAAAAATCAAATTCAAAATCTTATCTTCAGAAGTTACTATATTTGCAAAACGTAGTTTTTGCTATTCTTACCTCTTCTTTAAGATCCTACTCTTACCCGCACTTTCATTTTGATTTGTAAACAAATTCTTCTTTCCTTAAAAGTAATTCTCGCTATAGTTCATCTTCGCTATTTGCTTCTGAAGACGTCAAAGATATGTCGCTATCTTGCTTGCAAATGAAGACTACAATGTCTACGCCGACAATCTCAAGGAAACAGACAATGCTTCACTAACCTCGAAAAAGCAGAAGTAAAACTCAAAGAACCTACTGCATGAAGAGACGACTTCACCTAATAGTAAAATGCGAAAGATTAGAATGTATTAGGATTCACCTTAAGATAGGAACCCTTACACATAGCGTGTCATCCGCTCTAGTTATATAAAGCATTTTTATGTGGTGCATTTGTCTTGCTATTGTGAATTGATTTTTGTTTTCTTGACCGGACTGATTTATGTGTGAACTTAACCTCTAGGTTAAAGTTTCATAATAAATTGTCCGTATGTATGCATATGGAAAATTCGAACCATAAGAATAAATAGGGAATCATAAAATATCTTATCTCTTCTTTTTATAAAATTTCTTACAAGCTTATCCTTTCTCTCCGTAGAACTTCTCACCTGTGTAATCTTTTTGGTCATTAACTTTTCTCAAAATCAAGCATCATTAGGATTAGTAATATAGTCTCCATTGCTACTTCTAGCTTTACTTGAGACCACACCATTCGTAAATAAACCAAGGTCAAGATACTAATAACCACCAATTTACATAAGCTGCTTTAGGTTAGTTAAAACCTAATTTTTCCAAATAATAACTCCTGACCATGCCACAAAACCCACCTCATCGCTATGCCTAGATTTCATACCATGAATACAAAAAAAATTATTATATGCTTTTGAATGGAAAATTTAGAATGGTCGTCAAAAGGAAAACTGGAAACATCGAAAGTCTTATTTTCTAAAAAGGAAATACAAAAAGAATAACATTAGTTGTATATGTACTCTTTTTGCAAGATTTAGTTTCCTTATCTGTATGCTCTTTCTTTTCACTGGATATTTCATATACTTATTTTCTCTCTGCAGAACTTTCTTTCTTCACTTGTAGTTATTCATTCTAGAAGGAATTCTCTCCTTATGCTTAATAAAAACTACCGACAAATCTTTTTGAAAACAATTCTGGTAACAAATCAGTAAACGCCGTGACGTCTACATCAACAACTTCGAGAAGATGGGGGTAGCAAAGTATCACAACCTTCGACTTCATGGAAGTTTTGGAGTACTGACATGTTGCAAGTGGTGCAAAGGTGTAACATCCCGTAAAATTCAAAATATGAAAAATAAAATTTTTAAATTTAAAAATGGAATTGAATAAAAATTTCAATTGGAATTGAGATTTTTATCTTAAACAATATCTTTTCTTCTTTTCTTGCATTCTAAACTGAAGAAAAGAAATATTTCCTTTATTAAAACTATTTCTTCCAAAACAAATAAAATATAAAAATAAATTTGAGATGTAGTATTTAATTTGAATTTGAATTTCTGAGTTTTTTGAATTATTGATTTTCTTGAGTTTTTGTTTAAAAAGGAAAGTCTCATAAATTGAAATGGTAAAATGGTAAAAGTAAAAAAAATAAAAATACAAAATCAATAAAATATGTAAAAATATCAGATAAATCTCATATCTATCTATAATCATGATTATACAACTTGCACTGATCTGGAATAATTAAATAAAGTAAAAAGACAAAATGACCCTATCTAGATACTCTGAACCGGCATTGCATGATTTCTCCAGAATTCTGTCTACCTTAACCAGAGTTAAAACTTTAACCATGCCGACATGATTATCTTATATATGTCTGGTAAAAATATCAAGAATTTATCCCATCGTTTAATAATTTTAGAAATTCATAAACAGACAATGAGGAAAGCTGAAAAGTTCAATGTCAGAATTATTAAAAATAAAATATACAATTTAAAAATCTTAAAATTTTATACAATGTAAATAATGTCATTTATGATCTTGTGAAAAAGTTTCATAAAATAATAATCTTATTTTAATCTTAAATTAAATATAAATCAGAATAAGCAGAAAATGACAGTTGTGAATTGTCAGATTTTTAGAAATATTTTTACTCATCATTTTTAACTGAAAATTTTACCAGACTCTTATCTCTTCATTACCAACCTCTGTAAAAATTCTCATAAAATAGTAAGTCGGTTTTCTATCTTAATTAATGGAAGGATCACGTGCTGTCCTGAAGAATCAAAACTGGAATTGTCTTCTCTTGCTCTTGGCCCCACTTGGCAGCCAGATATTACCCTTCTTCTTCTCCAAACCGACACAGCAGCTGCTCTCTCCTATTTAGCCAGCACCGCCTTCAACTCTTGATCTCTTGTCTCCATCTCGCCGCAATTCGTCGCCCAAGACGCCGACCTGCTGCTCCTCCTGTCACCTCGCCACTGCCAGCTTGCCATACCTTGCATCAAAGAAATCCCGAAACCTCAGCCTTTTGCCGCCTCTTGCCAATTCTCTGTCACGGCGAGGTTTTACTGCGATTTTCCCTGCCACGGCACGATCTGGGCAGGAAAATGGCATTGCCGTCTCGCCGTCTTACCTATCTTGTCAAAAGTCCATCACAATGACCATTTCTTCAAAGAATTGTCGCCACGCAAAGAAAGCCTTCTTGCGATGCTCTCGCCGCCGTTACTGCGCATTCAAATCCTGTGCCCACCGCCTTACCGTCTCTATTTAAAAACCCTTCAAGAATTCGGCTAGACCTTGGCTCTCCCCTCAGCTCACCCTTCTGCCAAAACACCGCACAAAACTGCCGTGTCTTCTCCAACTCCGGCGAGATTCGAGGAAAGGGGAAAAACCTCAATTGGTCAAATCCGTGAACCTCGGCTCAAACCATTTGATGTGAAGCTACTTCATAACCTCTAAATCACATCCCACCTTCCAATAGTAGCTCATCTTCACCGGAGTACCGCCGCACCGTGCTTCCTCCGCCGCCTTGACCTCGCACGGTGGCAGTCCATCTCAGTGCTTCTCCAAATGATTCAACCACAAAAATGGAACTCTTGGGCCACCTTGATGCTTGAATCGTTACCCGTTCGAGCTAAGTTGAGCTCATCTTCTTTTCCGGCGAGCCCCCATCTCCTCCGCCGCCTCCCTCCGGTGGCGCGTCGATTCCGGCCATCTCCGGCCGAGCCGTTGCCTCCCAAGGGTGCGCGCCACCTTGGTGATGCTCTCCAAGCTACCGATTCCTAGTCCCCGGCCTTCCCTCGCCGGCGACGAACCTCAGCGCCGTCGCCTCTGTTTTGGGTCGCCGACAGGCGGGCCACCCTTGTTAGTGACTCGTGCGCTCAAGTCACTGTGCCGCGCGTCAGCGCAGCCCAGTCGCTGCCAAGATGGGCCCATCCGCCAGCGATTCAACCCAGCCAAGCCCAAATCGGAAAGCGTATTCGGAGACCGAAGACGTACTTTCCAGTTTGGGTAAATTTTCTATTTTCTGTATTTACCTAAACCGAATTCATTCTTTTGCTCATATCTTTTGAACTATCAATCCAAATTAAATGAAATAAATTTCTAGATTCATGATAAATTCAGTAGATTTATAATACGCAATAATATTTTGAAAATAATCATCGGGTGAATTTGAAATTCAAATTTGAATAAAAGGGCTAAAGATATTATTCATATAAAAATATTGCAAAAGAACTTAAAATTGAATAAAACCAATTTTAATGGAATCCTTATGCTACCAGCAACTCAAATGTATAAAAATATTTACATTCTAATTTTGTTTGAATCATTTCCCATTAAAAGTTGTTCTCAATGTTATAAATATTCAAAATACATAGCTTATGCAAAAGAAATCCAAAATCAACAAACTTAATTTCTAAATGTCTGTATGACAGTAGGGCTTCCAAATATGTTAAGGTATCCAAATAATGATCTTCACTTAAATTGTTTCATGAATAGAATGTAATCCTATAATAGAAGATATGCATATATGTGTGTATAGTAATCTATAGAAGTAAATGCATGCATATGCAAAGTATCTAATAAATATACAAAGACATGAATTGATATTAGAATGAGTAACTTGTCGCTATTGAAATGTTTGTAATGAAATATTATATATGCACAAGCTTAAATTACATTAAAAACATAAGCCTTGTAAATGTAGAAAAATATATATATGTAGAGATAATGAAAAATGTGATCATGATAAGGAACTAGATTCCAAACATCTAATATAATCAAACTATTTTATTTAGCAAGAATCATTGCAATAAAGTCATAATCAATACTTAACCAAATAGTGTATCTTTATAAACTAAATTCAAATTTTATAAAACCAAGCCCAGTAGCCTAAAATATATGAAATTAACTTGGAAATGTTCTTTAAAGTATAGACTATAATATTCGAAGAAATAATCTTATTTCATCATAAATCCTAATAGCCAAATAACCTTAAGTAATATGTTTTATGGACTCAATTATATGATTAAGCGAACTTTGAAATAATAAACAAATATGTAATTTGTATCACCAGAACCTTCTTAAAAACCAGGAATAAATCCAATAACTTAGTTCAATGGATCTAACAAATTCAAAGACACTTCTTATGCAAAATCAATTAAAAGGATTAAGTGCTATTCATTTATGGCTTTTAGCTCAATTGTCTAATATGTTAATTCCATTAATCCAAATAATTTTAGCATCTATAATTCAAGTTATAAATATAAGAATTCATAATTTTAGCCTCTTGAATTCGTAAATTCAAGAATAGATAATCTATAAAAGAAACCATGTTTCTTCATCACAAAAGTCATTAACAATATGAATGTATATTTAACTAAACCATGAGATCATGGAATCATAATTCTAAACCTAAAGTATTCCTGTTTTCTTTAATGAACCTTTATTTGGTTTTCTGTCTGTTTTCTTTTCGCCCTTATTAAAGATTGAATATTTGCTATATTTTCGATTGAACGACGTGTAGAATCCGACGTCGTTACTTCCGTCGTTGCCTTCGTCAACCGTGACTTCGTCTTCGCCGTAAGCAATAAATGAGCAAGGCAAGCACCCCCTTTGACCATATTGATCCCAGTTTTATAAATGTTTTTATTAAATGTTTTACTGCATACTTTATTTTATTAAAGTTTGCTATATTATGGGTATTGGTAGTTGTACCTATTGCTTCATAGAACTTCCTTGATAAGTATGGATTTGTGAACCTGATAACCCTAGAATATCATAGACAGTACATGATGTCAATTTGGGTTAATCACATTTAGTGACATGCTTAGCCGTGCTTAAAGAAACATAAAACTTGGATACGATTAAAAATGTTGGATATGACAATCAATGGGTATGACCATCTTATGGTTGGTATTTTGATCAAAAATGAAAATAAAACTATGATTTTGATGTGGGCAATTATTGGCAATAGCCGGGTGTACAAGGGACTTGTACGTAGTGTAGGGGGAGACTATTGCCCGTATCGGATTAAGGACCGAACTACGTGTTCGTTAAACCCAAGAATTACCGTACAACCACAAGTGCTGGTATGGGACAGCCTTAAACCAATTAAGTTATCTGGTTTAACTTTGCACATTGGAAGGCCGGAGTAGTACGAGCTTCTTCAATGACTGGTTGCTCGAAGGGACGTCCACACCGAGGTGATCATGGATCAAACGTTTACCGATACACCGGTGTACGCCATACTCTGGAGAAGTTCCATCATTTCTATGCTCGAGTTCTTACGCCATAGTATGGGTTTTACGTCCCGAGTGGTGCAAAGTTAACCTAGATAATGTAAAGGTTTTCGTCATGAACATTCTGGCCACTACGCCAAAGGTGCGTGAAATATGCGGCAAAAGGAAAAGGTCATGACTTGTGGGTAAAGATGTACAACTTTGCAGAGTGTCAAACTTTTCGAAAAGCCGTTCCCGCGGTTATGGGAATCTTGGTGCGCCAGCACTAGTTAGCTGTTTTTATTTTCGTAAAACTCTGGATTTCTACCTAGGAGTGGTAGGAATGGTTACTCGGAAATTTCTGTGATGATAGAAATGGTTCTTGGATATGGTCATGATACCTGTGTTCGTGATTTCACTTACTCGTACTTTACATCTTGTTATTTATGTATTAAATTACTTTTACTTAAATTCCGTTTTGGCAATCTACTATTCTGTATTTACATTTCAAATTGGCTTTATGCAAACTAACCAAACTAGCCTCTCCTTTGGAATGGCTTGCATATATCATAGGCTTTGCAAAAGTCTTGCGGAGTACGAAAGTACTCATCCTTGCTTAATTGTTGTTTTTAGGTGAAGAATCAGATTAGTCCGATGAAACATATCATCGCAGGATTCGGGAATGATAGCGATGAAAGTTTTCTAGGGATTATGCCTTGTCAGTTGCCTGAGGGATTGGATAGGCACACTACAAGACTTTGCTTCTTTGCCGCTATAAACTCTGAATTGTAAGATTATTGTATAAATCAGCTTCCGCTTTAATAATATGATGTATGGTTGTGATTCCAATTGTTGTAAATGTGCGTACTAGCTACTGATCATGGGACTAGTACTGTTTGCACATGAGATTTCCATTTTTGCATTTATGTGAAAATGGGGGTCATTACAAAAGGTTAAAAGAAACTCGTAGTCAAATGGCCTATTTTAAATATGGTACTATTTAAATGACACATTATTCTAACTACATAGTAAACCTCTTGTGCAAAAATACGTATGGTTAGACTAGTAAAAGAAAAACAATAGATATCCTTCCCGCGTACTAAGTAAATATATGTATAGCTTTATGGTGCTATTGAAATTTTGTTGAAAACTTTTGTATTGCTTTTGGGTTACTCTCGTAAATACTAAACCTTTAGATTGAAATTTACGATGTGCCAACTCTTATTTAATAAGAAAATCTAATTAAGAAAATTTTAAGGAGCGAAAAGTTGCCTTATGAACTAATAACTACTAATAACCAACCTTGAAACAATGTTTTAATGGATGAAACTTGCCTTATAAACTAACCAGCAATTACCTAATCCACATATAGGCTATTCCCAAAATAATATTTTAATGAACAGAATGTTACTTTGTAAAATGGACAACTTTCATCTAACCATATCCTCCCAATTTCAACATCTTGAAGACACATGCGACACAATCCATTAATGCATCCACTACAAGTAATGAGTAATAAGTTTTTCAGCATTTATAATTGACCTTCAGCTCTTCCCAAATAACTAGTTGAGATGTATCCTTTCAGTCATCTCTAACATTTTAACATACTGTGTACCTCTCCTTAAGTTAGTTTATTTTTGCTAAAGATTCTCGATATAAATTGCTAGCACTTCTCATTCACTTCGTGAAACCAAACAGAATTCCATCTAAATAACTTTGTCCTAACAATCATTGTTGCAGGATGCCTATGACAAGAACCCTCGGCAAAATCTTGGAAAGCGAAGCCATGCTAAGCTTTCAACCATCAAATGATAATCCTACCTTGGTCCAACCGAATTCCCAACATCTAGTACAGAACAACTCCAACCTTGGCACAATTCTTATCAGAAAAGGAAATGGTTTAGAGCAAAAACCTACTCCTACATCTCACTCGATACCTAAACGATGTTCTTTGAAGTGTTGCCAACCCAATCAATCTGAAGATCGTGCTTGCATTCGATGTGGAGAAATAGGACATACTGCTGATGAACATGTAATCAATTGCTCTAGCTGTGAAGGAAATCATTCTCCTGGAAAATGTCCCATGAGCAATATCACTTGTTACCTTTGTGAGGGTCAAGATCATTGCCCAGCTCAATGCCCCCTAGATCCAATAGTCACTACCGCAGTTCAGCGTCAGAAAGAAAAACTCCGAGCCTTAGTTGCTCAAGAATTAGCAAATAGAAGAGAAGCTACACAAGAAATGCCATTAGAAGAATTGGAGAAGCAGCATTTCAGTCTTGTCAATCATCATCAAGGAAGCAGTAATTGGCCATCGCCATCAGCGTGCTTCTCATGTGGTGAAGAAGGTCATTGGGCAAGGGAATGCCCTAAACAGCAACAAGTTAAGATTCAGAAGGAGAACATCATGGAACATGCAATTGTTCCCAAGAAAGCATCTCGAAAGAAACAAAAGTGTTACGTCTGTTACAAGAAGGGTCCTATTGCTAAACAGTGCCCCCAAAGAGAACAAATATCTCCTAGCACCATGGTCGTACCAGAAGTTACATCAATAAAGATTATAACTCCAAGAGTAGGAGGAACAAAATCTGAATCAGTTTGCCCGAAGAATCAGAAAAAGAAGAGACGTTTGAACAAAGACACTTGCCCGAAGAAGGATTCTGCTCAACTACATTCCCAATCTCGGTTGCCATCTATTCATCCCTCCAACAATACCAATGAACAGCCATCTGGTGCTCAAAACCAGGCAATCAATGTTACTTGCTTTTGCTGTCGTGAACGTGGGCATTATGCCAACAAGTGCCCAAAGAAGAAACGAAATCCATCTCATTCCCAACCCCCCGAGAGCTATACAGCAACCACAAGGACAACCTCAAGGCCAGCAAGCCCCTATCTCTGCATTTACTCTAACTCAAGACATCAATCATGGCATACCTGACACAATGCCAGGTACATCTCTTATAAATATAGTTTCTGCCAGAACTTAGATTAATTTGAAATCATTGTGTCTATTCTTAAAGTAATATTTTGATAAGCGGAATATTGCCTTATAAATTTAACTGAACTCTCATCAAAATATATCTCATCTTAATCCTTCCAAATGGCTGATAAAGTGTCAAGTGCTAAACTTTCAATTTTCATCTTTAACCATTACCTGATCAATCCTCCATCTATTTTATAACATCAGCGAATAATCTTTCTATTGTTTCCAATAAGATGGACAACGTCACCTGCATCAACCAAGAAGAACTTGAACACTTCGCCAACATCTGCCCAAGAAAAGTTTTATATCATCTCGTCAAGGATGACATCAGTGATTTCCAAGCTATCCCGAGGACCTAGGAAACATCAAGTACCCAAAACAACCCCTGCCTCGATGTCAGGCTTTGAATATAAAGATCTTCCTTATGTAATTGCACCCGACACTTAAGAGTACGTCCTTTATGTATTCAATTCCTGCAAACAACCTTTTTGACTCTGTACATTATATTCCTTCATAATTGCCAAATGCAAAGAAAATCAAAACCCTCCATGTACCAGGATGACCAAACGAATTAAATCACCAGGATCATTTTATAATCCTCTACCTCAACCCATATTCTTGAATTATCTTACCTTGTTTTCAATCTAAAAACAACTTTGAATGACATTCATTCTCAACTAATCTCGTCGACTAATGTTGACTATATGTAACATCCCAAATTTTGAGTTTTGGTTGGGTTTATTATGCTCCAAGGATTTTTTTTCTGTATTTTTGGGGATTTTTCTGAATTTATTTGCTATTTATTTGAATTTATTTGCACTTAATTGAATTCCTGGATTTTTCTTAAATTGGAAAATGTTTTTAAATTTCAAAAAGCCTTTCGGGCTGAATTCCTCCGCCGGCCCGCTTCTCCAGCCGCCGCCTCAGCCCAGCCCGCGCCTCCGCTCGGCCCAACTCCACGCTGCGTGATCCGGCCCGGCCGCGGCCACCGTCCGTCGACGCCACGTGTGCGGCCGAGATTGCTCCACATCGCCCGCACCGCCGCAGGAAACCTTAACCCTAACCGCCGCTCGGAGTCCTACCCCGCACGCCGCCGTGTCGGAATCTGCGTCCGTCACGCCTCCCGAAACCCTATTTAAGGCGCCGCACCCCTTCCGAGGATCCTCTCGCGCCGCCACTTCTTTTGCCGTGCCTCTTGCTGCCCGAACCGCCGCCATCGCCGAGTTCTCGCTCGCCGTAGCTCTGTCACCGCAGTCGAAGCTTTTTCCCCGTCGTCTCGTCGCTCCGGTGCCTCTCCGCCGTTGCCGTTTGCTCGCCTGAGTTCGCCGCGTCGCCCTCTCGCAGACCCGCGTGGTGTAAGATCGAGGATGCCGACTAGAGGGGGGTGAATAGGCGGCTATAAATTTTTTTTCTATGATTAAAGTCTCGCCTAAGTACCCTTATGTCTAAACCTAAATGATAATAGATGTGGAAGCAATAAACTAAGGTTTAGACAATTTAAAGCCTAAATCAACTAAGCTCACTAAGTGCACTAGCTAATTATGTCTCTACTTAATAATATATAATTCTAAAGACAATCAAGCAATTTAATTCTAGGAATGTAAATTGTAACAATATAAAAAGAGAATTGAAAGAAAATACAAAGAGACACACCGATGTTTTACTGTAACATCCCAAAAATGAAAAATAATATATAATAAAGTAGCAATGAATATTTTTGGATTTGACTATAATTATTCTGAGTCTTCTTGGTGTTATTGGTTTTTATTGGATTTTCTTGGATTTATGTTTTGTATGAAAAGTCCAACAAATAGAATTATCAAATAGAAAATGGTAAGAAGGTAAAGAGGTAAAATTAAAAATAAGAAAAATTACAATTTGACCATAATCATGCTGGTAAACCATTAAAAATATCTAGTAAAAATCTTTGGTGCTGAAATAGGGTAAATAAAATATCTTAGTCATCTCTTTTTGACTAAAAACAGTAAAGTCAGAATTAATTAAAAATAATCGAAACTTATCAGGAGCCACAAAAAATACCATAGCACCCTCAGTGCAGTATTAACATCTGATAAAAATCTTAGGAATTTATCATGTGGGCAAAGCCTCTTAAAAATTCAAAAACAGAGACCATTAAAAACAAGAAATCTTCATGTCAGAATTTTTATAAACTATTCACAAGAGATTTTGACTCGAAATTTTTATGGAAATATAAATAAGCCAAAAGGAACTCTTATAAAAATTCTTAAAAATAATAAATATGATTTAAACCCTTAAATAAATAAAATACCTAAACACAAATCCTGTACAGTCCACAGTGTCAGAATTTTAATTAATTCATTATCAGGTATTTTAGTCTGAAAATTTTACTAGGAGATAAAAACTTCCATAGGGTGCCGGTAAAAAAGTTTCAGACAATTCTACCATGAGTTGTTAGCCGTTTTAATGCCCACATGACGCTGTTCGAGCGGAGTCTATCTCCTTTGCTAAATCAATCTCGCTGACATGTGGGCCCGGGTCACTGTAGCAATTTGGGCGCTGTCAGCTGAGATGGAACTTTTCACTCGCTGCCCGGTGGGGCCGGACCCACCCGTCAGTCCCTTTCCCGCTGCCCTCGCCCCTTTTCCTCTCTCGCCCGAGGAGAGCTCGATCCCTCTCGAGCCTTCACCGGTTTCTCTCCGCGTCTCAGTGCAAAACCCGCCGAGCCCGCGCCCGTGCGTCGCCACAGCTCGTCCTTAGCCTGCCCACGCCACGCCCCGTCCATACCCCGCTGTCCCGCGCCAGAAAAATCTCGCGCCAGCTCGCCCTTCCTCCGTCCAGAGCTGCCGCAGTATTGAGCTCGCGTTCAAACACTGGGGAGACCGACTTCCGTGGCTATAAGTATTTCCTCTGCGTCGCATTGAGGCCCTTCACTCCCTTGCTCTTCGCTTAAACCCGAAATCATCCTCTAGCTCCTTTCTTCGCCATTTTCGCAAGCAAAACCGAAAAGGGGGGAAACTTGAAATTGAGCCCAATCCGGTAACGTCCTCTCAGATCGATTCATTTTAGTGCTCCATCTAGCATCCTAGTTACTAAGCAACCTTTAATTTCAGCTCTCCTCTTGTGCATTTTTGCCGCCGCGCTCGCCATCTCCTCCACAACCGGCCGCCCGACGCCCCATCGCTGCGCCACTTCTCCGACCAAGTCCGGTGAGGAAATGGAGTCCCCTTGGTTCCCTGATGCTTAGCATGCTACCCATTCAGCCTATAGCACCGTCGCTCGTTCTCCCGACGAGCCACCATTTTCGCCGCCGCACGAGCTCGGTGGAACCATATCTCCGACCAAACCTGAGCCGCAAAAGCTAGCCCCCTAGGATCGCCGTGACGCACAGTAGCTCCTTGGGCCACCGATTCACCGCCTCCGGCCGTGAATCGCCGCCGGCGAGTTTCGGCTCCACCCCTCTGTTTTGTTCGAATGGCAGGTGGGACCTGCGAGTCAGCCTCACAAGGCGTCGCGCCTCTCGCGCAGTCACTGCAGTCGGGTCCCACCGGTCAGCCGCGTTTTGGATCCCATGCCGAAAGCGGAAAGGCGCTTTCCCAGAAGGAAAACGCATATTCCGTAAACGGCAAAATTCCAAATTTTCAGTATTTTCAAATCCCCAGCACATTCACTTGCTCATATCTTTTGCATCTTAACTTCAAATTGGGTGAAATAAATTTCTATATTCTTTTAAAATCAAGCTCGTTCAGAATATGTAAAAACATTTTGAAAAACATCTCGCGGTAATTTTGAAATTCAAATTTGAGTTAAGAGGCTAAAGATAAGTTGTATACAAAAATTCTGCAAATAAGCTTGGAAGTTAATGAAACTAATTTTTCTGGAATCCTTATGTTTCCAGGAACCCAAATATGTAAAAATATTTAATTCCCATGCATGTTTAAATTACTTTCATTTAAGTCTTGTTTTCAATACACTAAGAATTCAAATAGGTATAATAGTATTAAGGGAATATAAAAGAAACAAAAATTTAATTCATGAATAATAGGATGGCAGTAGCATGGTTAAATTTGATTAAGTTGTAATTTGGTTTGAGTTAACTTTAAGTTATGTAGTAATTATGGTGCCAATTGCACTCACGTATATATATGCATATATATGTGCATAGGAAATAAAATAGTTAGGATGGGTTTAAATGGTTTTAAACCATAAGCAAGCCTAGTAACCTAGCTTAATAAAATTTAGTGTGATCAACCACCCCTTATCTTATGTTTTTAAATTTTATTAATTCCAATAATTTTAGCATCTATAATTCGAAGTTATAAATATTAGAATTCAATTTTAGCCTCTTGAATTCATAAATTCAGAACAAATAATCTATAAGAAAAACCCTTGTGGTTCATCACAGAAAGTATTAACACTTTGAATGCATAATTATTTACTTTGTGAAATCTTAAAAGTTTATCATCCAACCCTCAAAAGATACCCCTGTTTCTGCAGTGATTCTTTATTTGACTTACTGTCTGTCTTCTTTTTGCCCTTTCTGAATTTGGATTTTTACTATATTTCCGCTTGATTGACGTGTAGAACCCGACGTCCTCGAAGAGGAAGACGACGCCGTCGCTGATCCAGATCCGGAGTTAGACAGCGAGTTGCAAGGCAAGCACCCCCTTGAACATGTCGAGCCTAATAATTTACCTACCTTATGTTGTTTTTGCTTATGTACGATGCATCCGGATAGTTCACCCTAAAAATGCTAATTTGGGTTGAAACTGTAGTTAGTCCTGTAAATTATGGTTTGCCTCAATCTGGATGGACATGTGAACCTTGTAAACTTTAGTTGGAAACTAGACATGCTTAATGTCATTTTGGGTATAACCGCTAGCCTAAAATACCTGCTTAAGCTGTTGATCGTGTTTTCAATCTTTTCCACGAATGTATGATCCTCATTTGGGAAAATGTTGCTGGTACTTTGGCTAAAAACCCAAAACTAAAACTATGGTTTTGATGCGGGCGATTATTGGCAATAGCCGGGGGTGAAAAGGGAGTTGCACGTAGTTAGGGGGGAGTATCGCCCGTGTCGGATTAAGGACCGAGCAATGGGACGCTATAGATCTAAGAATTTTCGTACAACCACGAGGGCTTGTATGGGCGGGTCTTAGCCTAATAAGTTATTTAGGTGTGGCTTTGCATCTAAGGAAGGCGGGAGATTGCACAGGCATTCCGGTTTGGTTTGCTTGTAGGGGTTCTTACATACCAATGCAACGGTGTACGCCTTGCCATGAACAGAAATGTGGTGTTGGGTGTGATGAAAATGGATCCACGGCTTGGGTGAGTGTTTCTATTTCCATGGCGAGGGTCAAACGTCCCGGGCTGGTTCAAAGCCACATCTAGATAATGTAACAGCTCTGTATGATCTCCTTGCCGACACACCAAAGGAAGTGTGTAAACAGGCCTGGCAAAAGAGGTTGATCATTCCTTGTGGGTAAAGTTGTACACCTCCGCAGATTGTAAATCTAATCAATTAGCCGTGTCCACGGTTATGGACGCTTGGTGAAGTCATTCCAATGTTAGAATGTTTTGGTACCTTCTGGAAAAATGGGTTTGAAAAGGAAACCGTTTTGCAACTAGTTTTTCGTGTCAAAGGACAGACACCGGGGATCCTTGCAGTCGAGTAGACTGGGTTGAAGGACTTGAATAATTGCATATCACTTTATATTTCAATTGCCTATTTGGAAATGCGATGTTTCAATCTATTATGTCATATCTTTAAATGTTTATGCAACTGCAAAATAAACTTTAACCTGCCTTGATTAGCCTGCATAACTATCTAATTGCATTTATCAAGCACTATAAGTCTTGTTGAGTACCAATGTACTCAATCTTGCATCTGCTATCTCAGAGGACGAAACCTGCGAAGTGCCAGATAACTCTTACTATCATGCAGGGCACGGAATATTCGATGATGGTTTTCCCTAGGTTTGCCAAGTCAGTTGCCTGAGGGTTAGTGGGAAAACCACGTGACTTTTGGAGTTTTTAAATTCTCTATTTTTCGCTGTTGTAAAAATTAAACTCTGTATAATTATTCCTGCTTGTAATATATGCTTATCAGTTTAATATCTTGTGGATGTGATATGAATGTTGTAAACATGTGAGTGCTAGCCACTGATCATGGGACTAGTACAGTAATCACATGGAGGTTCCTGTTTGCAAAAACGGGGTCTCACATTTAACGTGGTGTTCGGAGACTTGCCGGTCTCCCCTAATCCACGTTGAGGCTAGCCCAAACCTCTTTGGACCGGCTCCACGAATTGAGCACCCGCCTCGATTCCACTAGTGGTAGCCCTTTCCCGCTCCGGGTAGGTGAGCTCCAACCTTCACAACTTTGCCGGGCCTTCTCACAATCTCCTTGAGAAGATCATCGCGCGCAACATCTCCACAAGCCGTCTAGGTGTCGACAAACACCAAGAGTAACAAGTCAAGCTCTCTAGCTTGAGTTCCACCAAGTACAACACATGCACAATGGTGATCACCGAGTGAAACACATGCACAAAGCTTTCCTCAAGTGCCACACATGCACAAGAGTCTCTCAATCCCCTCCTAATTGTAACACATGCAATTAGTGCTCACTCTTAGCTCAAAAACCAAACATGAGTGTGCAACACATGCACAACCTCACCCAAATACTTAACAAAGCCAACTATTTCTAAATGCCAGCCCCCAAGGCTCCTTATATAGCCTCCACAAGAAAAACTAGTCGTTAGGGGCAAAATGGGCAAAAATGCCCAGGAGGCCCGGTCATACCGCCCTAGGGCCGGTATGATCGGCCTCTGGTCCAACGGCTAGTAAAAACTAGCCGTTACTCAGAAAACCCGGTCATACCGGAGGGGGTCCGGTCATACCGGACCTCAAAAATTTAGCTTCGGCCAAAAACATACTCTCTGGAAAAAGCGCACCGAAATGGGCCCGGTCATACCGAAGGCCGGTATGACCGGAGAAGGTCCGGTCATACCACTCCTTCAGCCACTAAAAACCCCATAACTTTTTACTCCGAACTCCGATTTAGGTGATTTTTGATTCTATGCAAAGCTTATCATGAGGGCTACAATCTCCACTCATTTTCAAGATTTAAGCAACCATAGATATTTTTAAATATCACCAAAACAAAACTCTAATGTAGTCATTCAAGTTAAAAATCTGATTTTTCGAAATCCCTCACATAGACTTGATCAAATAGCATGACCACAAAATAGCAAGAGTCAATAAGATCAAATATTCAGCCATGTGATGATCAACTCATGATCAAACAAATTATGCAAAACACATTTGCAAAATCTAATCACATGCTCCAATGTCAAACAAATGAACACCAATATTTAGCAAAACACATTTGCAAATATAAATCTTGCAAACAAGAGTAATCAAGATTATATCTTTGAGCCATGTGATGATCAACACATGATCAAACCAATTTGCAAACACATTTATAAACCCTACTCACATGCTCCAAGATAAGATCCAATTAAACCACATTTTGCAAAAACTCATTTTGCAAACACAAAGCATAAACCTATCTTAGTCTTTCTAATGATCAACACATGATCAAGTCACAGGCTAAGACACCGATGCATGAGCTCTCACCTTCTGCAACACATGCAAAACTTAGCTCTATGCGAAACCACATAAAGCAAATTACATGAACTATCTCCCTTTTGCAACACATGCAAATCCATAGCTCCATGTAAAAACCAAATCGATTAAGATTCAATAAGAAGCAAGCATGAGCTCCCTTATTTGCAACACATACAAATACTTAGCTCATGCAAGAACCAAATAAGTGAGCTAGTGAATGAATTAGTTCATCAACACATGATGAAGCTAAAGCTAAAATACTTAACCCTCTTAATAGTACGGCACCTAACTAGCAACCGGTCTCCCATCCAAACACCGAGACCGGTAAAGACTAGGAAAACATCCCTAGTTATACCTTTGCCTCTAGCACATCCACTTGGAGCTTTATGAATCCAAGAACCTTTATCTTGTTCATCAACACATGATGACTTAGATTCTTCATGACTCAACCTACTTCACAACTCATGGAAGATTGTTAGTCCAACAAACATTGCCTCAATCATCAATTGCACTCCATTAACACATAATGGATGCCCCTATGATCGATTGAGCACAACCCTAATCAATTTGAATGATTTATAGGTGTATTGAGTACTTTGATGCAACTAATGCTTCATTATACTCAAGAACTTTCCGCTTGTCCTTAACCAATGAAGAAACACCATCAACACATGATGAAGTGTTCTTTGATTGATTGAAAGACAACCGAACTCAATTTAAATTCATTTAAATTGATATGAGTATATATTAACTACACAAGTTTCATATACTCATTTTGATGGAAAGTAATGATCCAAATATATTTGAGTGATGGAAAGGAATCAATACTTTTGAGTCCATCAACTATAGAATAAACTATATGCATATAAATAATTGAACTTTGGAATCAATATGCACATAATCAATCTTGGATAGCGTTTGACTTTATCCTATATTAACATGAGTATACTACAACTATATAAGTTAAATATACTCAAGGGATTGTTTCAAAGTAATGATCCTTGATATAGAAAGATGAATTAGATCAATACTATTGAAACATCAAGGTAAAGTATGAACTCCCCCTAAATGTGTGCATTCATGTACATATGGAATTGAAAACATTATGCACATCTTAAGATTAAGACTACGGTGAAGTTCATCATTTATCTTGAATCCAAGGAATGCATATAGAAATAATAGAGTTGTATTCGATGCATACCTTTGGGATTTCCATTTTTCAATGAGATGAGATTAATCAAAGATATACTCAATAAAAGAGTTAGTTTCAATATTAAATTTGTCATTAACACCAAAACCAAACTAATGATGCTTGAACTTTCACGTGGAACCGCGCCCGATTCATCGTCGTAGCGCCGTTTTCTGTGTCTTCTTCCCCAAGTCCGGTGAGTTTTGCCCCGCCGCTCGCCGTCGTTCTCCTTCACCGATTCATGGCCGTCCGATCGCCAGCCGATGCTTCTGATCGCGCCACGTCTTTCGCCGCCCGCGCCTTGTTCTCAGCCGCCCGATTCCACGCCGTGCCGCTGATGCGCGACGCGTGGACACCTGCATCACCTGCCTGCGTCAACCGCTGCGTGTCGCCTCGTCAGCGCTGACGCCATCTGTGCACCGGGTGCACGGTGAACCGACGCAGTGCCGTGGACTGAGTCCACCAAAAGCCGGCTGACGTCAGCGTTGCGCAATAAACCAATTTTTCCAATAGAAAAATAAATCCAGAAATTCTGATTTTCAGCATTTTCTCTGAATTTAATCTTTCGGAGGCCCATTCTCTCTCATACGAACTCCGATTGAGGCGATTCAAGTTTCTAAATTTTTATAAAATCAAGATCTATCTTCCAGAGCCATTTATTTTCAGTTTTGAGCTTGTTTGTGTCTCTGTTTTGTATTTATTTTGTTTCGTTGCTTTCTTTTCCGGTAGACGCTAATTCCGAGGGAGCAAACGAAGATTTCGAAGACCAAGAGTCAGCATTAGATCAGCAAGGCAAGTCATAATCCTTTGATCATGTTGATCCTATGTTTGCAAAATTAATTTACTTTTATACAATTGCATGCTATTTTGTGTATCAATGCTTACTTTATGGAAGTAGTTATTTACCTAGTTGACATTATGCCACCTTGGTTAATTGGGATGCCATGTATCCATTGTTAAACCTAGGTTGGGACACTACTAGTTGGACATAATCATTATACCAACATTGGGTTATCGTAGTTATGCTTAGACATGCTTAGATATACATTGGGAATTCATGTCACATGTTGAATAATGTTAATCTTGACTTAATGAGATATTGAATTGTGGCCGTTAGCCACTGTTGTAAAAATTTTTGTACCATGGCGGGGTTTACCATTGGTCTTGGTTGAACGAATTGTTTTCCCTCGGACAAGTGATCGTGCAGTAAAGGGGGTGCTTTCTAGCACATTGGGATGTGGATGTCTTGCCTGAGACAACTTAAGGACTTAATCTTGTGCACCATTGAACTGGGCCTAACCGTACTACCACATGTCTGGTATGGGACAGACCTAGCTGATTAATTTGCAATATCTAGTCTTGAGTACTGCCAATTGGTGGTGTGGGTTCCGGGATGGACGGGTAAATTCGCAAGGCGCAAGAGGGGGCCCTAAGGGGCAAAACCTTAGTGGGCAGTACCGAGTTTAGACAGTGCATTGTAAAGGCTTTGTCATGATATCTCTGTGACACACCAAAGGAAGTGTGTTAAGATCGATTGCACAAAGAGATGGTCATGTATGTGGGTAAAGTTGTACAACCTCTGCAGAGTATAAAACTATTCGAATAGCCGCGTCCGCGGTCATGGACAAAGCCCGAGAATTTCACACGGGGTATAGAGTATTTCATGAAATGTGGAATGTGGAATTGTTGGTATGTGAACGGGGGAGTTCACTATTGTTTTGTTGTCTACCATTGATCTATCAATTATTTATTTATCTTTTCGTAAATATGCTTTCAATCTATTTATTGTATTTCAATTCAAGTTATTGCTTTCTGCAAATGAACCATATAGCTATTCTTGTCAAGCTGTGCATGAATATATTGCATCAATTCCCTACGGCTTGCTGAGTACTTTTTGTACTTATGGCTATACGCCTTTATTGATTAGTTGCTGAGGAAGGATCAGGAAATGCTGAGTATCATGAGGAGGAATTCTATAAAGATTACGTGGATTAGGAATGCGTTCCCCAGACGATTGCCTGTGGCATGTGGAATGGCTCAAGTTATCTTTTTCGCTGCAATAGTATTTGTTTCTTAAGCCCTTAAGGCATAATGGTGTAAACATTGACCATAAGGTCATTTGCTTTATTTAATAATAATTTGCTTCTTCCTAGTTAATTAGTTGTATGGAGTGATATTACATCTATATTTCCACTGTGTGCACTAGCGTGATCCTGGACTAGTGCAGTATACACAGAGGGTTTCGGATTTGCAAATCCGGGTCTCGACACTATACAGATCAACCGTTGTATTCAAATATCATTTCTTGATGGTAACATTTGATTCTTCCCAAATGAATCTAATGACAGTGCGTATTTTATTTCACCTCAAATATTCTAAGCATACCAAATGCCACCCTCTAAAGTAAATTATCCTCATAAACAATCCGAGTTTTTCAATCAAAAGATATATGTAGAAATATCCCTCAGCTGCTTACACAAAACTCACATAGAAGTCTTCTCTATTCTTAGCACATCAACTCGGAATCACAAGACGAAGCTCTAATAAAGCAACTACACTAAAGACAAGACGACAAGGAAACGACAAGGTCACTTTCGAGGAAGAATTTCTTAAACCCATTTAGTCCTTGCAAATCTCGAGGACGAGATTTCTGTAAGGGGGGTAGATTTGCAACATCCCGAAAAATGAAATAAAATAAAAATGAATATTTTAAATTTCAATATGTTTATTGCTAAGTTTATTGGCATTATTTATTTTTATTGGAATTTATTTGGTTTTCCTGGATTGTTGTATTGAATGAAAAATCAAACAAATAGAATTAAAGAATGGATAATGGTAAAAAGATAAAAAGGTAAAAGTACAATTTTGGAAAATTTACCATAGAACCCTAACCCTTCTGGTAAGTCATTAAGGTCAACAAGTAAAAATGTTATGCAAAATAAATAAATAAAAAATAAATAAATAAATAAATAAATAAATAAATAAATGACATCTCTTTTGACTAGAAACAGTGTAAGTCAGAATTAATGCAAAATACTATAAATTTATCTGGGTCCATAAAACTTTCCATAACACCCTCAGAGTAGAATTTATCTCTGGTAAAAATTTCAGGAATTTATCGTGTCATTTAGACCTCCTAGAAATTCAAAAACATAAGCTCTAAAAATTTGAAGATTATGATGTCAAAATTTTTGTAAAATAGTTATACCATATGTTGACTTGAAATTTTTATAGAGACATCCTTAACCTAATTATAACGCTTTAAAAAAGTTTAAAAAATAAATAATACAATTTGGATCCTTAAATAAATAAAATACCGATATGAAAATTTTGGCTGATGCACAGTGTCAGAATTTTAATTAATTCAGTATAATATATTTTGGTCTAAACATTTTACTGGAGGATGAAAACTACCAGGAGACCTCAGTAAAAAAGTTTCACAAAATATGGCCATGAATTGATTGGTGATTTAATGCGTGTACTGAACTATCTGGGCCGAACTTATCTCCTTATCTTGTCTCTTTCACTGACATGTGGGCCAACCTCCATACCGTAACCGTTCGCTGGAAGCAACGGGAAAACTCCTCTCTCACTGACTGGTGGTCCCGGTCCCGCTCGTCAGCCGCTGCCTCTTTTCTTCCTCTCTTCTCGCGAGTGCCTGCCTCTGCCGACCGAGCTCTCGCGCCTGCCCCGCCCGATTTGGTGCATCGCCACGCCACCTCTGCCGACCAAAGCCATGCTCGTCCTCAGCCTCTCCCGTGCCATACCCGGTTAGCCTCAAGTCACCTCTGTGCCGACGTGAGCCTTCGCGCCACTTCATCAAAGACCACAGAGCCAGCCGCAACTCCCCTTCCCCGTTCAAACCCTGTGAAGAAGATCATCGCTGGCTATAAATACTGGCTTAGCGTCGCATTGAGGTTCCCTTTCCCTTAGCTACTCCCAAAACCAAACGCCAGAGCTTGAAATCCTTTTCTACGCCGTTTTCACCGGAAACCCGAAAGAAGGGAAAACGGTGAATTAAGCAAAGCCAATAGCAATTGTTGGAATTGGTTCCTTCTAGAGCTTTACCTGGCATCTTAGATTACCCCTTGATCGTCGTTTTCATGTCCCATCGCCCGAAGCACCATCGCCGCATGCGCCCTTCTTCCCCACGGCAGGCGCCCGGTGGCAGAGCCGCTCGGCCAAGCTCCGGCCCAACAAATCGGTAAAATGGAATCTTCTAGACTCTTTGATGCTTAAATCGTTACCGATTCGAACTGAAACTCACCCATTCTTCTTCTCCGGCAAGCTTCCACCATTGTCGCCGCCCCCCTCACGGTGACAGCCCACTCCGGCCACCACCGGAGGTGATTGACCCCACCATCGGGTGCGTCGTGGCCAGCTGATGCTCGAGGTGCCCTCGACCGAGCCCCTCCGCGCGCCGCCGGCGAAGCGAGCCCTAGCGCCTCCTCGCTTCGGTGGCGGGGCCGCTCGCTCGATCCGTCCTTGCAGCAGTGAGGGCTCATATAGGTGAATACGCCTCTCAACTCAGAAAACGTATTTTCAATTTTCTTTAGAATTTCATACCCGAGGCAATTCAATTAGATATATCTTTTGCATTATAACTTCAATTTGAGTGAAACAAAATCCTATAATCATCTAAAATCATGTAGTTCCATAATATGCAAAAATATTTGGAAAAACAATACTAGATGAGATTGAAATTCAAATTTGAAAGAAAGGGCTAAAGATATGCTTTATATAAAATTTCTGCAAACAAACTTGGAATTGAATGGAACCAATTTTAGTGAAATCCTTATGTTTCCAGAAGTTCAAATGTATAAAAATATTTAAATTCTATTTATGTTTGAACTACTTTCTATTAAAGATTTCATTCAATGCATTAGAAATTCAAATAAGCATAACCTGTATGAAAGAAATGTGAAATAAACAAAATTGATTTCTAAATATTAGTGTGACAGTATAATACCTAAATTTTCCTAAATAATTAAGAAATGAACTTGATTTGAACTATCTTGAAAAATATGAAATAACTTAAATGTAAAATGTATATATATATATATATGCATAGAAAGTCAAATAGTTAACATATGGATCAAATGAATTCAAATAATCACCAAACCAGTTTTGTTATACTCCTAGCATCACAAGGATTCTAGATGTATAATAATATTTAGAGTTTATCATATAAAACAGTAAATGTTTAGTAGTCGAAGTATTAATACTTGTATAATTTGAATAGTTATAACTTTCACAAGCTAACTTCAAATTTGACAAAACCAAACCCTATAATCTTGAAATATAATATCCTTGCTGTGTATGCAAAAATATCTTGTGTTTGTGCTAACCTGAATTAAGTCCTTGTTAGGCCCTAAAGATCGCTTATATGGAAAACCAACATCCCAGACGGTTCTAAAGAAGATCCGTCTATGATGAGCCCCACATCACAGACAGTTCCTCGTCCCAAACGGTTCCAAATTGGAACCGTCTAGGATGTAGGGCTCATCACAAATGGTTATTCTTTAGAACCGTCTGTGATAATATCCTCATCACAGATGGTTCCAAATTGGAACCGTCTGTGATGAGCTTTTTCATTGACGGTTGGAAAACTGTCTTTGATGACCTATTGTCATCACTGACACATTGAAACCGTCTGTGATGTGGTTTGTGAACCATCTGTGATATGGGGTTGTGCAGTAGTGACATACAGTAGCGGATGGTAATTATAAAATAAGGCTTTAGAAACTAAAATAAATTGCAGCAGAAGATACATAAATGCAGTAGTATACCCATCATAACCCTCAGGTGACTGACAAGGATAAAATCTTAGAAGAATGCATAAGCGAAATCCCCGTATCCTGCGGTATAGAACGTGTAATCGGGATTTTCCATTCCTTCATCCATTGAATATTGACAACAACAAGGTTGAGTACTTTTATACTCAGCAAGACTTATAGTGTATCACGAATATATATATATAATATTAAATGCAGTCTATGTCAAAAGAGAATGCTACTAGGTTTATTTGCATAAAGCAAATTCGACTCATCAATATCAAGTAATAAATTCGTAAACGGAATTTGTAAGAGCAGTTTTGACCATCACTTGTATACACCATATACGGATAGCATAATATGTAATAACATTTAAAGCCTCCATGATTGTGAGCATTTGCTCATCCTTTGCCAATCCTGGCTTAAAATATGAAACAAAGACCTTCTAACAAATATTTCTAATTCAACCCTTTTGGGAAAATATCAAAACTCTACCTAGTATCAGTGCACCAAGTTTCTCATAACAGCGAGCACAGCTTTTCAGAAAGTTTTACACTCTACAGAGGCATACATCTTTACGCACAAGGTATGACCGACTCTTTTTACCGCTATTTTCATGTTTCCTTTAGTGTGTGGCCAAAAGGTCATGACATGAACCTTACGTTACCTAAACCTAACTTTACACCAGCCCGGTGTAACATCCCGAAAAATTCAAAAATAGATAAAAAAATAAATTTTAGTTGGAATTTTGATTTTATTCTGAAATTCCCTCTTTTCCCTGTTTTTCTTGAACTTTGGTCTTTAAGAAAATCATTTTCATTACTTGAATCCTTATTTTCTAATCTTTGAAATCCAAAATCACATAAGGGTAAAGTTTAGAGAAAATATATTAAAATCTAAAAGATAACTTCAGAACATTCCCAAAGAATTTCAGAAACATTTGAAAACATTTAATGCCTTAATAAGATCTTTTATATTGTTGAATTTCCCATTTCAAAAATGATAAGACCAAAAAACTTTAGGATAAATTCTGAAAAAAAAATTCTAGACCCTAGGATACCTCCAGGACGTCCTCAAAAATTTTCAAGGGAATGTGATAGCATTTAATGCTTATAAGAAATAAAAAAGAGTGACTAAAGACTATGAACAGATACAATGTCAGAATTAATTAAAATTTTACGAACAATATTATCTTCTGACATTTTTATGACATCATCTACAGAATCAGCAAACCCTACATAATGATTTTAAAAAATATTAAACTTGATCTGTTGCATTTAGAAAATCAAAAATAGAAACTATAATTAATCAGCTGTAACACACCGATTTTCAAAAGCCGCTTCGGTAATTTATTCGGCGTCACTAAATTAAAGACATGAATTTTATTTAGTTTTAGGTGCATGATTTCGCATCTAAAACCCAGTAAAAAAATTATTCTTCCATTGTTCAATTTCCTGCCAACCTTGTCCTCCCCGTCCCTTATTTCTTGCTCCTTCCGGCCACTTGTTCCAGTCGCCAAGAACACATAATGCAAGAGCACCTCTAAACTTCTCTCTTTCCAATCACATCCAAGAATCAACAATCTGTTCATGCATGTCATACCATTGCGATCCTCATCGCATGAGCGATCCATTTCCGCAATCAAACCTCGCATGCGAGATCATTTGAGCGACTTTGTGAAAAAAGGGAGCTATGGCAGTAGTGCTAGCAGCCAGCCCACCTCCCTGCTATTTCTTCTTCTTCTTCTTCCAGGGAACACTCAAGCCACCAAGAACAGAACCATGTGCAGCAAGAAGCAACCTCCCTCTCTGTTGAAAACCTCCACAGCGAGTTGTCAGGTTTCCTCTCTGGAACAACCTGAACAATGCCATGAATAGTTGATCAAGTATTCTGTATTGCCCGAATACAAAACAGACTTTGTCGGACTAGTTCCTTGCGATGCCTTTTCTGATCGCTTTGACACAGAGCAGTGCAACAGAACTAGCACATGGCAAGAAGAAAACAGCAAAACAACGTTCAGAGTATTTGGTGTTGCAAAACCTTCCCACAGCTTTTCTGGCTTTCTCCTCTATTGCTTATATAGTTAGAGATTACAAAATCATAAACTAAATTTAGTTACAACTGCCAATCCGGATTGCATAAACTAATTGGACTCTAACTCAAACTCTGAAGCTTCAACCGAAACAATTCTGCTATTTCTTGTCCGGCAAAACACAAAAGCTACCATGATAAACCGGATTCTTGCCCAAAACAACAGCCGATTTGTTGTCCACAAACAACTTGAACTTCTAAGGATCTTAGTCTTGCAAATCTCCAATCAAACGGCTTAACCATACACCTTGACAAGCCGCGAAAGCTACTGCGATATATTCCGCCTCACATGACGAAATAGCAACTATCTTTTGCTTTTGTGACACCCAACTGATCAGGTTTTCACCAAAGAAAAACACCATACTTATGGTACTCTTGCGATCATCAACGTCACCAACAAGATCGTTATCACTAAAACCAACCAACCTTGGCTCCAATGTGTCATGCTTCCTGTAACAACACATGTAGCCACTTGTACCACTAACATACCTGAGTATGTGCTTTACAGTTGCCATGTGTTGCTTTGTAGGAGCTTCCATGTATCAGCTAACAATGCCTACGACATAAGCAATATCCGGCCTTGTATTCACCAAATAACGCAAACTTCCAACAATGCTCCCATATTTGGTGGCATCTACAGCAGCTCCACCTCCCTTCTTAGTGAGCTTCAAACAATTCTCAATGGGTGTTAAACATGGATTACACCCCTTCATTCCAGAAACTTCTAGAATCTTGTTTTCATAACTACTTTGGCATAAAGTGATCTTACCGGCCGATTGTTTAACTTCAATTCCAAGATAATAACTGAGAAGACCAAGATCGCTCATGCTAAACATCTTCCCCATTTGAAGCTTGAAATCGGAAATATCATCAATGCTAGATCCTATAACGATCAAGTCATCGACATATACTCCGACTAAAAGAATTGAGCCATCCTTCATCTTTTTGTAGACGGCGTGTTCCAAAGGACTCCGCTCAAAACCAAGTGCAATCAAAGTAGCATCCAATTTAAAATTCCATGCTCGCGGAGCCTGCCGTAAACCATACAAAGCCTTGCGAAGCTTTAACACCATATGTTTGTGTTTTTCATTGACAAAACCCGGCAGTTGCTCAATGTTTGCTCCCTCGGCTGATGTGTGACGTGTCTCCCCTTCTGGCGACTCAATGTTTGCTCCCTCGGCTGCTTTTGTTGGTATTTGATCCTCACCATCTACCGAAGCTGCAGCCTGCAATGGATCATCAGGGTATGCGACAACAAAAGTGTCAAATACACCCGAACTAGTTTCTGCAGAAAACAAATCCCATGTCCTTTGCTTCTCTTCCTCAAATACCACATCTTGTGTGATGTGAAGCTTCTTATCCTTTGGATCATACACCATATAAGCTTTGGTTCCTTCCTCGTAGCCAAGAAAGACAGTTGGCATTGATCTATCCGACAGCTTTGTTATTCCAGGAGTTGTTATCTTCGTATGTGCAATGCATCCGAACGTATGGAAGTAAAGCACTTTGGGTCTTTTCTTGTACCATGCTTCATAGGGAGTTATGCCATTGAGGCTGCGAGTTGGTGCGCGATTAAGAATATGCACCGCCGTCTTTACTGTTTTGCCCCAAAATTCACAAGGCACTCTCCTATTCTTCAACAAGCTCCGTGCCATCTCCACAATTGTTTGATTACGTTGTTCAACAACGCCGTTTTGTTGTGGAGAATAGGGCGCAGTTGTATACCTCTTGATCCCGAGCTCATCATAGTAGCCCTTGAACTCAAGAGAATTGAACTCGCCCGCTCGATCAGTCCTGAAAGCTTTGAGCTTCACATCTCGCTCGTTTTCAGCCATCACTTTGATCTTCTTAAAGAATTTGAAAGCTTCATCTTTGGTATTTATCAACTCAATCCAAACCTGCTAAAATCATCAACGATTAGTAAAAAATACCGGTTTCCCGCCGGCATTGCTGGGGAGATTGATCCACAAAGATCACCATGTACAAGCTGCAGCCCACAATCAGCTCGATACAATGATGTTTTTGGAAACGGAATTCGGTGCTGCTTGCTGAGCGCACACCCTTCACAAAACTGTTGCACGTGCTTAATGAGCGGAACACAATCTACCATCTTCTTCAGACCAAGGCTGCGAAGAGCTCGGAAATTCAAATGGCCATAGCGCTCAAGCCACAGCCATGCACTGCCATTTGTTTTTGCAAGCATGCATACAGGTGCAGCAAGTTCAAGTTTCAATGCATATAGCCTGTTCCTTGTTCGCAGAACATGCGCCAGCATGGATCTTTCAAGATCAAAGATAGATAAAGCCCCATCCTCAATCACAATCTTACAGCCACCCTCTTCTAGTTGACCAAGACTAATTATGTTGCTATGAAGACGCCGTATAAAATATAAGAAGTACTTCAATGCTCTCCCAAAACAAAACTACACTAATCTAAAAGCACCTCAACTAATTAAGACAAATGGCAGATTAGTCATTCAAGCTTATGAATAGAGCCCGTGGATCCGAACCCAGCCCGAGGGCCCTAGCCCAATCTCCTTTCATCCCCACAAGCCACGATCTCCCGTCCTCCCCACGAGCCAATTAGTCATGCCTCCTCCTCACAGCCGACGCAGGTGACCGTCGCCGTCGGCGATTCTCCTTCGCCCACTGCTTCACCACCCTTGATTGGACCTCTCCATCGTCGGATTCAACCTTCCCGCCGCCGGCTTACATGGACGGCGCTGCTCGCCTCCGTGTTCCGTGTACTCCCACTATGCTTTTGTTGCTTGCCTGCTTCTACGCTGCTCTGCTAATTTATTAATTCACAAGTATACACATGATCTGCTTTGTAATATCCTTACTGTTTTAGCCATATGATGTTGCAAAAGGGTGGGATGGAAACCATGTAAGGAAACCACCACTAATTGGCTTTGATTGTTGCGCATCTTGAATTAGTAATTTAAATTCAATAGAGTTTAATTTTCTCTGCATGCAGTCGTCCTTGAGATCGGATCGTACACACCGCTTATGGAGGCTTCTTCAAGACCTTGAAAAGGACTTGAAAGATAAATTTTGCATCGTTTAGAAACCGCATGTGACAAAGCTAAAAGGTTTAATCATGTATTTGCAGTGGAACCAGCAATAGGTGCAGCCTTACTAGCTTGGAGCCATCATCGCAGAGGATTGAAGCTGGAAAATGGAAGTGAATCCCAGCATTGAAGAATGTCCATTGTACAAGATAAGATCGCCTCAAAGGCACATTCATCAAGATCAAGACTGCCGCTCAGTAAAGAATAAATCATGGGTGAATGCAAAAGAACATTTTCTCTGTATTGCAAAGGGGCAATATACTTTTCGATGTAAGTAGGTAGCATGTTCAAAGAATTGTTCACTGGATCTTTGATGCTAACTCTTGGTGACCAAGATGTGTGATATTTGTGTTCAGAGGGAAAAACATGTATCAATGTGTCATGGATAGTTCATCTTCAAATGTGTTTTGAGTTTTGACTTGTTCAGTTCATTGAAATGCTGAATCGATGCAATCGGATTTTCACCATTTGTTTGCTATATGTGATTATGCTGGCAGGACAAGCTTGCACGAATTTGCGTGAAGTCTTCTGAATACTTATCGTTGAATCATGATGTTCTTTCATTTGACAGGGAGAAAAGGAATCGTGAATGGACTGCATACAGGTTCACAACTTACAAACGTTTCAAAGCAAAAGGTTATTTTATGGTGGTTTTTAGCGACTGCCTCGATGGCTGTATGTGACTCGGGCGAAGGAGGAGGCAAGGGACGGGTGATGAAGATGCGAGGTCGACCTTGGGAGGCGAGGACGTCGGTTGGAGGAGCAGGCGAGCTACCAGCGGAGGAGGAAGATGCGAGGACGTCAGGCGGCTGAGGAGGCGAGCGACGGGTGACGAAGATACGAGGTCGTCGGGAAGAGGACAGGAGGCGAGCAGTTACAGAGAAGAGAAGGGGATCGTGGGGGAGGTCTGGACGTTGGGTTAGGACCCTCGGGCTGGGCTTTGGATCAACGGGTCTTATTCAGAAATTTGAATGACTAATCTGCCCTTTTTCTTAATTAGTTGAGGTGCTTTTAGATTAGTGTAATTTTGTTTTGGGAGAGCATTGAAGTACTTCTCATAAAATATACTTCTGACAGCACTCTATGTTCTTGATTCTTACACTCAATCAAGACTGCTCCCTTGCCAAAAATATCAATTACTGATCCATCTCCAAACCTCACAGTTCCCTTCACGGATTCATCAAGTGACGTAAAAGCTACTCGGCAACCCGACATGTGATTACTTGCGCCAGTGTCGAGATACCAAACATCATCATCGGCTTTTACTGGATATACCTTTTCTTCATTCAAGAACACTTCTTTTTGTGTAACCATTTACTGCATCACCTTTCGCTGTGTCAAAACTTGCTACATCCTGACCTGCTACGTTACTTAATGCTGCATCTCTATTTGCTACTGCTGCGTCACTTCTTGCTGCAACTCGATTTGCTGCTAATGCGTCACGGCCAGAAGAAGAGCAGGATGCTCATCTTGAGACCTCACCAGATTCGCCTCTTGCCACTCTTGCCAGTGCTATCGCTGAGGCTTGCGACATTCTTTCGCGTAATGGCCGTAAGTGTTGCAATTGAAGCACTTAATTTTTTATTTATCAAAGCTTCTGTTTGATGGTGCAGCTTCCCTCTTCATGTTGTGGCCGCGATCTCCACGCCCTCGGCTATACTACTTGCTGTCGCGGCGTCTATTATAGATGGTATTACTCCTCTCGCTACCAGAAGAAGCTGCGCCAAAGTCCTTCTTTGCGCACTGCACGTGAAAGCCACTCCTCTTCTGTGAGAAGTTGGCTACCAGACCCGGCTCCTGCTGCATCACCAAGCCCATATCGATCCTCTAAAGATCGCAATCGCCCGGTGAGTTCTTCGACAGACATACTCTTTATATCAAGTAGCATCTCAATGGAAATAGCCACTTGTGTAAACTTCACGACACGAAGAAACTTCTTCACAACTTGATCCTCTTCCAGCGTGTCGCCGAGGATCCGAAGATTATTGGCGAGACCCATGATTCTCATCGAGAAATCATCAACGGTCTCACCTTCCTTGAACTTGATAGTTTCAAACTCCGTGCGCAGTCTTTGTGCATTAGCCTCATGGACACGCTCGATGCCCATCCACATCGTCTTGACGGCTTCCCATGCTTGTCGTGCCGTGTCTTTCACCGCCAAGGTCGTCAGCATCTCTTGCGGGACAGCCCGGAGTATTGCATCCAAGGCCATCCGATCGTCACGGTACTCAGCATCTCCAGGTTCGATTGCTTCCCATAATCCTTGCATTTGAAGATTTACCCTCATCAGGAGAGCCCAGTACCTATAATTCATTTGCGACGGCATGGGATAGACTATACTACCCCCGGCTTCCTTCATCACCCGTTGGACCACACTGTTGCGGCCTCTGTTGCCATTGCCATCGGCTCCTCCGTGGCTCATCAATGGCAGTGCTGGTAGCTGAGAGGAACATCGCCCGGTCATCTCGTCGTTAGAGCCGATCGCCTACCGATTCTGATACCAAATGTTGAAAACCTCCACAGTGAGTTGTCAGGTTTCCTCTCTGGAACAACCTGAACAATGCCGTGATCAAATATTCTGTATTGCCAGAATACAGAACAGACTTTGTCGAACTAGTTCCTTGTGATGCCTTTTCTGATCGCTTTGACACATAGCAGCGCAATGCAGAGAACTAGCACATGGCAAGAAGAAAATAGCAAACAACGTTCAGAGTCGTTTTCTCCTCTACTGCTTATATAGTTAGAGATTACAAAATCATAAACACTACTACAAAAGAACTTATATTAGACTCCTCATCATTGACGGTTTTAAAAAACCGTCTGTGATTAGAGGTCATTACAAACGATTTTTTTGCAAAAAAAAGAAAAGAGTCTGTAATGAGTCCCATGATAATCATAGAAAGGTTTTAGCTAAAATCGTCTATGATAAAGACCACATCATATACGATTTTAACCAAAAACCGTCTATAATAAGAATGATCTCATCACAGACGATTTTTAGTTAAAACTATCTGTAACGAGATTTCATCCCAGACGATTTTAATCAAAAAAAAACGTTAGTGATGACAGAGATTAATAAAACCAATCGTTCCCCTCACGCAGATCAGTACCAGCGTCCCCAAACCGTAACCAAACCCTAGATCCAACCCCGTCGGATCCCGCGAGATCTCCTCGATCCCGTCGCGATTATTCTTTGACAAGCTTGTCGACGACGAAGACGACCTATCTCCAACCCCCGCCAAGGAGGACCAGGAGCAGGTGGTGGAGCTGGTTCGAGGCTTCTCCAGCCTCAGCCTCGTTGACGATGATCATGAGCCGTCGCCGAACCCTCAGCCTCCTCCAGCGCCGCCGAACGGCCTCCTTCCTCCACCGAAGCACACCACCTCGAAGTCTCCTCCCCTCTACTAGATTGGCGTCCAGTGAAGATCCATCCGGACTGATTTCTTTTGTTGGTAAGCCCTAACTTGCTCTGGTTGATTTCACTTTTATATAATCTTTTCTGTGAGAAATCAAATCCAAAACTTTCTGGGATACACCATAGTATCGAAGGTCCAGCAGCCTCTGCTAGGGTTGATTCATGGGGCAATAAAAGCTGATTGCTTTGGAATCAAGGGACCTAGTTAGAGCTTGTGTAGCAAACTAGCAATTCCCCCACTCCTAGCTGTTTATTTTAAGTTTCTGGAAGTCTGGAACTAATGTTTGACTTTAACTTTTTAAAAGGGGAATTATATGTATGTTTGAAATTTCTAATGCATATAGCGTGGAAGAGATATTGAGCAAAGTTGCAACTCTTGATAGTATGGTTGCTATAGTTTATAACATGAAGTATTCGAATAGAATGAATGATTGGGGCCTGTTTTTATTGCAACCTAACCCTTATAATCACCTAGGAAGATTGCTACAATAGACAGGCTTAACTGTAACGATGATTCTGGTGCTCGTATAGCTGCCATTATCGGCGTGTCTGTGACCTACTAATCTTCTTTATGGTATTCTCTAGTATAAACATGTCATGAGTTGGTGCTGCAGCAGAACCACATTTACCTAGCTAGCACTGAATCAAGGAAGCCTGCAATACCAATTTTGGGGATTGTGGTCATGGGTACTTGGATCCCAAGTAGTCACAGTGGTCAGTGGGAATAATTCAAACAATTTCTGATGCTTTGCATGCCAATTTTTGGAATCTGTTATCACGATATGCAGCTCCTCTTTTCTTGGTCGCCTGTTTTGGCCATAATTTGGATTTGCCTGGTGGTGCTCATAGATGTGTAGATGAATTGCGTTCATCTTTATTACATGAATTCCTTGTTATGATTAGATGTTATTTTTGTTACCTTGGTGTCTAGACTAGAATCAGAAAGTGCACCCCAGAAGCAGCTAAAACAAATAGCAACAACCGAGATGCAAAAGTTGATGACTCTTGTTCAACGTACAACAGTAAGCATTGTACTGTACTCTGAGATATCGTTTGAGCAACAGATTCCTGTCATTTGGTTTGATTTATTCTGGCTTTATTTTCCAGGAGACAATATTCAGGTTGTGAGACTAGAGTTGAAGAAATAGAAGAGTTATGTGAAGAGTTTGAAGAAAAGATCTTTGTGGTCCAAGACATTGGAAGATGTGAGTAGATTTACTATAGAATTTACTTTATATGCTTAGTCAGATACTTTTTGAGAAGTCAGCTCAAGATTGTTACAGATCTCTAGTTTTTAACCTTCTTAATTCCCCTTCTAGTGTGTCAGGACAGAGAGGGATTGATGTAAGCCACAAAATTACAGGCTTAGAATTGCATTGGTCTTTTGTCTCTGATGTACAATACTTTTCTATTACCTTGTCTATAGTCATTAGGACTTAAGTACACCGTAGACTTATGTATGACTAGAAACTAGGTGGAGTGAGCTCAGTTTCTTCATCCTCATTGATTTGAGGCATGATTTGCATGGCAAGATTTTATATAGAGCACCCATTCAACAGAATCAATACTGTTGTCTTCTCAACCTGCTCTCAAGATGGTTGATCTGTATTTCAATGTACTAGTACTAATTAGTATTTCATTGCAAGTTTGTGGTGCATCTACTTATTTTGTTCTGATGCTTAGCCTATTTCAATGTCTTGCCTGTAAGTTTCTGCCATTTGCTTGTGAGTGTTAGCATTTTCTGGTGGCAGGAATGGTAGATGTCTAAAGTAACCGTATGAGCTAAACATGCTGGGCATATTTTCATTTGACCTGTCTTTTACAGCTGCGCTGGTTGTATTTCATTCAAGTAAAATGACTTAATTTTGTCTCTATGCTTAGTTTGAGTACATTTTTGACGTGTGCTATGTTTGTTAATGTTGACTGTTAGTAGTAAATTTGTGGTTTGTTTCATGCTTTTGTGGTTTCTGGACGCAGTTCATTGGTAGGAATGATGAATCAATTAGTTGTGCGTACTCACCTTATGAGCTAAACTTTTGAGGCATACTTTCTGTTTATTCCGTCGGTTTTCCCTGTATAGTACTTTAGAGACTTACCTTCCCATTTGGGGTGGTTGATTCAGTATATGCAAGTCAATATAGGTCTAGCCTAATTTTTTTTCACCAATCTGCCCTTTCAGAGACGGTTCTTATGCTAATGAATGTATTGCAGAGAGCTTAATCATGTCATCTAGTGTGACTAGGCTATGCTTAGATATGAACCATCTGTGATGAGCCCTCATCACATATTAGTTATTAAATACTGTTGAGTACTAGCTAGTTTTCTAACTTCTTGACACATTATAGAAAAATATTCTTAGGAGAATCAATTGCCATATGCAAATAAATATATATAATAAAGAAAATAAATTTTCATGCTACCAAAAGAGGTTATATTGAACACTCTATGAATCATACAGATTACAAATAGAGTGATTACTCAAAGATTTAGGCTTAGAAACTCAAGTGTCTGTGATGAGTACTCATGTAAGACACTTCTAGTTTAAAACTGTCTGTGATGTATCTTTTTACAGACGGTTTTTGGACCGTTTGTGATGTGCACTTACATCACTGACACATGGTTATAGACGGTTCGGAAAACCGTCTGTGATGACGATTTTGAACTGTCTGTGATGTTATAATGTGTAGTAGTGAAACTGAATTCAGTTACAACTGCCAATCCAGATTGCATAAACTAACTGGACTCTAAATCAAACTCTGAAGTGCATATTCTTCTCCCAGGCAACTAGGGATGGCAACGGGGAAAATCCCCGCGGGGAGCGCCCTCCCATCCCCGATCCCCGATAAGCAAAATTTCCTTGCCCCCGTCCCCGTACACGGGGTTTAATTCTCCCCCGTCCCCGATCCCCGACGGGTTTGCGGGGCCCCAATGGGGAATAATCCCCGAAAATGCTATATAAAAGATCACATGCTACATGAATGAATCACTAGAGTAATGGTGCATGTGTGGTTGAAGTGTGAGTGAATCACTAGAGTAATTCATATTTAGCATATTTATTAATAATAACCTCACATATATATTTTTTCTTTTGAGAATGATCATTTACTTTCACCTATTAGTGATAACACGGGGACGGGGATCGGGACGGGGAACGGTGGAACGTCCCCGTCCCCGCGATCCCCGACGGGGGCAATATTTTCCCCGATAAGCTCCCCGCGGGGAGAGATTTCCCCCGTCCCCGTCCCCTAATAGGGGAATTCCCCGCGGGGAAACGGGGATCGGGTCCCCATTGCCATCCCTACAGGCAACACACCTGACACCTCCCCCATTTTTTTTTCCAGCTGACACCCTGGCCAGACCACCCATTTTCCCTTCTCGCTTCATTCCTTCTCCCAGCCAGCAGGCAAAAACCCATCCTCTATGTGGCCTTCTTCCTCCTTTGCCTGCCATTTCTTCAACCCCCACCCTTTTTCCCTGTCAGCACGCGGTGGCATGCGATGCATACAGCCCGGCATGGCAGAAGGCATGTGGCTCTGTGTGACAAAGGCAGTAGCGGCACCTAATGCGACGGCGTGCATGTAGCGCGGGCTTGCATGCACGAGCGTGGGAGTGCATGTGGGCGAGCATGCAGGCGGCGACGATGTGCATGCAGCGCGGGCATGCATGCAGGCACGAGAGTACATGCAGGCGGCGACGGTGTGCAGGCAGTGCGGGCATGCATGCAGGTGTGGGAGTGCATGTGGGGGTGCATGCAGGCGGCGACGGCATGCATGCAGTCGCGGGCTCGGCACGTGGCGGCGCGGCGCCCAGCCGAGCACAACGTACATGGCACGCTACATGGCCGACGTGGCCGTGGCAGCACTGGGGGCAGCGGTCGTGCACAGCGGCACCGAGGCCTGCAGTGCGGAGCCTAGGCCGGCGTGTGGCGCCCAGCCGAACAAGGAGCAGGCGCGGGAGTCCGTAGCGACGCGGCGCGAGACCGGTGCATGGTGGCTTGGCGCACGCGTAGTGTGGCCAGGCTGAGGAGGCGTGGCTGGCGCGTTGCAACTGGGAACATGGCGCCAGAGCGATAAGTGTTGAGTTAAACTTGTTCTCCCGGTTCAGGTCTGAGTCGTATTCTGTTTTTGGTTGGTTTCAGAGTCTGCGTCTAGACGTGTTTTAGATGAGTAATCAGCATTGTGCCGGATTAGTAACAGTAAGTTTTGGAGTCAATCCTAATGTCGTTCGGTTGTGTTCTGTTTAGATATGTATCAGTTTTGGTTAGAGATAAGAATCTGATTGCAATCAAGAGTCCGCATGAGTTGTAACTAACTTAGATATGTTTTGCTTATAAGTATGAAGAAATACATAAAAGGATGTGGGCAGTTGACACATCGCAAAAGGAATTCAGAGTCTTCTCTGAATTCTGAATCTATTGCATATTGCAAAGCTCTATTGCTCTGCCCAGAAGTTCTGTTGTTGCTTTGCTCTGCTATTTTCGTTTTCAGGTCTTGGTGAAGATCAGTAGCATAAACATTGCAGCGCCTTGAAGCTTGAAGAATTTGTGATTGGTGCTGATTGTTACAACAATTGGTATCAGAGTTTTGTTCCAAGCGCCACAGAATGATCAAGGGAGTCAACATTGATCAAGTAAGCAGCAATGTCAGGAGGAAGTCCAGCGACAAGTGATCTGCCTTCCCAGAAATCAGCTGCTGATGAATTGCCAGCATCCAGCAGTAAGTTTGTGTCAAAAGGGATACCGATACAGTATCCGATGCTAGATGACTCTAATTACGGCTTGTGGGCCATGAAGATGAGGATCATTCTCCGCTCACTTGGAGTTTGGCGAGCGATTGAGGGCGAAGAACTGATCAATGAGGAGATGGATCAGGGCGCCTTCGCAGCAATTTCTCAGGCTATTCCCGATCAAGTGATGGTGGCTATTGCTGGAAAGAACATAGCAAAAGAGGCATGGGAAGCCATAAGGGAGATGCGCATTGGAGAGGATCGAGTCAAGAAAGCACAGGTACAAGTTTTGAAGAGGCAATTCGATCGTTTGATCATGGAGGATAATGAGAACATCGTCGAGTTTTCACACAAGCTTACTGCTGTTGTCGGTGAACTTCGATCTCTTGGTGAAGATTTGCAAGAGAATGTTGTTGTTGAAAAGCTCTTGAATGCAGTACCAGATCGGTTCTCGCAAATCATTGGTGTTATTGAGCAGTTTGGGGACGTTGAATCCATGAATTTGCAAGAAGCTCTGGGACGACTGCGAGCTTATGAAGAAAGTACTCGAGGGAGATGCCTCGGGCACAACCGCAAAGAAGGAGAACAGCTTCTCCTCACCCGCGAGCAGTGGGAAGGCCTGGCTGTGAAAGTGAATAAGAAAGGAGAAGCCGCTTGTTGTGGCATCAGTACCAGATTCTTCAATGGTCGAGGCCGAGGACGTAGACTCGGTCACTGTAGAGGTCATGGACGTGACCATGAAGAAGGCCGACGAGATGAAGGTGACGAGCGGAAGTTCAGGAAATTTGACAAATCAAAGATTAAATGTTTCAATTGTGACTTGTATGGGCATTTTCGCAGCGAGTGCCGAAGGCCGAAACGTGAAAGAGCTCATTATGTTGAAAAAAAGGAGGATGCAGAATTGGCATTGCTAATGGCTGAAGTTGATCAACACTTTCAGATTGGGCATGTTGCAGGAGCAACCTATTAGTGTTATGCCTTTGAGGCAATCATTTAGATGATTTTAACATGATTATGTTTATGAATAATAATATGATTATTGGTCCAATGAATGTATATCATTGTATTGATCAACAAATATGTGACTTGCTTATGAAGCTCTTTACTTATTGATGTAATTCAATAAATATCTCTGATCGGATATCATCGTATAGGACAACGATGAATAGATCAGCACATGTAGTGATCGATGATCATGCTTCATAGATCATGGGATATGGAGATATCATCTATACATTGTGGACGCATGTTGAAGAGCATGGGTTAGATAGACCCGCAATGGGACATTGCAAGAATGTCACATTCTTATGTGTCATCAGTGTATCTCATACATAGTAGATGTATGATCCTTAGACCTGAGATTGTCATATTCCCTACATGTGTAATAGTTTTTCTTGGGGCTATCAAACACTACTTAACCAGATAGTTATAAAGGTAGCTTTCATGTTTACTATAAAATGTGCAGAGGGAAGTGAGCAGTCAAGATGAAATTTGCCACTCCAATGAAACAGAGATATATGACAAGGCCACTCGTGTGATATGATTAAGGAAGTGCATGGCTATGCCGTGATTGAGGAGCCAATCACAACTTATTAATATATCACGGATACGAGAGATGAATTGAATCATCAAAGGATGACATGCTTCTCGCCTTGAGTTCAATCTTTATATTCTTGGCAAAGGGATTATTATATGAGCACTTTTGATAGGTTCTGTTCGATTTGATCATAGTATGTTTGGGAGTTGGCATGCTTTGCAAGGAGCCGCTACCAACTATTGGATTGATAAGGAGTTTTCCAAATCTATGTCCAAACGTATGTGAACCTGCAAGGCCACACACTTAATGGGCTGGGACGCATTAATTTGGATTGGATCCATAATTAATAGACCTCGTGGGCTTAGCACACTGATGGACCCTGGTTTAGGGTTTCATCTCATGGCTATATAAGAAGTAGAGGAGGGTGGGTGCAGGGAGTGATTTTCCTACGGTCTAGAAGTGTTTTACCCGAAACCCTAGCCTCCTCCTCTCGCTGCCCTAACCGATCGACCAGGTGCTTGCACACCGACGCACGACGTTCCATCCCTGGATGTGTGGACTACTGCGGTGACGCTATTGCAACTGCGGCGTGGGAGGACGATCCACGACGAGGCGAGGACGATCCACTCCATCGACGCAACAACTGCGGCAAGGACGATCCACTACATCGACGCGCGAAGGATTCCGCAACTGCGCGTCTAGTGGTAATCTAATCTATGATTCTCTTCTTGCGAGTAGCTTTCTGGTTATGCGGTAGATTTTTTTGTGCTAACGTAGCATACCGCGTTCCTCTTCACAACCATGATGCTCAATGAAAGCAAAGAAAAAAAGCTGGCACAGGAAGAAACAGAGATCAAGCAATTGGAGATGAGTTGGTATCTGGACACCGGTGCAAGCAACAATATGGTGGGGTCAAGAATTTTTTTTGCCGAACTTGATGAATCTGTGCAAGGTTCGGTGAAATTTGGAGATGGATCTCATGTGGATATACAAAGTCGCGGTTCAGTGCTCCTCAAGTGCATAAATGATGAACACAAACTGCTGACCGAAGTATATTTTATAACACAATTGAAGAGCAATGTTCTCAGCCTTGGACAGCTTAATCAGTATGGATGCAAGGTGATTATAGAGAATGGCTACATGAGCATATATGACAGCAATAGGAGTTTGCTGGCTCGTGTAAAAAGATCACACAACAGGTTGTATGTCCTGGAAGTGGAAATATCATAGCCGGTCTGCATGCTGATGAAATCAAGCAGTTTGGCTTGGTTATGGTACGACCGCTATGGTCATCTCAATTTTCGGGCTCTAAGGAACTTGGCAGTTCAACAGATGGAAGTGGGAATACCGGTGATCAATCACCTTGATCAATTTTGTGAAGGCTGCTCTTTGGGCAAGCAACACCGTAAGCCGTTTCCTCAGGCTTCCAACTATTGAGCTGATTAGCTATTGGAATTGATTCATGGCGACTTATGTGGACCTATTTCTCCAGTAACTCCTCTTGGAAATCAGCATTTTTTGCTCCTTGTTGATGACCGAAGCAGGTTCATGTGGGTGGAGCTACTCAAAAGTAAGTCAGATGCATTTTATCACTTCAAGAAATTTCAGATTGCAGTTGAAAATGAGAAAGGTGTGAAGATCAAGGCTCTCCGAATAGATTGAGGAGGGGAATTCATTTCCATTGAGTTTGGAGAGCATTGTGATGCTAGTGGTGTTAAGAGATTCACCACGGCCCCATATTCTCCACAACAAAATGGAGTTGTGGAGCGTCAAAATCAAAATGTCATTGAAATGGCAAGAAGCATGTTGAAGAGTAAATCAATGCCAGGGAAATTTTGGGGTGAAGCGGTGAAAACTGTAGTATATATATTGAATAGAGCTCCAACTCGGAGCCAGGATGGAATGACACCATTTGAGGTGTGGTATCAAAGAAAACCAAATGTACATTATTTCCGTACGTTTGGTTGTGTTGCTCATGTGAAGAATGTTAAACCTGGGATGAGGAAGCTTGATGATCGAAGCACACCGATGGTTTTTATTGGCTATGCTGAAGGATCGAAAGCATACCGCGTTTATGAACCCAAGAGCAACCGAGTTCATATAACGCGGGATGTCGTATTTGAAGAAGACAGGAGCTGGAAATGGGACTTACCGGAAGATGAAACAAGCAGCATTTTTGTGTGGGAGTATCCTCCTAATTCTGCTATGCATCAAGATCAGCAAGAATCATCTTCTGGAATGGATGCCAATTGATTTGGGTTCACCGCAGATTATGGACCAAGGTGTAAGCACACCCGAACCTGATGGAGAACCATCAGATTGCATTTCTGCTTCATCTACTCCAGTTCAGCATCAGAAGATGCGGTCAATACAAGATATATATAATGTCACAAGTCCTATTGAGCTGTCTGAAGATATCAATTTATGTTTGCTAAGTGCCGAAGAACCAGTCAGCTATGAAGAAGCGTCAGAACATGTGTCTTGGAGGAAAGCAATGCAAGAGGAGATCAGTTCAATCCAAGAAAATGATACTTAGGTCTTGACTGACCTACCGAGTGGACATCGAGCTATAGGCTTGAAGTGGGTTTTCAAGGTGAAAAAGAATCCACAGGGTGAAATTGTCAAGCACAAAGCTCGCTTCGTTGCCAAAGCGTATGTGCAAAAATCTGGAATAGATTATGATGAAGTCTTCACTCCTGTGACAAGAATTGAGACGGTAAGATTATTAATTGCTCTAGCAGCACAGGAGTCTTGGCAAGTGCATCATATGGATGTTAAATCGGCGTTTTTAAATGGAGATTGTTAGAAGATGTGTTTATTATTCAGCCACCCGGATTAGAAGAAGTTGGAAAGGAAGGTAAAGTGCTAAAGCTTAAGAAAGCGCTTTATGGGTTGAAGCAAGCTCCACGGGCGTGGAATGCAAAACTGGACAGCATTCTTATTTCTCTTCAGTTTTTGAGATGTTCATTGGAACATGCTGTATATAAGAGAGATCAAGGAGAGAAAAGTTTAATAGTTGGAGTATATATCGACGATTTGATAATAACCGGACCAAACATTCGAGAAATTGAGAATTTCAAAGCTCAGATGATGAAGGTTTTCAAAATGAGTGATTTGGGTCTGTTGACATATTATCTCGGCATTGAGGTGAAACAAAAACCAGGGAGCATTACATTGTGCCAATCAGCTTATGCTCAGAAGATACTGGAAGATTGCAGCATGGCTAGCTGCAATCCCACGGCAACGCCCATGGAGGAAAGACAGAAGTTGAGTAAAGAAAATACAAATCCACCTGTTGATCCAACAAGGTACAGGAGTATTGTTGGAAGCTTAAGATATCTAGTCAACACCAGACCCGACATAGCATATGCGGTTGGAGTGGTGAGTCGTTTTATGGAAGCACCAACTACTCTGCACATGGCTACTATTAAGTAGATACTCCGGTATGTAAAAGGAACACTCAATTTCAGATGTGAATACAAAACGAAGAAGAAGGGTGATCTCGTGTTAACAGGGTACACCGATAGTGATTTGGCCGGAGACTTGGATGATCGAAAAAGCACTTCAGGTGTGGTTTTCTTTTCGGGAGATAATTTGATAAGCTGAACTTCACAAAAGCAAAAGGCTGTAGCATTGTCTTCATGTGAGGCAGAATATATGGCAGCAACTCAAGGAGCTTGTTAGGGTTTGTGGCTTGGTAGATTGATGGAAGAACTGCTGAATCAACCCAAGTTGAAGGTGGTGTTGAAGATTGATAACAAATCTGCCATCTCATTGAGTAAAAATCCAGTTTATCATGATCGGGGTAAGCACATAGATATGAGATATCATTTTATACGAGATTGTGTTGAAAAGGGTGAGATTGAAGTTGAATACATCTCAACTCAAGAACATGCAGCAGATGTGCTTACTAAAGCACTGGGAAGAATGAAGTTCGTTGATATGCGGAAGAGGCTGGGATTAATACAAGTGTGCTAAGGAGTACAAGTTTAAGGGGGAGATTTGTTGAGTTAAACTTGTTCTCTCGGTTCAGGTCTGAGTCGTATTCTGTTTTTGGTTGGTTTCAGAGTCTGCATCTAGACGTGTTTTAGATGAGTAATCGGCATTGTGCCGAATTAGTAACAGTAAGTTTTGGAGTCAATCCTAATGTCGTTCGGTTGTGTTCTGTTTAGATACGTATCAGTTTTATTTAGAGATAAGAATCTGATTGCAATCACGAGTCCGGATGAGTTGTAACTAAACTAGATATGTTTTGCTTATAAGTATGAAGAAATACAGAAAAGGATGTGGGCAGTTGACACATCGCAAAAGGAATTATGTGTCTTCTCTGAATTATGAATCTACTGCGTATTGCGAAGCTCTATTGCTCTGCCCAGCAGAAGTTCTGTCGTTGCTTTGCTCTGCTATTTTCGTTTTCAGGTCTTGGTGAAGATCAGTAGCAGAAGCATTGCAGCGCCTTGAAGCTTGAAGAATTTGTGATTGGTGCTGATTGTTACAACAATAAGGAGGCGTGGGCGGCCGTCGCAGCGGCCGTGACATGGGCCACGATGGCGTGGCGTCCCCCGCGGTAGCTCGGCAGTTGTGCGCAACCGAGGTGACGCCGGAGCAGCGAGACCCGCAAGGCGCAGCAGCGCCGAGGGCGGCCGAGGTTAGTGAGAGCAAGCTAATATTAACTCACGCAAATACACCTAATTACTCAGTCCATTAGTCACACGAAGCCTCTACTTGCAGCATGCAAACGTCCATGTAGCACTAGCATTCCCCATGAACCGTTAACACCAACTCAACATGCAACCAACTTCATGCATGCATGATTTAGAAATTAGTCTGATGACTTTCCACCGGCATAGCTACTAGGTCATAATTGTTAGGCGGCATAAATAAGTATTGCTTTCGCCTTGTATAAATAATCCGATCGTGTAACGTCCCAAAAAATTGCTTTTATTATTATTCTATTGTTATTTGTGCATTTTTTTGATTTTTTGTGAATTTATTTGGATTTATTTGGATTTATCTGGAATTTACAAAATATTTTACAATTGGCCTTTAATGAAAAATATTTAATTAATGTCAAAATTAATATAAATTTTTGCCAAAAATATTTTATTTGAGTTCAGAATGTCTCAAAGTATTTTTGAGATTTTTCTGGGATTTTTCCTGATAATTTATTTGCCTAAAACTAATTAAATGAAACTCTATAATTATTTTAATTGGTAAAATCTGGGAAATTTGAGTGAACAGTAACGGGCCAGGCCCAAGTACTGTGCGTAGGCGCGGCCCAATCACTCCATGCCGCCAGCCCGTTAAACTGAAGTGTTGCTGACCGTTGGATTGAGATCGTGCGGTGGAGATCAAGGCGTACCGCTTCAGGACTCTAGCGAATCTCGACCGTTGTAAGGACGCGTGTTCTGTTAGGATCTTTCCGCGCCTCTGCCAATCTGGTCCGCTCATCGCGACGCGTGTACAGTCCACCGTCGTCGTGTTCACGAGACCGAGCCGGACCTTGCTCCGTGCTCGCCGTGGACATCGCAAGGGAATCGGGGGAAACCTGGACTTCTAGTGCTATAAAAGGTGCGCATCGGAAGCATCTCAAGGTCTCAAAGCAGAACCCTAAGATCACTAGTCAAGATGCGCTGCTATTTCGCCGTGCGCCGCTGAAAGGAAGAACCGCTGATTCGTTGTCGTTCGTGGGATTTCAAGCTTGGAATCGGTGCCAGACGCTTCGCCTTGGCGAGTAGCATCCCGTGCGCACGCCTTTCTCTTCGGAAGATCGTCGGAGCAACGTCGCCGAGGAAGCCCTATCCGCTGCTGTGTTTGGATCTTCGCCGTCGTTACTCCGGTGAGCTAGGTGAGCACTGAGCCACGTCATCATGTGTGCGACGTTGAGACCTATCCAGTGGTGCCCGCCGTTCTCGTCGCCGGCGACCCTAGGGCCGCGGGCGCCACCGGGTGGCATGGCGTGATGGTTCGTCGACGCGTGGCAACCACATGTGCAGCTTGGGTGATTTAAATTTCTAAAAAAAAATTAAATTGAGATCTATTTAATGGTGAATTTTATTTGATTTTTGGAGTTCATTTGCTGTCTGTTTTAGTATTTATTTGCTTTTCTACTTCGGTACGCATAGACGTTGAATTGTGCGACGCTTCGGAGGAAGATCCGTCGTCAACTCAAGATCAAGTTCCAGAGCAAAACTAGAACCTATTCCAAGGTAAGTTGTGCTTTGTTTATGTTGAACCTATGTTTATAAAATTGCTATATTGTTTTACTCTATTGCATAGTATTTCAAGTATACAATTGTTTCAAATTAAATTGGGATCTAGTTAATGTACCAATTGATCTACCCTACCTTGTCATTTGTATGCCATGATCTATTGTCACCTTAGATTGGTTCACTATAGTTGGTTAATACTAAAATCAACATGAGATGGTTAGACCGTGTTAGTTGCTTAGCCATGCCACGTCATCACATGTATTTGAATAATTGATAATTAATGTTGACTAATGGAATATGGAATAATGATATGAACTTGTGTGTCATGTGAGATCACACAATGAGATTGAGTTGTAGTGGCGAGCCATGTCACGCAACGATGTTGAATTGTTGATGGCACGTGGTGCTTGGTAATCAACGTGGGTTGTAATCACTTAGATTGGGGCAAGTGATAAGGGGCGAGTATGCCAAGGTGGGCCCGATGGGCAGAGGGTATGTGGAAGTCTTGCTTCGATCATCCTAAGAACTTAACCTTGCAAGTCTTTGACCTGAGTCAATCATGCAACCACATGTCTAGTATGGGACAGCCTAGCTAATTAATTTACAATGTCTTAGTTTGGTACTATCATTGACAGTGTGAGTTTACGAGTTATGGAGTAATTCACAAGGCGCAATAGGGGGCCCTGGTTGTGGTTTTCAGACCCACCGGTGTTGAAACCTTAGCGGGTAGTATCAGGTTAAGGTAGTGCATTGTAAAGGCTTTGTTATAATCACTCGCCTTTGTGGTGTATGGTTGTATCGTGTGGGTAAAGTGCATAACCTCTGCAGAGTGTAATTCTATTCGGATAGCCGTGCTCGTGGTATTGAGCAATACTCGGGAATTATAGTTAAGGGTTAGCTTAATTAAATGGAAAACTTGGTTTGGATAGTGGAATTGCCATGTGGAAGGGTGAACTTGACTTAGAGTTGGAAACTTGGTTTACTTGAGAAATATTGAATCTATCTATTACTGTTATTTGTTTTATAGTCTTTACAATCTATTTACTGTATTTGTTCATAAATGTTGCTTATTGCAAAATAGCCATAATAGCCTTTTCCTTTGGAATAAGCCTTGCATATAGTTACATAGAATTGCATTCTGTGCACAACTTGTTGAGTGCTCTATGTACTTACCCTTGCCAAACAACAACAATCAATAGTTGAAGAGTCTACACCTTTGTTGGAGTTCCAGGAGGACACGAGTCGTTAGGGTTCGAGCCTTGTCAGTTGCCTGTGGTGAACTGATGAGTCATCTACGTCTTCTATTTCCACTGCTTATTTTTTAGTTATATTTTCAAGTCTAGCCCTGCGTGGCTTAATAATGTAAGTTGGTCATAAGATCATACACTTAGCTATATCAATAATGGAGTATTATTATTATTATTATTATTATTATTATTATTATTATTATTATCGTTGAGTATGATGTGATATGTACCAATGTTAAGCTGTGTGCACTAGCGTTGATCCTAGGACTAGTGCGGTAAACACATTGGATTCAAATCAGTGGATTCGGGTCCTTACAGATCGTCAAGTAAAATATTAATTATCGGTCGATGAATGTCGAATTATTTAATTTAGTTGATTATTAGGTTGTAGTCGAGTATTGGTTAGAGTGGCACAAAAATTGGTTAATTAATTTGATCATAAGAGAAAAATATTAATTGTCAACCAGCAGTTTGATTTAAAATCCGCGCAAAAATCAAAATTCGTCTTCACTGCACAAAAGCGTATTTCCGATTTTCAGCCTTTTTCAAAACCGATACTATTCAAATGCATAACGTTTGCTAGGAAACTCAAAATCCCGTGAAACAAATTTCTAAATTTGTGTAAATTCATGAAGAATATAAATATGGAAAAATATTTTAGTTTTGGTCAATTTGCAGTAAATGAGCTCAAATATATTCTTTGGGCCTAAAATATGCATAATATAAATTTTTCACAAATCAAGTTTAAAAATAGTGAAACAAACTTTACCATGTTTCTGAGATCACATGCTTTCCAAATATATAAAAATATTTAGATTTTGACCTAGTTTGAACCAAATGTGTAAATAGACAAATTTCAAAACATGTGAAACTTCAAATACTTATAACTTGTACAAAAGAATATCAATTTCGATGAAACAAAGTTCTAAATTCATGCTGAGTCATATAGTTCCAGAATGTGCAAAAACTCTTCCAAGTGACCACTGGGTAAATTATGAAGTTTAAAAATAAAGTAAGGGCTTAAAATGTGCCATATAATAGATTTTTGCAAATGAGCTCGGAATAGAACGAAACCTATTTTGTTAGAATCCTTAGGTCACAAGAAACTCAAATATACAAAAATATATGAGCTTCAACTTGTTTTAGACAATTCTCAAATAAAAGATAGTCTCAATAGGTTGAATGTTCAAATAGTCAAAACTTATGTAATATAAATTGAGTATAATCAATTTTTGTATACCTTTAAATCAGTAAATTACCCAGATATGCAAAAATACTTGGGGTGAACTACTGAGTTTATACATGTAGGACTTAAATAGTTTAATAGTAATCCAAATAATTTTAGTCTCTTGAATTCGTAAATATTCACACACATAAATATAACTTTAACCTCTTGAATTCAAAAATACTCACATACATAAACATAATTTTAGCCTCTTGAATTCAAAAGTTAAAAACAACATATCTATAAGAATCAAGGAGCCGTGCCTTAGAATGAGCCCCAAAGTTGTCTTACAACTGAATACTATACATGGACCAAACTGTGAACAATTACTTCTGAACCCTAAAGACCCCCTCAACTCTTTTAATAGATTTCAATTTGGTTTTACATCTGATTTCTTTTTACCCTTATTAACAACTTGTTTGTTCCATGCAGCACTAGCATTCCCCATCTGCAAACGGATGTATTTCATCGAATTGGTTGTACTCTTCTTTATTTACGACATTTTCAACTCCAACGATCCGCCTCTTGCCATGAAGGACGACGTGCAACCTCGGATTGGCCAGATCACGCACGCAGAAGACTTGATTTGCTTATTTTGCAAGGACGAACGGTTCATTTTTGTAGGCAAGTCTATTGAGATCCACAAGAGTAAAACCTCTCTTGTCGATCTTCACTCCATACGGAAGTCTCAACCACTTACATCGGAACAATGGAACTTGGTATATTCCGTAATCGAGCTTCCAAATTTCTTCGATCATCCCGTAGTAGGAGTTCATTGCGGTAAAGGATCCTCCTTTGGAGTATTCATCGGACAAATTATCTACGCTCACACCAATGTTTTAGACAATACTATTTGCATCTTGAATTTTAGTGTAAAATGTTGGGGATCAGTAACCTCTGTGCAAGTAAACATCCCTCGAGCTCGCGGTCGTATCCCACGAGTTCAAACACCCGAGCTCAAGCTCGGGGCCAGGCGAGCTCGAGCATGCGCTTCCCGAGCTCGAGCTCTTGACTAGCGAGCTCGAGTTCGAGCACGAGAATGAAAGCCCAGCCCGAGCTAGCATGGTCAGGCTGGGCCAGGTTTAAAGAAACCAGCGGTTACCAAGACAAGTAAAGGGCTTTAAAGACGGAGTCAAGCCCAGTGTGGAGGCTACATTATCGGGGCAGTTACCACCCGACTTTACTGTGCCCGGATCGGAATTTAAGCACCACGCTCCCGAGTTTTCCGGACGAAGCCGTTTCTTGTAACGGTCTGTATTAGAGGTATAAAGCATTCCCTTGCGTGGGACAAAAGAGGGAGGACAGGACAGGGAGAACTCATATAGACACACAAAACCCAACACACACAGCTGCTCGGTTCCAACTCGAGCACCCCTTGTATTCGACCATAGTACATCATCGTCTACCTTTCGCCTCCGGGCAAGACTGGAGTAGAGCCGTTACCTGTGCTAGGGGCTCGAACCAGTATAATTCTTCGTGTCAATCGCTCTCTTATTCTCATCCTTAGCGACGATTAGGGTTCCTCCCCTTGGCGAGCACGATCTTGGGTTCCACTCTTACATCATACCCCCCTTCCTCTTGCGGTCAGGTGATCCTGATCGTGGACATAAAAGATGTAGCCATTAATGTTGTACCCCTACTATGTCTGTACATTAAATCTTGGTCCGTCAGCCAACCATTTGACATCCTCACTGACGGAGACCTTCTCTTTTTCTTTGAACCATGTGAGGAATCGATCGTTGAGTTCTCGCGTGATGGAAAGCTCATCCATATGTAGATTCTCTTCCTGTAATATCAACTTGTGCTGCTCGATGTATGGATGAAGTTCTACGTTGTGCTGCAAGATTGTCAAATGCGCTTTGTAAAACATATCAAACTGTGGACTCATTAGTTTCCCAATGGTTCCTTTGCCAGCAAGCCTGCCCTCATGATGAGATACAGGAACACCAAATCCTTGTCTTTGACCAAGATAGTCCACGCAGAACTCAATAACCTCTTTAGTCCCATAACCTTCAATAATACTACCCTCAAGCTACAACCGATTCCTCACGTATGACTTTAATATACTTATGTAACTCTCAAATGGATACATGTAACGTAGGAATGCAGGTCCACATATCTTAATATCTCTAACAAGGTGGACTATGACGTCAAAGAACGACGAGGGGAAATGCATTTCAAGCTGACATAGAGTATACAACACCTCACTCTGCAAGTTGTCTAATACATCGGGATCAATAACCTTGCAAGAAATCGCATTGAAGAAATAACATAGCTTCGTGATTGCCAACCTGACATTCTCTGACAGAATATTTCTAATTGCAACAGGGAGCATTTGGGTCATCAAGACATGACAATCGTGGGACTTCATGCCAAGCAATTTCAAATCATTCATGGACACAAGCTTCTTAATATTTGTGGAGTAGCCCAATAGAACTTTAATACCTTGGAGACACTTGCAGAAGTCTTATTTCTCCTTTTGGACAAGGTGTCGTATGCAGCGGGGATGTACGGACCTTTTCTATCCTCCTCTATCACTGCAAGCTTGGGCCTGATTGCCATGTAGGACATGTCACGGTGAGCATTCAGACCATCCTTGGTCTTCCTAGGTATGTTCAGCAGGATATCAACCAAATTATCGCAAACATTCTTTTCAATGTGCATAACATCAAATACAATGCCATTCTTTGACATAGTCTTGCTTTATGCTTGTATGCATATATAGCCTTTCCTTTGATAAGCCACCCACATATTTATATTTATGATACACTACAAGTCTTGCTGAGTACAAATGTACTCACCCTTGCTGGTTGGTATTCAGAAGGCGAAGAAGTTGAGATCCCTGATGATTTGTATTTTAACACAAGATTCGGGGAATACAGTGAAGATCTTTTTTAGGCTTCATCCTTGTCGGTTGCATGTGCATATTTTGGGTTGGAACATACGGCTGAACCATACTGTTTTAATTCACTACCTTTCCGCTACATTTTTATTTAGCCAATGGCCCCGTTATTGAAAGAACAATATATCGTTTTTTATAAAGTGTGTTCAATGCTTATATGTTGAGTATGGATGTGATGTCAATGTTGAATGTGTACTAGCCACAGATCATAAGACTAGTACAGTATACACATGAGATCCTTAGGGTATTCCATGCCCAGGTGAGGGTGGTCTTGACATAACATTAGGGGCATTTCAATGTGCTGTGGTGTTATAATTTTTAAAGACAAATCTGTAGATATGATTTTTATGTATCCAATTTACATATTTTAAAAGATATTGATAGTTAAAGTTTCGAAGGTTTAATTGTATCAGTATCTAAATAAGCATGTATTTATTACTTGAGGGAGTAATAAAGGTATACCTGTGAGCTGGATCTTTTGTATTCCATCATTCTGCCGTGGAATTTGATTTGGGCGTGCAGTTGTTGCACAAGATCAGAAGATCTGCACTGAATAATGTGGGACCGAAATACGAATCATTCAGGAGTATTTCACTTGCCGTCTGCAGACAGAGCCAGAGGCGCGCAATTGATGGTACGACGTTGGACATATTAACTATCATTATATACTATTACGTGGAAAACCGTGCGCGATTCCTGGCCGGTTCTTATGTAGATCATGGGATTAATTCGTATCCTATCCTCCTCAGTCCATGCACAGTGCTGCAGTAGATAACGAAATCTTGCAAATCAAGTACAAACTATAAATGGATCACCACTATATATAAATAATGTGTTTTAGCATAGAAAAAGAATTCGTAGGATACTATATATGGTGAGTGTATATATATATATATACACATATATGTTAGGGATAGATGCACGGCATAATAACTAAAGACAGATTTAACGTGAAAAAACCCTTGCGGGAAAAAACCACGGGAAACAATCCATTATAATATTCCAAGATTACAAGTACAGGGGGTTGGCTTATATAGCCAAAGAGTCCTAGTTGTAGAAGATTTGACTCCTAACAAACTATGGATAGAACCAAAAGATATGGCAAGTTGAGATATTGAGTTATCTCCAACAAACCTCCCCTTAACTCAAAATCTATAACAATGTTGTTTCCGGAAAACCCTAAGGTAATTAAGCACAAAGAATACAAGTGCGTTAAAAGTCCAAAGGACTACTGAACGAGGAAGACTGGAACAGTCAAGCCAAACACTTATAGTGCGAAATATCACCAAGGGTATAAAAGACTAGAACAGTCTTGTCCAAATGCTTCTGATGAAGCGAGATTGAGCAAACCACCAGTAGGTCGAGAGAAAGACTGGAACAGTCAATCCAACACAGCTATAACAAAGCAGACGAAGAATCTGGGTCTTCAATGATTCATAACCCCAGTAAAGTTTGAGTCCATGCAACTAACCTCCTGAATCAAGCACTCAATCATCAAACGGCATAAGCCAAGACATCACCTGTGGTGCTGGATAGATAGTGAAGAACTCATAATATGGACTTTTGGAATGCTCGACATAGAACATAAAATTCAGCAAACTGCCTACTGAAAATCCATAACATGGTTGAAACTGCTCCCGCAAAAATGTCAAGATGAAGAAAAGCTGTCGTGCTGACAATGGAGTATAAATTGCAGTAGACCCCTCATATTGAGCAAAGACAACAAAAGGAACGTTGTAGTATCCACGCAGAAGAAAACTCTTTGCACTTCAATACTTCATCTGAAAAAGACATTAGAGCAAAAACCTTCACAAGAAAAACTCCGAAGAGTATAATGCAAACATCAGGATGTCATCAGATTCCAAATGAACGTTGCCAAAACCTCCATAATGGATAACGTATCTAAACGGTGAATAAACACCAAGATAATGGTGATGAAACACCAAATCCCAATAAACGGTGATGAAACACCAAATGCAGTTATCTCCTCAACTGACATTATTATTTTTTCTCTCCAAAGTTGACGATGAAACGTCGAATAAATCTCCAAGAATCCGCCAATGATAGATCGACGATAAAACGTCGAAGAAAATCTGCCCAATGATAAATTTCGCCTGACTTGCAATGAAAATCCGCCAAAAACATACATAAAAGCATTAATTACAATGAATGAAAATCTGAAGCCGATTGCGCTGCTCTGTGACTCAAAAGAAACGGAGCCGAGCTGGATTACTCAAGAAGCCATAAAATCTGAAGCCGATTGCGCTGCTCTGTGACTCAAAAGAAACGGAGCCGAGCTGGATTACTCAAGAAGCCATAGCCGTGACCCAAAAGCTGAATTAAATCTGATTATGGATCCCGTTGGAATCCAATTGAACACAAAAAAGGTTGTGTGACTTGTTGGTTCTCTGGAGACTCGGTGGTTTGCTTCTCATGGGCAGCCACGGAGGCGTTGGCGATGCGGCGGCCCGGAGGCGAAGTGCGGCCGGCTCGGAAGGCGTCCGGCCAAGGTGGTCGATGCTTCATGGGCGATGCGGATGGGAGCCAAGTTGGCAATGCGCATGTGCACAAGCGCCGGCGTTGCGGGGTAGGCGCACGATCTTGCTGGAGGTGGTGCCGCGCATGACCGAGTCGTCGACGATGACCACGCTCTTACCCGTAATGACGCCACACAGGGGCGCGAGCTTGAGCTTGACAGCGAGGTTGGCGGAAGCCGAGGCGAGATGGGCTCGGGCGAGCAGCAGATGGAGCGGCCGGTCTCTGAGCATGCGCGAGATCGCGCACGGCCGTGGTTGCGGGCCGCGCCGAAGGGGCAATTGGTGATGGAGCAGTCACTGGGCTGGTCCGCGGAGCGCCGGCGCGGCGGGTTGCCAAGGGGTGCCAAGGGCCGGTGTGCGTCGGGGCCGACGCGGGCTGATGCTGCGCGAGGATGGCCGGTGCCGAAGGAGGACGACGCGCGGAAGACGGCGGTCGGCGCGAAGAACGGCGAGTAGGGACCGGCCAGAGCCAAAGCGTCACGAGCCGACGATCGACGCGAGGCTGGCAACGGCCCGAAGGCGGAGTCGGCAGAGACAGACAGCACGGGGGTCGTGGAGGCGCGGATGCTGAGGTAGACGGACCGGTGGCGGGCGATGCCGTGCGGTGATCTGAAAACCCACGCTCTGATACCACTTGTTAGGGATAAATGTACGGCATAATAACTGGAGACAGATTTAACGTGAAAAAACCCTTGCGGAAAAAAACCACGGGAAACAATCAATTATAATGTTCCAAGATTACAAGTACAGGGGGTTGGCTTATATAGCCAAAGAGTCCTAGTTGTAGAAGATTTGACTCATAACAAACTATGGATAGAACCAAAAGATATGACAAGTTAAAATATTGAGTTATCTCGAACAATATATATACACACATGCATACATACATGTATGTATGTATGAGCTATTCTTTAGCTACGTGTAGAATAGCATATTCTACACACTAGCCAGGTTTGTTTACCGACCGAGTCTATGCGACTGTCCAATTGACTAAGCATGTTTGTATATAAATGACTAATAAATGCTACTTAGTGTTTGTACATAAATTTATCTTTTTTTTATTTAGCCATAACTTTCAAATATGATTGATTTTGATCTTCAAATTTTATAGTTTTGTAGAATCTCATCTCCTCTACATATGGTATTTTTTTGAGAATTTTTTAAAATATTTATATTTTTCATGAACTTTAGAAAACACTGGATATGTTGCTTTTTACTAGATAAAAGTGCTATACACAGGTATAGTAATACTTTGAGTAAAAGGCAGTAAAATCTATAAGTCCCATTAATAAACATTAATTTTTCTGACTGGTAACAAATTTTACTATCCTTATATATAGATTTAACTATCGATATATATATGTTTTACTATCATACAGTAGTAAATCGATGTTCATTTTAGCAGTAAAATTTGATTCATGCAACGTTTATTAGCAAAACTTATATCATGTTGTTCCTCTAGTCATCAGTAATCTACTGGTGAAATTTTTTCGTGAATTGGAGCATCGAATAAAAAGTTACAGCTAAAATAAAGAAAGAACAGACTTGTATACAAACTAGAAAATGAACTAACTAGTGAAGCAGTATGGGTGGCCGAAACATCTAGTAAGCGTATTTGTTAGTTTGTATATGATTCTGTTCTTACTTTATTTTAGTCATAACTTTTTATTCGTAGCTCCAATTAACGAAAGGTTTTCACCAGTAGTTTATGGATGATAAAAGGAATATAATGATATAAGACTTGCTAATAAACACTGCACGAATGACTTTTTACTACCAATTTACCGAATGTACCGTAAGATTTTACTACCACATGGCAGTAAAATCTATGTATACTGATAGTAAAATCTATAAGTCTCATTAATAAACATTAAGTTTTTAAAACTTGTACATATGATTTTTGTAGGCACACCATATAGCTGATGTTTACAGTATGTAGTAACACATTGAGTAAAATAAGCAATAAAATGTAGTATATGCTGCTGTTTGTCACTTTGTTATTTTTATATCTCTCAAATTCGATTGATTTTGGTCTTCAAATTTTACAGGTTATAGAATATCACCTCCCCTACTTGTGGTAATTTTCTGAGAATATTTCACAGTAAAATGTTAATTTTTTGAAAGTAAAAGATAGTATATATTGCTATTTGGCACTTTGTTATTTTCATATCTCTTAACTCTGATTGATTTTGGTCTTCAAATTTTTTAAGATCGTAGAAGCTTAACTCCCCTACGTGTGGTAATTTTCTGAGAAATTTTCAAATATTTTACTACTGGTTCGACAAACAGAATCAATTTTGTATTCATGAAAACCAATAGTACACTTTTTCAAAAATTCTTAAAAAATTACTATAGATATGGGAGCTGAGATTATACAATCCTGAAAAATTTAAAGATCAAAGTCAATACCAGCTGAAAGGTACGAAAAAGACAAATTCGGTTGACTAGTGATTTTTCAGTGTCTACTGCTTTGTTTATTTCTTATCTTTCAAATGCTATTGAGTTTGGTGTTCAAATTTTGTAAAGTTGTAGAAACTCACCTATCCTACATATGGTAATGTTTTGAGATTTTTTGAAAACTTATACATATAATTTTTATAAATATTACACCATATAGCTGCTGTATACAGCATGTAGTAACACGTTGAGTAAGAGGCAGTGATATGCATTTTCCTTGGCAGTAAAAAGTAGTATATGCTTCTGTTCAGCACTTTGTTATTTTTATATCTCTTAAATCCGATTGAGTTTGGTTTTCAAATTTTACAGGGTTGTAGAATATCATCTCCCCTACGTCTGGTAATTGTTTGAGAATTTTTTCACAGTAAAATATTTTTTTGATAGTAAAAGATAGTATATGCTGCTGTTTGGCACTTTGTTATTTTCATATCTCTCAAGTATGATTGAGTTTAGTCTTCAAATTTTACAGTATTGTAGAATCTCAACTCCCTTACGTGTGGTATTTTTTTTTTATAATTTTTCAAATATTTTACTGCTGGTCCAGCAAACAGAACTAAATTCTTATTCTTGAAAACCAATAGTACACATTTTCAAAAATTCTAAAGAAATTACTATAGATAGGGAAGGTGAGATTATACAACCCTGTAAAATTTGAATATCAAAATCAATACCATTTGAAAGATATAGAAAAGACAAAGAAGAAACAGATTTACGTACAAACTACAATACGCATTAACTAGCTGGGTTCAGCAACGCATGAACTAGTAACGAATTCGACAGTAATTCTATCTGTTGTTCTATAGTGAAACATGTTTGTGATTTACTACTGAATTGGATTCAGGTGAGCTGTGCATGCACTTTACCAGTAAATTCATCTGTTGTTCTGTAGTAAAATATTTCGTGATTTACTACCAAGCTGCATTTACTGGTGTTATTTGCAATGCATTAACTCACTACGTTTCGGCCAGCGCGTGGTATTTACTTCACTGGCCAGAGCGCAGAATAGCTATTCTACGCTCGGGAGTAAAATAGCGCCACCGTGTGTGTGTATATATATATATATACACACGGTGGCGCTATTCTGCGCCAGCGCGTAGAACTAGTTATTCTACGCGCTGGCCGTAAGCACCACGTAACGATGTAATTAAAGTGGCACAGTAATTAAAGCGACGTAGTATGTAAACGTTTTACGACCAGACATTGAGTGTGAACTCAGATTGATAGTAAACCATTCCACATACATAGCTAGAGTAACTAGAAAATATGTTCCTATAGTTTTGTACATGAATCTTGTTTTTATTTATTTAGCCATATCTTTCAAATGAGAATGATTTTGGTCTTGAAATTTTACAGGGAAGTAGAATCCACCCTCCCCTACTTATGGTAATTTTTTGAGCATTTTTTAAAACTTGTACATGTGATTTTCATATGTTGTAACAGAAATTACTACATATTGACCTACGTTTTACTGCATGTATAGATAGTTTTTACTGGCACGCGGTAGAAAAATCTTATGGTATATTCGGTAAATTGGTACTAAAAACTCATTCGTGCAGTGTTTATTAGCGAGACTTATATCATTATGATCCTCTTGTCGTCAGTAAACTACTGGTGAAAACCGTTCGTTAATTGAAGCTACGAATAAAAAGTTATGACTAAAATAAAGTAATAACAGAAACATATACAAACTAACACATGCGCGTACTAGTTATTTCGGTCACCCTTACTGCTTACTAGTTATTTCATTTTCTAGTTTGTATACAAGTCTGTTCTTTTTTTATTTTAGTTATAACTTTTTATTCGATACTCCGATTCACAAACGAATTTCACGAGTAGATTACTGATGACGAGAGGAACAACATGATATAAGTTTCGGTAATAAACATTGCATGAATCAAATTTTACTGCTAAAATGAACATTGATTTACTACTGTATGATAGTAAAACACATATATATCGATAGTAAAATCTATATATAAGGATAGTAAAATTTGTTACCAGCTAGAAAAGTTATTGTTAATTAATGAGACTTATAGATTTTATTATCGGTATACATAGATTTTACTACCACGTAATAGTAAAATCTTACGGTACATTCGGTAAATTGGTAATAAAAACTCATTCATGCAGTGTTTATTAGCGAGACTTATATCATTATGATCTTCTTGTCGTTAGTAAATTACTAGTGAAAATCATTCGTTAATTGAGCTACGAATAAAAAGTTATGGCTAAAATAAAGTAATAACAGAATCATATGCAAACTTACGTATGCGCGTACTAGTTGTTTCGGCCAGTAAGCGCTTGACTAATTACTTCATTGTTTAGTTTGTATACAAGTCTGTTCTTTTTTTATTTTAGTTATAACTTTTTATTCGATGCTCCGATTCACAAACAAATTTTACCAGTAGATTACTGATGACGAGAGGAATAACATGATATAAGTTTCGCTAATAAATGTTACATGAACCAAATTTTATTGCTAAAATGAACATCGATTTACTACTATATGATAGTAAAACATATATAGATCGATAGCAAAATCTATATATAAGGATAGTAAAATTTGTTACCAGCTAGAGAAATTTGTTACTAAGTAGCATTTATTACTTATTCATATACAAACACGCTTGTCAACTAGATAGTCACGCGGGCTCATTCGATGCAGCAAACTTGGCTGGCGCGTAGAATATGCTATTCTACACGCAGCTGTAGAATAGCGCATGTGTGTGTGTATATATATATATATATAGTATAATTACCTAGGACACCATGATACCTGGACACCATGATTCAAAAATGATATTTTCTCTATGTATTTTCATGTGAATGTTTTTGAAATTTTTAGGATACTGAGTTTAACCAGTTTACTAACTAGTTCAAACAAGTTTGAATTAAAATTCGTACTAAAGTTTCCCTTTGTAATGATAGTTTGTTTGTACGTAATTGCTGATTTTATATATAAATCAGCAAAGCATGTGATCCAAACTCGTTCAAAATCTTTGAATTTGAGTATATATTTTTTCAAAGGTATGTGTTTCATTTGAATTGTTATAGATGGGTATATACCCTAAAACTGAATTTTTTGAAAAATATACTCGAATACGGCTTGAATTCGCGCATTTGAAATCATGGCGCCCAGGCACCATGGTGCCCTATTTGATTCATATATATATATATATATATATATATATATATATATATATATATATATATATATATATATATATATATATATATATATGAAGCCTCTTTTATACTCCAGGAGTAATTACTCCCTATGCCGTATCTCACAACGTATGGGGTATATCATACGACGGAGGGTATGTACGCGTAGTATACAAGTTTATAAGATCATCTAGGTAGTATGTACATTTTTTTAGGAGTGGTATGCACATTTTTTGGACATACTCCTTTTTATGTGCTTATATGAATGTATTTGCAAAATACGCTAAAAATCATGTACTCCCATGCAATTTTTTCATGTGGCTCACATTGGATTATCTTATAATTAGTGTATGAGTGTACCCAAAGTGATAAAGGAGTATTTCAAGTTCGTTTAGGTGGTATTTCAGAGGTGAGAGTAACTACTCCTAGGAGTAAAAGATATTTTTCCTATATATATATGTGTGTATATGTATATGTATATATAGTATAATTACCTAGGGCACCATGATCTAAAAAGGATATTTTATTGATGTATTTTCATAAGAAAATTTTTGAAATTTTTAGGATGCCGAGTTTAACCAGTTTACTAACTAGTTCAAACAAGTTTGAACTAAAATTTAAACTAGAGTTTCTCTTTTTTATGATAGTTTGGTTGTAGGTATGTGCTGATTTTATATATAAATCAGCAAAGCATGTGATCCAAACTCGTTCAAAATCTTTGAATTCGAGTATATTTTTTCAAAGGTATGCTTTCATTTGAATTGTTATAGATGTGTATATACCCTAAAGCTAGAAGTTTTGAAAATATACTCGAATATGGTTTGAATTCGAGCATTTAAAATCATGGTGCTCACGTACCATGGTGCCCCATTTCGGCTTCCTGTATATATATATGTATATGTATATATACACATATCTATAGCATCTTTTCTACTCCTAGGAGTAGTTACTCCATGTGTCGTATATCACAACGTAGGAGTATCTCACGAAACGAATGGTATGTACGGTATGTACTTTTTACAGAGGTCGAATGTACATTTTTTTGGACAAGCTCCTTTTTATGTCTGGATATGAAGATATTTACAAAATACACTAAAAGGTATGGACTACCTTGTAATTTTTTCATGTGGCATGTATTGGAGTATCTTATAATTAGTGTATGAGTGTACCCAAAGTAATAAAGGAGTATTTCAAGTTCATTTAGGTGATATATCAGATGTGGGAGTAACAAAACCTGGGAGTATTCGTGTACAAACTAGGTAACACATTTATTAGTTGGTTGGCCACAGTACTGATTCCCGTAGTAGCTTCATTCGTTGTTCTATAGTAAAATGTAGTATAAGATAGTAAAGTTAGTGAATTAAATAGTAAAATGAGGGATTGGTGATTGCTATATGTATATGTATATGTATGTTTGTATATATATATATGTATATATATGTATATGTGTTTGTATATATATGTATATATATATATGTATGTATATATATTAATATCCATAGATATATATTTGACTATCATACAGTAGTAAATTGCTATTCATTTGGCAGTAAAATTTGATTTATGTGATATTTGTTAGCGAGACTTATATCATATTGATGCTCTCATCGCTAGTAATCTAATGGTGAAATTTGTTCTTGAATTAGAGCTGACAATACAAAATTATGGCTAAACTAAAGAAAAAACAGATTATGTATAAATTAGAAAACGCATTTATTAGTTGGTTGGACACGTTGCTGATTCAGCGGTACTTCATTCGTTGTTATATAGTAAAATGAAGTAAACAAGATAATAAATGTTACTGTATTAAATAGTACAAATGAGGGATTAATAATTTACTACCGGATTGCACTTCTAGGCTATGTGGCTTGTTTTTGGTCCGTACACTAGGAATAGTGCTACCGTGTGTGTACACACAATGTAGCAAAGTAGTACTCCTGATGGTACTGTGGTTGAGTAACGTGGATTTGCACTACAGCACTGATCAAATTCGTAGCTAACTATGGGTGCAAAGTTGAATCCAACCGGAGGGTATATATATATATATATATATATCCAGTGAAAACCATTTTTACCGTGAAAACTCCGTGAAACCCACGTGCACAAATTTTAAAAAATTCTCAAAAATTCTCGTACGTAGGGGAGGTGAGCTTCTACAATTCTGCAAAATTTGAAGACCAAACTCTATTGCATTTGAAAGATATGAAAAGGACAAATTCAGCCTTAATACTGATTATTCACTGTTTAGCACTATTTATTTCGATGTTTGTGTTTTCATATCTTTCAAATACGATTGAGTTTTGTTTTCAAATTTTGCAGGATTGTAGAAGCTCACCTCTCCTACGTATGGTAATTTTTTGAGGATTTTTCAAAACTTATACACGTGGGTTTTATGGGGTTTTCATAGTAAAGATGGTTTTCATTGGATATGTTGCGTGTGTGTATAGATATATATATGAATATATATGATCTACATATCCACTTTAGAATTTTTCAAACTGAATAAAATGGTTGGAATTTTTGGAATGTTATATATCGAGATCGCGCGATCCTCTGCAGTGCAACAATTAATTTGATCGATCCTCTAGAGATGGACGAGCAACGCAATCAAGAGCACGCGTATGTATGTACAAACTTTTGCGCCGATCAACTAGAAGATTTGTATGTTGAATTGGGAAGTTCAAAATCGGTTTCACAACGTCCAATAATCAAAAGCTGAAATGTTTGTCGGTCGCTCGTCACTGTTACCGATGGAATCCGCAAGCAGTACATCTTCTGCACCAGATGGAGTGATGGATGGCCGATGGATATCTATAGTACTACTGATCAACTTCATGACCATTATTTGGAAGTTGAAAACTCTGCTATACAATCTGGAAAACCGAAATGATGAAATTTTGACTGTCGCTCGTCACTGTCACCGATCGTAAATCCGCAGTGCATCTTTTGTGCCAGATCGAAGTCAGTTGTTACATGCATGGATCAATTTATAGCTATGACCATGCAGGTTGCATGACGGGCGCACTCTTCTTCCGTGGGGACAATTTTTGTGCTGATTGTAAACCTCAATGCATTAGGCTCTATTTGGTATGACTATAGCTTTTCTAAAATAAGGGTTATATCTACTAAGTACCATAATATAGCATGTTTATCGAAAATAACGCATATATGCATAGATTTAACAAAAACAACATAACTTAAGTGAAATAATGAAATCAACATAGTCAAATAGGGGTGCTTGCCTTGCTCAGTGAATTCTGGAGCGGAGTCGAGGTCGACAGTGGCGGGTTCGAGAACATCGATATCTACAAGTGATTAATGTAAAGCAGTAATAAGAAGCAAATGAAACAAATAACACCAAATTCAAATATAAGTTAAAATAGAAGGTTTTAGTGATAAAAAGATTTTAGGTACGGGTTTCTCAATTTTTCAACTTGTTTGCTCATGTTATGAATTCTTAAATTCGTATTAAAAGAAGGAAAATTTCTAGAAGGAATTAAGTGCAAAACATGTCCGAATACAATTACCTTTGTAGCATCAGAGGGTCCTGACCTCTGGAATATAATGGACTTGGTCTCACTGGTTTTAACATTTATTTGTGAAAGTACTTCATATTTGAATCTTTCATGCATTGGAGGTGAAATCATTTATGAACTCAGTACAAATAAGTCAAATATTAAATATTTTCGTAGATCTAGAATGCCAAGGTCCCAATAAATTTTAGAAATTTATTTCACCATTTTTGGAGTTCGTGTTTAATAATTTTAAATAGTTACTATAATAGGTTTATTCAAATTTTAAATTCAAAGATTGTGAACCTAGGTCCAAAGTTAAATATTTTTGTATATTTTGAAATCCCATCATTTTATATTAATTTATAAATTTATTTGACTCAATTTGGGATTATAATGCAAAATATATTAACATTTGAATGCTCTCAGTTTTGAAAAATCACAGAAAATAGAAAATACATAAAGTGAAGACGTATTTCTCTATTTTCGGATTTCTCAACTTCTTTTGATTTTGGCATGGAGGCTGACATGCATGGCCCACACTTCGGTGAGCCATAGCAGAGTGGCCTTGGGAAGCAGTCGCCATCCGCAAGGCAAGCTCAGCGAGGCTTGGCTGGCGGCTCGGCGAACAAGAGGGCGGTACGGTGATGAGGACATCACTTCCATGGATACACATAATAGTCCTCCACAAGATGCTAGGCAAGGACTTTTGATAAGAGCATGTGCACAATAGTTAAATTATCATGTGAGCTTGTTTCTAGGAGTTCATAATCTTCTTATTGAGGATAGATTGCTACATAATTCATGCAATGTTATTCTACTTAGGAACCATGGTGAGGGGAGTAACACTACTACCACAACAAGTTCAAGCTGACCCTGTTTCAATTCCAGTTTAATTCAGAATCAGCCTGATAGCATTGATTTGAAACGATCATAACTTTCACATACGAAGTCCGCTTGAGGTGTGAGAGTACTTGATTGAAATCTTACAATGAGACATTTCCAACGAATCTAGGGCTATCTTCAAATTCGTTATCTACATATCACAATCATTAAAAAGAGGTGCTACGCCACTTTTGCCAATTGGGCTTCGACCCATGTAATAGGAAGGCCCAGGAGGGACGCCCAGGAGGAGTCCGTGTCGGTGTCCACCTCCTATCCACACCCCCTTTAGATGCTTATTTGAGTTAGCTAAGCTCCCTCATGAGACTCGAGTTTTGTTTAGTTGTAGTTTTCCTAGGTGAAACTATTTAGTATTCTCTTGTTCTGCTAGATCAACAACAATACCGTACTTTCAAACCCGCATCAATACATCAATTACATTCACAATTTCAGATTGCTTTTGCTTTCTTCTTCGATTGCTTGTAGGAATTGATCTTCGTGATTAAGTCAATCGGGCTTTGGAATGGTTGACAACAAGAGTTTGGTTCAGCGATTGCTTAGCATCGGTCGTATTTTGATCAGTAGCCTGGATCGTCAGGGTCGTCTCCACTAATCGAGAGTTATTTATCTCACCAATAGATTGGGCCTCCAGAAGCCTCATCAGGTGGTATCAGAGCTTTCGGTGATCAGTGAGAATTTACAGTTTTTCTAGTAGCAGATTCATTTTTACTTATCTAAAGTCCCGAAAATTGCCACAAAAAAATTACCTTACCCGAACCCTTTGAACCTTTGTTGTTTTTCTTTTCGGTTTGCGTCCTTGAATTGCATGTTGCATCATCGTGTCTAATTGATGGTCTTAGTATGTAGATTGGTCTGGCTTTGCTTGCTGATCTCTGCCTAGGATTGTGTCACCGCCAATTTTGGTCACCAAGAGTCCTTCTGTTGTGTCTATAAAAGAAAGAGATTGATTCGGTTGTATTCTGTTTGGAAAGAGATTAATTCGGATTAAAAAAATCTGAGTTATTTGTTTCTTCTCTAGTCCAAGTTGCACATAAACTCATTTGAGTCCTAACGGAGTCAATCACCACTTTGGCCAATCTGATCTGCTTCCCATTGGCCGAAACCGAGTCCAGAAAGTAGCATTTGTGCGCCTATCAGTGAAATGGCCATAACTTTTGCATACCGAGTTTATTTTCGACGCACGAGTACTTGTTTGAAAGGAGACGACGACGTGCATCTGATAAAACCATAGGTTTTTAGACCTGTGCCCATTTTTGACCTCAAATTCAGCCTTTAAGACCGAGTTCTAGGCCCCGAAAGTTTTCTGTCCCTTTTTTGTCATCTTTCGGTCATCTGTTTAGCGTTTTCTCTCGTTCTAAAATGTGAGATTTTTATTTTCTATCCTTAGTTGAGTTAGGAGTTGCACTTCCAAAAGGAAAAAAAGAGAAAAAAAAATAAAAAGAAAAAACAGAGAAAAAAATTGTGAGAAGTGCCTCCTGTTATTGAATAGCTCCTTGTGTGATAGTTCGTCATGCTGGTCACTTGTGTTCGACCCTAGTAGTACCTTTTTAAGCTTGTTGTACCAAGGTCTAGTAAAGGGCTAGCAAATTATGACTAATATATTGAACTGCTTTTCAACTTTGCAATTTCCTGAATGAATTACTTGCTAATCCTTGCTACATATTTAAGCTTGTCCAAGCTCCACCTTCTACTAACCAAACAGGTACCGTTCTCCTTGCAATCACTTTGCTAAGCTTGAGTTGCGTTTATCACGAATCAGCCGCCGATTGCACCACCTGTTTTGCTTTGGTAAGAACTTGCAAGGGCTTGGTAAGGGCTTGAGCGTGTGTGACTTTGAACCATCAGCACCAAGTAGTTGATAGGGACATATACTTGTGAATTGTTTCTTATCTTGTACTAACAATGGCAGGTTCCACTGATCATACTGACGAGGATGCACCTCTCACCACGAATGAAGGGAATCGTACAATATTTTTCATGTATGTTGAATCAACATTCAGAGCGTCTTGAGGAGGTTCTAGATCACACCAATGGTGAGCTTACTGTGCTTGCTACACGTGTAGGGCAGCTAGAGAGAGCTCCACCACCGGCTGCCCCTGCCCCATTGCTACTAGTGTACCACGACAACGTCGTACCCCTTCCATCGCTTGCTCATGGCCGGCAAAGTAGAAGAAGTTGTGGATGAAGGAAACCAATATGTTGCTGATGCGGAGTTCAATGGAGGATTCAATCCCAACAATGATCGTGATCATCGAAAACTTCATTTTAATCGCTAATGTATGAGAAGAGATCCACCACAATGAGAGGTACGTGACCATGATGAACCACTTGGTAAAATTAAATTTAATATGCCTCCTTTTGCTGGAAACTATGATCCTGATGCATATCACACATAGGAGTTAGCCATAGAACAAAAATTTTCTTGCTATGCTTTTCTTGAAGACAAAAAAGTTAGGGCAGCTACTAGTGAGTTCACGAAATTTGCATGCTTTTCCTGAAAAACATGGAATTCTTTGAAGAAAGCTATGAGACATAGATTTGTACCATCCTATTATTCTCATGATTTGCTTTACAATTTGCAATGCTTAAGACAAGATAGTAAAATAGTAGAAGAATAATACCAAGAGCTACAAATTGGTTTGTTGCGTTGTGGGTTAGAAGAAAACGAATACGCTAAAATGGCTAGATTTCTAGGAGGGCTTAACAGTGAAATTCCGAACATTCTTGATTATAAAGAATACAACTCTTATCACCTGTTCATTTCATCTTGCTTGTAAAGTTGAACGTCAAGTGTAGGGAAGACAGTCCTATTTTTGGGGCAATTTTGGAGGTTCTTTTGCAGGTAGACCGAACCAATCACGAAGCCATCCGCCACCCCCTGCAATAAGCCGGCCACCTACCACCTCTACAAGTGGGCGCCCTACGTTGTCCACCACTACTCCCCGTGCTCCTGAAGCAAGTACGAGGGCTTTCACGGGACACATATATATGCAAGCATAGATGATGGCTATTTGAACTTATTTAGCTTTTGGTCTTAATTAAGCTAGTCTTTTAGTTTTTGAATTGGGTTCAACTAGAATGCTCAAGAATCTCCCCTCTGTCCTTTGAGCGCTGGATTAGCTAGCCTAATCAGGTACTCAAACTAGTTGGTCCCATCTGCCATAGATTCAAAGGGCTAATTTAACTTTACATACCACAGGGTACTATTGACTCATGGGGCCACCAGTCAGGGAAGGAAATAGAGAGCAGTGAGCAGAGCTTCTCGGTGGCGTCATGGCTAGGGCTTGGGTTGCCATGGCGACAGCAGGGTTGGCTCAGAGTGGGAGGGGCGAGCACTAAAATATGTAGGTGGTGGGACCTCACTGAAGCTGTGGAGGGCATCAGCACGGGCTAAGGTGGCCTATAACGGCGGCGAACGGTGGCGACGGCAGGGGGCGCTTGGTGACAGTGTTCCATTGCAAGGGAATCATTCAATTGAGCTGGGGGATTCGTTTGTGGGTGTATGAGGGAGCTCCTGGTGCGAGGAATTGGGAGGTGGTGGCCCAAGCAGGGAGTTGGCCGGCGGTGGATGGTACGGCTGGAGCCAAGCAAGAGATGGGTAGCTCCCAAATTGAAGCTTGAATGTGAGGGGTAGGCATGGGGAATGAGTTAGAGCAGGATGGGTGCTTGATTGAAGCCTAGAGCCGCTTATATAGGCGAGATTGAGGCTGTGGCTCCAGTGTTTGAACGGGGAAGCCAGTGGCGATCGGACTTGCGGTGGTCGATGCTGGAGTGGTCACGCAATTTCTGGGTGTCAAGGAGAGGCATAGGGCATGGTGAAAGTTCAACCTCCATTAATTTGGTTTTGGTGTTAATGAAAAATCTAATATTGAGACTAACTCTTTTGATAATCATAATATTGTTAATTAATGACAATCATTTTATGGGACTAACTCTTTTGTTGAGCTTAACTCTCTTTAGTCTCTTTTGGATAAAAAAGATGAAAATATTAAAGGTATGCATTCGAATTCATATTATCATATCTTGTTGCATTCGTTGGATATAATATTCATGATCATATTGATAAATCTAAATATGAGACTAACTCTTTTATTGAGTATATCTTTGATTAGTCTCAACTCATTGAAAAATGGAAATCCCAAAGGTATGCATCCAATACAACTCTATTATTTTTAGATGCAATCCTTGGATTCAAGATAAATGGTGAACTTCACCGTAGTCTCAATCTTAAGATGTGCATAATATTTTCAATTCCATATGTACATGAATGCACACATTTAGGGGGAGTTCATACTTTACCTTGATGTTTCAATAGTATTGATCTTATTCATCTTTCTATATCAAGGATCATTACTTTGAAACAATCTCTTGAGTATATTTAACTTGTGTAGTTGTAGTATACTCATGTTAATATAGGATAAACTCAAATGCTATCCAAGATTGATTATGTGCATATTGATTCCAAAATTAAATTATTTATATGCACATATTTAATGGAATTTATTCTACAGTTGATAGCCTCAAAAGTATTGATTTCCTTCCATCACTCAAATATATTTGGATCATTACTTTCCATCAAAATGAGTATATGAAACTTGTGTAGTTAATATATACTCATGTCAATTTAAATAAAATTTAAATTGAGTTTGATTGTCTTTCAATCAATCAAAGAACGCTTCATCATGTGTTTATAGTGTTTCTTCGTTGGTTAAGGACAAGCGAAAAGTTCTTGAGTATAATGAAGTATTAGTTGCATCAAAGTACTCAAAACACCTTTAAATCATTCGAATTGATTAGAGTTGTGCTCAATCGATTATGGGGGCATCCATTATGTGTTAATGTAGTGCAATTGATGATTGAGGCAACCGTGTTTGTTGGACTAACAATCTTCCATGAGTTGTGAAGTAGGTTGAGTCCAAGAAAATAAAGAATCGGGAAGAAGAAGTCATCATGTGTTGATGAGCTTCAAGGATGAATCCCGAAGTGCAGTGAAGCTAGAAAAGGTTCATCATGTGTTGATGAACAAGAAGAAAGGACCCGGCTTGGAGAGAAGATGATGGAAATCATAAAAGCTCTAAGTGGATGTGCTAGAGGCAAAGGTATAACTAGCTAGGGCTAAGGATGTGTTCCTAGTCTTTTACTGGTCTCGGTGTTTGGATTGAGACCGGGTTGCTAGTATAGGTTATCGTACTATTTAGAGGGGTCGAGTCTTATAGCTTGAGCTTCATCATGTGTTGATGAACTCAATCCGGTTCACTCTAGCTCACTCTCTTATTTGATTTTGCATGAGCTAAGTATTTGCATGTGTTGCAAATAAGGGAGTTCATATTTGCTTTTTATTGAATCTTGATTTGGTTTTTGCATAGAGCTATGGATTTGCATGTGTTGCAAAAGGGTGATAGCTCATGCAAGTTGGTTTAAGTGGTTGTTTGTATGGAGCTAGATATTTGCATGTGTTGCAAATATAGAGCTCATGAATCGGAGTCTTAGCTTGTGACATTGATCATGTGTTGATCATCACAAAGGCTAAGTTAGGTTTATGTTTTGTGTTTGCAAAATGAGTTTTTGCAAAATATAGTTCAATTGAATCTTATCTTGGAGCATGTGAATAGAGTTTACAAATGTGTTTACAAATTGGTTTGATAATGTGTTGATCATCATATAGCTCAAAGATATGATCTTGATTGCTCTTGTTTACAAGATTTATATTTGCAAATGTATTTTGCAAAATATTGTTGTTCATGCATTTGATATTGGAGCATGTGATTAGATTTTGTAAATATGTTTTGCAAAATTATTTTGATCATGAGTTGATCATCACATGGCTCAATATTTGATCTTATTGACTCTTGCTAGCTTGTAATCATGCCCTTGATCAAGTCTATGTGAGGGATTTTGAAAAATCAGATTTTAGACTTGAATGACTACATTAGAATTTTATTTTTGTGATATTTAAAAATATCTATGGTTGCTTAAATCTTGAAAAGGGATGGAGATTGTAGCCCTCGTGATAAGCTTCGCATAGAGTGCAAGATCACCTTAATCGGAGTTCGGAGTGAAAAGTTATGAGCTTTTTCGTAGCTGTAGCAGTAGTATGACTGGGGTCACTCCGGCGGTATGACCGGGGTCACTTCGGTGCATTTTTTCCAGAGAAGGGGTATGCAATTTTTGGGGTCCAATATGACTAGACTACCTCCGGTATGACCGGATTTTCTGAGTAACGGCTAGTTTTTTAGCCGTTAGCCTCTGTGGAGCGGTCATACCGGCCCTAGGGTAGTATGACCGGGTTTCCTTGGTATTTTTGCCAATTTTGCCCCCAATGGCTAGTTTTCTTGTTGAGGCTATATAAGAAGCTTTGGGGGCTGGCATTTGGGTGTTGTTGGGGTTTTGGTGAGTTCATAGCTCTTTGTGGTTGAGTTGTGCATGTGTTGCACTCTCTAATTTGGTTTTTGAGCTAAGAGTGAGCTCTAATTGCATGTGTTGCAATTAGAAGTGGATGGGAGCCTCTTGTGCATGTGTTGCACTTGAGAGAGCCTTGTGCATATGTTGCACTCGGTGATCACCATTGTACATATGTTGTACTTGGTGGAGCTCAATCTAGACACCTAGACGGCGTGTGGAGGCGTCGTGCGCGGCACCTTCTCAAGGAAATTGTGAGAAGGCCTGGCAAAGTTATGAAGGTCGGAGCTCGCCTACCTAGAGGTGGAAAGAGCTACCACTAGTGGAATCGAGGCGGGTGCTCAATTCGTGGAGCCGGTCCAAAGTGGTTTGGGCTTGCCTCAACGTGGATTATGGGAGACCGACAAGTCTTCGAACACCACGGTAAAAAGTATTGTCTCCTTATGTATGCTTGCAATTCCTTATTTACATTGTTGCAATTTACATTCTAGAATTAAATTGCTTGCTTGTCTTTAGGATTGTAATTTATTGTTAGAAACATAATTAGCTAGTGCACTTAGTGAGCCTGGTTGACTTAGGCTTTTAATTGTCAAAACCGTAGTTTATCGCTTCCGCATCTATTATCATTTAGGTTTTGACATAAGCGTACTTAGGTGGGATTTTAATTAGAAGAAGAATTTTTAAAGCCGCCTATTCACCCCCCTCTAGTCGGCATCCTCGATCTTACACATGGGGAAGTCGTCTTGTTCCATACGGCGCTATGGCTTGGTCGGTTGCTCTAAATTTCTTGGTTTTGACTCAAGAACCAGAGAGGAATGGTGGTTTGGTGTTGGGACCCAAATATGCAAATCCGGACCCTCTGTGTGTATCGCACTAGTCCAGGATCATGCTAGTGCACAAAGGCTCAACATAGATGAATATCACAATCATACACAGCGAAACAAAATAAAAGATATCATATATTAATTAATACCTGTTGAATGACCTTATGGTCAACTTACATGACTATGCCTCGCAAGGCTGAAAAACAAATTAAACAGCAGCGGAATGAAAACGTAGATAAATCCCTCTGTATACCACAGGCAACTGACAAGACTAGCAGCCTAAACATTCATTTTCCAACTATACCGACGCGTGTACGGTCGGGATTCTGTCTTCCCCGCGTCACCGTCGCCGTGCTGGATTCGGAGACCGCCGTCCTGTAGAACTAGATTTCCGACTTCTGTGCATTTTGTGGGGCTATTTAAGTGGTCGCTCATCGCCTGAGATTCGCCGTCTCAAGCCGCCTCTATTTCTCTAAGCGCAGACACCGAGACGTCAGGGTTTAGACATGAGAGCTCACCGAAGTTTGCGTGGTGACCCCTGCAGTTTTCGACGATTTTCGGCACCGTCGCTTGAACTCCGACATGATCGAAGGCATCTCTGAGTTGTAAGCGTCAAGCTGCTTCAAGACCGTGTGTTTTCGTCGCCAAAAGCCCGTCAGAGTGCCTCATCTGTGGTCTTCTTCCTTGCCTCCGATGAAATCTCAACGATCTGCGCCGTCGAGCTCCGTTGCAAGGTTTCGACCGTCCGATTCGTCAAGGAACGTTAGATCTCCGACGCGTGGCTAGCTCACGTTTCTCCTTGTGCCCTTGAACTCGGGTGTAGATCTGGCCATTGGATCTCATCCTACGATCCGGATTGTGCCTACTACCGAGCCAATGGGGCGGTGCCGCGTGGCACACAGAGTTCTAAGCGTCGTGGACCGAGTCCATGGTGAACCAGTGAGGTTCCGTGGACTCAGTCCATGGACCTGGGTGACATGGTGCGACGCAATTGGTTCGGGCAGGGCTGATGTCAGCATTGCGCATTAATGGCCTTTTTCATATTTAAAATAATTTGGTTATTTATTTTATATTTAAATCTTCTGATTTTTAGATTTTTGAATCTTTCGAGAGCCCGTTCTCCCTCATACGAGCTCCGATTGAGGTGATTCAAAATTTTAAAAAAATTTAAAATTGAGATATATCTAATGGTGAATTTTATTAGATTTTTAGAGTTTATTTGCTCTCTATTTAGGTGTTTATTTGGTTTTCTCTCTCGTTTCACGTAGACGTTGAGTTGTGCGACGCATCCGAGGAGGATCCGTCGACTCAAGACCAATGTCCAAAGCAAGAATAAGGGCTTTCCTAAGGCAAGTTACGCTTTGATCATGTTGAACCCATGTTTATAAAACTACTATATTGTTTTTACCCTATTGCATATTATTTCATGTATACAATTGTTTTAAATTAAATTGGGACTTAGCTAATCTACCAATTTAATCTATACCCTACCTTGCCACTGGTACGCCATGATCTATTGTCACTCTAGATTGGTTCATTAATAGTTGGTTAGTACCAAAATCAACATGAGTTGGTTAGACCGTGTTAGTATGCTTAGCCACGCCACGTCATCACATGTATTTGAATCATCAATGTTTAATCTTGACCAATGGAATATGAAACATGATTATGAATTTGTGTGTCAGGTGTTGTCACACGAGGATATTGAGTTGTAGTGGCGAGGGATGTCACGTAACGATGTTGACTTGTTGATAGCATGTGGTGCTTGGTAATCAACTGGGGTGATAATCATTTAGATTTGGGCAAGTGGCAAGGGGCAAGTGTGCCAAGGTGGGCCGAATGGCAGAGGGTATGTGAAAGTCTTGCCTCAATCATCTTAAGACCTTAACCTTGCAAGCCTTTGACCTAAGTCAATCATGCAACCACATGTCTGGTATGGAACATCATAGCTGATTAATTTGCAATGTTTTAGTTTCAGTACTATCAATGGTGGTGGGAGTCCAGGGTTGTGGTACGCGATCCAACGGTTAATAATCATTCTTTTAGAAAACAGGCCACTGGGCCGTTGCAATGGACCGGGCCGAAAAACGGGTCGCACAGTATTGGGCTAGGCCCAGTACTATTCAAGGCATTTCCAAAGTTTTTTCGAAAAAAATTAATTCCAAAAAATAGATTAATCCGATTAAGGCAATAAAAATATTGGAAAAAATTCAGAAAAATTCTCATAAATACTTTAAGACATGTTGAACTCAAATAAAATATTTTTAACCAAACTTTATTTAAACTTTCTTATTATTTAATTAGTTTTAATAAAAGGCCAAATGCATTTGTATTAAATAAACTCTAATAAATTCCAAAAAATCATAAAATGCACAAATAATAAAATAAATTAAATGAAAGGCAAAATTTGGGATGTTACATTTGGGCTTGCTGGAGCTGTGAGGAAGGAGGAAGCCAAAGAAAGGTGGCGCTGGTGGGGTGTCGGGACCCGAATATACAAATCCGAACCCTCTGTGTATATCGCACTAGTCCAGGATCAAGCTAGTGCACAGAGGCTCAACATAGATGAATATCACAGTCATACATAGCAAAAACATAAATAAAGACATCATATATTATATATTAAACTGTTGACTGACCTTACAATCAAACTTACATGAATGAGCCTCGCAAGGCTAAACTATGAATAACAAATTAAACTGCAGCAGAATGAAAACGTAGATAAACCCCTAGTATACCACAAGCAATACACAGGTAATTGATAAGGCTCGCACCATAAACATTCGTCTTATCTTGGTACTCCTTCTTCAGCATTGGTGTAGACTCCTCAATTGGTAATGTCGTTGTTGGCAAGAGTGAGTACTTAAAACACTCAACAAGTTTTGCATAGAATACAATTCTAACATATCTATATGTAAGGCTTATTTCAAAGGAATGGCTAACAAGGTTGTTTTGCAGTAAAGCAGCATTTATGAATGAATACATTAAATAGATTGAAAGACAATAAAACAAATAACAGTAAATAATAACTTTTAGCATATTCCAAGTAAACATGGCATCCAGCCCTAAGTCATATTCCATCTTTTCAACAGCATCCAACATTCCCATCCAAGTTTTCATTTTACAAAATCTAACCCTTAACTGTAATTCCCGTGCATTGCTCAATACCGCTAGCACGGCTATCTGAATAGATTCTACACTCTGCAGTGTGGGCACACGAAAATACGAATCGATCCTCGCTCGTGCGTTGGACTCAGAGGTGACATCTATACTCCACTTAAGTGTATGATCACTGTCACCAAAAAGTCACGTGCACGGAGTATTTACCAGATGGTCATCACTCAAGCAAATATAAGCCACCTAGTTGCACCATACACACTTACGCAACCAAGGGAGTTTCGATTCCATTCTGAACAACCATACCAGGATTGAAACCAACTCATCCAAGAATAGCACTCGCCGTCCATCTCAGAACCTTGGTATCGCCCACACTTACCGAGGAGAGCGCAAACAATAGTCAAAGAATGACGACCGCTCGAGTTTATGCATTAGACGGTTGAAAGCAATTCCAGGTACCCAGATATGTATCTAGTGCTAGTTCCCAAGATCAACTCCTAGCACCCACATGTCCCGCATTCGAGATGTATCGCAACACATACACACAAGACTAAGCACTTGTCATAGCATAAACATAAACTAGAAACTATTACAACTACTTAATATTACAAGTAGTGGCCGACCGGCCAGATGTTACATGCCAAAATTAAATTGCAGTGGAATATAAGCATAAACCAAAATGTGGACAGCGTTATGCCCATCCGATAACCCATAGGCAACCAACTTGGAAAATCCCAAGTTCATCCATCAACATAATCATCGAACCCCAGAGTAAGGTACGTGTTGTCTGGGCATTCTTTCTTGCCGTCGTCTATATTGTTTAGATTAAGCAATTGTGAGTACACGTATATACTCGCAAGACTTTAGTGTATGGAAATATAGTAAATGCATGGCTAGAACAAGGATAACAAGTTTCTACACTAGTCTCATTTTCAGCATAAAGCAAATTTTATTTGCAAGTGTATGTTTCGACAAACGATAACGGAATTGTAAAGAGCATTTGATATGAAGCTAAATAACAGTAAGTAAAGTTCATATGCATCGATCCACACCCCTCCTTGCCTGTGAACAACGAGTAAAAATAGCCACCCTTGGCTCGCGAGTTTGCCAACCCATTCCAACACCGGTTCCAAAAGTTTTTGCAAAAACAAGACTATACTTGACAGTATTTTCCCAAGTTGCTCATGATCGCGAGCACGGCAAATTAATTAGACTTTAATTTCTGCAGAGAGTGTACACTTTACCCACATGACACATTCTAGTAATCATGTCTACCATGCCTTGCGATACTCATCGTACCCGATTTGCTAGACTGTGATGAAACCGTTTGACTAGTTAAAGCTTAGCTTACACCAGCTACGGTGATGTTAAACCCTTGCCATGGTCTTGGAGATCTGAACCAACGATGGTGCCCCGTCGGGAACTCTCCCCATGGCAAGGCATGCACCGTTGTATTGGAATGCTTTAGCCTCAACACCTTGGTGAAGGGAGCACCTACGAGCAACACCGTTACGGGTGTGCCCTTACTACTTCGGCCTACTAAAGTGCAAGGTTAAATTTCAACTTGTCCAATGAGTTTAGGCTATCCCATACTAGCACATGTGGTTGCACCAAATTACTTAGGTGATAGCATAAGTTCGGTCCTTAATTGACACGGGCGAGAATCTCCCCCTATCTACGTGTGAGTGCTTTTCACACCCCAAGATTTAAGTAATATCTCACCCGCATCTAAACCATAAGTTTTAGGTTGGATTTTTATCAAATTATACAGAAACCATGCCTCGGTTCTGTACCATTAAACAAAGTTGCTCAAGGTAGTTTGAAATATATCCCATCATTTAAAAGTCGTTCTACTGAGCATGCCTAAGCAAGTGTGTAAGGTATTTCGCAAGTATTACCCAAGTTACACTAAGTAATGTTTACTCCATACTAGGTTACAATGGCAGGTAATCAATTGACAAGGTAAAGGAAATATATAAAATTGGATTTAGCTACCGATTCCCACAACATAGCAGTTTACAACATACACGTATGCATATAGTTTGATAAAACAACATAACATTGAAAATAGGGATCAAAATGGTCAAAGGAGGGTGCTTTCCTGGTTGCTCTTCGTCGAGATCGTAGTCAAGGTCGTCATCAACTGACTTCGAGACTTCGTCATCTACGCGTTTAAACAAAAAGAACCGCAGCAAAATCAAATAGGGAAAAAAGTAATCAGATGTAAATACCAAATTAAAATTTACCAAAAAGAACATGGTGATTTTGGATTCTTGAATTATTACTTGAATAACAATTTCATTAGCACTTAGCTTATGTGAAGCCTTTTTATGAATATACTACCTTCTTTCATTGATTTCAAGAAGCTATAGCCGAGCACATACATAAGGTTGTTTACGAATTCAAGAGGATAAATTTATGTGTTTTAGTATCTATAATTTTGAATTCAAGATGCAAAAAATATTTGGTTTAGGTAAGGAAAGTCACTAGTTAAAGTGTTATGCATGAATAGTACATTACCCTAAGCATATTTAGCTTAACAGGTGATTTATACAAGTTTGGTCTAAAATTCTAGGCTACTGGCTGCAATTATAAGGTTGCACTATGATTCTTATGACACAAGTATTTTAGCTAAAAGTTTCTTAAGCTCAACTATTCATATAATGTGTTGTTGACAACCATAATACTTAAGGTTATTGGACTAGTAGGATTCAGATGCAAAGCAAAGTGTAAATAAGATATTTTTCCAGAACATAGTAGTACATATACCAAAGAGTGATTCTGGGCTGATCTTCCCAAAATTTTCATTTAGACATGTTATTTTATGTGCTGCCAAAAAGGCTTATGTGTTTCTAAAATCTAACGCGATAACGGTTCAGTTTTCGTTTTAAGTTTGCGGCTGCACCTTATAAGATAATCTAACCATTTTTCATGCACTTGTAGGGGATGTCTCTAAGAGTGTTTTAAGGTTGGTTCCGAGATATTTCGATTTTATCCGCGACATTTTTCATATAAATGATCATTAGGGCCTTAATTAGACTTAATTCAACATTGCATAAATATGAGTTATTTTTACATAACCAGGAAGGGTATCACTTTTTAATGTCCTAGGATTTGGTTTTGTCAAATTTGAAGATCGTTTACGAAAGTTATGACCATTCGGACATTTCTCGTATTGAAACTTCGACTATTGACTAAATGTTTTAAACTATGGCAAAACTTAAATATTTTTGTACATTTGGGATCCTTGTCTCCTCGGGAGTTTAACTAAACTAGTTTTGCCAAGATTTGAGTTCATTTGATCCAAACTTTAACCATTTGACTTTCTATGTATGAAAAGCTTTCTATATTCAAATTTTGTTCGAAATGAGTTCAAATCCAAATGTTACTTTGGTTGTTATCTACGAATAAGCTCCTGACTAGGGATAATGATCTTAAGGTGAGGCAAAACGTGAATAACCTGAATTGCCTTTTCTGAGATGGAAAGAATCTGCACATCATTTGTTCTTTGATTAAGTAGTAGCAAAAGTAATCTGGGAGGATATCTCCAGTCTTTTTGACAAGAGGGCTAGTACTAACTCAGAACGTTTAGCCATTCAAATGGTGGCTGAGTGATTCCAAGAATAAAAATTACTAACATTGTATGTGCTGTAGTTTGTTGGAAGCTAAGAAGTGGCTTACTTTTTCAGAGAATGAAGTGCTCGCCAATGCAGGAAGTTTGGTGCAGGCTCTACGGAATGCTAAGGATACATGTATATCAACGACATGGATCGTTTGGGTTTTAATCAAGTATTGTTTAACCTAGGATTTTGATGTTTGATTATAAAGATTAATTAAACTGAGAGATTCCATTTAAGATAACCTTTGGTTTTTGAGTTGGAGATTTTATCTTAAATCTAACAAGTTTGTTGTACTTACCTATTGCTCCGAACTCGACCACCGGCTAGGTTTATTTTGTGATGGTCTCTCGTGTTATGCATGTCATTCAAAATTTCTTAACTGCAACCTCAGGTTGAGATTTTACAGGCATATAGGTATAACCGAGATGAAGGTCTACAGGAGCTAATTAGTGGATTACTTAATCTATGACCTTGATAGTTTGAATTCGAGGAGTATTAAACTAACTACTGATTAGGGGTGCTAATTAAATCAGGAATGCTAGACAACCTAAAAGACTCATGAGCTTAACTGAACTTTACTTAGCTTTAGGTCCTAATCTGACCTGCATGTTATTTATAAAGTATCATTCTAATCTACACAGCCTTGCAAGAGGGCTTTCAGGGAGCACCCATGAAACTAGACATAGTTGAGATGTGTTAGAAGTAATCTTATAATAGGAAAGTTTTAGTTTAGAAAGTTTGTATTAAGAAAGTTTAGGATGAGGAGTTGAATTAGGACAAGGAAGTAGAATCCTATTCCGTTTGTAAAGGCTGCAGTTGTAGGTATAAATACAGGGGTATGACTGAGTTTTGTAAGCGAACAGAGCGAAAAGTAATAAAAGAGAAAATTGTTCCAAAGTTTTTGACGTTCTGTTCCAACAATTGGTATCAGAGCAACCCCGCTGCCTCCAGGAGGATACTACCGGAGGCGGCATGACGGTGTGGTGAATAGAAGTCCTCCCAAGCGTCGCGAGAAGTGGCACCAGAAGAGCCGGGCGCGCGAGGGGCAAAAGAAAAAAAGAGCTGCTCCCGGTGGCAGAAGATTTTTGGCGTTCTATTTCAACAATTGATATGAGAGCAAAGTAAAGACGAGGCGGTGGCCGACCTAGGAGGTGGCTCTAGAGGAAGTCGCGCCGGTGGAGATGACGGCTCTGCAGGAAGTTGAGATGTCGGTTGGAGGGGAGGCAAGCTCTAGCAAGCTAAGCCAGCAAATCATCGTGAGGGTGATGCAAGAAATAAAGCAAAGGCTCCCGAAAACAACAATAGTTCAACGCTCGACGTATTTTGTTTCACATCGTTTTTTTCGCAGTACCGTAGCACAGGCGTCAGGAGAACGCAGACGCACTAGGTGGGTGCAGCACAGGCGTCAGGAGGACGCAGAGGCACCCGGTAGGTGCGGGTGTAGGTGACTCGGGAGAGGACGACGTTGTCTCATGTACGCAGGCGAGACAGCGCAAAGGAGTTCGCGCACACACGGAACGAGCTAAACAAGTTCTCAGAGATGAGAGAGAAGATCGGCGTGATCAAAGGTATTACAAGATTAGGGGGAAAATGTTAGAAGTAATCTTATAATAGGAAAGATTTAGTTTGGAAAGTTTGTATTAAGAAAGTTTAGGATGAGGAGTTGAATTAGGACAAGGAAGTAGAATCCTATTCCGTTTGTAAGGGCTGTAGTTTTGGGTATAAATACAGGGGTATGACTGAGTTTTGTAAGCGAACAGAGCGAAAAGTAATAAAAGAGAAAATTGTCCCAAAGTTTTTGACGTTTTGTTCCAACAATTAGTATCAGAGCAACCCCGCTGCCTCCAGGAGGATACTCCCAGAGGCGGCATGACGGCGTCGTGAATAGAAGTCCTCTCAGGCGTCGCGAGAAGTGGCACCAGAAGAGCCGGGCGCGCGAGGGGCAAAAGAAAAAAAGAGCTGCTCCCGGTGGCAGAAGATTTTTGGCGTTCTGTTTCAACAATTGATATGAGAGCAAAGTAAAGACGAGGCAGTGGCCGACCTAGGAGGTGGCTCTGGAGGAAGTCGCGCCGGTGGAGATGACGGCTCTGCAGGAAGTTGAGATGTCGGCTGGAGGGAAGGCAAGCTCTAGCAAGCCAAGCCAGCAAATCATCGTGAGGGTGATGCAAGAAGTAAAGCAAAGGCTCCCGAAAACAACAATAGTTCAACGCTCGGCGTATTTTGTTTCACATCATTTTTTTTGCAGTACCGTAGCACAGGCGTCAGGAGAACGCAGACGCACTAGGTGGGTGCAGCACAGGCGTCAGGAGGGCGCAGAGGCACCAGGTAAGTGCAGGTGTAGGTGACTCGGGAGAGGACGACGTTGTTTCATGTACGCAGGCGAGACAGCGCAAAGGAGTTCGCGCACACACGGAACGAGCTGAACAAGTTCTCAGAGATGAGAGAGAAGATCGGCGTGATCAAAGGTATTACAAGATTAGGGGGAAAATGTTAGAAGTAATCTTATAATAGGAAAGTTTTAGTTTGGAAAGTTTGTATTAAGAATGTTTAGGATGAGGAGTTGAATTAGGACAAGGAAGTAGAATCCTATTCCATTTGTAAGGGCTGTAGTTTTGGGTATAAATACAGGGGTATGACTGAGTTTTGTAAGCGAACAGAGCGAAAAGTAATAAAAGAGAAAATTGTCCCAAAGTTTTTGACGTTATGTGTTAGGGGTTAGGGGTTTTTGTTGGTAGCCATTGGTGATGCTCCATGCAAAAGCAATTGAAAAATGGAGGCTTGCAGGGGGGAGAAAGAGAGCTCGCCAGCGGCGAGAGGGGCGGTGGAGCCGGTGAATGGGTGGTGCCATGGTCTCCGGTGTGTTCCTGCGCACCTAAGGGTCTGCCTCTCAGCTGTCGGCGGCAACCGGGGCATGGCTGCCACTGTGGAGCGGCAGCGCACGGCGGAGGCGGCCACCGGCAGCGAAGGAGAGAACCGCATGAGTTCGGGTGAATAGGCGGTGAGCATGAGGGAGTGATGGGGAGTCTAGCGCGTTACCCCAGTGCAGCAGAGAAGGCTCGAGGAAGCCTGCATCGAATGGCCGGAGGCGGGTAAGAAGTTCTCCGCGGCGGCGACGCTACAAGCTCTAGAAACTGAAAATGAGCAGAGAGGGGAGGTTAGTGCATGCTCAAGTAGCTGCGGTTCTACAGGATTGAATCAACTTCCACTAATTTGTCGGATTGTGCTTTGCTCCGTTCGGAAGCTCACGGAGACAGAGAAGGGCGCAATGGCTTGGTCTGGGGGGAAGAAGGGAAAGCATGCAATGGGTGCTCCGGCCTTGCTTTTATGGCGTGGCGTGGCGGAGACAGCTATGCGCAGCATGGGCGCACGGGCGGAGCAGGTGAGGCCGAGCTCGTGGCGGCCGCGTGGCTGCATTTGTCTGCCAAGGCAGCACATGGGCATGGTGAAGCTGTGCCGTGGCACACTCGGGTAGAAATGGAAGAGGGAGGAAGAGCGAAGGAGGAGGGGCTGGCCAGTGGGCCCAAGCCGGAGGCATGGCCACTGTCAGCGATGGCTGAGCGTCTCTCTGTTGAGAATGTCACTGATTACTGTTGCTTGGGAAGAATTGATGGCAGAACCGGTATAGAAGTTGGGCATGCTAGATGATAGGGGTGCTAGGCTGTTTGAAATACTTTGGAAATTTTTATGCAGGTAGATCAGAGGATGTAGTTTCCATTTTTCTTTGTTTCACTTAATTCCCTGCTGTGGTTTATGAACAGTAATACTTCAAAGTTGACCGATCAGTGTACTATTTTATGTTTTTATTTTAATTGAGGGTGAAAATGAAGTCAATAATTTTTTAGACTTTTTGAGATTGTTTGGTATGGTCCAATATTAATTTTGTAAAATTTCCAGATCTAAATATTGCATATTTATTTTCTATTAATTCTGACATTGCAGATTTCAGATTTTCATGATTTCTGTTTTTTGAATTTTAAAAGGCATTAAATATAACTATTAATTTTTGATATTTTTACCAAGGGTTAATACTGTTATGAGGAAGACTTTTTAAAATGTTTAGCCAGAGATAAACTTTTATTAATTTTGTAAAATTCTGACATCCACTGTTTTGTCAAAACATGTCACTTCGTAATTCATTTCTTTATAAAATTAATTAAAAATCTTTGGATAGCTGAAAAGATTTGATGGAGACTTTTCAAAGTTTAATGGCATTTGTTCTGGATTTTACATTCATCTTTTTACCTTTTTACTTTTACTCTTTTACTAATTTCATTAATTGATTTTTCTTTTAAAGCCAAAAATCCAAGAATAATTAATAAGGTTGGAAATGTTTCAGAAAATATGGGAATTTAAAATAAGATTACATTTTCAACTCATTTTCAAAGTTTGTTTATTTTGGGCGAAAAGTTTTAATGTAGCAACTTGTTCTTTTCTTTCAGGTTGAAATACTAGAATATGAAGTAAAAGATGATGATTAGAATGAAAATCTTGGCTTCAATTTGAAATTTTTATTCAATTCCATTTGCACGTTTCAGATTTTTATTTTTTTCCTATTTTTAAGATTTTAGGGATGTTACAAATCTACCCCCTACAAAAATCTCGTCCTCGAGATTTGCGGGGACTAGATGGGTTTAGGGAATCTTTTTTTTCGCGGTGATCTTATCGTTTTCTTGTTACTCCGTCTTTAGTATGGTTGCTTTACTAGACCTGCTTCTCGTGGTTCCGAGTCAATGTGCCAATAATAAGGAAGATTTCTATTCGAGGTCCGCTTAAGTAGATGAAAGATATTAGCATATTCTACACATTTCTTTCAATCGGATAACCTATTTATATCAAGAATCATTGGCTAGGATAAGCTGGTTTAAGGAGAGGTATCGAATACATTGGAAAAGGAAGGAGGTACAACAACTATAGTTTCTTGGGAAGAGCCAAATGTTGACCTCGAGGAGGGTATTCAAATACAACGGCCAATTTGAGAAGATTGAGAATCTTAGTATTTATTACTTCTAGTGGGTGTATCGGTGGACTGGGTCACAGGTATCCTACAACCAAGTTCATTGAAATATTGGGATCAGGGAAAGATGGTTAGATTGGGGTTAACCGGATTACAAGGCAACATTCCATTCACTAAAACATTATTTAGGAATAGCCTCTACATAAACTAGGTAATTGCTGGTTGGTTTATAAGGCAACGTTTCGTTCCTTAAAATTTTCTTAATTAAGGTTTCTTATTAAGTAGGGTTGGCACATCATAAATTTTCAAACATGGGGTTTAGTATTTACGAGAGTAACCCGAGAAGTAGTACAAAAGATCTTACGACAGAATTCCAAAGCACAAAAGATCGCATATTCAAAACCAATACACAGGGGTCTATAGTTACTTTTTAGCTACTAACCTAGCAAAATTGGCCTAACGATGCTACCTCTAATGCGGACATATATTGGGGATCCTCTCTTTGTCCTTAAGGTGTCACTTGCAGCTAGTTCATGCGAAGTCGAGACAACTATGGTCCTCTTGTCGTCGTCGTGCAACTACTACTAGTCAATACCGTCATCGCCGTTCTCCTTTCCCCTATTTCCCCCACAACTAATGTGCAGTGATTTTTCTTTTCAAAAAGTCAATAAAGAGTGTAGAAAATAGAAAAGGTTAGTTTTAATGCATAGGTACCTCATGAGGAGTACATAGAACATCAAGGATTACGAATGACCCGAAAAGGAGAAGAGAACCATGTAGGCTCATCAATTATATTTCCAAGGATTGTTAGATTGAGAAGATACGAAAAAGATTCTCGAAGAGATTTGAAAAGACTTGGTCGCAGCTATTATAAATCACAATTATCTAGAGATAATGATGGCATCAATGATAAGTTAATATGCCGGTAGGGAGATTGAGAGATAACACCTGTTTTCACGAACATTGTTAGTAAGTACCTGAGTTGCTAAGTGAAAGATAGTCCTCAAGATCGGGATTCATATGGATACCGAGTAGATTTTAGTTAAGGAATAAACATTAAGATCTTGATTCTAGAAAGTTAGTAGAAACATGAGTTAGTTAGATCTCGCACAGATAAATTGGATGATAGATCAATACTTTTCCATCTGACGATTCGTAGACAAAATGATCGATTTGATTATTCATAGACACATAGATACAGACTCGAGGATTCGTAGACATAAAGATCGATTTAATGATCGATAGAAGATCAATGATATAATGATATATAGGAGCACACACTTGTATAGTTTCGAAGAGATAGACCAAGATTAAAGATCATAGCTAAATTTATATGAGAAGAATGAAGAGCATTATCCATGATACAATGATGATATTTGCCTTGCAATGAGATGCACTTGATAATTAGGGTACACTAGTGAGATTCACATTCTTTTATGGGAGTAGATGTAAATAGGAGGATAACACAGATCCGCAATGATTTACGTGATGAGAATGATTTAACTTGGGGAAAGGTATGCGATACGTCGAGGTGATTCAGATGGAAGTTAGGATGCATAATAACCAGAGTGATCTGGAGAAAGGCAGAAAATTCGCCTAAGGGAGAGTATACAAGTATGATGACAAATTTGGACAGCTATACGGTTGTTGATGAGATCACCTTGGAGATATATTATAGACGCAACATTGAGAACGAAGGTGTTTGATTCTAATTGGTCATTCATGCTATGAGCAAATTCTGAAAAGTTTACAGAATTTAGAACCATAGGTGGAAAGAATAATAGAGATAGCGAATCAAAATACAAGAGAAAGTTTTGATTTGAATCAAAAGTAGGGAAAAGTTATCATACACAGTATACATTTTCTTTTTAAACATATTATAGGAAACTCTGAATATTTTTATTAAAATACATGGGCACAAGTTGCACGCACACCATCTTAATGGGATAGCTTTTTCTACAACTTGGGCATAGCAACAAAATAATCAAATATCGCCTGGGAGAGGCGCTAAAACAGAAAAACTGTGATGCTAAAGGTTCCATCCAGTTGGTTCGTGGAATTTTTAGGTGCTTCTAGATAGACAATAAAAATGTGAAAAATTGCGTGTAGCTTCCTGGAGGAGTGATCTACCTATGGTAAAATGTTCAGAATTTTTGCATTGAAATAATGGCCTAGAAAATTGATCAAGTGAGGTGCTGTCCAGAAAGGCTATTCGTGCATACTACCACCTTTTGAATTTCTAACCCCTGTTCCTTAGGTCAGAATTTCACAAAATTCTACAGGCTTAGTATTGACCCAGTGGTGACCAATTTCAAAATTTTAGTGAAAATTTTCGATGTTTCTAAGGCAAACAAACAACAGCCTAAATTTCCTTAACCTTATATCTACTTGCGGCCTATCTAGTTTTTGAAACAAGGTAAAAAATTTTGTCTCCAAGGAGACGGTGCAGAGCAAGGTGAGGTTAGAGAGCTTCATGCTGCTCCTATTGTATTTTTTAATAGAAAAATTAGCATTCATAGCTTTGAAACTCGGTTTTGATCAATTTGAACGGCATAAGGAGTAGATCAAGGTTGTACGGAGTCATTTTTCCGGAAATCCAAGTTTTGAAGTTTAAGATGAGTACAAAACCCTTTTGAAAGGAAGGATGAGGAAGTAAAGCTATAGAAGGGATGAGAATAGCATTCTACATTTTCACAAATAACTTTTATACCCAAAAATAATCTTTTTGAGAGAAAACTTTGTCCTTAGCTATCGACTATGCTAACTAAGGCTTTTTCTATAGTCGTATGGGCTTTGATACCACCTCTTATGGGCATCCGGAAATACGAATCGATCCTTGCTCGTGCGTTGGACTTAGAGGTGACACACATACTCCACATAAGTTTATGATCACTGTCACCCAAAAGTCCCGTGCACGGAGTATTAACCAGATGCGCACGGAATATTAACCATATGGTCCTCACTCAAGAAAATATGAGCCACCTAGTTGCATCGTACACACTGACGCAACCAAGAGAGTTGTCCGTCTTAGAAAATACCGGGATTGAAACCAACTCATCCAAGCATAGCACTCACTGTCCGTCTCAGAACCTTGGTATCGCCCACACTCACCGAGGAGAGCGTGAGCAATAGTCAAAGAACGATGACCGCTCGAGTTTATGCATTAGACGGTTGAAAGCAATTCCAGGTACCCAGATATATGTCTAGTGCTAGTTTCCAAGAACAACACCTAGCACTGTCGGGACACGAATATGCAAATTCGGACCCTCTGTGTATTCCGCACAAATCCAGGATCAAGCTAGTGCACACCGGCTCAACATTGATGAATATCACAATCTTACTCAACGGTAAAATAATAAAGACTTCATCAACATTAAATATTACTATTGGACGACCTTATGGTCAACCTTACATGAGTACGCCTCACAGGGCTAAGACTGAAAAGTAAATAAATAACAGCGGAAATAAACAAAAGCGTGGAAACCCCTTCAATCTGCCACAGGCAACTAACAAGGTTCGCACCCTAGTTATTCACCTCTTCGAGATACTCTTCCTCAAAAGCAGGCGTTGCTTCTTCTCCAACTGGTGATGTTTTGTTGCAAAGGGGTGAGTACATAAAGCACTCAACAAGTTGTGCACAGAATACAAGTCTAATATACTATATGCATGGCTTATTACAAAGGATAGGCTAACATGGTTAATTTGCATAAACAACATTTGTAAAGGAATAGCATAAATAGATTGAATAATAACAATAATACATTTCTCATTTGCTTTCCAATAACCAACTCATAACATTATTCCATAATTCCATATTCACACCCACATTTGTTTTAATAAAATCTAACCCTTGACTGTAATCACCGAACAATGCTCAATACCGCTAGCACGGCTATTCGAATAGGTTTTACACTCTGCAGAGGTTATACACTTTACCCACAAGATACAACTATACACCACAAAGGCGAGTGATTATAACAAAGCCTTTCCAATGCTTATCTAAACCCAGTACTGCCCGCTAAGGTTTCAGCACTGGTGGGACTAGTTACCACATCCAGGCCCCCTCTTGTGCCATGTGAGTCTAAACGTACACCCGGAACCCACACTACCAAGACAGTACCAAAGTCTAGACATAACAAATTAATCAGCTAGGTCTGTCCCATAACAGACATGTGGTTGTATGAATGACTCAGTTCAAATTCTTGCAAGATTAAGTCCTTAATTGACCCAAGCAAGACTAACTAAAAATCGTCATAACCATGAGCCATCAATTATCATAAAAAGCAATGCGACCGCCCAAGTGCCACATTGGCCCTCCACAAACACATGCCACTTGCCTCAGTCTAAATCATTTTACCACCCCGGTTGATTTACTATGCACCATGTGCCATCAACAACAACAACATTGTGTGATCACACCCGACACACAAGTTAATAAACATGTTTCATAATCCTTAAGCAAGATTAACCATTTTCACATAAAATGATGACTCGTTGCACGGCTAAGCATACTACTTGTGTTCTAACTACCCATATTGGCAATTATAGCTGCCAAATACTATTAAACTATTCTAGGGTGACAAATGAGATAAGACATACGACATGGCAAGGGGGATGTAATTCAAAGTGGACAATTAGCTAATCCCAACATATGTGAAACAAGGCATAATTGAATTATCATGCAATACTTTGAAACAATATAATATTTAAAGCATGGGTTCAACATGATCAAAGCACAACTTGCCTTCAAATAGCTCTGACTCCTGCTCTGGACCTTGCTCGGGTGCTGGCTCCTCAACCACAAACTCACCGGACAACTCGACGTCTACGCGAAACGAGAGAGGAAGCAATAAATAGCAAAAATAGAGAGCAATATCAACTCTAAAAATTAAATAAAATTCACCATTAAATAGAGCTTGATTGTAAAAAATTTTAGAAATTGGAATCACCTCAATCGGAGCTCGGATGCAAAAGATATAGCTATTCAGAGTTTGAATAAAAGATAAATCAGGAAATTAGAAAAACTGAATTATTTTTATACTGGAAAATTGCATTTATCACATCATGCTGACGTCAGCACCGAAAATGATTTTTGGCTAATTATTTTTCTAAAGAAAACCGAATTATGACGTCATGCTGATGTCAGCAGACACGTGGCCCACTCAGATGCTAACTCGCGGCGCAACCACAGTGCGACATGTGTCACTGGCGTATGGACTCGGTCCATGGCCGGCATTGGTCCACGGTGGACTGGCGTCACTGTGTTATGCACCGACTGACGCAAGCTGTGTACGTGGCACCATTGGATTGATGACACGTAGCGCAGAATCAACGGACGCGATTAAGACATGTGGCGGCGAAGATATCGACAACTCATGCTAAATCGGACGGCGGAGATTGAAATGAAAGACATCAGCGATGACTTCTCAATTCTTGCGTGACATGCGGCAGCACGGATTGGCCCGACGCTCGGTGCGATCATGGCCGCAAGATTCGAAATCGACAGTCAAGATCCGGACGAATGGAGGCTACGGCGACAGACACGCGGCTAGTTAACACCATCGCTACGTGGCTGACTCTACGCGATCCGATCCAGATCGAATGGACGAGGCTAAATTCGAGCGATGACGGAGAAGCAAACGTATGGTGCAATGCAGACCATTGATCCAAGATTCAAGGGCCAAAAGCTTTGCGTTAGGTGATGGAACGCGGCAGCGAGAGCTTACCAGCGCTGAGGATGATGACCACGGCGATGGTGCTAGAGGGCAACTCCGGTGATGATGGATGACAGAACTGGCGTGTCTCGATGAGGCGAGCACGACGGTGACCTTGGCGGCACGCGATTGGTCGCGGCGCCGGTGCGATCTGACGCACACTGGCCCGATCGGACGTCGCTGGGAAAAGGGACACGCGGCTACGGCTCGATCGCCCGATTTGGGTCCGACGGCTACTGGTACCCAAGACGCTTACCCAAACGACACGATCCGGAGCGTCAAACGAAGATCGAACGGCTGGAAGAGCTCGAACTCGGCGATGGCGATGCGGCGACGCAGCTTCACCGGCAGCGGAGAAGACGACGTCGGCGATGGCGTTTCTGTGACGATCCGGCGGCAGGGAACGGCGAGGAAGGTGAGTCACGATCCAAGGGTCACGGATCTGGGACCGGCAAGGCTCGGGACGGCGTGACGACGGCGCAAAATGAACGAAAACCATGGCGGGGTCTTCGGCAACTCCGGCGAGCTCGCACGGACAGTCGAGGGTGTCTCGGTGTGCGAGAATCGACCAACGGGTGTGGCGCGGGGTGAGGGTTTCAGCGCCCACGGCGGTGCCTTAAATAGGCTCACGGGGAGGCGTGAGCAGCGCGGATTTTGAAGTTGGTTGTGTGGCGGTGACGGACTCTGGCGGCGATACAGAGAGCGACGCTGCCTCATCCGGAGCGTCCACGCGGCACTCAACCAACGGCCCTGAGCGCTCGGCGACGCGGCGAAAGCACGGCCGTTGGATTTCGATCCAACGGTCAGCGGATTAGGGTTAGGGTTTCGGCGTCAAAACAGGTTGCGTGGGCTGTCTGGACCGCACAGTTCGCGGGGCGGCCCGACACTGTTCATGGGTTTTTTTAAAGAATTTCTCATTTAAAATAATTACAGAAAATCATTTGATTTGTTTCAGGCAATAAAATAACCAGGAAAATTCCAAGAAAATTCTCAAAAATACTTTGAGACATTTTGAACTCAGATAAAATATCTTTGGCAAAACTTTATTTTAACTTTGCACAAATTTAAATAGTTCTCAACAAAAGGCCAAAACACTTAATTTGCAATTAATTCCAATAAATCCATAAAAATCCAAATAAATTCCAGAAAAAAAAACATAAAATGCACAAATGACCATAAAATAATATTTAGATGAATTTTGGGATGTTACAAACCTCCCCCCTTAACAGAATCTCGATCCCGAGATTCAGGGCTAACTAGAGAATAGGTTTGGAAATTCTGACTTCAAATCTTCTTCACACTCCTGTGTTGCTTCACTTTCGTAATGATTGCTCCATGAACTCGCAAAGCGAATAGACTTGCTTCTAGTCTTGCGCCCATAACATCCAAAATTTCGATTGGTCGCTCTTTGTAAGTCAAATCTTCCCGCATTCTATTGCATCCAACGGGTTTGTTCTCACTTGGCACTCTAAGAGATTTCTTAAGTTGTGACACATGAAACACGTCGTGCACCCCTGCCAAAGACTGAGGCAATTCCAACTGATAAGCTACCTCTCCTCGACGGCTTAAAATTTTGAACGGACCAACATATCTTGGTGCAAGCTTCCCTTTCACGTGAAACCTTTTAACACCCTTAAGAGGGGTAACCCTGAGATACACATAATCCTCTGGCTCGAAACTCAAATCTCGGCGTCGGTTATCGGCATAGCTCTTTTGCCTTGACTACGCTATCTTCAACCTCTCTCTGATCATCGTAACTTGATTTTCTGCTTCCTCGAGAATATCTGGCCCAAACACCAAACGCTCTCCCGTCTCATTCCAATTTAACGGAGTACGACAGGCACGTCCATACAATGCATCAAACGGTGACATCTGTAAACTAGCTTGACAACTATTATTGTAACTGAATTCTGCATATGGTAGACATTTATCCCAAGATGTAGCATAAGCTAAAGCACAAGCTCTCAACATATCTTCTAAAATATGATTTACTCTTTCAGTCTGACCGTCTGTCTGCGGGTGATATGCTGTACTGAAATTCAGACGAGTTCCCATTGCTTCATGCAACTTGTTCCAAAATCTTGAGGTAAATTGGGTACCTCTGTCTGACACAATCTTTTTGGGCACTCCATGCAAACATACAATCCTTGACATGTACAGCTCTGCTAAACGATCTCCTGAGTAGGTGGTCTTTACCGGGATAAAATGAGCGACTTTGGTCAAACGATCCACGATAACCCAAATAGAGTCATAACCTCTCTGAGTCTTAGGTAAACCAGTGATAAAGTCCATACCGATTTCCTCCCACTTCCATTCAGGAATTTTCAACTACAGAATAACCCGGTGGTCTTTGGTGCATGGCTTTTACCCTCTGACATACATCGCATAGAGCAACATGCTCAGCCACCTCTCGCTTCATATTAGGCCACCAAAATCTTTCTCTCAAATCTTGATACATTTTGGCACTTCCCGGATGAATTGAGTACTTAGAATCGTGAGCTTCCTCAAGAATCGGTTGCTTCAGCTCCTTTTTATCCGGTACACAAATTCGGCCTTTGAAGAACATGGTTCCTTGCTCTTCTAGAGTGAAATCCACTGCTAGGCCTTCGTCTTTCTTGGACTTGATCTTAGTGATTTTCTCATCATCTTTCTGGCCTTCTCTGATCTGATCCTCCAGTGTTGGTTTTACTTCCAGTGCAGCTATACTTCCTTGCGGAACAACCTCCAGCTTTAACTTCTGAAATTCCTTACATAGCTCTGGTTGATCATCTATTGTCAGCATGTTCGCGCTATGGCTCTTTCGACTCAGAGCATCTGCTACCACATTGGCTTTTCCAGGGTGGTAATGAATTCCCACATTATAATCCTTAATTAACTCCAGCCACCTTCGTTGTCTCATATTAAGATCTGCTTGAGTGAAAATGTATTTCAGGCTCTTATGATCAGTATATATCTCACATCTATTTCCTATGAGATAATAACGCCATATCTTCAAAGCATGCACTACGGCAGCTAATTCCAAATCATGCGTCGGGTAATTCGCCTCATGCGGCCTTAACTGCCTTGACGCATAAGCAACAACTTTGCTACTCTGCATCAACACGCACCCCAGGCCTTGCTTTGAGGCATCGCAATAAATATCAAATCCATTCTGCACATCCGGCAACACTAATACGGGGGCTGTTGTCAAACGCTTCTTTAGCTCCATAAAACTTTTCTCGCACTCTAGCGTCCATGCAAACTTCTTTTCTTTCTTCAACAGCTGTGTAAGGGGTTTAGCAATTGTGGAGAATCCTTCTATGAACCGACGGTAATATCCCGCCATCCCCAGAAAACTACGAATCTGAGTAACAGATTTCGGTTGCTCCCAATGCAGCACAGCGTCCACTTTGCTTGGGTCAACTGCAACTCCTTTAGCAACCATTACATGACCAAGAAATTCAACCTTCTCCTTCCAAAAATCACACTTGCTAAACTTAGCATACAGCTGGTGTTCTCGCAGCCTCTCTAAAACCATCCTTAAATGTTCCGCATGCTCTTCCTCTGTCTTCGAGAAAACTAGGATATCGTCTATAAAGACTACCACAAACTTATCCAAATACTCCATGAAAACCTTATTCATCAGGTTCATGAAATATGCGGGGGCATTAGTCAATCCAAATGACATGACTGTGAACTCATAGTGTCCATATCGCGTAGAAAACGTAGTCTTAGGCACATCCTCCGCTCGAATCTTCAACTGATGGTATCCTGAACGAAGATCTATTTTGGAGAAAACTCCGACTCCTCTTAACTGATCAAATAAATCGTCGATCCTGGGCAATGGATACTTATTCTTGATCGTTACCTCATTAAGTGCACGATAATCGATGCACATTCTAAGACTTCCATCCTTCTTACGAACAAACAAAACTGGTGCTCCCCACGGTGATGTACTTGGTCTAATGAAACCTTTCTCTTGCAGTTCCTCAATCTGCTTCTTCATTTCCACTAACTCATCGGTAGGCATCTGATAAGGTCTCTTTGATATCGGTGCTGTCCCTGGTGCTAACTCGATAACAAACTCGATATCGCGGTTTGGCGGCATCCCTGGTAAATCTTCTGGAAACACATCCGGGTATTCTCTGACTACTGGCACCTCCTCTATGCTGATGGCTTGCACGCTGTTGACCACTAATTGTCCATCACGAACTGCGGTCGCTTGAAATTCTACCTTCTTGCCACTAGGGCCTTCCAGAGTCACGATCCTTCGGCCACAATCCAGAACAGCCTTATGTTTGGACAGCCAATCCATTCCAAGGATAACATCTAGGGATTGGGAATCTAACAAGATAAGATTCGCTAGAAATTCTATCACATCCATAAACAACTTAACTCCCAAGCACCCAAGGCTAGATCTAAGCTCAGATCCTGAGGCTTGGACTAACAGCACACTCTTAAGATTCACCACTTTAAATCCATTCTTGGTTGCAAAACTTTGAGAGACGAACGAATGCGAAGCTCGTAATCAAATAAATCAGAAAGCAGTGCATCGAGTTAACGTAAACTTACCCAAAGACGACGTCCGTAGCATCCCCGAGCTCCATCTGCGGTGATGTGGTTGATCCTACCACGCTTGTTGATTGAGGGTTGCTCCACTTGACTGGCGCACGAGTTCCTCCTGAAGCGGTGCCTTGGCGGTGTTGTTCCTGTGTTAAAGCGAATCGGCGTGATGCCTCCTCTCTGTGGACACCTATTAGAGAAGTGCCCGGCTCATTGCATGTATAGCATCTCTTGATTGCGCATGCGACTCCCTCTCGTGCGCACGCCTGTCTTTGGCGTCGAAAGTTCGATTAGCAGGCGAGGTGCGAGGAGTTGATGCCTTGTTTACGGTGATGGTTGGAATCGTAATCTTGTGGTGACATTCTCAGGCGCAGGTGGTTGGGACGTCCACCCTGATTAGTCATCAAGCGCTTTCGATTTTCACCCAGCTCTTTGCGCTTGTCCTCCAGAATCAATGCCTTGTTAACTAACTCCTGAAAGTCTCGAAAATTGTGGGTGATCAGCCCTACTTGCAGTCCTGAATTTAGTCCCTTCATGAAGCGGGACTGCCTAGCTTTATCAGTCGCTACGTCTTCAGGGGTATAGCGAGCTAACTGAGTAAACTTGTTCAGATATTTGGCCACGGGCTGGCCTCCTTGCTTCAGAGCCCTGAACTCTTCTTTCTTGAGATCCATCATTCCTTCTGGAACATGGTATTGGCGGAAAGCAGTGGTAAACTCATCCCATGTGATCTCTCATGGGCTTCGTGCGCGGCACAAAAGTTTTCCCACCACTCTACGGTTGTTCCTTCCAATTGATGAGAGGCGTAGAGCACCCTCTCATTGCCCTCACATTGAGTGATATGAAGCTTCCTCTCGACGGTCCTAAGCCAGTCATCGGCTTCCAAGGGATTAGCATTTCCTGAAAAGGTTGGTGGCCGAGTCCTCATAAAATCTGACAGCTTGGAGTACGGCCGCGGCCCACCATTGTTGTGCTGGTTCACATGATTGTTATTATTTGCAGCCATGTTAGTCATCTGTTGCATCATGGTCTGCATCAATTGAGTCTGTGCGGCAAGAAAAGCTCCCAAGTTCTGCATATCCACTGGCGGTGCTTGTTGCGGCGGTGCTTCTTCGTTGGGATTGTTGCCTGAGCGCAGACCACTTCCTGAAGCTCCGTTGTTGCTACGGGTGTTCACCATCTGCTTGATTGCTTCTTTGGTTAGGAAAGATAGATGTAGCATAGATAAGATGCAAGAGTTTCTAAGGCGGAGGAACAGGTTAAACCCAACTTAGACAATCTTTATTGATACTTGGTATGGTTGCTTACATTGCCTAAGGGCTTTGCAACACATACTGCACACTCAGCAGATAATTAAGAACCAAACTAACACGAAACCTTAACGTCTACTAAAAGGTAAAGACTAACTTAAAGACGCGACTCAACACTCGAGTCTCAACACAGCTCTAAGACTGACTCTCACTCATCCAGCCACCCTGGCTGAGACTGATCCGGCGCATACACCGGTGGGTGGGCTGGCATAGGAGAAAACCTATCCTGGTGACCCTCTGCTGGCTCCTCAGGCTCCCACTCACGCTCCTCCGGGTCTTCTTCTTCTTCGGCGACCTCGTCCGGCTCCTAAACGACCTGGTCCGCTAGCTCCTCGGCTACCTGCAAGGCCTCCTCTAGCTCATTGATGACTCTGGCTGCGGCATCACGAGTCTTCTGAAGCTCTCACTCAGCCACCCTCAGTGCCTCGTACACTATCTCCAGCTCCTGCGTAGTGTCCCTCAAGTGATCCTCTTGGGCGATAGTGAACTCAGCAAGATGTACTGCAGTAGCACACTCGCTCCCCACGATCCGTCGGCGTCGGCATGCTTGCACATCAGGGTGAAGTCGGAACACTGAGTCGTGAAGCTCGTCGGCGTAGTCACGGCAGACACGGCGAAGAGCAAGCCGGGCAATCTCCTGAATCGCAACCTCATACGAGAACCTCCTTGCAGAAATGCTGATCGGCCTGCTAGCTTCATCATTCTCCCGGGCGTAAATAATCAACTTGCAAACAAATCCTCGGTGCACACCGTTAACGGACCAGCTGCCCCCTTGGTAAAGCGGACGATAGAATCCTCCAAGCGTCTGAAGAACCCTCCACAGCTCCATGGCGTAGCCACCTGCTGACTCTTCAAAGGTTGGAACGATCGGCATCTGCTCCACAAGAACTTTGAATAAGATCTCCATCCGGACCAGCAGTAAAACGGTAAATTCAACAAGGCGAGAAGTAGAGAATGGGATGAGTCAAGAGTGTGTTATTAGTCAAATTTAAAATTTTCCTTTAGAAAATAGTTTTGGACACAACCCGGACTCCTCCATACTATCTAGGGCCAAGACCTACAGTCAGTATGCTCTGATACCACCTCTGTAAGGACCCGAATCCACCGATTGAACCCATCGTGTTTACCGCACTAGTCCTGGGATCAACGCTAGTGCACATGACTCAACATTGGTACATATCACATCATACTCAACGATAATAGAAATAGTAATTCATTTATTGATATAGCTAAATGTATGATCTTATGACCAACTTACATTATTAAGCCACGCAGGGCAAGACTGGAAATATAAGCTAAGAATTAAGCAGCGGAAAGTAGAAAACGTAGATAGCTCATCGGTTCACCACAGGCAACCAACAAGGCTCGGACCCTAATGACTCGCGTCCTCTTGGAACTCCGCCTCCAACACAGGTGTAGATTCTTCGACTGTTGATTATTGGTGTTGGCAAGGGTGAGTAATTAAAGCACTCAACAAGTTGTGCAAAGAATGCAGTTCTATGTAACTATATGCCAGGCTTATTCCAAAGGATAGGCTATCATGGCTATTTTGCAATAAGCAGCATTTATGAACCAATACAGTAAATAGATTGTAAAGACTGTAAAACAAATAATAATAAATAGATTCAACAGTTCTGAAGTAAACCAGTTTCCAATCCTAAATCAAATTCCATCTTCCACATGGCATTCTGCCATCCCAACCAAGTTGTCCATTTAATTAAGCTAACCCTTAATCGTAATTCCGAGCATTGCTCAATACCATGAGCACGGCTATCCGAATAGTTTCACACTCTGCAGAGGTTATGCACTTTACCCACGCGATACAACCATACACCACAAAGGCGAGTGATTATAACAAAGCCTTTACAATGCACTGGCTTAACCTTGCATCGCCCGCTAAGGTTTCAACACTGGTGGACTGGTTACCACATCCAGGCCCCCTCTTACGCCATGTGAATTACTCCATAACTCGGGAACTCACATCGACCACGATAGTACCAAAGTTAAGACATTGCAAATTACTCACTAGGTGGCCCATACTGGACATGTGGTTGCATGATTGACTCAGTCAAAGGCTTGCAAGGTTAAGTCCTTAGAGTAATCGAGGCAAGACATCCACATACCCTCGCCCATCGGGCCCACCTTGGCATACTCGCCTTGTCACTTGCCCCAATCTAAGTGAATATCACCCAAGTTGATTACCAAGCACCACGTGCCATCAACAATTCAACATCGTTGTGTGACATGACTCGCCACAAACAACTCAATCTCATTGTGTGATCCCACATGACACACAAGTTCATAACATTGTTCCATATTCCATTAATCAAGATTAATTATTAATGATTCCAACACATGTGATGACGTGGCATGGCTAAGCAACTAATACGGTCTAACCATCCCATGTTGATTATCATTACTAACCAACTATATTGAACCAAACTAGGGTGACAATAGATCATGGCATACGATGACAAGGTAGGGTATAGATCAATTTGGTACAATAGCTAAGCCCAATTTAATTTGAAACAACTATATACATGAAATAATATGCAATAGGGTAAAACAATTAAAGCAATTTTACAAACATGGGTTCAACAAGATCAAAGCACAACTTGCCTTGGAATAGGTCCTGATCTTGATCTGGAGCTTGCTCTTGAGTTGCTGGATCTTCCTCCGAAGCGTCGCACAATTCAACGTCTACGCGTACCGAAGGAGAAAAGCAAATAAATACCAAACCAGAGAGAAAATGAACTCCAAAAATCAATTAAAATTCACCATTAAATAGATCTCAATTTTACAAATTTTTAGAAACTTGAATCACTCAAATCCGAGTTAAAATGCAAAAGATATAGCCTTTTGAAGTTTGAATAAATACTGAAATTACAGAAATTAGAAAATCAGAATTAACCGAATTATTTTTAAACTGAAAAATCGATTAACTGCGTCATGCTGACGTCAGCCCTGGCCTGGACTAACCGACGTGTGACACGTGGCTCCGGTCCATGGACTCGGTCCACGGGACCGCCTCTGGTCCACCGCAGACGCGGTCCACGGCGCTTTGGTTCTGCGCCCGACACGCGGCGGCACGCGATTATTCGCGACGCCGGTGCGATCTAACGCACACAGGCCCAATCGGACGACGCTGGGCAAAGGGACACGCGGCTACGGCTCGATCGCCCGATTTGGATCCGGCGGCTACTGGTACCCAAGACGCTTACCCACGCGGCACGATCCGGAGCGTCAAACGAAGATCGAACGGCTGGAAGAGCTCGAACCCGGCGATGGCGATGCGACAGCGCAGCTTCACCGGCAACGAAGAAGACGACGTCGGCGATGGCGTTTCTGTGACGATCCGGCGGCAGGGAACAGCGAGGAAGGTGCGTCACGGTCCAAGGATCTCGGATTTGGGACCGGCACGGCTCGGGGACGGCGTGACGATGGCGCAAAACGAACGGAAACCACGGCGGGGGCTTCGGCAACTCCGACGAGCTCGCACGGGCAGGCAAGGGCGTCTCGGCGTGCGAGAATCGACCAACGGGTGCGGCGCGGGGTGAGGGTTTCAGCGCCCGCGGCGGTGCCATAAATAGGCGCACGGGGAGGCATGCGCAGCGCGGATTTCGGAGTTGGTTGCGTGGCGGCGGCGGACTCCGGTGGCAATACGGAGAGCGACGCGGCCTCATCCGGAGTGTCCATGCGGCGCTCAACCAACGGCCCTGAGCGCTCGGCGACGCGGCGAAAGCACGGCCGTTGGATCTCGATCCAACGGTCGGCGGATTAGGGTTAGGGTTTCGGCGGCAAAACGGGCTTGCATGGTGTCGAGCGCACAGCCACAAAGTGCCCGACACTGTTCATGGGTTTTTTTAAAGAATTTCTCATTTAAAATAATTACATAAAATCATTTGATTTGTTTCAGGCAATAAAATAACCAGGAAAATTCCAAGAAAATTCTCAAAAATACTTTGAGACATTTTGAACTCAGATAAAATATCTTTGGCAAAACTTTATTTTAACTTTGCATAAATTTAAATAGTTCTCAACAAAAGGTCAAAACACTTAATTTGCAATTAATTCCAATAAATCCATAAAAATCAAATAAATTCCAGAAAAAAAAACATAAAATGCACAAATGACCATAAAATAATATTTAAACGAATTTTGGGATGTTACACATGCAAAACTTAGCTCAATGCAAACCACAAATCAAACTCAAGTGTATGAGCTCTCTATCTGCAACACAAGCAGATCTCTAGCTTCATGCAACCACTTTAAACCAAATTGCTTGAGCTATCTCCTTTTGCAACACACGCAAAACTTAGCTCCAAGCAAAATCAAAACAAATTGAGAATTCAAATAAGAAGCAAGCATGAGCTTCTCCTATTTGCAACACATGCAAATCAAAGCATCATGCAAAAACCAATGCACGAGCTTCACCCATTCGCAACACATGCCAAATGGTTAGCTCCATGCAAAATCCAAATAAGAGAGTGAGCTAGAGTGAACCGGATTGAGTTCATCAACACATGATGAAGTTCAAGCTAAATGACTAAACCCCTCTTAATAGTACGGCACCCTAACTAGCAACACCAGTCTCCCATACAAACACCGAGACCGGTAAAAGACTACGAACACATCTTTAGCCCTAGCTAGTTATACCTTTGCCTCTAGCGATCCACTTGGAGCTTCTATGATATCCAATCATCTTTTCTCCAAGATTGAATCTTCTTCTTCTTGTTCATCAATACTAGGGGCGGTGCTACCACTGCTACAGGTACTAAAAAGGTCATAACTTTTTACTTCGAACTCTGATTTGAGTGATCTTGGACTCTATGCGAAGCTTATCAAGAGGGCTACAATCTTCACCCATTTTCAAGATTTAAGAAACCATAGATATTTTTAAATATCACAAAAACAAAGAATCTAATGTAGTCATTCAAGTCTAAAATCTGATTTTTCAAAATCCCTCACATAGACTTGATCAAGAGCGTGACTACAATCTAGAGAGAGTAAATAAGATCAAATATTGAGCCATGTGATGATCAACTCATGATCAAAACAATTTTGCAAAACACATTTGCAAATTCTAATTACATGCTCCAATATCAAATGCATGAACACCAATATTTTGCAAAACACATTTGCAAATATAAATCTTGCAAACAAGAGCAATCAAGATCATACCTTTAAGCCATGTGATGATCAACACATGATCAAACTAATTTGCAAACACATTTGTGAACCCTATTCACATGCTCCAAGATAAGATTCAATTAAACCATATTTTGCTAAAACTCATTTTGCAAACACAAAGCATAAACCTATCTTAACCTTTGTGATGATCAACACATGATCAAGTCACAAGCTAAGACTCCGATGCATGAGCTCTCTATTTGCAACACATGCAAATATCTAGCTCCATACAAATAACCACTTAAACCAACTTGCATAAGCTATCTCCCTTTTGCAACACATGCAAATCCAAAACTCTATGCAAAAAACCAAATCAAGATTCAATAAAAAGCAAGCATGAGCTCCCTTATTTGCAACACATGCAAATACTTAACTTATGCAAGAACCAACCAAGAGAGTGAGCTAGAGTGAACTGGATTGAGTTCATCAACACATGATGAAGCTCAAGCAAAAACACTCAACCCCTCTTAATAGTTTGGCATCTAACTAGCAACCCGGTCTCCCATCCACACACCGAGACCGGTAAAAGACTAGGAACACATCCTTAGCCCTAGCTAGTTCTACCTTTGCCTCTAGCAATCCCACTTGGAGCTTTTACGATGACCGATTATCTTCTCTCCAAGTCGAGATCTTCATCTTGATGCTTATAAACACATGATGATGTACTTATCCCATTTATCCATCTCGACCTTGGACTTAACCTATTTCAAACTCATTGAAAGTGTTAGTCCAAAACACATGGTTGTCTCAATCATCAATGCACTCCATTAACACATAATGGATGCTCCCAAGATCCTTTGATGATTGACCATAACCCAAAGATAATTGATTGAAAAATTAATTGTGTCTTGAGTATACTAATGCTTCATATACACAAGAACTTTCGATTGCCCTATGATCAACAAAGTGAACCGTCAACACATGACTAATTCTTTGTTGATTGAATGACAACCGAACACAATTTAAATTGTCATGAGTATATATTAACTACACAAGTTTCATATACTCAATTCGATGGAATCTAAAAGTAATGATCCAATTTATATGGAGTGGTGGAAAGGGATCAATACTCTTAAGACCATTAATTACAGAATAAACTCCGTTAGATGTGTGCATACAAATAATTGAACTTGAATCAATATGCACATATTCAATTTTTTATTACTTTGGAATTTATCCTATATTGCCATGAGTATACTACAACTACACAAGTTAAATATACTCAAGGGGATGTTTCAAAGTAATGATCCTTAATATAGAAATATGAATTAGATCAATACTATTGAAACTTCAAGATTAAGCATGAACTCCCTCTAAATGTGTGCATTCATGTATATATGGAGTCAGAAACAAAATGCACATCTTAAGGTTAAAACAATAGTAGATTTCACCCTTTGTCTTGAATCCAAGGAATATATCTAGAAATAATAAAGTTGCATTGGATACATACCTTTTGGATTTCTATTTTTTCTTTTTCACGAGACTATTCAAAAATATACTCAATAAACAAGTTAGTCTCACATTTAGATTTATCAACAAAACCATAACATATTTGACATAAAAGAATGCAACAAAATATGATAATATGAACTCGAATGCATACCTTTGATATTTCCATCTTTTTCATCCAAAAGAGACTAATAAGAGTTAAGCTCAAAAAAAGAGTTAGTCCCATAAAAGATTTATCATTAATTAAGGTGATTGAAATTTCTAAAAATTTGTAAAATTGAGATTATCTAATGATAAATTTTATTTTATTTGTGGAGTTCATTTTCTCTCCATTTTGGTATTTATTTGGCTTTCTCTCTCGATTCGCATGGAAGTTAAAGTATTCGGAGCGTCTGAGGAACAATCGTTGACTCAAGACCAAGGTTCAGAGCAAGAATAAGGGCTTCTATAAGGAAAGTTGTGCTTTAATCATGTTGAACCCATGTTTATAAAATTGCTATATTGTTTTACCCTACTGCATACTATTTCACGTATGCAATTTTTTCAAATTACATTGGTACTTAGTTAATCTACCTATTTGGTCTATACCCTACCTTGTCATTTATACGCCATGATTTATTTGTCACCCTAGATTGGTTCATTATAGTTGGTTAATATTGAAATCAACATGAGATGGTTAGATCGTGTTAGTTTGCTTAGCCATTCCACGTCATCGCATGTACTTGAATCATCAATATTTAATCTTGACTAATGAAATATTGAACATGTTAATGAATGGGTGTGTCAGTTGTTGTCACACGATGATATTGAGTTGCAGTGATGAAGGACGTCACGCAACGATATTGACTTGTTGATAGCACGTGGTGCTTGGTAATCAACCGATGTGGTAATCATTTAGATTGGGGCAAGTGGAAGGGGCAAGTGTGCCAAGATGGGCCGAATGGCAAAGGGTATGTGGAAGTCTTGCCTCGATCATCTTAATGACTTAACCTTAGAAGCCTTTGACCTGAGTTAAACATGCAACCTCATGTCTGGTATGGGACAGCCTAGATGATTAATTTGCAATGTCTTAGCTTTGGTACTATGAATGGTGGTGTGAGTCCCGGGTTCATGGATTAACTCACATGGCGCAAGAGGGGGGCCCTGGATTTGGTAACTAGACCCACCAGTGTTGAAACCTTGATGGGTAGTACTGGGTTAAGGCAGAGCTTTGAAATGGCTTTGTCATGATCTCTCTGCAGACACACCAAAGGAAGTGTGTTAATCCGGAGGCACCAAGAAACGATCTCGTCGTGTGAATAAAGTGCATAACCTCTGCAGAGTGTAAATCTATTTGGATAGCCGTGCTCGTGGTATTGAGCATAACTCAGGAATTATAGTTAAGGGTTAGATTTTAATTAAATGAAAACTTGGGGATGGATGGCAGGTTGCCATTGGATGGTTTGGAATTTGACTTAGGATTGGATACCGTTGTTTACTTAAGAAATATTGAATCTATTTATTACTGTTATTTGTTTTACTGGCTTTACAATCTACTTACCGTATCCATTTACAAATGCTGCTTTACTGCAAAATAGCCATGTTAGCCATTCCTTTGGAATAAGCCTTGCATACAGTTATGTTAGAATTGCGTTCTGTGCACAACTTGTTGAGTGCCTTAAGTACTCACCCTTGCCAACAACATCATCACCAGCTGAGGAGTCAACAACAGCTCTTGAGGAAGAGTACCATGAAGAGACGAATGTTTAAGGTCCGAGCCTTGTCAGTTGCCTGTGGTATACTGAGGGGTTTATCTACGTTTTCATTCTGCTACAGTTTAACTTGATATTCAGCCTTGCGAGTCATAGTCATGTAAGTTGACCTTAAGGTCATTCAACGAGTATTAATTAATATATGATGTATTTCATAATGTTTTCGATGTATGATTGTGATATTTACCGATGTTGAGCCTGTGTGCACTAGCGTGATCCTGGACTAGTGTAGTATACATAGAGGGTCTGGATTAGCATATTCAAGTCCCGACAGAGTTGGTATCAGAGCCATACTGACTGTAGGTCTTAGCCCTAGATAGTCTAGTCGTCTCTTTAGGACCTTCAAAATTATTTTCTTAATTATGACTTAACTTGAAAGAATAATATGTTCTTGACTTATCCTATTCTTCTATTCTTTTCCCTTGCTGAAATTTCTTTTGTCTTTTCCTTGCTCGTAAGTTAAAAAATCTTACCTGAGTTATCTTTAGTAGAAGGCGAAGTTCTACATGACAGGAGAAAGCATCGAGTGCTTGCTGTCAACCCTGAAGATCATGAAAAAAGGAATCATCAAGCTGAGGAGTGGATAATTGAAGTATTTCCAAAGCTAGAAGAGTCGGTGCTTTGAGTAGTTGGTTGAGACTCATGTGTGGGAGTCGAGTATGTTTAAGATAGGAGTGTTGCCCATGTAGGCGGTAGTTTTGCGTTTTTAGGTTGAATTGGTTCTTTCTTGATTACTGAGTGTGCAGTATGTGTTGCATAGCTCTTAGGGTTATGTAAGCAACCATACCAAGTTATTAATATTGTTTGTTTAAGTTGTTGGGTTAAACCTATCTCCCCTGTATTAGGATTCCTACTTCTTACCTATGATTTTTCCCTCTCCCCTAACCCTGTGAAGCAATCAAGCAGATGGCTCAGACTTGTGAAAACAACGAAGTGAGCGAAAGTGGTAAACAACTCAATGAGAATCTTAGTGATGGATCAGCTCCACAACCGCCACTACAGATGGACATGCAGAGTTTCGCAGTGTTTTTGGCTGCTCAGACTCAGTTGATGCATGCAATGATGAAGCAAATGCAGAAAATGACCAATCAAGATAATGTCAATGTGCCTCAAGCTGTTATCAATGATTCTTGTTCCTACTCAAGGTTATCAGAATTCGTAAGGACTCGTCCGTCGATGTTTTCTGGAAATGTTTCACCTTCGGAAGCGAATGGTTGGCTCAAGACCATTGAGAGGAAGTTACTCATTACTCAGTGCAGAAATGATGAGGTCATGTATGCTTCTTATCTGTTGGAAGCAATTGCTACTAGATTGTGGAAGAAGTATTGTGCTATCCATGAAGCCCTGCAGAATATCTCTTGGAATGAGTTTGTTGCTGCTTTTCGTGGTCTCTTTGCTTCACTAGAGAACAGTGTGGTCACAGTGGATCCAGAGAAGAATGTTACCCTTATACCCTATTCGAGATCTAGATGTTGTTCTTTGTAGTGTTATCAACCAAACAAGTCAGAATCGTGCGTGCAATCGCTGTGGAGAAATAGGACATACCTCAGATGAGCATGCGATCAATTGCTCCAACTGTGAAGGAAGCCATCCTCTTAGAGTGTCCTATGAGCAACATCACATCACATGTTACCTATGTGAAGGTCGAGATCGTTGCCCAACTCAGTGTCCCTTGGATCCGATAGTTACTGCTATGAACCAGCATCAGCAAAAGAATCTCTGAGCCGCAGTTACTCAAGAACTGTCAAAAAGAGGTGGAATGTCAGCTACACAGGTTATGCCATTTGAAGAACTAAAGACGCAGCACCCTAATCCTGTCAGCCTTTATCAGGAAAGCAGTAAGTGACCATCACCAACATCATGTTTCTTTTGTGGAGAAGAAGGTCATTGGGCTAGAGATTGCCCTATGAAACAACAAACCATGAATCACAAGGAGAATGTAGGATCGAAATATACTAATCTAGCAATCAGAGGGGGGTGAATGATTGCGCGGAAGCTAAAATAAAATTTTTATGATTTTTGAAACACCCCAAACAAACTCAGATCGCTTAATTTGTATTCAACATAAACCTTATTGCGCCGGACCAAACTTTTACTTGTACGCCGGACCAAACTTCATGCCAGACCAAATTTTCACATGCACTACGGACCAAATTTCTACTTTAGCAAAACCAAATCAATTCACGCCGGACCAAACGAGACAGACTGATATATGTTAACTAAAACTAAGATTTCTGAAGATCTAACCGTTAGATTGATATGAAATTTTAACTATATAAACTAGATTCAATTCCGAAGCTAACACAAGAAGAATTAACTCAATCAGACATATGGATCTAGAGTTATATTCTTTGCAAGACGACTGGAACAAAAACAATCTAACAGCGACGGACCAAAATCAAACTAGCGACGGACCAAACTCAAACAATGAGATTAACTGAAGATCCCACCGTTGGATTAGTGTGAAAATTTAACTGAGGAAACTAGATTCAATTATGAATCTAACCCAATAAGAATCAACTCGATCGGACCTACAGATCAAAAGTTATTAACCTCGCAAGCATGCTGTGACAGATTACGACGAGAACTGATCAAAACCTAATTTCGTGATTAATCACAATCTACAAAAGATTAACCAACGAAACTTTCAAGAACTCTAAGTTGATACTCTAGAAAGGTTTTGTATGGATCAAATCAATATTAAACTTATTGAAACAAGAGAGACAATGAATGAATCTATAAAAACAAGAACCGTGCAAACAAACCAGAAGACGATCACTGAATCAAAACGCGCATGAACAGTAGAATCGCGATTTCATCAGAGAAACAAATCGTGTAGCACGCCATTTCTGTAGCTACTATTTGGACATCAGATCGTTAATTTTTCCTTCGCTCGGGTGTCGCCGTCTGTACTTCTGAGCATGAGGAAAAATCAGCCGCAGGGGAACTTTTCAGCCGTAAAGAAATCGATCTTTATTTCTTTTTGTCTAGTCTGGTTACAGCACTCCAAACAAAGGAGTACAAACCCTAAAAACCTCAGCGCTCAAAATAAACAGGAGACACCTCCCCCTATTTATACTGAGCAAACATAAAGAGATTGAATACAACTCGACTTCCAACATGGAAAGAGTTTGTATACATCTCAACCTGGCCCAACATGGCCAAAAACAACTCTTGCACGCATGTACAGCCCACATGCTGTAAATACATGACTAACCAGCCTCCATGTGCATGTTATCTAGCCCGAACATTTCGCATGACATCCTTGACCACCAAGACCTCGATTCCTTCTCTGAATCTAGTCTCGAACCTCAGTTCCTCCATGAACCTAGTTCCAGTCCCGTCATCGACCACGTTCGCCCTCAAGCAACACCTGCACATGAATAAACAAGAAACAATTCCGAGCACAAGTCCACGACTTGACTCAACATCAGTCTATGCAACCACTCACACGAGCGCATTGCATCAAGCAAAACTATTACCATGCTATCACAAGCATATCAAGTAAACATCTGAAATAGCACATGCCAAAGCACCACACATGCCATGAGCACAACCACATTGCAATGCCAATTTCATTACTAAGCTAATTTTTCAGCACATGATTTCACAGAGAACAATATTGAACATACGATTATGCCCAATGAAGCACAACAAGGGGTATGTATGTGCTACAGATGTCGTGAGAAAGGTCATTATTTTAATTAATGCCCACAAAGAAGACAAGCATCTCCTACATGCGTGATCATTCCAAAAGTTACCTTAGTCAAGTACATAATGCCAAAAGTGAGTGGTGAAGTTGTAAGAAGAAAAGGCGTCTGAGCGAAGACACTACCCCGGTCAACAAATGCTCAAGGAAGAGAGTTTGCCCTAAACTTTGTTATACCTGCCACAAGCCCAGGTATTTTCCAAACAATTGCCCTCAGAAGAAAGCGACTATGCCGGTTCATTTTAATCTCAACTCTACCCGAGTCAAAACCCCAGCGCCAACGCTAATCGAGGAATTCTAGATCAATGATTTTATCCTATGCGAGGGTCATAACTTTAACTGTAAAGGAAAGAGAATAGTGATGAATCTAATGTAAAGATTTCCTAGTTTAAAGTAATAAAGTAAAGATGGTTGATATGCTAGTATGTGAAGTGTTGAAATAAAAGCATTAATGGTAAATGGAGGGTCAAATGTTTTTGAATATTCACCTATGTTGATGGTTTGCCTGAAGATGATACGTGTGTAATGATGGTCAGTTCAGTGGTATTCAGTGTGAAACTTGCCAGCAAAGAAGATGTGCCAGTTGTTAGAGAATACCCGAATGTTTTTCTGAGGATCTACCTAATCTGCCACCAGAATGAGATATTAAGTTTGTGATTGAGTTAGTACCTGGTACAGCACCAATAGCGAAGAGACCTTATCGAGTGCCTACAGATGAGCTAGTTGAGATAAAGAAGCAGATCGAAGAGTTGCTAGAAAAATGTTTCGCCAGAACCAGTTTGTCACCATGGGGAGCGCCTGTTCTGTTTGAAAGATGGGAGCTTAAGGATGTGTATCGACCATCGAGCACTTAATGATGTAATGATGAAGAATAAGTATCTGTTGCCCATGATCAATTAATTGTCTGGTCAGTTAAGAGGAGCCGGAGTTTTCTCCAAGATAGATCTTTGATCGAGTTATCATCAGTTAAAGATTCGTGCAGAGAATGTTCTTAAGTCAGAGTTTTCTACGCAATATGGACATTATGAATTTGCGGTCATGTCTTTTGGATTGATCAATGCTTCTGCATATTTCATGAACATAATGAATAAGGTTTTCATGGAATATTTGGACAAGATTGTTATCATGCTTATTGATGACATTCATGTTTACTCCAAGTTGAAAGAAGAGCATGCAGAACAGTTGAGATTGGTTTTGCAAAGGCTGCGAGAGCAACAGCTGTATGCTAAGTTTAGGAAGTGTGACTTTTGGAAAGAAAAGGTCGAATTTCTTGGTCATGTGATGACTGCTAAAGGAGTTGTTGATCCAAGCAAAGTTGAAGCAGTGCTGCAATGGGAATAACTGAAGTCTGTTACCCAGATTCGTAGTTCTCTGGGAACGACGGAATATTACTGTTGATCTATAGAAGGATTTTCAAAGATTGCTAGATCGTTGATGCAATTGCTGAAAAAAGAGAAGTTTTCATGGACGCCAGAGTGTGAAAAAGAGTTTTTTAGAGTTGAAGAAGCGTCTGATGACAGCGCCTGTGTTAGTGTTGCCAGATGTTCAGAATGGTTTTGATATATATTATGATGCTTCTAGACAAGGTCTTGGATGTGTGCTGATGCAGAATGGCAAAGTTGTTGCATATGCGTCAAGGCAGTTGAGGCCGCATGATTAGAATTATCCTACGCGTGATTTGGAGTTAGATGCCATAGTGCATGCTTTGAAAATATGGCGTCATTATCTCATTGGAAATAGATATAAGATATATACAGACCATAAGAGTCTAAAGTGTATATTAACCCAATCGAATCTCAATATGAGGCAAAGGAGATGGCTGGAGTTGATCAAGGATTATAACGTTGGAATCCATTATCATCCTTGTAAGACTAATGCGGTAGCTGATGCTTTGAGCCGCAAGAGCAATAATGCTAATATGCTAGTGTTGAATGATCAGTCAGAATTATGCAAGGAACTTCAAAAGTTGAAATTGGACGTTATTCTAATAGGATTTTTAGCTACTTTGGAAGAGAAACCCACTCTAGAAGATCATATCAGAGATGGTCAGAAGGATGATGAAAAGATCAATAGAATCAAGTCCAAGAAGGATGAAGGCTTAGCCAACGATTTTACTTTGGATGGTCAGGGTACTATGTGGTTTTAAGGTCGAATCTGTGTGCCAAACAAGATGGAGCTCAAACAGTTGAATTTGGAGGAAGCTCATGATTCCAAGTATTCGATTCATCAAGAAGGTGCTAAAATGTATCAAGATCTTAAGGAAAGGTTTTGGTGGTCTCAGAAGAAGTGTGAAGTTGCTGAATATGTTGCTTTATTTGATGTGTGCCAAAGAGTGAAGGCAATGCACCAGAGACCTATTAGCCGTTGAAGATTTTCGAGTGGAAGTAGGAGGCAAACTAGTAATAAAATCCAAAGCACTGAGAATTTGCCTAGAACTCAGAAGGATATGATTCCATATGGGTTATCGTTGATCGTTTGACCAAAGTTGCTCACTTCATACCAGTCAAGACTACATACTCTTGAGATCATTTAGCAGAGCTGTATATGTTAAGGATTGTGTGTTTGTATGGTGTGCCTAAGAAGATAATGTCAAATAGAGGTACCCAATGTACCTCGAGGTTTTGGGGTAAGTTGCATGAAGCAATGGGAACCCGTTTGAATTTCAGTACAGCGTATCATCCGTAGACAGATGGTTAGATTGAGAGAGTTAATCAAATTCTGGAGGATATGTTAAGAGCTTGTGCATTAGCTTATGCTACATCGTGGGGTAAGTGTTTGCCGTATGAAAAGTTCAGCTATAACAACAGTTATATCAGGCTAGTTTGCAAATGTTGCCATTTGAGCCTTTGTATGGTCGTGCCTGTTGTACTTCCATGAATTGGAATGAGACAGGTGAGCATTTGGTGTTTGGGCCTGATATTCTCAAAGAAGCTGAAGATCAAATCGCCATGATCAGAGAGAGGTTGGAAGTAGCACAGTCGAGACAGAAGAGTTACGCTGCTAATCGTCGTTGAGAATTGAGCTTTGAGCCAAATGATTTCATGTATCTCAGAGTTACACCTCTTAAAGGTGTAAAAAGGTTTCACGCTAAAGGGAAGCTTGCACCGAGATATGTTGGTCCGTTCAAGATTTTGAGCCGTCTAGGAGAGGTTGCTTATCAGCTGGAATTGCCGCAGTCAATGGCAGGAGTGCATGATGTGTTCCATGTGTCACAACTTAAGAAGTGCCTCAGAGTGCCAACAGAGCAGATGCTGTTGGGAGCAATTGAGTTGCAAGAGAATTTGACCTACAAAGAGCAGCCGATTAAGATTTTGGATATGATGGAGCGCAAAACCAGAAAAAAGTCTATTCACTTTTACAGAGTTCAATAGAGCAATAATTCAAAGAATGAAGCTACCTGGGAGCGTGAAGAGGATCTGAAGTCAAAATTCTAAACCTGTTCTCTAGTTAGCCCTAAATCTCAGGGTCGAGATTCTGTTAAGGGGGAGTTTTGTAACATCCAAAAATTTGCCTTTTAATATTATTTTATTGTTATTTGTGCATTTTTTTATTTTTCTGAATTTATTGGATTTTTTCTGGAATTTATTTTAATTTATTTTAAATTAAGTATATTGGCCTTTTGTGAAAATTAATTATAGATAAAATATAAATAAAGTTTGACTAGAAATATTTTTATTTGAGTTCAAAATGCCTCAAATTATTTTTGAGTTTTTTCTTGGAATTTTTCTAAAATTTTATCTCCTCTAAACTAATTAGTTTATTTAATGGAATTATTTTAAAAGGAAATTCTAGGGAAAAAGGTTTAAACAGTATTGACCCGAAGCCCATTACTGTTTGTGTGCGGCCCGAGTCTACGTGGCCCAGCTTAATCGCAAGCCATTTAATCGTGAAGGACAGACATAGTGAAAATCAGCCCGACTCAAAAGGAAAATTGATGAATCTTCTGATCGGGTGATCCAAACACCGTGAAACTTTGTGGACACCTTCCTATGGAAGTTAGGAACCTATTCCAACCTTCAATCGCAAGGATTGATATCAAAGTTCCGACCTTGTTCCAATTTGAGTAAAGAGTGCACAAGAACATGTACAAAAACAAAAACTTGGCCCTCAGCTATCTCGTGGGTTCTTGATGATCAAGATGATCCTAGATGGCTTCCCACATGTCATAGCAAGCTAGAACACAAGACATGAACACCCAAAAACCCGATCTTCCAAGATTGATTCCCTAGAGAGCAAAAGATCGATTTCTTGCAAGGAAGAACACAAGATTTACCTAGATGATTGGGATATGATTTGAAGAAGACTCGTCCATCAATCATACATCCTCAGCGCAAGATCCACAATTATTTAAAAGGAGGGGAGACAAATCCAAATGTGCGAAAAGTAAATTGCAAGAATGTAAATTGCGGAATTTAAAGACTGAATTTAAGGCATAATGTAAATGCGAAAGTAAATTCAGAATTGAGTAAATGAAGTTTTTATTTCTGGAAGAAAGGTTTGCAAAGCCTTACAACAAAGTGGGCAATGCTCAAAGGAGCACAAAAACATCAAAACCTTCAAGTGGAGGAAGGCTACCCCTACCCCTCTATCTATACTACTCTTGAGTCATCCTCCACCCTTGGGTGAGTTCCTTTTACCCTAAGGATCACCATCAAGGGCTAGGATTGACTTACTCACTCATACATGGGCTAAACCGAAACCCTCTAACATAACAGGTTTTGCACGCTTCTCAAAGCATACTAACTAGACCCGCTATTCTATCACCTAGACCACAATCCAACGGCCCTCCTTGATCCGAGCAGATCCTAGCTAGCATCTCATCCATTCCTTGTCTCCTTGGTTCGCAATAACTCCGTCTCCGATCATCTTCCGACGATCTACGACCATTTGGACCTCCGGCGCGCCTCGCCAAGTCCTAGTCATCCTACGCCTCACCATGACCTAGCACCATCGTCCTGCAACCATCAAAAACAAGGAAACCCCATCACAAAGCAATGTCCAACAAAGATATGCAATAATCATCCAAAATCATATTTTAATATTCAATTCGCTCATGAAGTCAACACTACCACTTATACCAGGCCGGTAGTGCCGCTCGACACATCTCAGAGAAAACCCACTCTCTGGAAAATACCTACCGCTCCCCTGGGCCGATACTGCCGCTCGGCTGGCACTACCGCTCTCACATGGCCGGTAGTGCCGGCCCTGACAGTCACAATTCAAATTGCTTTAATTTGAAAATCCAGTTCAAATCAAACTCAAACCAGAGCATACAAAGCTCAAATTTAGTCAAATACTCATCATCAACATGGGTAGACCTCCACATGATCTTTCAATCTCCCCCTTGATGAATATATTGACAAACAACACAAAAGGCATAAATTTGAGTTTAAAAGAGAGAGGAAGAAAGCAATTTGAATGCAAAACCAAACTTGGTCCAGAGAAAAAAAATAAGAACATGACCAAGTTGACAAGAAAGATTTTAGAGCAAAACAAAGAAAGAGCAAGTTTTCCACAAAAGCTCTAAAATTCCAAGAAAAACTCAAGTGTGCTTATGATCCTTAAATTTAGCAATTTTCACTTAGATAATAAGAGCTAAAAGATGCATTCACATTTTTATCTTTTAATGGTGCCTTTTCTACAATTTCTCCCCCTTTTGGCAATATAGGCATCAAGATGGCATTTTCTCGCCCTTTACACAAGTATGCATGAAATGCATCCTAAAAGAGCTTTGAAAATTATCCAAGTGGCCATATATACAAAGTATGACACAAAGCTACTCAAGATCAGATTATGCTAACCTAAGACATGTCCAAGTGCAAATGTCAATTTTCCTAGCAAGCACAAATAAGACTATCATTTTTGCATGATTTAACAATTGCAACACTTAGCATAGTTTCTAAACTAGAAGCAAAGCCATACAATGGATCAAATGGAAAACCTAGAGTTCAACCTAACACTTTGAGAAAGCTAGATGTGCATACAAGGTCCTTCGAGCTCAAATATCTTCAATGCAAATTTTTCTTTAAGATTTCAAATGATATAGTGGGGTGCAAATGTTTGACATTATTTGCATTCTTTACCCACTTATGTTTTTTTTATTTGCATTTTTCAAATGTAATTGACTCAAGCCATAGTCAACTATCTCAAGAAGAACTCTTAAGAGGATGGTCTTGGTCATATACAATACATTCAAAATTCATCTCAAGTGTAATGGGAGGCAGTCTTGTGAATGTAAGGTGTTGAGATCAATTTGCACAAAAAGAGTCAATTTTTCAATTTTTCATTTTAGCATATAGATTTATGAGCATATGAAGGACTCAAGTATGGATCTACCAAACTTCACCCAAGTTGCTATAGGGACTCTAGTAGAAATCCAAAATTTCACACATAATGGCATATACACCATGAGAGGAAACATAGCAAGCAACATGTTTCATCAAGTTTTTATTTCAAAGCTTTAATTTTCAAATTTTAACAAGCTTTAGCAAGATGAATAAAATGAACTTGGACATATCTACGCTAGCTATATTCTTCAGAAAAGTAGCTCGGTGCATAGCATGAAAGATAGTTCATTTGCATAATAAACAAAGCTCATAAAACAGAAAATAAAATCTATATGCAATGCATGAAGCAGATTCTCAAACTCCCCCTCAACAAGTGAATCAATTTTAAGCAGAAATCTGGTTCAAGTTGAGTTATTAGCATAATTAAGCTCAAAAAAGGTCCAAATGAACTCAATTGAAACCAGAAACACAGAATGAGGAAAAGAAGTTGAGAAACTGCAAACTGGGTGGCTATAGAGCATAGAAAAGATAGCAGAGAATACTGTGGCTCATACTCGCTCTCATCTTCCCCAATGACTGACATAGGGAAACTGACTCTAGATCCCAAGCTAAGGAGTGCACACAGACCCTGTCTACCTAGGGGCCCAACACCTGCTAGACTTATAAAAATGTGAGGGAACTAAACCTAGAGAGAAGAGAGAACAACTAATTGTGCATGATAGCAACCTATAGCATAAGATAAGAGGTCCATGCAAAGCACGCTAGAAGTCTAAGTGAAGTAAACTCAGAACTGTAGAAAAAAGCCCAAAAACACCCAAAAAAGGAAATGAAAGGAAATGCTGGAAGAAAACATATATAATACATAATATACAAACCAGCTTCCCCTCAAGAGATGTCGTAAGGGCACACAACTCCAAGCTCTCCTCTCAAGGCCACAAACCTAGAGCTATCCAAAGGCTTGATAAAGATATCGGCAATCTGGTGGCCACTCTCCACAAACTGAAGCACTATATCACCCTTCTCCACATGGTCTCTAAGGAAGTGATAACTAATGTCTATATGCTTGGTCATAGAGTGCTGCAATGGGTTTTTAGCAATGCAAATAGCAGAAGTGTTGTCACAGAAAAGTGAAACACTCTCTATCTCTAACTCAAAGTCCCGCAACGTCGATCTTATCCAAAGCACTTGACTACAGCAACTAGCTGCAACAACGTACTCGGCCTCAGCGGTGGACTGTGTAACTCCGGACTGCTTCCTAGATGACCAAGAAACAAGAGAAGTGCTAATGAATTAGCAAGTGCCAGAAGTGCTCTTCATATCTATCCTACAACCAGCAAAGTCTGCATCAAAAAAGGTTCTAAGGGACAGACAAGAAGAAGAAGAGTACCAAATACTATAATCAATAGTAGCACAAAGGTATCTAAAGATGCGCTTCACCGCTTGGCGGTGTGTAACATCCCAAAATTTGCTTTAATATCATTTTATTGGTTATTTGTCCATTTTATGTTTTTCTGGAATTTATTGGATTTCTCTGGATTTATTTGAATTAACTTCAAATTAAGTATATTGGTCTTTTATCGAAAACTATTTAAATTTATGCAAAGTTAAAATAAAGTTTTGCGAAAAATATTTTATCTGAGTTCAAAATGCCTTAAAGTATTTTTGAGATTTTTCTGGGATTTTTCCTTATAATTTTAATGCCCAAAACAAGTTAAATGATTTTCTATAATTATTTTAAATGGAAAATCCTTTTTAAAAATGCATGAACAGTAACGGGCCGGCCCATGCATTGTGCGGCCCAAGTTAGCCCACGAAGCCCGTTTACTGCCGAAACCCTAACCCTAGGGAAGCCAACCGTTGGATTGAAATCCAACGGCTGTGCTTTCGCCGCATCGCCGATCGCTCAGGACCGTTGGATGGACGCCGCGCGGACGCGTTGGATGCAGCCGCGTCGCCTCTCCGAGTCACCGCTGGAGTCCGCCGTCACCACGGAGCCATCTTCGGAGTCCGCGCCGCGCACGCCTCCCCGTGCGGCTATTTAAGGCGCCGACACGGACGCTGAATTCCTCGCCTCGCGCCGCGCGTTTGCTGCAATCCCGAAGCCCCGAACCGTCGTAGTCTGCGCGTAGAAGCTCGCCGGAATTAGGTCGTCACGCCGCCTCGGTTTTTCTTTCGCCGCCGTCGCCTGAGGCCGGACCAGCTGGGATCCGAGACCCCCGAGCTGCGCCGCGTCGAGTTAAGGTGTTTTCGTCGCCGTTTGGTCACCGGAGCACCGCGCCGCCATCTTCGTCTCCAACGCTGGTGAGTGTCCGCCGCCGCAGCGCCATCGTCAAGCTTCGACTTCTGTCAGCCGTTCGATCTTCGTTGGACGCTCCAGATCGTGCCGCGTTGGAAAACAGCTTGGGTATCGTTAGCCGTCGGATTCAAATCATGCGATCGAGATGTAGCCACGTGTTTCTCAGTCCGTAGCCGTTCGATCGGATCTATGCGCGTCAGATCGCACCGGCGCCGCGACCAATCGCGTGCCGCCGCCTGTCAGGCGCGGAGTCAGAGGCGCCGTGAGCCGTGTCCACTGTGAGCCAACGCGGGTGGGTGGACTCAGTCCATGCACCGAGACGCGTGGCAAAACCTGATTGGCCGGCTCGGTGATGATGTCACCCTGACGTCATGCTGACGCAATAAATCGGTTTTTCAGTCTAAAAATAATTCGGTTAATTCCGATTTTCCAATTTCTGTATTTTCAGTATTTATTCAAACTTCAAAAGGCTATATCTTTTGCATTTTAACTCGGATTTGAGTGATTCAAATTTCTAAAAAAACATAAAATTAAGATCTATTTAATGGTGAAATTTAATTGATTTTTGGAGTTCATTTGCTCTCTGTTTTGGTATTTATTTGCTTTTCTTCTTTGGTACGCGTAGACGTTGAATTGTGCGACGCTTCGGAGGAAGATTCAACAACTCAAGATCAAGTTTCAGAGCAAGACTAGAACCTATTCCAAGGCAAGTTGTGCTTTGATCATGTTGAACCCATGTTTATAAAATTGCTATATTGTTTTACTTTATTGCATAGTATTTCAAGTATACAATTGTTTCAATCTAAATTGGGATCTAGTTAATCTACCCATTTGATCTATATACCCTACCTTGTCATTTGTATGCCATGATCTATTGTCACCCTAGATTGGACTACTATAGTTGGTTAGTAATGATAATCAACGTGGGATGGTTAGACCGTATTAGTTGCTTAGCCATGCCACGTCATCACATGTACATGAATCATCAATGATTAATCTTGACTAATGGAATATGGAACAATGATGTGAACTTGTGTGTCATGTGAAGTCATACGATGAGATTGAGTTGTGGTGGCGAGTCATGTCACGCAACGATGTTGAATTGTTGATGGCACGTGGTGCTTGGTAATCAACTTGGGTGATAATCATTTAGATTGGGGAAAGTGGCAAGGGGCGAGTATGCCAAGGTGGGCCCAATGGGCAGAGGGTATGTGGATGTCTTGCCTTGATCACTCTAAGGACTTAACCTTGCAAGTCTTTGACCTGAGTCGATCATGCAACCACATGTCTGGTATGGGCCAGCCTAGCTGATTAATTTGCAATGTCTTAACTTTGGTACTATCTTGGTCAGTGTGAGTTTCCGAGTTATGGAGTAGTTCACATGGCACAGGAGGGGGGCCCTGGATGTGGTAACCAGTCCCACCAGTGTTGAAACCTTAGCGGGTGGTACCGGGTTAAGCCAGCGCATTGTAAAGGCTTTGTCATGATCTCTTCGCCGACACACCAAAGGAAGTGCGTTAATTGCATGGCACCAAGAGACGATCATGTCGTGTGGGTAAAGTGCATAATCTCTACAGAGTGTAAATCTATTCGAATAGCCGTGCTTGCGGTATTGAGCAATACTCGGGAATTACAGTTAAGGGTTAGCTTAATTAAATGGAAAACTTGGTTGGGATGGTGGGATTGCCATATGGAAGGTTGAAACTTGATTTAGGATTGGAAACTTGGTTTACTTGAGAAATGTTGAATCTATCTATTATTTTTATTTGTTTTACAGTCTTTACAATCTATTTATTGTATTTGCGCATAAACGGTGCTTTGTTGCAAAATAGCCATGATAGCCTATCCTTTGGAATAAGCCTTGCATATAGCTATGTTAGAATTGCATTCTGTGCACAACTTGTTGAGTGCTTTATGTACTCACCCTTGCCAACAATAACATCACCAGTTGAGGAGTCTGCATCAATGCTGGAGAAGAGGTTCCAGGAGGAGACGAATGTTTAGGGCGCAAGCCTTGTCAGTTGCCTGTGGTATACTGAGGGGTTGTCTACGTTTTCATTCCGTTGCAGTTTAATGTGTCATTCAGCTTTGCGAGGCATAGTCATGTAAGTGGACCATAAGGTCATTCAACTAGTAGTATATATCATATGATGTCTTTCATAATGCTTTCGCTATGTATGATTGTGATATTTACTTATGTTGAGCCTGTGTGCACTAGCGTGATCCTGGACTAGTGCGGTATACACAGAGGGTCCAGATTTGCATATTCGGGTCCCGACACGGTGAGAGGCCCGAGGAGAAGCCCAAAATTGAGCGCACATACACACAGCAAAATGTATGTCCGGCCTCGCAGTAATAAGGTACAGGAGGGAGTCGATCATGCTCCGAAACTCCTTCTGATCAACTGGCTCACCATCCTCATCAGGCTCGAGGACAACAGTCACTAGTACAGAAAGACTTATATTAGATGCCTCATCATAGATGGTTTCTCAAAACTGTCTGTGATGATAAACATCATTGACGGTTCTATTTTGAAACCATCAGTGACATTATCACAGACAGTACACTTCGTAAACCGTCAGTGATATACATTAATATCACAGACGGTTTTATAGTAAAACTGTCTGAGATAAAATACTATCATAGATGGTTCTAAAGTAGAACTGTTTGTGATACAGGCTCTATAAATAGATCTTCCCCGCAGACACTTCAGTTACCACTCTCTAGCACTCAAAACCCTAGCTTTGGCTCCCGATGCTTCGTATCCCTTTGCGACGCCTCCCCCCGACCTCACCGACGCCTCCAGCCTCACCGCCTCCCCGGCTGGCCTCTCCCCCTGCGGCGCCTCACCCCCGGTCACCGCCGTTGTTCCTCCCTCCCCCATTGCCGTCGAGCTCAAGAAGTCACCGCCGAGCTTTCCCTCCCCACAGCGGGTCGACGTTGAGATCCCCCGTCACTGTTGGCTTCCCCCTCTCCCCGTCGCCACCGAGCTCCCCCTGTCACCCTCGAGCTCGCCGTATCCCTCGTGAGTATATTTCAATTTTGCGTTGTGTCATATGCTGCCTGTGAGATTGATCGGTGGGATTGCTCGGTGATGATATTGGGTTAAGAAAAATGATATTGACAATTAACGTTGTGAATGAGGCCTAAAAACCAGTAGACTTACATGCTAATTTACATGTTAAGGGTGGTAAGGGTTTTAAGGCCTTGTTACTTAATTAACTATTTTGCCCATTTGTGATTGAGGTTAAAGATTTTAAATTTTCAAACTAACCCTAATCTGAGAGCAATATAATCATATTCTTATCAATCTATTAAAAGGAGACATGGTTCATAGCCTACATGACATAAAATTCATTTTGTATTGGATATTGCTGATTATGTCATTATTGATAGTTTTGAATTATGTAATTTTCATTATTGTATTATTTGTAATAAGCAGTCTATTCTTGCTCTCATTATCGCCATGATAAAATTTTGTATAATGAGATACATTTGTTTGTGGTAGACTCATAGTTCTAGAATGACAAAGCTAGCATTATTAGGGAGTGAAACTTATGTTCATGTGATGTTATATTCCTATTTTTTTCTTTTGCAGACCATATATACCTTTGTACTCATCAAATAAAAGCAATCATCAATTGGTAGCCTTCCTCGCTTGATTCCTATTCCTTCCTGTTGAGCCATGAAAACTAGCCTACATTGCAAAGAGGACATGGAAAAGCTGTTAGAAGCTTAACAAAAAAGATCGAACAACTGAAGGACATGAATCGTTTCTATCTTTCTTACATAATCCAATTCTCCAGCACGCTACCGTCTGTGATCTTCTTTTTTCCCCTACAACCCTAGCAGAACTTCCATCATTAGTATATGTTGTTCGAAATTTTCTTCTACTTAGGTATTTCTGCAATGAAATTTATAAGACACAACCAAGTTATAGATTTAGTAATTGAATATCTAAACTTCCTAGATGTATCAAGGCAACAGCTTGTTTGATCAGGATTGTCTTAAAATATGAAGTTCTGTAGCACTTTCATCTCTTTCTTATTATAATATTGATGGATTCTAAGGTAAAATCCATTTCATTCCACAGTTCGTCCTGAAAGGTGTCATGCACTGATTTATCGTTATCACTTTATCCTCATCCAGAACGAGAATACCATAGGCAGCTGTGGAATATAAGAACCCGGGTACCCTCATGACAGGCCCAAGAGGGAGGCCTAGAAGATACTCCGCGTCGGGCCCATTGCAGCATGAAGGGACATATCCTAAAGAAAGTTGAACTTATATTTAGATATGATAGATACGGTTGTAATCCGAGTCGTTAATAGGGTAGATGAAGATGTAAACTCTATCCTGTAACCGACTAGAATCTTGTAACCGATCGGAATCTCCAAACCGATCAGGACTCTGTAAGCCGCACCACCTCCAGTATATAAGGGGGAGGGCGGGCAACAACATAGGGATCGGATCATCCAAGCCTAGAACAATAAAGCCATAGAGCTTAGAACACCACATATCGCCCAGAGCATATTGCGCTTTGAGCAACCCCAGATCCAAGAGGTCAGCATAATTCCAGCACACAGGATTAGGGTATTACCTCCATTGCTGAGGGCCTGAACCTGTCTAAACCCCTTGTCTTGTGTGACCATCGAGTTTGAGATCCAGCGCCTACCCCATAATTTCATTGCCGACTACAAAAGTCGACAGCAGCCATGCTTCTTGAATTATAGAGTTGATTAAGTCATCATATGGAGTTGATTAAATTATCGTATAGAGCCATACGATAATTTAATCAACTCCATATACGATGACTTAATTAAATCTATAATTCAAGAAGCATGGCTGCCTATGGTATTCTCGTTCGGGGATGAGGATGAAGTAGAAGCGATAAATCAGAGCATAACATCGTTCATGACGAACTGTGAAATGAAATGGATTTTACCTTACAATCCATCAATATTATAATAAGAAAGAGATGAAAGTGCTACAAAACTTCATATTTTAAGACGATCCTCATCAGACAAGCTGTTGCCTCGATGCATCTAGGAAGTTTAGATATTCAATTATTAAATCTATAACTTGATTGTGCCTTATAAATTTCGTTGCAGAAATACCTAAGCGAAAGAAAATTTTGAACAACAGATACTAATGATGGAAGTTCTGCTAGGGGTGTAGGGGGAAAAAAGAGGATCACAGACGGTTCTATATAGAAACTGTATGTGATGTTTATGTATCATAGGCGGTTTTAGTTAAAAACTGTCTGTGATGATGACTCATCACAGACGGTTATAAACTAGAACCGTCTGTTATGAGAATTTTCACAGACAGTTTGAAAACCGTCTGTGATATGCCCTTACATCACTGACACATTATTAGTGACGGTTCACAAAACCGTCTGAGATGACGATTTTGAACTATCTGAGATAATGATTTCTGTAGTAGTGAGTGGTGGCCATAGGAGCAATCACCGACTTCCCGTCAGACATGTCAAAGCGTCTCATGAGGTCTCGAGTATACTTGCCTTGATGCAAGAAGGTGCCCTCCCAAATCTGCTTGATTTGGAAGCCGAGGAAGTAGCTCAACTCACCCATCTTGCTCATCCCGAACTCTGTGCTCATCACATCTGAAAACTGAGACACAAGATAGTGTGAAGCGCCACCAAAGATAATATCGTCCACATAAATCTGGATGGGAAGAAAATTAGAATCCTAGTGTCTGATGAATAGAGTCTTGTCTAATATACCCATCTTAAAACCACGACTAAGAAGATAGGATTTAAGCATCTCATACCAAGCTCTAGGAGCTTGCTTAAGTCCATATAAAGCTTTAGAAAGCTTGAAGACATGGTTTGCGTATCTAGGGTTCTCGAATCCTGGAAGCTGTCTGACATACACCTCTTCCTCAATATATCCATTGAGGAATTTACTCTTGACATCTATTTGATAAAGCTTGAAGCCCTTGGATGATGAAAATGCAAGCAGGATCCTAATAGCCTCTAGTCTAGCTACAGGGGCAAAGGTTTCCTCAAAGTCAAGACCCTCAACCTAAGAAAAGCCCTATACAACTAGCCTAGCCTTGTTTCTAATGACAACCTCATCCTCACTCTACTTGTTCTTGAACACCCACTTGGTCCCAATGACATTATGACCAGATAGGGAATCGACAAGCTACTATACCTTGTTTCTCTCAAAGTTCTCAAGTCCCTCATGCATAGCATTAATCCATGACTCATCGGATAATGCATGAGAAATATCCTTCGGCTCAAAAGAGGCAACAAAGACTGAGTGGAGGTAGAAACTGGACAAACCTGATTTTGAGCGTGTGACACGCTCAAATAGATCGCCAATAATTTGATCAGGTGGATAAAGTATCTGAATATGGCGGGTAGGTCCAAAAGCAAAAGTGGTCTCTACCTCATGCACAGAAGAGGTAGGAACAAAGCCACTCGCTGAAGGAGAGTCTGAAGGTAAGGGCTGGTCTCCCTAAGGTGCACAAATAGAAACAGGAGGCACCTCAGGTGTAGAGGCGACTGGATTAAGTAGAACACCATCATCTCCATCATCCTCATCCTCTACAAAGATGGTCTCGGAGAGGGAAGAAGAGCCTGAAATGTCAGGTCTAGCTCTTGGGATAGCCTCATCAAAGGTCACCTCACAGGTTTCTATGATCATATTCGCATCACAACTCCAGACCCTATAGCTATGAGAAGAAGTCGAGTAGCCTAGAAAAATACCATCAGAAGAACTATACAGAAACTTATCTAGGTTCCTAGACTTCAAAACGAAACATTTGCAGCCAAACACACGAAAATGAGAAACACCGGGCTTTCGCCCATACCTCAACTCGTAAGTAGTGCTGTGCAAATGTGCTCTCAAGAAAACTCAATTAGACACATGACAAGCAGTAGCTATAGCCTCAGCCCAAAACTTCCTAGGAGTACTATACTCATTTAGCATCGTCCTGGCCATTTTGACCAAAGGTCTTGTTCTTTCTTCCCACTAAGCCATTTATATGAGGGACATATGGAGAGGAAAATTGATGCTCTAAGCCTGACTCCTCACAGAAGCTCTCAAAGTAGGAGTTCTTGAACTCTGTGCCATTGTCACTGCGGATAGCTCGTAAGGCACCAGGGAGCTCAATAGACAACTTACGAACCAAACCCTTGAAATGGGTAAGACTCATCCTTTGAGGCCATGAAAAATACCCAAGAATACCTTGAAAAAATCATCAACAATAATAAGAACATACCAATTCCCACCTGCTGACTGCACTCTAGCTGGACCAACAGTGTCCATATTAAAAGCTGTCCTGGTGCATCAGTCATCACGACAGTGATTGGAGGATGAGAAGCAGCAACCATCTTTCCATATCGTCAAGGAGAGTAAACTAAGTCTTTGACCATCTTGAGTTTAGGCAAACCACACAAATGAGATTGTGGTTGCTAACTCTGATCAAGTGGTTGAAGTCGATGTGACCCAGTCTCCTATGCCAGAAGGAGAGATCACGGGACTCTGAAGCAATCAAACAACGAAGAGAGTCTCCAGAAGAAGCAGAAAAATCACCACAGAAGACTCCCAAATCTAGAAATCCCGCAAACTAACTCCCCTGATGAATCAAGGATTCTACAGGCACTACTCTTAAAGATTACCTCAAAAGAGTCATCGATAAGCTGAGAGACAGAAAGCAAATTGTTTGCAGCTTACTCACTAAGGCAACATTCTTAAGAATGAAATTGTCATTAATGCAGACGGTACCTTTGGCAATGACTCTACCTGAAGAAGCGTCCCCAAAAGTGATCAACTCATCACCGGGGGCTCAGACTAGAGAAGAGAACCATCTAGAGTCTCCTGTCATATGACGAGAAAAATCAGAGTCAACGATCCATACCTCTCCCTTCCCCATCCTACGAACCTGGTCAACACACAAGAGAGAGAGATGACTCAGTACTGGGACAAAGAGAAGATCTAGGAACCCAATACTGAATCACACGACGTCTCAAAGTACCAGCTACAGGAGCAAAATACTGGACTCCTGTAACATCCCAAAATTCAGCTTAATTAAGTTTTATTTGCTTAAATGTGCATTTGTGATTTTCTGGAATTTATTTGGATTTTTCTGGATTTATTTGAATTAAATCTTATGTCAAGTTTATTGCTTTTTATCCAAAAGTATTTAAATCTATGCAAAGTTAAAATAAAGTTTTGGCAAAAATATTTTATTTGAGTCCAGAATGTCTCAAAGTAATTTTGAGATTTTTCTTGGATTTTTCCTGATTATTTTATTGCCTAAAGCAAATTAAATGAATTTCGGAATTATTTTAATTGAAAAACTCTTGTAAAAGTAAATGAATAAGATCTTTGGGCCGCCCGCGAACCATGCGCCCAAGTCAGCCCATGCAGCCCTTTTGGAAACCGAAACCCTAAACCTAATCACGACCGTTGGATCGAGATCCAACGGCCGAGATTGCGCTGCGTGGCCGAAGCGCTCTGAGCCGTCGGATCGGCGCGCGTGTACGCGCCGGATGCGTCGCGTCACCTCTCCGAAGTCGCCACGAGTCCGCCGCCGCCACGATGTCGTTCTCGGAGTCCGGGCCGGACACGCCTCCCCGTGCAGCTATTTAAGGCGCCGCCACGGGCGTTGGAATCCTCACCCCGCGCCGCATCCGTCTGCCAGTTCCCGCACGTCGAGACGCCGCCGCTGCTTCGGCGAGCTCGCCGAGTCGCCAAGCCCCGCCGCGGTCTTCGCTCGCATTTTCCGCCGCCGTTCGCCGTTCGAGCCGTGCCGGTTCGGATCGGAGATCCCGCACCTCAACGCGTCGGACCCGTGAAGCAGTAGCGGCGTTTTGTCGCCGGAACGCCGTCGTCGAGGTCATCGTCCCCAAGTCCGGTGAAGTTGCGCCGCCGCACCGCCATTGTTGTGTGGAAGCTTCCAGAACCGTCGGATCTCTCGTGAAGGGGCGAGATTGTGCCACGTCTCGCGTAAGCGATGAACGCCGGTGCGTCCGCCGTTAGATCTAAATCCCGCGGTTGTCGTGCTGCCACGTGGGGTGAGATCGGTGGCCGTTAGATGTGATCTGTGCGGTGGGATTCCGCCGCACAGGTGGGCAAATCGGGCGCCGCCGCGTGTCGGCGCTGGTGCCGAGGCGCCGTGAGCCGAGTCTCACCGTAAGCCGCGGTCGTGGGACGGGTCCATGGACCGAGGACACGCGTCGACTTCCGATTGGCTCACCAAATCTCGACGTCATGCTTGCGTCATAATCATATTTTCAATTGGAAAAATAATCCGATTGGAAATTCGGTGAAGATGACGTCATCATGAGGTCACGCTGACGTCATAAATCGCTTTTTCAGAATAAAAATAAATCTGTTAATTTCGAATTTCGATTTTTCGATTTGAGATTTATTTCAAACTTTAAAAGGCTATATCTTTTGCATCGTAACTCGGATTTGAGTGATTCCAGTTTCTAAAAATTTGTAAAATTGAGATCTATTTAATGGTGAATTTTATTTGATTTTTGGAGTTCAATTTCTCTCTGTTTTGGCATTTATTTGCTTTTCTCTTTCGGTACGCGTAGACGTTGAATTGTGCGACGCTTCGGAGGAAGATCAAGCAACCCAAGAGCAAGCTTCAGATCAAGATCAGGACCTATTCCAAGGCAAGTTGTGCTTTGATCATGTTGAACCCATGTTTATAAAATTGCTATATTTGTTTTACCCTATTATATATGTTTCAAATATACAATTGTTTCAAATTAGATTGGGACTAGCTAAAATACCAGATTGATCTATACCCTACCTTGTCATTGTATGCCATGATCCATTGTCACCCTAGATTGGTTAAATATAGTTGGTTAATAATTATAATCAACATTGGAGGATTAGTTCGTATTAGTTGCTTAGCCATGCCACGTCATCACATGTGTCAGAATCATTGATAATTAATCTTGATTAATGGAATATGGAACAATATTATGAACTTGTGTGTCATGTGGGATCACACGATGAGATTGAGTTGTTGTGGCGAGTCATGTCACGCAACGATGTTGAATTGTTGATGGCACGTGGTGCTTGGTAATCAACGGGGTGATAATAACTTAGATTGGGGCAAGTGGCAAGGGCGAGGAGGCCAAGGTGGGCCCAATGGGCGATGGTATGTGGATGTCTTGCCTTGATCACACTAAGGACTTAACCTTGCAAGCCTTTGACTGAGTCAATCATGCAACCACATGTCCGTATGGGCCACCTAGCCGAGTAATTTGCAAAGTCTTAATGTTGATACTATCGTGGTCGGTGTGAGTTCGGGTCGAGTGTAATTCACATGGCGCAAGAGGGGCCTGGACGTGGTTTCAGACCGCTGATGTTGAAACCTTAGCGGGTAGTATCGGATTAAGATAGAGCATTGTAAAGGCTTTGTTATAATCTTTCGCCTTTGTGGTGTTTGGTTGTATCACGTGGGTAAAGTGCATAACCTCTGCAGAGTGTGAAACTATTCGGATAGCCGTGCTCGCGGTATTGAGCAATGCTCGAGAATTACAGTTAAGGGTTAGTTTAATAAATTGGACAACTTGGTTGGGATGGCAGGATGGCCATATGGAAGATTGGAACTTGATTTAGGATTGGAAACTTGGTTTACTTGAGAAATACTGAATTTATTTATTATTGCTATTTGTTTTACATTCTTTACAATCTATTACTGTATTTGTTCATAAATGCTGCTTATTGCAAAATAGCCATGATAGCCTATCCTTTGGAATAAGCCTTACATATAGATAAATAGAAGCGCATTACATGCACAACTTGTTGAGTGCTTTAAGTACTCACTCTTGCCAAACAACAATAATCAACAGTTGAAGAATCTACACTGTGTTGGAAGATGAAGTCCAGGAAGACACGAGTCATTAGGGTCCGAGCCTTGTCGGTTGCCTGTGGTGAACTGATGAGCTATCTACGTTTCTACTTTCCGCTGCTTAATTATTAGCTTATATTCTCCGTCTTGCCCTGCGTGGCTTAATAATGTAAGTTGGTCATAAGATCATACATTTAGCTATATCAATAAATGAACTATTATTCTATTATCGTTGTGTATGATGTGATATGTACCAATGTTAAGCTGTGTGCACTAGCGTTGATCCTGGGAATAGTGCAGTAAACACAGTGGGTTCGAATCAGTGGATTCGGGTCCCTACAACTCCAGTGTCTTTCTGACGCTCTACTCTCACAATACCAGAAGCAGCCCTAGCAGAAGATCTGGGAGCTGGAGCAGGGTTGGCCCGCCGTCGTGCAAAGGCCGAGCCATCCCAGTGAGGCTACCCAAATCTCCTACCAGGAAACACCTCACGCTACTGATATCTACCTCAAGGAGAAACATGAGGAATATCAAGAGGATGGCGGAGAGACTGACCAAGGGCAGATCTAGGCCAAAAACTCAAATGAACAACATGAAATCCAAGTCCTGAACGCTGCCCAAAAACAGGCGACTCTCTAACCAGTCTAGCAGCAGTGTGTGCCTTAGGAGCACTCAGAGTCTAGAGATGACCCCGAACACCCCTAAGGGCATAAACACGCTCGCGCCTCATGATCTTGGCATGCCTGAAATAGAAATCTATTAGGTGACCATCCTTCCGACAGAAGGTGCATGAGTACTTCGCCTTGCTAGAGGCAGAAGCAGCAGGAGTAGCAACCTTTTGGTCAGAAGTCCCATGGACAACCCCAGCAAACCTAAACACAGTGGTGCTCACCCTGGGAGCTACCACAATCTCTTCACTCTTGGAGCTACGCACGATAGTGGGAAGATGCGCACGAGCGTGCTTCAAGTAGTCAAATCCTAGACCCTAATTAAATCGGTTAATCTTGGATTGGTCTAGAATGAGATTGAGCTTCTTCTTGCCTCCTACAAACTTCTCGAGAGTGCTCATGAGATACTCACACTCCCGGAAGAGAGAGGCACAGGAAGAACAAGGGGAAGAGGAAGAGGAAGAACCAGATAAGGTAGAACTAGCAGCACGTGCATTTTTCTCCCTCAGCATGGCTGCCTCAACTTTGAGGGCCTCACAGGAAATGCAAGGAGCATTTCTAATCCTAATGGTCTGGGTACTGTATCTACAGTAAAATCAGAATATGAATAGTGAAAATCAGCCCGACTCGAAAGGAAAATTGATGAATATTTTGATCGGGTGATCCAAACACCGTGAAACTTTGTGGACACCTTCCTATGGATGTCAGAAATCTATTCCAACCTTCAATCGCAAGGATTGATGTCAAAATTCTAACCTTTTTCCAATTTGAGGAAGAGTGCACAAGAACGAGTACAAAAACAAAAACTTAGCCCTCAGCTAGCTCGTGGGTTCTTGATGATCAAGATAATCCTAGATGGCTTCCCACATGTCATAGCAAGCTAGAGCACAAGACAGGAACACCCAAAAACCCTATCTTCCAAGATTGATCCCCTAGAGAGCAAAAGATAGGTTTTTTCTAAGGAAGAACACAAGATTTGCCTAAATGATTGGGATATGGTCTGAAGAAGACTCATCCATCAATCATACATTCTCAGCACAAGATCCGCAAGCATTCAGAAGGAGGGGAGGCAAATCCAAATGTGCGAAAAGTAAATTGCAAGAATATAAATTGTGGAATTTAAAGACTGAATTTAAGGCATAATGTAAATGCGGAAAGTAAATTCAGAATTGAGTAAATGAAGTTTTCATTTCTGGAAGGGAGGTTTACAAAGCCTCACAACAAAGTGGACAAAGCTTAAAGGAGCACAAAAACCTCATAACATTCAAGAGGAGGAAGGCTACTCCTACCCCTCTATTTATACAACTCTTGAGTCATCCTCCACCTTTGGATGAGTTCCTTCTACCCTAAGAATCACTATCAAGGGCTAGGATTGACTCACTCACTCATACATGGGCTAACCCAAAACCCTCTAACACAACGGGTTTTGCACGCTTCTCAAAGCATACTAACAAGACCCACTACTCTATCACCTAGACTGCGATCCAACAGCCCTCCTTGATCCGAGCAGCTCCTAGCTAGCATATCATCCATTCCTTGTCTTCTCGGTTTGCAGCAACTCCGTCTCCGATCATCTTCCGGCGATTCACAACCGTCTGGACCTCCGGCGCACCTCGCCTAGTCCTAGTCATCCTCCGCCTCACCATGACCTAGCACCGTCGTCCTACAACCATCAAAAAGAAGGAAATCCCATCGCATAGCAATGTCCAATAAAGATATGCAATAATCATCCAAAACCATATTTTAATATTCAATTTGCTCATGAAGTCGGCACTACCGCCTATACCAGGTCGGTAGTGCCGCTTGGCCGGCACTACCGCTCCTAGAGCCGGTAGTGCCGCTCGGCACATCTAAGAGAAAACCCACTCTCTGGAAAATAACTACCGCTCTCCTGGGTCGGTACTATCGCTCGGCCGGCACTACTACTCTCACTTTGCCGGTAGTGTCGCCCCTGGCAGACACAATTCAAATTGCTTCAATTTAAAAATCTAGTTCAAATCAGACTCAAACCAGAGCATACCAAGCTCAAATTTAGTCAAATACTCATCACCAACATGGGTAGACCTCCACATGGTCTTTCAATTCGAAATCAGACGGCGGAGGTGTGAAGATGAGTTAGGTTAACCATAATGTGTTTGCGCTGTTAGATTTGAATCGCTCAGCGTAGATCGGATTGTCTCCGATCCAGGCCATTAATCTGCGGTAGGTGGATAAGATCGTGACACGTCGCGTTGAATCGTGGACGTTCATCCGTGATTGAACAGTGTGGAATCGTCGTCTCCGACCAGGACTCGGAGTCCGCCGCCAGTATGTTTCCGCCGCCGCGTCGATTGGGTTTCCCAGCCTCGTACGCGATCGTCGAGACCGCTATTTAAGGCACCATCTGCATCCCGAGGATCACCATTCCAGGACGCATCTGTAGCCCTAGCTAAAGTCGTATGTGATGTCGCCGTTCGTGTGCAAAAGCTCATCGCAGTTGGTCGAGAGCGCCACCGCGGTTTTTCTTCAATTTTCGTCACCATCGAGCCGTTCGCCACCGCACGGGTTCTAGATTTTAGTCCATCGAACCACGCCGCATCGGATCCGTGGAGTCTTGATGTTGTATTGTCATCGAAACGCCGTCGACGTGTCGTCTTCCTCAGCTACGGTTAATGTTCCGCCGCCGTGCCACCATCGCCAAGACCAAAGCTTCGTCGTCCATTAGATCTTCAACCAATGACCAAGATTGAGCCACGTGATCGCGCCAGTAGTAAACGTCACCGATAGCGTGAACCATCGGATCGGAGTTGAACGGTTGTGATTTCACCACGTAGATCTAGATCTGTAGCCGTTAAATTTGCTTTGTGCGGACCTGATCGCGCCGCACAGTTTGGCCATTGACTTGTCGACATGTGGCGGAGCGGGAACCGAAGCATCATGCGACGGGTTCACGGTGGACCAGAGGAGGTCCATGGACTGGGTACATGGAATGAAGCCACGTGGCATGCTGTGAATGGTCCGGGGTTTCGCTGACGTCATAATCGGGATTTTCTGTTGAAAAATAAGTCAACCAAAATACCTTCAGTGCTGATGTCATCATGAAGTCATGCTGACATCATAAATGAGATATTTCAATATAAAAATAATTCGGTTATAAACTTTATACAATTTTCTGATTTTTGGATTTTTGAATCTTCCACGAGCTCGTTCTCCCTCATACAAGCTCCGATTGAGGTGATTCAAATTTTTAAAAATTTATAAAATTGAGATCTATCTAATGGTAAATTTTATTTGATTTTTGGAGTTCACTTGATCTCTATTTTGGTATTTATTTTGCTTTCTCTCTCGATTCACGTAGACGTTAAAGTATTCGGAGCGTCCAAGGAAGAATCGTTGACTCAAGACCAAGGTCCAGAGTAAGAATAAGGGCTTCTATAAGGCAAATTGTGCTTTGATAATGTTTAACCTATGTTTATAAAATCGCTATATTGTTTTACCCTATTGCATATTATTTCACGTATGCAATTGTTTCAAATTAAATTGGGACTTAGTTAATCTACCTATTTGATCTATACCCTACCTTGTCATTTGTATGCTATGATTTATTTGTCACCCTAGTTTGGTTCATTATAGTTGGTTAATATTGAAATCAACATGAGATTGTTAGACCGTGTTAGTTTGCTTAGCCATGCCACATCATCACATGTACTTGAATCATCAATGTTTAATCTTGGAAGCCTTTGACGAAGGATGTCATGCAACGATATTGACTTGTTGATAGCACGTGGTGGTTGATAATCAACTGGGGTGGTAATCATTTAGATTGGGGCACGTGGCAAAGGGTATGTGTGCCAAGGTGGGCCGAATGGCAGAGGGTATGTGGAAGCCTTTGACCTGAGTCAAACATACAACCTCATGTCTAGTATGGGACAACCTAGCTGATTAATTTGTAAAGTCTTAGCTTTGGTACTATAAATGGTGGTGTGAGTACCGGGTTCACGGATTAACTCACATGGCGCAAGAGGGGGGACCCTGGATGTGGTAACCAGACCCACAAGTGTTGAAACCTTGGCGGGTAGTATTGGGTTAAGGCAGAGCTTTGTAAAGGCTTTGTCATGATCTCTCTGCCGACACACCAAAGGAAATCTATTCAGATAGCCGTGCTCGCTATATTGAGCATAGCTCGAGAATTACAGTTAAGGGTTAGACTTTAAGTAAATTAAAACTTGGGAATGGATGGCAGGTTGCCATTGGATGGTTTGGAATTTGACTTAGGATTGGATACCGTTGTTTACTTGAGAAATGTTGAATGTATTTATTACTATTTTTTGTTTTACTTTCTTTACAATCTACTTACCTGTCGAATATCTAAATGTGGGGTATGAGCACGTGCAGGATACGCGAAAGATATTTCCTAACGACGTACGAAGACTCTTATGATCAAATATGAAAGTTTCATTATGTTACCTCATGAGAACATCAATGAGATGTACTCTAGGCTAAATAACATAGTGAATGAGCTTAAAGACCTTGGGGTGTCACTAACCAATCTTGATGTTGTTCGTAAGATGCTTATGGCTCTTCCGGATAAGTATGAAACTTTGGTGACGTTGTTTCTCAACTCACCGGAGTTGCCAAAGATGACGCCCACTGGACTTCCGGACAAGTAATTGTCAAAAATTGTAATTATTTATTAGAATCCTATTTATTGCAATTAGAGCCGAAATTTTTTAAAAACCTCCTATCCACCCCCTTTTAGTCATTTATCCTTGATCCTACAACGGGCCGACTAAGCTGGCTTGGCCTCATGGGCCGGGTTGACCCAGTTAGCATTTTGGCTCTTCATTTTTTTTATATATACTGAAATTTAGGAAAAACCCAAATACATCAACATCTACAGCTCTAAGAATTTAAATAGGATTCAACAAACCGAATCGACACAGAATTCTTTTCTTGTTTGATTCGGATTGGACTCCACTTCCAAAATTATATCTAACAGTGGCTACTACGGCTCCACGCGACCTTCCATAGCCTTCGTGACCAGGGTTCACAAAACCGCGAAAAACCTCTAACCGCGGTTTTCGAGCGTGCCGCTGCGTCTTAAGATCCAAAACCGTTCGATAAGCCGCTCTAATTAAAAAATATTCAAAAAAATTGAAAAAATTTATGCGTTAAAAACTGCTCGAAAACCGTTTCGTAGGAACATTTCAATTGGTCGACTGGTTTTTCCGTTGAAAATCGAATGGGTTTTGATTTTTTTTTTTTTTCAAAAATTTTTATTTCTTATCCCTTCGGTTTTTGACAGTTTTTTAGCGATTTTTCGAGCAATTTTTACAGTTTCAATTTTTATGATTTTTCACGGTTTTAATTTTATGAACCTGTTCGTGACGTCCAGTTGCCGCCCCCTTCCCTGCCTCTGTCCTTCCTGGCCTTCGACCGTTCCCTCCCCAGCTCCCCTCCCACCTGGCGCTCCTCGATTCCTCCACCTGCAAGGCCATCCCCTTCCCCGCCTTCCTTACTTAGTTCAGCGCCCTCGCTACGGCGCTCCAAACGCACCTCCGTGTCTCCCGCAGTGACACCCCCTTCGTCCTCGTGACCCCAGCCTCCACATACTTGTGCTCTACTACACGCTTATGGCTGTCGCCTTTGTCATCTCCCCTACAAAGCCAGCCTTCACAGTGAGGAAAATCATGTGCCTTGTCACGCTCTCCATCCCCTCCGTCGCCTTCTCCGTTGCGGGCACGGCCGCCGAGATCCCTCCCGGCTCGTCCTCCTCAAGTTTGGAGTCAGGGGTGCTGGACGCGATTGGGAGGTTTCGGGTGACACGGCTCGCGCAGTACTAGGTTAAGTACGTACGTACACCACTAGTTGTCTTCTCTTGCAGTTTTGGATTTTTACCCTCGGTTTTCTTTCTTAATTGGTTCTATACGACTTGTTTCAAAAAAAATTCTTTGAAAAATACCAGTCTAGCAAGATAAATACCCGTTGTCTGAGTGGAAAGGACACTTTTGCCCTTCTAAACATGTTGATTTTTCAATTAGATGCCATCACAAATATTACCCTCTTTCTTTAGGTTGCACGGAGAGGCAATTATAAGAAGGGAGAGAAGAGAAGGGATGGACAATTCTCAGATCTTGATAGAAAGTAAGCCAACAGTGCCGAAGTCTAAAGAAAACATTTATTCTAATGGTGTAGATCCAGTTCAGCAAAAAAGCAACGATAAAATGGAATAGTCTAAATTTGTCCTTGCTTGTATGTTTGCAAAGGCACCTTATTTTGGAGGGGAAAGGGCAATCCTCCTTCCGTCCCCTTTTCTGGCATAATAGCCAGTGACCCAAGCCTATGGTTCAAGTAATAATGTGCGTGCGTAGGCCTGAAACATCTAGGGCCTTTTCCATTCACGGAAATTTTTTCCGTTTCCTGTGGAAATTAAACTGTTTATTGTGAAAATCCTGTAAAATTGCTGCGAATGGAAGAAGCCTTTAGCCGTTACATTCGGCCTTGCAAATGAATGGGCCGAATCACGCTGCTGGCCGATAACACGGTGAAATTTTGGGCTACTTGTGCTGCGGAATATGGGCTACGGGAGGAGGCAGACAAGGGCAACATGTTGGGCTTCATAAAAGATCTGGACCATGGACAAGGCACGGAAATTGGGTCTGTCTTCTCTTCATATACCATCAGCGAGTTGGAAAAACCGTTTTTGAAAAATCCCTTCGAAAATTGAATTTCGAAAATCGAAAAAATCGAGTTAAAAATCGCTCAAAAATCGTCAGAAATCAAAGAATTAAGAAATAAAAAAATTAGAAAAAAATCAAAAAATATCGATAACCGACAGACCAAGTGAATGTTCCTTACAACCGATTTTTGAACGAGCGGTTTTCACCGATTTTCAACCAGTTTACGTCGCATAAATTTTTTTGAATTTTTGAACTCGGTTTTTAATGCCGAACCGGCTCGGCAGGTTCGATTTTCGTGAAATTCGACCGATTTTCGTCGGCTTTTCAAACCCTAGTTGGGTTGGTCACAATTGTTAGTTCGCTGCAAATCGAGTGTACAAATCAAGTGTGGGGAATTAATTTTTCCTACGAATTTGCACCCTAGTCTTGGAACACATGATTCACATAGATATTTCATAGGAAACAAGTAGCATATTCAACGAGAGTCGATTTTCTTGAGTATTTGAATTCATATGTTGGCCCAATTTGGCTAAAATTGTAGTAGGCCCACACGTCCACGTCCTACTCACACTGACGTTGGCCCCACGCGTCAGCGTGAATGAGGGGAGGCCAGGAGCGCCACGGCGGGAAAATAAGGGAGTGTCTAGCTTTCATCCGGATGTTTTGTTTCTTACAAACATCTAAATTTTAGACATTTAGATCAAAGTATCAAATCATCCATCAAAACACAATCCCACTTCCTTCACGTCTTACAGATCTCACCGCAGATCCAACGCTCCAAAATTTGGATGTTTTTTTGCTAAGAAAACATCCGGATGATGTTTATCAAAACTCGAAAAATAAAAGCGCAGGCACTTCAGTGCGGATTTCAGACCGCACACAATTGTTTCGCCTGTCACGCTTCTATCTTTTTTTTTCGTTTTAAGTGTTAAGGAATCTCGTTATCGAATAGTCCGGGGTTCCCGAGCAAATTTGAAGTGGAGAACAGAGAGAGAAAGAGAGACGCAGGTTTAGAGAGGAACAGCGATAGAATTCTTTATTGCTTTATGATTCCTTATACAATAGGGGACCCCCTCCTTCTTATATAGTAGTCGCCTAGGGTTTCGGCTAAGGGACCATCGTGGGTCTTTATGGGCCACGTGGTTTCCCAACACTCCCCCTTGGGCCCTTTGTCGTGAGATGCATATGCCTCGTTAAAACTCCAGAAAAACCCAGTGGGAAAAATACTTGGAGAAAGAGTACATAGCATACGCTTACTGCGTTGCACGAATTGCCTCATTAAAACCTTATGCAAGAAAAACTTCATGAAAAACTTGCTAAGGAAAAAGAGTACAATTCACCCGAATTTCAAATTGCTAATCTTCGAGATTCATATTGGGTACTCAAACCTCATGTTTAAGATTTATGTAGGAGTATGTGAAATATCTCCCCCTGAAATTTGCACTTCTCTAAGTCTCATCATCCCAATCCCTTTTACGCACATTTCAAAGGTAGATGTTGGGAGTGATTTAGTGAACAAATCTGCAAGATTTTCACATGACTTAGTATGCAATATCTTGATCTCGTTCATCTTATGCAATTCATGAACATAGAAGAACTTGGGGTTGATGTGCTTCGTGAGATTGCTCTTCACATAACCCATCTGTGCTTGAGCAACACAAGCTGCATTATCTTCATAGATGATCGTGGGAGTTTGCTCAAAGTTCAAGCCACATGACTTCTGGATGTGGTGAACCATTCTTCGGAGCCATGCACATTCACGAAAGGCTTCATACAAAGCAATGATTTCCGAGTGATTTGTCAACGTTGAGACAAGAGTCTGCTTAGACGACTTCCAGAAAACTGTTGTTCCTCCACATAGGAAAACATACCCAGTTTGGGACTTGCCAGTATGTGGGTCTGATAAGTACCCAGCATCGGCGTAGCCAACCAAATTCAGTTCATTGTTTCTTCTGAAGAACAAACCGAGATCTTTGCTTCCTTAGAGGTAACGGAAGATGTCCTTGATCCCTTTCCAATGCCTTTTGGTGAGTTCTGCATTTGTCTAGGGCTAGCAAATTCACAATAACGCAATGTTAGGCCTAGTGCTATTCGCAAGGTACATGAGCGCTCCAAGCGCACTCGGATATGGGAATTCTCGCTCCCGGGACTTCCTCCCCCTCTTCTCTAGGTCTGTATGGGTCTAGGTCTGCTTGGAGTGACCTTCCGACCATTGGAGTCTTTGCAGGATATACCTTTTCAAAGCCAAATCTTTCTAACACTTCCTGCGTGTAGGATGATTGGTGTACCAAGATTCCTCCTTGGACATGCTCAAGCTGCAAGCCTAAACAAAACTTGGTTTTACCCAAATCCTTCATTTCAAACTCAGACTTCAAGTATGAGCATGCTTCTTCGATTTCTTCATCCGTCCCAATGATGTTCAAGTCATCTACATAGACAGAGATTATACAGAATCCATTCGGGGATCGCTGTATAAACACGCATGGACAATCTTCGCTGTTCGTGTAGACTTTCTTGCAGAGAAAGTCGCTCAAGCAATTGTACCACATTCTTCCTAACTGTTTTAGCCCATACAGTGATTTCTCCAATTTCACACTGTACAGGTTTCTATTTGCTCTGTCTTGGTTCGGGATAGGAATACCTTCCGGTACTTTCATGTATATCTCCGAATCCAAGTTCCCATACAAATATGCTGTGACAACATCCATTAGCTTCATTTTCAACTTCAACTTGACTGCCATTGAGATCAAATATCTAAAGGTAATTCCTTCCATGACCGGAGAGTAGGTTTCTTCGTAATCAACCCCAGGACATTGAGTGAAACCTTGAGCTACAAGCCTTGCCTTGTACCTTACAACTTCGTTGTTTTCATTCCTCTTTTGAATAAAGACCAATTTGTGACCTACAGGGTTTATATGGGGAGGTGTGCGGTATACGGGCCCAAACACCTCTCTCTTGTTCAGAGAGACTAACTCTGCAGTGATTGTCTTCTTCCATTCTTCCCAATCTAGCCTTTTCTTGTACTCTGCGAGAGATGTAGTCTCGGGATCATGATCAATGATCGAGGCAATCTTCTTTGCAAAGTACGCATCGACATTGGCTGTTGCTCTATTCAGGGATTCTCCTATTATTACAAAGTTTATGGCCATTTCATCATGGGGTGCTTCATGCACTTCTACTTGCTCTTCGCTGTTATTTCCCATCGCAGGGGCAAGTTCCTTTAGCTTTTTATCGCCCATGTGTGCGCACACATTATTTCCGGCGTCTTCCTCCAGTGGAAGATTCAAGTTTGGAATTGCCTTTTCATCGACTTCTTTCGGTGCAGTCTCAACTGGCTCCCTTCTTTCCTTGGGGCATTTTCGTGATTGGTTGTGGTAAGTCCTCTCGCTTGATTTTCTCGGACGTCTCCGGGTACTTTGGGTTTGAGGGGCTAGATTTTTGTTCTTTTTCTTTGAGGCCTCTGAACAGGATGAGGGATACCTTCTGCTTTCTTTGGTATTTTCACTCTCTCTGGTGCATTTCTTGCGGGTACATGCAACTTAACCACGCCCTTTAGATCACAAAAATGATCAGCAGTTCATTTGCTAAATTCTGCAAATCAATTATCTTCTGGACTTCTTGATTTGCTTCATTAGTGCGGGGGTCATTCGCGGGGATCCCAGTGGAATGCCATATGATTTCTTGTCATTTTTCATCCAAAGGTTGATTTCCTCCCCCTAATGATGGGAAACGATCCTCGTCAAATATGCAATCAGCGAATCGGGCTGTATGCAAGTCTCCAGTCATGGGTTCCAAATACTTGATTATGGATGCACTCTCATAAACAACGTATATCCCAGACTTGCGGAGAGGACCCATTGCAGTCCGCTGAGGGGGTGGTATAGGAACATATACCATACAACCAAAATTTTACGAGATAGGAGATTTTCGGGATGACCACATGCACCGCTTGCATAGGGAATGGATGTTGTAGGGCGAAGGTCTGAAATTGATGAGAGCTGCTGCGTGCAGGACTACGTGTCCCCAACAAGTGTTGGGCAAGTTACAACTTTGCAAAAGTGGTCTGCCAATGAATTTAATCCTCTTTATTAGTGCTTCAACTAGTCCATTCTGCATATGGACATGCGGTACAGAGTGCTCAACTTCTATCCCTGTTGCAGTGCAATAATCATCAAATGCCTTTGAAGTAAATTCTCTGGCATTGTCCATTCTGATAGACTTCACGCGATGATCAGGGAAAGCATTCTTAATTCTTATGATCTGCGAGATCAGCTTTGCAAAAGCATGATTTCTTGTTGACAATAAGCATACATGCGACCATTTCGAGGAAGCATCGATGAGAACCATAAAATACCGAAATGGCCCTGACAAGGGCTGAATCGGGCCACAAATATCCCCCTAGATGCGTTCCAGGAATGCAGGGATTTCACTTTGCACTTTCATGACAGAGAGTCTAGTTATTAATTTCCTGGTGACACATGCAGGGCACACGAAATCTTCATGATTCGGGAAATTTTTAACATTAATGCCATAACTTTGTGAGTTGTTCACTATATTCCTTATCATTCTAAGACCAGGATGACCTAATCTACAATGCCATAAAGAAAATAACTCAGAGTTTCTAAAGACAGTCTTCAAGGAAGTATACACTTCGGGTGCATGAATATTCGTGTAGTACAACCCAGATTCATATGAGAGACATTTTTCTAATACCATTTTTCCACATACTGCGTGCTTCACAATGCACAAGTATTCTTTGCCATTTTCTTCATTGGTTTCTACGTGAAAACCATTGGCGCGGATGTCTTTGAAACTTAAGAGAGTACGCGTTGATTCAGGGTACAAAAGAGCTTCTTCAATTACCAAAGTTGTACCCATAGGCAATATAATTGTGGCTCTTCCTGAGCCTATTACATATGAATCGCTTTCTGCGATCGTAGTAATCTTTCCAGCGTTCTTCGTGATCGACTGAAAGTATTTGGACTCTCTTAAGATGGTATTTGTTGTGCCACTATCAACAATGCATATCTCTTCCATTTGGGCGCTACACGATTTCTAAAAAGGAAAATAATTCTAATCAAACAATGGCAAAATAATTCAAACATTGCTAGCAAATTAAAGAATACTGGAATAAAGAATAAATTGCATATTTATTCATGAGAAAAGTATGCTCTTCTAGAGCTTACAATTAATTATTCAAAGAAATTTGCTAACAACCATAAAAAAATAATGTTATTTTCTCTTAATTTCTGCTTCTATGTCATGTAAAATATGCATTAATTTCTGCTTCTATGTCATCGATAGAGGTTTTCTCTTCATTTGCCATAAGATTGGCTGCAGCATCGATGTCCAGGCTAGTCTGTGAGGATGAGACAAGTAGGGTATCCTCATCCATGGCATCGTTATCACCAATCTTGGCGAAGTGTGCCTCTGCTGGGGCGTTTTCTTTTGCCTTCTTCTTAGCCTGATATACGTTGATCACTTCCTTGGATTCCCGGCATATTTTTGACCAGTGTCCCCAAGTGCCACACCTGAAGCACGTTTGGTTCTGCTGTCCATACGGCTTAGCATGCGCCTTTTCCTTGTCATCCTTCTTCACTAGGGCTTTGGACTTTCCTTTGGCCTGAAACCTCTCTTTTCCACCCTGCTTGCCCTTCTTTCTATGAGTAGGCTTTTTCACCTTATAGCTGTTGGCATTGACTTCTGTGCCAATGCCTCTTCCAGATGGTTGTGAGACGAAGTTCTTGCGTAGAACATCATATTGTGACTCAGCAACTTGCATGACATCAATCAGTTCGCTATACTCCTTGTATGCGTCCTGACGATAGCTGCGTGCACTCTGGATAGCATTTGGGTGGAAGGTGGAGAGTCTTTTCAATCTTCTCCTCGTCAGTGATCTTCTTGCCACATAGGGAGAGATTGGTACAAATTCTGTGCAAGGCAGAATTGTACTCGGTCACTATTCTGTAGTCTGCAAACCTCAGGCGGACCCAATCTTGCTGTGCTTGGGGCAAGATGGTGTACTTTAGCTTCTCGAACTGCTTTTGAAGTGCAGTCCAAAGCTCAAGTGCACTCTCTTCAGCCATGTATTCATTCTTGAGAGTGGCTGAGAGGTGGTGCCTGAGGAAGTGCAAGGCTTGATCGTTCTGCTCGGCGGTAGGTTGCGCATCCTTCGAGGACCGTAGGCCGATCGCAACACGGAGCTTCTTGCCCCCAAGAACGATCTTTACGTCCGATGCCCAAGTGAGGTAGTTCTGACCGTGCGGGGCCAGTTCTTCAAACTCACGATTCACGATGCCGAACATCTTGCATGATTTCAAAATTATGACATTAGATTACTGTAAGGACCCGAATCCACTGATTCGAACCCACTGTGTTTACTGCACTATTCCCAGGATCAACGCTAGTGCACACAGCTTAACATTGGTACATATCACATCATACACAACGATAATAGAATAATAGTTCATTTATTGATATAGCTAAATGTATGATCTTATGACCAACTTACATTATTAAGCCACGCAGGGCAAGACTGAGAATATAAGCTAATAATTAAGCAGCGGAAAGTAGAAACGTAGGTAGCTCATCAGTCACCACAGGCAACCGACAAGGCTCGGACCCTAATGACTCGTGTCTTCTTGGACTTCATCTTCCAACACAGGTGTAGATTCTTCAACTGTTGATTATTGTTGTTTGGCAAGGGTGAGTACTTAAAGCACTCAACAAGTTGTGCACAGAATGCAGTTCTATTTATCTATATGAAAGGCTTATTCCAATGGATAGGCTATCATGGCTATTTTGCAATAAGCAGCATTTATGAACGAATACAGTATATAGATTGTAAAGGATGTAAAACAAATAACGATAATAAATAAATTCAGTATTTCTCAAGTAAACCAAGTTTCCAATCCTAAGTTAAATTCCATCTTCCACATGGCATTCCGCCATCCCAACCAAGTTGTCCAATTAATTAAGCTAACCCTTAACTGTAATTCCCGAGCATTGCTCAATACCGCGAGCACGGCTATCCGAATAGTTTCACACTCTGCAGAGGTTATGCACTTTACCCACGATGATACAACCAAACACCACCAAGGCGAGAGATTATAACAAAGCCTTTACAATGCTCTATCTTAACCCGATACTACCGCTAAGGTTTCAAACTTTGGCGGTCATCAAACTCCACATCCGGGGCCCCCTCTTGCGCCATGTGAATTACACCCTGACCCGGGAACTCACACCGACCACGATAGTATCAAAATTAAGACTTTGCAAATTACTCAGCTAGGCTGGCCCATACCAGACATGTGGTTGCATGATTGACTCAGGTCAAAGGCTTGCAAGGTTAAGTCCTTAGTGTGATCAAGGCAAGACTTCCACATACCATCTACCCATCGGGCCCACCTTGGCCTCCTCGCCCCTTGCCACTTGCCCCAATCTAAGTTATCATCACCCAGTTGATTACCAAGCACCACGTGCCATCAACAATTCAACATCGTTGCGTGACATGACTCGCCACAACAACTCAATCTCATCGTGTGATCCCACATGACACACAAGTTCATAACATTGTTCCATATTCCGTTAATCAAGATTAATTAACAATGATTCTGACACATGTGATGACGTGGCATGGCTAAGCAACTAATACGGTCTAACCTCCAATGTTGATCATAATTATTAATCAACTATATTAAACCAATCTAGGGTGACAATGGTTCATGGCATATAATGACAAGGTAGGGTATAGATCAATCTGGTATTTTAGCTAAACCCAATCTAATTTGAAACAATTGTATATTTGAAATATATGCAATATTGTAAAACAAACATAGCAATTTTATAAACATGGGTTCAACATGATCAAAGCACAACTTGCCTTGGAATAGGTCCTGATCTTGATCTGAAGCTTGCTCTTGGGTTGCTTGATCTTCCTCCGAAGCGTCGCACAATTCAACGTCTACGCGTACCGAAAGAGAAAAGCAAATAAATGCCAAAACAGAGAGCAATTGAACTCCAAAAATCAATTAAAATTCACCATTAAATAGATCTCAATTTTACAAATTTTTAGAAACTGGAATCACTCAATTCCGAGTTACAATGCAAAAGATATAGCCTTTTGAAGTTTGAAATAAATCTTGAAACCAGAAAATCAGAAAATACGAATTAACAGATTTATTTTTATACTGAAAAATCGATTTATGACGTCAGCGTGACCTCATGATGACGTCATCATCACGGAATTTCCAATCGGAATATTTTTCCAATTGAAAAATGTAATTATGACGCAAGCATGGCGTCAAGCCTTGGTCTCGGCCAATCCCGCGCCGACCGTGTCCTCGGCGCATGGGGTGAGTCACGAACTCGTCGGCGGCTTACGGTGACTCGGCTCACGACGCCTCGGCACCAGTAGCCGACACGTGGCCGTCTGCGATTAGCTCAACCCAGCGGTTCGATCGATCCGACGAAACCCGTCGGACGGTCATCAATCGCGGCGGCGTGGCGCGCATCGACCATCAATCTAGATCAAGCGGCCTTAGAGCTCTGGTCCAGCGATGGCGGCGCGACGGTGAGTCTTACCGGACTTGAAGAGCGAAGACCAAGGCGGCGGCGTTTGGTGGCGTCTCCGGCGAGTGAGTAGAAGTAGTCGCGGCGGCGGCGCGCCGGTGAGTCGGATCTCGAGTCCACACGGCGAAAACCGCGAACCGGCGGCGTGCTTGAGCAAAAACCGGCGGCTGCAGACTTCAACTCCGCGAGCTTGCGGCGGCGTTCTCACGGTTGCTCTCGCGGAAACTTTCCACCCAAAAGATGCGGCGGCTTGCGAACCTCGGGCGCTACCCCTCCTTTATAGCCTCGGCGTCCGCGCTCCACGGCGAAAGAGTCCGCGGCGTCACGGCGATGAACTCCGAGTCGATCGGAGCGACAAGCGGCGTTGCGGCGTGTCGGATCAAGCGGCTAAAACGCGCACACACGCGGCCCTGCGGACGGCTGGATCGCGATGAGCGATCGCCGATCTAGGGTTTCCTCGCGACGGCCAGCGGTGGATTGAGGCCGCACCGACGCGGGTTTACACATACGATGTTGGGCTCGGCCCAACAACATTCAAAAGATTTTTAACAGTTTTCCAATTAAACTAATTCCAAAATTCCTTTAATTTGTTTTAGGCAATAAAATAATCGGAAAATTCAAGAAAAATCTCAAAAATACTTTGAGACATTACGGACTTAAATAAAATATTTTTGACAAAACTTTATTTTGACTTTGCACAGATTTAAATACTTTTGAATAAAAGCAATAAACCCAAAATAACATTTAATTCAAATAAATCGAGAAAAATCCAAATAAATTCAGAAAATCACAAATGCACTTTTAAACAACAAAAACTTAATTAAGCCAAATTTTGGGATGTTACAAACCTCCCCCTTAATGAGAATCTCGACCGAGATTCGGGGCTAACTAGAGAATAGGTTAGAATTCGACTTCAATTCTTCTTCTCGCTCCCAAGTGGCTTCACTTTGAATGATTGCTCCTTTGAACTCTGCAAAGCGAATAGACTTGTTTACGGTCTTGCGCTCCACAACATCAAAATTACATTGGTTGCTCTTTATAAGTCAAATCTTCTTGCGACTCTATTGCCTCCAGCGGGCTTGCTCTGTTGGCACTCTGAGACACTTCTTAAGCTGCGATACATGGAATACATCATGCACTCACGCCAATGGTCGAGGCAACTCTAAGCGATAAGCTACCTCTCCTCGGCGGCTCGGAATCTTGAGCGGACCGACATATCTTGGTGCAAGCTTCCTTTAACGTGAAATCTCTTAACGCCCTTAAGAGGGTAACCACGAGGTACACATGATCTTACGGTTCAAAACTCAAATCTCGGCAGACGATTATCGGCGTAGCTTTTTGTCTTGGTGTGCTATCTTTAATCTCTCTCGATCATTGCTACTTGACTTTACGCCTCTTCGAGGATATCCGCCCAAACACCAAGCGTTCTCTGTCTCGTTCCAATTCAATGGAGTACGACAAGCACGTCCATACAATGCCTCGAGCGGTGACATTTGTAGGCTAGCTTGATAACTATTATTATGGCGAACTCGCATATGGCAAACATTTATCCCATGTCGTAGCGTAAGCTAAGGCACAAGCTCTCAACATATCCTCTAAGATCGATTTACTCTTTCGATCGACCATCCATCTGCGGGTGATATGTTGTCTTGAAATTCAGACGGGTTCCCATTGCTTCATGCAACTTATTCCAAAACCTTGAGGTAAATTGGGTACCTCATCGACACAATCTTCTTTGGCACTCCATGCAAACATACAATCCTTGACATGTACGATTACGCCAAAGCGATCTCGGAGTAAGTGGTCTTTCTTGGGATGAAATGGCGACCTTGGTTAGGCGATCCACGATAACCCAAATGGAATCGTAACCTTTACGAGTCTTAGGTAAACCGGTGATAAAATCCATCCCGATTTCCTCCCACTTCCATTCCGAATTTTCAGCGGTTGCAACAAACCGGTGGTCTTTGGTGCATAGCCTTTACTCGACGACACGTCGCATAATGCAACATGCTCGGCCACTTCACGCTTCATTTTTGGCCACGAATCTCTCCTTCAAATCTGGTACATTTAGCACTTCTGGATGAATTGAGTACTTTGAATCATGCGCTTCCTCAAGAATCAATTGTTTTAATTCTTTTTATCAAGCACACAAATTCGGCCTTTGAAGAACATAGTTCCTTGTTCGTCAGTGAAATCTATGGCTAGGCCTTCTTCCTTTTAGCCTTGATTTTTGAAATTTTATCGTCATCTTGTTGACCTTCTCTAATCGATCCTCTAATGTTGGTTTTACTTCTAGCGCAGCTATCATTCCCTTGAACGACCTCCAATCTTAACCTCTGAAATTCCTTGCATAATTCGGTTGATCCTCCATTGACAATGCATTTGCGCTATGGCTTTTTCGACTCGGGGCATCCGCCACCACATTGGCTTTTCGGGATGATAATGGATTCCACATTATAATCCTTAATTAGCTCAAGCCATCTTATTTGTCTCATATTCAGTCAGATTGAGTGAATATGTATTTGAGACTCTTATGGTCCGTATATATCTCACATCTATTTCCTATGAGATAATGGCGCCATATCTTTAAAGCATGCACTACTGACTAACTCCAAATCATCGTTGGGTAATTCACTTCATGTGGTCTTAATTGTCTCGGCGCATAAGCAACGACTTTGCCTTCTTGCATTAACACGCATCCCAAGCCACCTTGAAGCATCGCGATAAATGTCAAATCCATTACGCATATCCGCAACACTAATACGGGGTTGTTGTTAAGCGCTTCTTTAATTCCATGAAACTTTTCTCGCACTCGGCGTCCATGCAAACTTCTTCTCTTTCTTTAACAAGCTGCGTAAGGGGTTTAGCAATTGTCGAGAATCCTTCTATGAACCGCGGTAATATCCGCCATTCGAAAACTACGAATCTGAGTATGGACTTGGTGGCTCCCAATGCAACACTGCGTCCACTTTGGGATCAAGCTGCGACTCCTTTGGTAGTCATTACATGACCGAGAAATTCAACTTTCTCCTTCCAAAATTCACACTTGCTAAACTTAGCATATAGTTGATGCTCTCGCATGACTGTCTAAAACCATTCTCGGATGTTACGCATGCTCTTCCTCTGTCTTGAGTAAACCAAGATATCGTCTATGAAGACTACAACAAACTTGTCCAAGTAATCCATGAAGACTTTATTCATCATGTTCATGAAATATCTTTGGGGCATTAGTCAATCCGAATGACATGTTGTGAACTCGTAATGTCCATATCGCGTAGAAAGCGGTCTTAGGTACATCCTCTGCTCGAATCTTCAATCGATGGTATCACGAGCGAAGATCTATCTTGAGAAAACTCGGCTCCTCTTAAGCGATCAAATAAGTCGTCGATCTGGGCAATGGATACTTATTCTTGATCGTTACTTCATTAAGTGCCGCGTAGTCGATGCACATTCTAAGACTTCCATCCTTCTTGCGAACAAACAAAAGCGGGGCTCCCACGGCGATGAACTTGGTCTAATGAAACCTTTCTCTTGCGGTTCCTCAATCGCTTCTTCATTTCTACTAACTCGTCGGTAGGCATCCGATATGGTCTCTTTGATATCGGTCTTTGTGCACAGTGCTAACTTCGATGACAAACTCGATATCACGATCGGTGGCAATCTGGCAAATCTTACGGAAATACCTCGGGTATTCTCGCTCTTGGCACATCTTCCATCTTGATGGCTTTCACTTTGTTGACCGTTAGCGCCCGTCGAATCTGCGGTCGCTTGAAACTCCACTTTCTTGCCACTAGGGCCTTCCAAGTCACGATCCTTGACCACAATCTAAAACGACCTTATGCTTGGACAGCCAATCCATTCCAAGGATGGCGTCTAGGATTGCGCATCTATCAAGATAAGATTCGCGAGAAATTCTATCCCATCCATAAACAACTTAGCTCCCAAACACCCAAGGCTAGATCTAAGCTCGGATCACGGGGCTTGGACTAAAGCACACACTTAAGATTCACCACTTTAAATCCATTCTTGGTTGCAAAACTTTGAGAAACAAGCGAATCTGGCTCGAATCAAACAAAGCGTAGCAGTCTTGAGTTGACCAGAACTTACCAAGTCGACGCGTCGTAGCTTCACGAGCTCCATCGGTGATGTGGTTGATTCTTCCACGCTTTGTTGATGCGGCGTTGCTCGACTTGGCTTGGTGCACGATTTCCTCGATGTTGGTGCTTTAGCGGGTGTTGTTCCCAGGTTGAAACAGGCGGTGTGATGCCTCCTTACGTGGACACCTATTTGAAAAGTGCCACGGCTCATTGCAAGTATAGCATCTCTTCACTGCGATTCTGATTTCCTCTGGTGCATTGTTGCCTTGTTGGGTCCGAAAATCGATTGGCGAGGCGAGTGTAGGGGTTGATGTCTTGTTCCCGGTGGTGGTTGAAATCTAGCAAATTCTTTGGGGTGACATCCTCAAGCGTAGATGGTTTGGGCGTCCACCGATTGTTCATCAAGCGCTTACGGTTTCACCTAGCTCTTTGCGCTTGTCCTCTAGGATTAAAGCCTTATTTACCAGCTCACGAAAATCCGGAAAATTGTGGGTGTCGGTCCCACTGCGATCTGAATTGATCCCTTCATGAAGCGAGGCGCCTAGCTTTATCCGTCGCTACGTCCTCGGGGCATAACGAGCTAAGCGAGTGAATTTATTCGTATTCGCCTTTGGTTGGCCTCCTTGCTTCAAAGCTCTGAACTCCTCCTTCTTAAGATCCATCATTCCCTCTGGGACATGATACTGGCGGAAAGCATTAGTGAACTCCTCCCAGGTTATCTCTTGCGGGGCTCCATGGCGGCACGATAATTCTCCCACCATTCTGCGGCGGTTCCTTCAAGTTGATGAGGCGAGAGCACCTTCTCATTGCCCTCACACTGAGTGATGTGCAACTTCTTCTCAATGGTCCTAAGCCAATCATCGGCTTCCAAAGGGTTCACGTTTCCAGAGAAAGTTGGTGGCCTAGTCCTCATAAAATCCGATAGCTTGGACATAGGTCGAGGTCCACCATGATTGTTACGAGTTGCGGGATTGTTGTGGTTTCTTCTTTGCATTGGTCATCTCTTTGCATCTCTTTGCATCATTATCCGTGCATCGATTGAGTCTGTCTTTGCAAGGAATGCTCCCAGTTCTCGCATGTCCTTTGGCGGTGGTTGAGGCTGCCTCCATCATTGGGATTGTCATTACGACGCAGATCCACTTCTGAAGCACCGTTGTTTCCTCGAGTATTCACCATCGATGATTGCCTCTTAGGTTAGGAAAGGTAGATGTAGCATAGATGAGAAGTAAGAATTTCTAAAGCGGGAGATAGGTTATACCCAAATGAACAATTCTTTATTTAACTTGGTATGGTGCTTATTTAAGCCTACAAGCTCGCAACACATCTTGCACACTCGGCAATACAAAGAAGCAAACTAAACACGCAACCTTAACGTCCACTAGAAAGGTAAAGACTAACTTAAAGACGCGACTCACATTCGAGTCTCAACACGGCTCAAAGGTGACACTCACTCATCCACCACCTGGTGAGGCGTCCGGCGCATACACCGGCGGGTGGTGGCATCGAGCAAACCTATCACGATGACCTATTCTGGGTCCTCTGCAACAGCAGAGTCTGCACTCCCCTCGGCTCCCACTCTCGCTCCTCTGGATCCTCCTCGGACTCCTCGGTGGCTCCTGAACTCTCGAGTCACGCGCTCCGGCTCGTCCTCAAGCGCCTCGGGGCCTCTCCCGGCTCGGTGATCATCCCGATGGTCAAGCACGGTCACCTCGAGCTCTGCTCTGCTACTCTGAGTGCCTCGTACAGTCTCGGCTCTGGGTAGTCTCTCTCATATGATCCTCTGGGCAAGGCGAACTCGCAAGGTGCGTCATTGTAGCACACTCGCTCCTCGTCCGTCGTCTTGGCATGCTTGAGCGTCTGGTGAAGTCGAAACGAGTCGTGAAGCTCGTCGGCGTAGTCGCGGCGGACACGGCGAAGAGCAAGTCGGCGACCTCTGAATTGCAACCTCGTCACGAGAATCTTGGCGGAGATGTTGATTGGCACGCTAGCTTCCTCGTTCTCCGGCGTAGATGATCAACTTGCAAATAAATCCTCGGTGTACACCATTCAGCGACCATTTGCCTCCTCGGTAAAGTGGACGATAGAAACCTCAAGCGTCTGAAGTACTCTCCACGGCTCCATGGCGTAGCCGCCATTTATCTCCTCAAAGGTCGAACGATCGGCATCGCTCCACAAGAACTTTGGAATAAGTTCTCCACACAAAGCGGCAAGTAAAGCGGGTAAATTTAGCAAAGAGAAGTAGAGAATGAGATGAGTCGAGAGGGTTTTATTAGTCAAGCTTAGATTTTCTTTTAGAAAATAATTTTGGACACACTCAAGACACCTCCAAACTATCTAGGGCCAAGACCTACGATCGGTATGCTCGATACCACCTCTGTAAGGACCGAATCCACCGATTGAACCCACTGTGTTCTTGCACTATTCCGGGATCAACGCTAGTGCACGACTTAACATTGGTACATATCACATCATACACAGCGATAATAGAATAATAGTTCATTTATTGATATAGCTAAATGTATGATCTTATGACCAACTTACATTATTAAGCCACGCAGGCAAGGCGAGAATATAAGCTAATAATTAAGCGTGGAAAGTAGAAAGCGTAGGTAGCTCATCGGTCACCACAACAAGCGACAAGGCTCGGACCCTAATGACTCGTGTCTTCTTGGACTTCATCTTCCAACACAGTGTAGATTCTTCAAGCTGTTGATTATTGTTGTTTGGCAAGGGTGAGTACTTAAAGCACTCAACAAGTTGTGCATGAATGCAATTCTATTTATCTATATGAAGGCTTATTCCAATGGATAGGCTATCATGGCTATTTTGCAATAAGCGGCATTTATGAGCGAATACCGTATATAGATTGTAAAGGATGTAAAACAAATAACGATAATAAATAAATTGATATTTCTCAAGTAAACCAAGTTTCCAATCCTAAGTTAAATTCCATCTTCCACATGGCATTCCGCCATCCCAACCAAGTTGTCCAATTAATTAAGCTAACCCTTAGCGTAATTCCGAGCATTGCTCAATACATGCGAGCACGGCTATCCGAATAGTTTCACACTCTGCAGAGGTTATGCACTTTACCCACGATGATACAACCAAACACCACCAAGGCGAGAGATTATAACAAAGCCTTTACAATGCTCTATCTTAACCCGATACTACCCGCTAAGGTTTCAACACTGGCGGGTCTGTAAACCACATCCAGGGCCCCCCTCTTGCGCCATGTGAATTACACCTGACGGGAACTCACACCACCACGATAGTATCAAAATTAAGACTTTGCAAATTACTCGGCTAAGGTGGCCCATACCGAACATGTGGTTGCATGATTGACTCAGTCAAAGGCTTGCAAGGTTAAGTCCTTAGTGTGATCAAGGCAAGACTTCCACATACCATCGCCCATCGGGCCCACCTTGGCCTCCTCGCCCTTGCCACTTGCCCCAATCTAAGTTATCATCACCCATTGATTACCAAGCACCACGTGCCATCAACAATTCAACATCGTTGCGTGACATGACTCGCCACAACAACTCAATCTCATCGTGTGATCCCACATGACACACAAGTTCATAACATTGTTCCATATTCCGTTAATCAAGATTAATTAACAATGATTACGACACATGTGATGGCGTGGCATGGCTAAGCAACTAATACGGTCTAACCTCCAATGTTGATCATAATTATTAATCAACTATATTAAACCAATCTAGGGTGACAATGGTTCATGGCATATAATGACAAGGTAGGGTATAGATCAATCGGTATTTTAGCTAAACCCAATCTAATTTGAAACAATTGTATATTTGAAATATATGCAATATTGTAAAACAAACATAGCAATTTTATAAACATGGGTTCAACATGATCAAAGCACAACTTGCCTTGGAATAGGTCCTGATCTTGATCTGAAGCTTGCTCTTGGGTTGCTTGATCTTCCTCCGAAGCGTCGCACAATTCAACGTCTACGCGTACCGAAAGAGAAAAGCAAATAAATGCCAAAACAGAGAGCAATTGAACTCCAAAAATCAATTAAAATTCACCATTAAATAGATCTCAATTTTACAAATTTTTAGAAACTGGAATCACTCAATTCCGAGTTACAATGCAAAAGATATAGCCTTTTGAAGTTTGAAATAAATACTGAAATCAGAAAATCAGAAAATACGAATTAACAGATTTATTTTTATACTGAAAAATCGATTTATGACGTCAGCGTGACCTCATGATGACGTCATCATCACGGAATTTCCAATCGGAATATTTTTCCAATTGAAAAATGTAATTATAGCGCAAGCATGGCGTCGGATTGGTCTCGGCCAATCCCACGCCGACACCGTGTCCTCGGCGCATGGGTGAGTCCACGAACTCGTCTTTGGCTTACGGTGAGACTCGGCTCACGGCGCCTCGGCACAGGGCCGACCGTGGCCGTCTGCGATTAGCTCAACCAGCGGTTCGATCGATCCGACGAAACCCGATCGGACGGTCATCAATCGCGGCGGCGTGGCAACGCATCGACCATCAATCTAGATCCGGCGGCCCGAGCTCTGGTCCGGCGATGGCGGCGCGACGGTGAGTCTTCCGGACTTGAAGACGAAGACCAAAGCGGCGGCGTTTGCGCGTCTCCGCGAGTGAGTAGAAGTAGTCGGCAGCGGCGCCGGTGAGTCGGATCTCGAGTCCACACGGCGAAAACCGACGAACCGCGGCGTGCTTGAGCAAAAACCGGCGGTTGCAGACTTCAACTCCGGCGAGCTTGCGGCGGCGTTCTCTGATTGCTCTCGCGGAAACTTTCCACCCAAAAGATGCGGCGGCGGCTTGCGAACCTCGGGCGCTACCCTCCTTTATAGCCTCGGCGTCCGCGCTCCACACGGCGAAAGAGTCCGCGGCGTCACGGCGATGAACTCGAGTCGGATCGGAGGCGACAAGCGGCGTTGCGACGCGTGTCGAGATCCGACGGCTAAAGCGCGCACACACGCGCGGCCTCTGCGGGCCATTGGATCGCGATGAGCGATCGCCGATCTAGGGTTTCCTCGCGGACGGCCGGCGGTGGTGGGCGCACCGACGCGGGTTTATAGCGCCTGATGTTGGGCTCGGCCCAACACTTATTCAAAAATTTTTAACAGTTTTCCAATTAAACTAATTCCAAAAATTCCTTTAATTTGTTTTAGGCAATAAAATAATCAGGAAAATTCAAGAAAAATCTCAAAAATACTTTGAGACATTCTGGACTTAAATAAAATATTTTTGACAAAACTTTATTTTGACTTTGCATAGATTTAAATACTTTTGAATAAAAAGCAATAAACCCAAAATAACATTTAATTCAAATAAATCCAGAAAAATCCAAATAAATTCCAGAAAATCACAAATGCACTTTTAAACAACAAAAACTTAATTAAGCCAAATTTTGGGATGTTACAATTACTGCGTGTAATCTAATAGAAAATGGTTGCAAAAAACATAAAGTGCAGAAAATAAATATCCATGCATTTCTAGTATACTAAATAAAGCAATGAATTCAAAATTTATAAAGAATACTCATAAATGCAGAGAATAAAGCTAGAAAAAAAACAGAGCCAAATAATTTTCTGGATTTTGTGGCAATTTCTCCTTCATTTTTCTACTTTTTCTTTTTTTTTCTTTTCTTTTCTTTCTTTTCTATCCCTTTTCTTTCCCGGCCGAGAGGCCATTTGGGCCTCAGCTTTCTTTGGCCCATCACCCGAGCGCGTGGCTAGGGTTTCCACCCCTAGCCGCCGCCATGCTTCTTCCGTGCGGCGCGGCCGGAAAGCGAGCCGGACGTGAGCTTGCGCGGCGCTGCGCGCTTCGGTCGGAGAAAACCCAGCGCGCGCGGCATTTCGGTGGCGGCTTGCGGCTTCATGCTCGGCCGTGGCGCAGACAATGGCGGCGCCGTCTGTGGCCGAGCCGAGGCAGCGACCGTTTGAACACAGGTGCTCTGGCGCGGCCGAAGCGAGGCGGCGATCAACGGGGCCGGCCTTCTTCCGTCGCGATGCGGCCGGGAAAGCGGCGACGGAGCGGGCGGCGACGCGCATGGCGGCCGCGGCCGGGCGACAGGCGCTGGCGGCGGCGGCGAGCGGCGTCGCGCAGCGGCGGCGTCGTCTTGGCGTGGCGGCGCTTCTTGCGTAGCGCGCCACGAGCAGCGAGGCGGCGGTCGTGGACGGCCGCGAGCCGGCGGCGACGCCGCGGTGGCTACGAGCGGCGCGGCGCGAGCGGCGCGTGAAGCGTCGCGTATGGCGTGGCGCGACGGCGGTCGTGTGGTGCGGCGGCGCTTCTTGCGCAGCGCGCCACGAGACGACGGGCGGCGGTCCGTGGCGGCCGCGAGCCGGCGGCGGCGCCGACGGTGGCTGCGAGCGAGCGGCGAGCTCTTGAGCGGCAGCGTGGCGCGTCGCGGTGAAGCCGGCGTCGTCTGTGTGGCGGCGCTTCTGCGCGGCGCGCCATGAGACGGCGGGCGGGTGTCGGGACGGATCATGAAGGGGTGGCGGCGTGCGCGGCAGGCGGCGCGCCGCGGCGGCAACGTTCGTCTTGTGGCGCGCTGAGCGGCGCTTCGCGACAGCGACCCGCCGAGCGGCGCGCGACGGCGGGCGAGCCGGAGGCCAAGCGGCGGCCGGGCACGCGGCGGCGCGCGTGCGCGTCGCGGCGGCGGCGGCAGCGGCGTGAAGCCGAGGCGGCGTTGCCTTTTACGGATGAGCGATAATCATGCTTGTACTGTTGCTTCAAGCGGTCTGTAGTTTCGTGCCACGAGACGAACATAGTATTAGATGTGCAGGATAGATGTATGCATAGAATCAACAAGCGTTTAGATTCAATCACCGATTCTCACATTTTCTCACCTTTTCAATCCGTTCGCCGATAGAGCTTTGTGCTGATAACGTGTTAAGGAACCTCGCTATCGAATAGTCCGGGGTTCCCGAACAAATTTGAAGTGGAGAACAGAGAGAGAAAGAGAGACGCAGGTTTAGAGAGGAACAACGATAGAATTCTTTATTGCTTTCTGATTCCTTGTACAATGGGGGACCCCCTCCTCCTTATATAGTAGTCGCTTAGGGTTTCGGCTAAGGGACCATCGTGGGTCTTCATGGGCCACGTGGTTTGCCAACATTAAGATCCTCACATCACACCAAGCTCAACCAAATATTTGCAGAAAATTTGAGCCTTTTGCACTTTCCGGAATAGCAACTTTCATATTACAAGTTCAAATACACATGATATATAATCAGCAATGGAAAATCCAAAAAGATATTGATATATAGCTCATCAGGTATATTTTCAGGACACAAACTAATTTAAGTGAAGTGCGCAACCCAAACACCCAAATTTAGCAAATTCCACATAAGAAAAGGATATGAAAAAAAGTTCAAAAAAAAGAAACTGTTTACATTTTCTCCCTAGTCAGTCCCTCTAGAATAGTATCTCCAGACCTCATTAGGGTTAACATTAGCACTTCGATCTCGGTTTTCGACAAGCTAGCGGTACTAAAATTCATAAAAAACCGAATGTTTTCAAAAGTCAAATGAATTTGAAATCTAGTCAAATAGCAGGGTGAAATTCGAACGAAGAGTTTGAAAACCACTCAAAAAATGACGAATTTCGAGCGGTATTCTCGAAAATCGGCGATAGTTTGAAAAATTGAAAAAAAATGTAAAAAAAAATCTTTTAGGAATTTTTTTCTCCAAACTTCGTTTTTCAAAAAAAAAAACAAATCGCAATAGAGATCATAAACCTATTAATACTAATTTTAGGGAACTTCTGGATATCTTTTTTCAAATTTTCTGAATTTTTTAATTTAAATTTGAACTTGAGCGGTAAACCAAACAGTATACTCTTCCAAACTGATGCAATAGGAACGAAATTTGCGAAATGCAAGCGGTTTTCCACCAAATTTGAAACCCTGGACCTCATAACTTGCAACCTCCACTAAAACTAGAATTTCCCTCCTTTCTTCATCCTCCCCCTTTCCCTCGTTTTCCCCCTGCCGCCAAACCCTCAGATCCAAACGCTACGAGCCCCGCGCCTCCGATCTCCATGGCGGCCGCCGGCGGCGGGCCCAGCGAGGGCGCCACGTGGGTGCTGCTGCAGCACTACCAGCCGTTGGCGCCGCCGCCGGGCGAGTACCACCAGTTCGGCGTGGCCGACGGCAGCGGCGCCGAGATGGCGGAGGCGGTCGTCCTCAGGACGCCAGTGAGTTGAGGGGGGCCGTTGTGGAGGAGCTTTGTTGGTTGTTTCGATTGTTCTGTCGGATGGATGCTTAGGACGCTGCCGTGCCCCATCCCGCTCGCGTCGAGGGGGTGTTGGGGAGTTCGTCTACGCCGCTGCAGTAGCTCGGTTGTAGCAATGCTGAAGTGCGTCGCCGTAGATTTGGGAACGAGCAGGCTGGGGTGGATGGGGATGGATGTTTTTTCCGATGCGGTGGAGGTAAAATTGGTGAATTTTGCTAGTTGTGGTGGGTTGTCGTGCAATTCTATGGGGATTTGACAGTGGTGTGGATTCGCTGAGGTTTGCTGAATTTGGCTAGGATTGAATGATGCTGGGTCTGTGTTCTAACAAAAAAAGTACCGGTTCTGAGGGGAAATGATTTTGCGTGACTTCATATTTGCATATGGGATGTAGCCATGTAGGTAAAGTTCTCATGGAACTGGTTAGGACTACGGACCGCGACTATTTCATATTCTCTGTCTTCAATAGAGAGAGCCATCTTGCTGAAACTCAGCGATAATCATGTTTCCGGCTCCTCTCTAATGGTTAATCGTGCTCATGTTTGCGCATTGTGAAACATAGCATGTCGACTTGGAAATCCCAAGCCAAACCATGCTCCACAACTCTCATAATTGAGTTGCGGACTATGTTATGGATTTCAATCTGTGGTCAACTTCCTCTTGCAGTGTGAAAAGAGGCAATTTGCTGAAAGAACTACAAAGGTTAAAAAAAACATTACAATAAACAGTCCTTTTTTTTTAAGAAATACATATTACAGATTCATGGTAGTTTTTATGACTGTTGTCTAATTGAGAATGTGTTTTAATTTCTTAGCATGTATACTTCAGGGATCAATTCACATGCCAATAACTATCCCAGGATCCATTAGTAACAAGTGCACTTCCGAGAATTTCCGTTTCGGCAGTTTGTTCTCTTATGGCTCTCTTCCCCCTTAGGTGGGATCTCCCTCATTCTATAGCTTTAGCTGTAAGACTTCTGTGTTTACTATAATAAAATACTTTTACTTGTGGCCACCTATTGGTATTCTTAAAAGGATGCCACATTCTTGTTGTAGTAACAGAACACTCTCCCAGTCAGTAATATTAAATGTTGAATACCTTTTGAGTTTTGAAAGTATAGTGAGATATCTTCATGCAATCCGTTGCTTCTCTCACATTAAATGTAACAACAATGTTTTGTTTGTAGTTAAACCGGAAACATAACAAAGAAGACAATGAAGCAGCTGAATCAAATGACTGGATGATGATAAGCCCTGGATATGCTAACACAGCAAGCAGTCCAGTTTCTACACCACTTTCAGGAAAAGGTTCTAAAATTTCTGCTGAATCTAAAGCTGCAAAAGGCCAGAAATCTTATCCTCAGACCCCTTTGTGTTCTGGTGAGTGATGCACATTGAGTCAGCCATGAATCATCCTTATCTTCGGTCAAGTTACTCATGTGAACTGCATGCTCTTTCCTAGGTTCTCCAGGCAATCCGGTTACCCCTGTTGGTGGCTGCCGCTACAATAGCTCCCTAGGTTAGTAGAGGCACTCATATTTGGACTGGAGTTCTCCATCTGGACTGACATTTTATTGGTAGCTTCTTAACTTATTTTGTCATTTATCCATGTTATTCCTTTAGGACAATTGACAAAAAAGTTCCTGGACTTGCTAAAAGGTGCGCCTGGTGGCATAGTTGATTTGAATAATGCTGCAGAAACATTAGAGGTCGGTAGTTCTTTTATTGTATCTTGTTGCAAGTGCACTTTTCTTTTGTTAAGAATATAAATGTGCTACTTGTTCTGCAGGTACAAAAAAGGCGTATATATGACATTACTAACGTCCTTGAAGGGATAGGGCTGATAGAAAAGAAGCTTAAGAACAATATCCATTGGAAGTAATTTACCCTCTTTGTGTCCATATCTGTCATTAGTGTTTTATGGAGCATCATTTACTTTATATGTCTGTCCTTTTTGCAGAGGAATTGATGACTCTCGACCAGGAGAAATAAGCGATGATATGTCCATTTTGCAGGTATCATGTTTTATGCCATCTTAATTGTGACAACTATAGCTTCTCATGCAACATAAATTGTTGGAATGGAGATCCTTAAGTAATGGTTCTTTTGCTATAAAAAAGTAATGATTCCTTTCATCCAAAGGCAGATATTGAAGCCCTCACACTGCACGAGCACAGCTTAGATGAACAAATAAGGTTGGTGACCAGTTACTTAAAGTTCCTGTAGTTGTTACTCTTTCACTAACCATGCTGCTCCAATGTTTCTTGTAGTGAAATGCGTGACAAGTTAAGAGAGCTCACTGAAGATGAAAATAACCAAAAGTATCTCCCTTTTTTCGTTGAGAGAGTAATATATGTTCATCATAATTACTTAAGATGTCTAGGACTACAATGCAAGTTTAAAATCTGTTCTTGCACCTCATTTCATACAGGTGGCTTTACATTACGGAAGATGATATCAAGTCTTTGTCCTGCTTTCAGGTCCCTTTTGAACTCTAGTAATAATCGTTAAATGATCGATACCATCTTTATGAATCAAGTAGATTATCAACACTGCACTGCAATTTGCAGAATCAAACCCTAATCGCAATAAAAGCACCTCATGGTACAACTCTGGAAGTCCCAGATCCTGATGAGGTGAGTAGTAACAATATGTTTGTTACCTTTAGGACCTTAGATGGATGTTACTTGCGACATTTTGGTAATAATTAATGAAGGTAGCTTCCTTCCCCATGCAGGTGAACGATTATCCTCAAAGGAGATATAGGATTGTTCTAAGGAGCACTATGGGCCCGATAGATGTGTACCTAGTTAGGTATATGCTATTACCTCTACGTCTCTGGCATGATAATGCTAACATTCGTAACTTCAGAATGTAGAGCTCTAACTTAAGATGAAGACTAATGTCATTATTGATCTATTTTAGTCAATTTGAGGAGATGAGTGGCATGGAGACTCCTCCAAGGCCCGCACAAACCACAAACATGGATTCTCTAGAGAATCCTAGGATGCTATTGGCTGCAGAATCTAACAAAGCTGCAGAGATGGAACCGAATATTCAGGAAGGGCTGATAATGCCTCAAGATGCTCCTACTAGTTCACAGGATATTGGAGGGATGATGAAGATTGTCCCTTCTGAACTTGATGTAAGTTCACTTCTATGCATAAATGTTTGTAAGATATTCCAATTAAAATCAGTCTGGCAAGGATCCTGTTTTTTATAGTATGGGTTTTCACCCTATGACCAACGTTACTACTTTCTGCTTCAACTACCTGTCTTTGCTTCTATCTAATTAGGCAAATAGAACCACTTTACGTCAACTTCACTATATCACTCTTGTGATGTACTATTAGCGTCTGGTCTTTTCTGTTCTCCTTATCATATCATTCTACTACCTATTCTTTTCACGATTGGAAGATTAACCTGTAAAGAGCTACTTGACTTGGTTACCGGTCAATCATCACAGAACTGATGAATTTTGACTGGTCCTACATAGAGAGGAGCATATCACGACCAATATTAGGAAAATGTTCTGCCCAAATTAATTCCAAAGAAAATAAAAAATGCACTCTTATCTGTTAGGGATATATCTTTTCTATCACAATTGAGTTCAATTGCAATTTGTCTAGCTATTTTCCTGGCACAAGCACTTCATAACGCAAGGACCCTTTTTTTTGTGCAGACTGATGCAGACTACTGGCTCCTATCAGACACAGGGGTTAGCATTACCGACATGTGGAAGACAACCGGTATCCTCTTTCTACAGTCTCTGTCACCCTTATCTTTTGGCTATGCACTAATGTTGTAGTATAACACCCCATTTCGATGTGAAACCACTAAACCCTTAACTCGAAAACACAGCAGAGGTGGAGTGGGAGGGAATTGAGAAATTCAACGCGGAGGACTTCCTGGAAGTTAGTACGCTTTGACAGCAGGATAAACCATTCTCCGATATTGTGGATGTCCCCTCCTGCATAAGCTGAGGACCTGAAGTATGGTGGCAAGTACCATTCAGATACCTGGGAGTTGTCTGTTTCTCGGCGTGGGCTGTCAATGGCCGATCAATTTGGAGCAGAAACTGGAGAATAGATGTTCAAGGGGATGGTTGTGATCTACGGATGGCAACCTAGTGCCATGTTAGTTTTCTGGATCAAGCCGACATGCCAACATCCTGATCGTTTTCAGGTCTACTGACAAGTTGAATGAAACAACGCAAGCTGCATTTGCTGTAGCTTTATGTTGCATGTTCTCTCACAACAGTATGAGTGTAGAACCATGGTATGGTTACCTCAAAATGTACATTGCAGCGAGCCCTGAGTGAATTATTCAAGTAATAGCACTGAAAAGTAGAAGCTGAATCAATCGATGATATTTATCGGGTTTCACTAGTGTCATCTTGAAATGGACTGATGCAATTGGGAAGGTTGCTTTTATATATGACATGTCGACCTTGAGTGTTTTGCTAGACTAGCTATGCGTCAATGGGCAATCTCTTGTGATGGTTTTTTTATTATTATTTTCTGAAGGAGATTTCTTGTGATGTATACATATCCTGAATCCTGATCTCTATGATATGATTAGCTTGTTTCCCTGCAGCTTCGAATGAGAAGCTACTCCATTTCGTTTTCGTGTTGTCCCATCAGGGGCATCAGTTGACTATTATTGTCTCCTAATCACCATTATCTGCAGTTTTGTTTTATGATCTCAAGCCATTAACAAGCTGTTGTAAATGGTCAGTGTCGAATATCTTGTGTGGAGCAGGGTTCCAAATCTCGTCGAATTTGTGAAATTTGATTCGGACCACCCCAAATCTAAAAAATCTTGGCCGGGAAAAATTTGAAATTACTACAAGATAACCGAAATTTCGGTTTTTCTCGGCGAAATTTCATGTTTTTTGACCGGTTTTGAAACTTTTAGGGCCGGATTTGGTCCAATAACCCTTAGGAAAGTCATCTCCTAGAAAATTTGTTGAAAAACCAAAATTTTTAAACATTTTAAAAATTTGGCAAAAACACTGTCAGATTTTTATAAAATTTTACAAGCTTGATAATAAGCTGCAAATTTTATGGTACTATCCTTAGTAGTTTAGGATCATACATAAAAAATTCAAAATGATTTAACTTCATTTGTTATCTTTAAAAAATCAAAAACAGAATGAACATAATTGGGACAGTTACATTGTCAGAATTTTATAAATTTTCTTGAGTGTGATTATGATCTAAAATTTTTGTGAGAGATTAATAATTGACTCAATACCATTATATAAATTTTTCAAAAAATTTCAACTTTGTTTGTTTGGTCAATCAAATCTATGTAAGCATTGAACTTCGTTTGTTATATTATATTTCAAAAATAAAAAAGAAAAGAACATAAATGGTACTGTGCCTTGTAAGAATTTTATAAATTCACTGGAGTGTAATCATGATTCAAAATGTTTATGAGATATTAAGAACTTCCTTATCACCATTCTGTAAAATTTTCAAAAATTTTAATCTTTTTTTATTGCTAAAGCAAATCTATGTATTGATCATCAGACTTTTATTAGGACGTAACACTGTCTGAATTTTTAAACATTATTTGAGAATAATCATCATCTAAAATTTTTAAAGAAACATTAATGTTACATCAGGACCATCCACAAAAATTTTCAAAAGTTTTTAACGTGGTTTAGATAATTTTCCATTTTGTTCAAGTTTGTGGTAAGCCTTTTAACAGGGCAGTAGTACTGCTCGAATTTTTAAAAATTCATACAGTTTGATCATCATCTGAAAATTTTATGAGAGCATTAGAGATACATCATAACCATGCAAACAAAATTTCAAATGTTTATAATGTGGTTTGAACCATTTTGCATTCGGTTCAAAATTGCCGATCAGTGTTATCAGGACAGTAGCAATGTTTGAATTTTTAAAAATTCCACAGACTTCAGAATAATTTGAAATTATTATGGCAATATCATCAATGTGTCAAGACTCTTAAAACAAATTTAAAAAATTTTGACATCGTTTGACCCACTTTTTTCCGTTTTAAAAAGACCAAAATTTCGGGTATTTCGTCCGAAATTTCGGTATTTTTCTCGGTACAAAACAAACCGGATTTGAATTTTTGTTTTTGAATTTCGGACGAAATTTGTCCAAAATACCTGAATTTCGCCGAAATTTCAGAATGCGGTCAAGGGCGGTATTTTATCCGAAAACGAAATTTGAATCCTTTGTGTGGAGTAGTCGTAAATGGCACACAACATCAGTTCCACGTCAAGAGACTTATCTATTTGCAAGAAGCATGAGGTTATGTCTCAACTTCGTCTACTGCTGCGTCTTCTGAAAAAAGAAAAATTCATCACCTATTAATAGTCAAATTTTATTATCCTTGTTTATGAGGAAAGAATTATGTTATCCTCTTAACCAATGATCTATTACCCAATCATTAGATCATTAGCCGGTGGCACATGGAGGAAACTAACTAGTTGTCCTAACTCTCAACAACGATGTAAGCCTTTGCTCGGCTCACACTAGCTGCAAGCCTGCAAATACTTCTACTTTTATATTTGTTTTGGCGTCTTCACTAATTAATTACTACGAAATGAGAATGCCTTAAACTTATGGATCAGTGACATGTCATCAGCTGAGTATATGACTTGTCAGAATTTTTTTGTTGTTGAAATCATGACTTGTCGAAACTTGGTTTAAGCGTGCACTGTGCATGTCGAATCATATAGTGAAATGACAAAACGGTAGCCATGCAGGCATGTGGAGGGAAAGAGGAGTTGCGTTGTGTGGTGTCCTTTCTTCTTAGTTGCTGACCACCTGCAAGAGACAAACCTTCCATCTGATAGAAAGTACAATTCTTTAAGAAAATTGAGCCTTGACTGCATTTTGCTGCAAAAAAAAAAAAGTTAGCTCTTTGACAAATCCAATTCTTAGTTATGCCAAATGGCCAACCAATACAAAGTATTTTCTGATGGAAAACAATCATCTTGATTAATAGTGCAATGAACCACTAGTATTTACACCTCCTATTCCGTTAGAAACTAAGAGGATTGATTAAGTAACTAATAGAAATGGCAAGAGAATGTGGGCGAACTTGCCTTCTCTGATGGCAGGGGTCACTTCGACCCCTAATTTTTAATCCAAATTCTGCAGGTATAACACGCACATTAACTATTGTTTCAAAAAATATGCACCTTAACTGAATCATACTTGTCGAAAAAAGGGAATATATGCATTGTGCACCACTTGGTCCAACTCATCCTAGTAGTTGTCCAATTCAGAGAGTTAGTATACTTTTTTGCATATTAATTCGATTTCTGGAGTATGACATGGAGAGCTTAATTAGTAACACCTTAATTAAGTAGAGATTTGTAAGTGGCGACTAGAGTTACTAGGCCAAGATTCGATCGTGGAATGCTGAGTTGGATTGATCGGTGCTGATTGGGTCTCATGGCCTACTTGAGTGAACTCGAACAAGAATAGTAGACGTTGTTGTTGTAAAACGGTTGCGCCTGCCGTAGATCAATCACAATACACTAATTGAATAATAAGAACAATTACAGAGAACACACACAATATAGGGATACAAACCTCTTTCTCTTATTAGATTGATTCTCTTGTACAAGGGGGTGCCATATTTATAGTAGAAGGCAGTAAGAGATATATTTGAATTCGCCCACATAGAGATAGAATCTAATCATATTTGGACAACTATGACTTAGAGTCCATCTATATCTCAACACTCCCTCTTGGGCGAATACCACGTAATGCACATGTCTCATTAAAAACTTCTCCCAAAAACCCATTGAAAAAAAATGGATGGAGAAAAGAGTATATTGCACTCGCACACTGTGTTACACTAGTTGCCTTATTAAAAACCTTCGTGTGAGAAAACTTTAGAAAAACTCACCAAGGGAAAAAGAGTGCAACTTATATCTTTTGGATTTAAAGTAATATCTTCAGGATCATGCTAAGGGTCATAGTTTAGTGATTTACTTCCCCTAAACTCTGCATAGCTCTAAGTTGTCTCATTCCAATGCCACACATATATCTTTGAAAACTAGATATTGATAAAGAATTAGTGAATAAATCTGCTAGATTCTCACATGACTTAGTTTGCATAATCTTTACCTTACTATTCTTCTAGAGTTCATGAGGATAGAAAAGTTTAGGGGCAATATGCTTCGTGATATTGCTCCTTACATAACCCATCTGGATTTGTACAACACAAGCAGCATTATCTTCATAGATAATTATAGGGGTATTGGTGGTGTTTATGCCACATGAATCTCGAAAAGACAAACCACACGTCTCAGCCAAACACACTCACGTGAGGCTTCATATAATGCTATAATCTCTGAGTGGTTAGTAGAAGTAGCTACCAAGATTTGCTTAAAATACCGTCAAGAAATGGCTATACCACAGCATAGAAACACAAATCTAATATAAGATTTGGCACTGTAGGGATCAAACAGATAACCAGCATCCATATATCCCACCATGGTCAAGCCTTGGTCCTTCCGGTAAAATAATCCAAAATCTTGTGTACCTTGGAGGTATCTAAGTAAAGTCTTCACATCAGCCCAATGTTTTCTAGTTAGAGCTGCACTGTGTCTAGCTAACAAATTTACTGTGAATGCAATATGGGGCCTTGTGCAATTCACAATATTCATAAGTGCTCCAATGGCACTTAAGTATGGGACTTCAGGCCTAAGACTTCCTCATTTTTCATCTTCGGTCTGAAAGGGTCTTTATCCACTTCAAGGGATCTCATGAGGTTTTTTAAAGGATGAGATTTATCCATATTAAACATTTCTAATACCTGATTGGTATAGGTAGACTGGTGTACAAAAATTCCTTCTTGGAAGTACTATAACTACAGGCCTAAGCAATATTTGGTTTTACCCAAATCTTTCATCTCAAAACCTGTCATAAGGTAAGAATTTGCTTTCTTTATCTCCTCTATGGTTTCGATGATATTCAGATCATCGACATAGACTTAAATAATACATAATACATTCTGGGACTTCTTTATGAACACACAGGGACAATAATCATTATTGGAGTATCCCTTCTTCGGGAGGAACTCACTAAGTCGATTGTACTACATTCTCCTCGACTGTTTTAATTCGTATAGCGATCTCTGCAGTTTGACACTATACATGTTGCGATTTTCTTTATTAGGATCTGGAATTTTGACTCCTTCAGTGACTCTCATAAAAATATTCGTATACAGTGAACCATATAAATATGCTGTCACTACATCGATCAATTGCATTGATAAGTTTAAGCTAGATGCCATTGATATCAAGTATCGGAACTTTATTCTATTCATTACAGGAGAGCAAATTCCATCATAATGGATGCTGGTTCTCTGTATGAACCCTTGTGCTACAAGCCTCGCTTTATATCTCACCACCTGGTTATTTTCATTTCTCTCTAGATGAAAACCTAGTTTGATCCTACAGGGACCACTTTAAGAGGTGTTCGGTCAACAAAACCAATTACTTTTTTGTTATTAAGCAAGCGCAATTCTGCCTCAATTGCTTCTTTCCATTTGATCCAAACTGAGCACTTCTGGCACTTTGTCATGGACTTTGATTCTAAATCCAGATAAAGCAATTTTGAGGTAAAATATATATCAACAATTATAGTCTTTTTGTTATACAACTCTCCTGAATCACTTCAGGGATATCTCTTCATTAATTTCTTCAAGCTCCTCGTGATTTCCTACAACGATGGAGTCTGAGTATTACGACTTCCTAGCGTCAAATTGTACGTGCAAATGTTTGCTGGGGTTATCATCTTCAGGATGGCTCACTTTAGGGATGTTACCATCTCTAGGATGGCTCACTTTAGGGATTTTCTCAACATTAGGTTGAGCTTTTTCTACTGCCATAGGTAGTGTTCTCACTTATTCGGTTCTCTATTTTTATGGACATCTCTGCAAAATTGAGTCCCGTGCACCTGGAGGCCTACTCCTCTTCTTATCGTGAGGGGTAAGAGTGGAATCAATATCCTTCTGTGATATTTTCACTCTTTTCAGGTGCGTTTACTATAGGTAAATAAGATCTTATCACTCCCTTATGATCAGTGAAGGCATTGGCAGATTATTAGCTATTTATACAGATTTATTATCCTTCGAACTTCGAGTTCGGATTCTTTAGTGTGTAGGTCTAAGGACTGAATGCCAGTAACATTCCAATCTATTTCTTGGTGTTATCTAATGTGGTACTTTTCTCCCTCTACTGCCAAAAAATTATCGTCATACAATCAGCGTATCGAGCCATGTACAGATCCTCTATCATAGGCTCTAGGTCTTTAATAATTGATGAAGATTCATAATCTACATAGATCCCCAACTTGCAGTAAGGGCCCATGATTGTACGCTGTGGTGATGAGATTGGCATGTATACATTACAACCAAATTTTCGCAGATGCGAAATACTTCTTTCCCATGCATTATCTTCAAAGGAAAATTTTCATGGTATGCAGTTGGTCTAATTTGAATTAATTTGGCAGCGTGCAGCACTGCGTAGCCCCAATAGATAATGGGTAACCTATAATTTTGCAAGAGTGGCATAGCAATAAGTTTTATTGTCTTAATTAACGACTCTGTAGGGCCATTTTGTGTATGAACATGAGGTACTGAATGCTATACATTAATGTCTAGAGCCATACAATAATCATTAAATGCCTTTGAGGTGAACTCGCCAGCATTTGTCCATTTGAATAGACTTGATCCTTTCTTCTAGAAAGGAAGCTCTTAATTTAATAATTTAGGTAATTAATTTAGTAAAAGCAAAGTTCCTAGTAGATAAGAGACATACATGGGACCATATAGTAGAATCATATATCAATACCATAAAGTATCTGAATAGCCTGACAAGGGTTGAATAAGTCCTCAAATATCATCTTGAATTCTCTCTAAGAAATTTAGTGATTCTTCCCTAACTTTTAGATAAGAAGGTCTAATAATGAGTTTCCCTTTAGCACAAGTAGGATATAAGAAGTCTTCACGTATAGAGAAGTTTGTAGTTTTTATGTTATGGTCAGCAGAATTATTGATGATTTTTCTCATCTTGTTCAACTCAGGATGACCGAATCGATCATGCCAAATCTTAAATATTTTTGGGTTTTTAATTATAGTTTTCATCACAATATAAACTTCAGATTTTATATATGTATAATATAATCCTAAAGAGAAGGAAGGAACTTTTTCAATCACATGTATATTACACCCATTAACTTAGTCATAAGTAGGTATTATGTACCATCTTCATTTTCTATCTCCATATGGAAACCATCTAGATTTTTGTGTTTAAAATTTAGTAGAGTACATTTGGACTAAGGGTATAATAGGCATTCTCTATTATTATACGATCGAGTACCGATAGGGAAGGCTATGATGGCTCTTCCAGTGCCAACTATGAGAGCATCGATTCTAGCGATGGTCAAATATTTCCAGTTTTCTTAGCCAAAGTCTAAAAATATTTAGTCTCCCTAAGAATTGAATTTATGGTGCAACTGTCTACAAGACATATTTCCTTCTCTGCCATTGGATTATACTTTGTTCTATATTAAAAGTATGATTTAATAATCAAGTAATTGTTGTAGCAAGAATATATTGCAAAATATAAAACAAACATAGCATAATAAATTAAATATCCTGAAAAATAATAATTTATTTAAATGATAATCGCTCATAGGAGCATAGACCAATATTTATTCTGGAACTAAGACTAAACTGATATAGCATAATCTTAAAGAGGCTCATAATAGTATGCGACATCAACTAGCAAAGTGAAGGAATATTTAGAAAACTAATTCAGGTCTCCATATGAGTGGTGAGTGTCTTTCTGGGACTCCTTGAGCTTAATACGATCAAGAACGATATCATCACACTTCTCAGTGTTCCTGTCAACAACAGTTTGAACATTGAAGTGTGCCTCAACATTGTTCACTTGGGTCTCTTCAACTTTTTCAATGGATTGCATGTAAAGATATGCCACATGCTTCGGGGTGCAACGGTTGCGTGATCAATGGCCAGCATATCCATACCTAAAGCTGGGTTATGCTGGGTTTGCAACCTTGTTAGCTGAGTCTTACTTCTGGAAGCCCCCTAACCCTTTACCTTTACATTTCCACTATGGCTTGCCTCTTCCCTTATCTGATCTAGCATTCTTCCATCTATCTCCTTTATGCCTTTGGCCTTTTTCGCAGCCATGGCTATCACTAACCTACTGAGCATTTGCATATGCTTCGAGCATTACATGTGTCCTATTAGGAAAAACATGATGATTCTTCATCAAGAGTTCATCATGCATTTGTACTTCTAGCAAAATACGGATAAGCTTATAGTACTTCTGCTACTTGGCATGACAGTACTATTGTTGTAGTATCCTCATATTTTGGTGGAAGGTGCACAATATCTCATGTCGATCATTTCAATGTTTGTAACTTTCTGGTTACAGAATATCAATTTAGCGACAAGCTTGTGTATGGCAGAGTTATATGCTGCCACATTCTTAAAATCCTGAAAGCGTAGGAGGGTTCATTTGCATTGTGCTTCTAGCAATGGGATGGATCTTTACTGGTTATATCGTTCCTTTAAGGAATTCCATAGTACTAGCGGGTCCTCCTCCATCAAATATTCGACCTTCAGATCCGCATGGAGATGGTGCCTTAGTAAGTGTAGAGCCACACACTTGGCGACTTCGGAAAGAGCAGGGGTACCAGCTTTAGGCTGAGAAATAGCAGCTCCAAGAGATCGAGCTGTCAAAAAAATCTTGGCATCCATTGCCCAGGTGAGATAATTGATGCCATTCAGGGCAAGCTTAGTAAATTTCCTTTTTGCGATGTTTGACATATCCTATGTGCAGGCATGATTGCATTTTACTACCGGTAAAATCAATATATTGCATACTCACTCTTGAATCAGTAAAGTTTGGTCTATATCTATTTAGTAGATAATTATCTAAAAATTTTCCAAAATTTTTCTAGCATTTTTCATCATTTTCTATTGATTATCAAGCAATTTTTAGAATTATCGAATAACAGAAAATAAATTCAGCATATCTTAACAAGGAATTATGCCATGAAAAATAAACTCAGAGATATGGACCTACCAATATGTCCTAAGTCTAAGGTTCAACAAATATATGGAAGCCCATATACCTAGAAAATCATTTTCTAGGATTTATCATAATTTTTTAGAATTTATTAATTATTTTTTAAATTAATGGAAACTTCGGGGTCCAGAATATAAAATTATTTTTTCCTAGTAAATTTTTTTAATTATGTGAAACTTTAGAGTGTTTTTTGGTGGCATGTGCCAGCGGCGAGCTCGACAGGAGCATTGGTGACGGCTAGGGCACGTGGCATGAACGCGCGGCACTCCCCAACATACGCAGCGTAGCTACGGGCGTGCGGCGCTTGGGCATGGTGACAGGCACGGCGCTTCGGGCATGACCAAGCGATGGTGTGGCAAGGCAAGCAACGAGCGCGGGCGCCGTGCAGGTGAGGGCCATTGGGCATGTGCGCCGGCGCTGCGACAGGCCGCGGGTATGGTAGTCATGGCTGGCAAGCATGGCGGGCATGGCTCAGCGCTAATCGGGCGGCGGCGTGACAGACGCCGTTTATAAAACAATTTTATTGTTAATTTTCTGATAAACAGTAACAATAAAAACCCTAATTTTCGAATCAGATTAAACAAGTAATCTAGGTAATTAGGGAAATTAATATGTAGGATTAAAAACTGTTCAGAGACGATTAACTTACGGGCTACAAACTTATATATGACTTACAGTAGGTTTAATCGCTTGATACTTGTTGAAATTCGATGCACACAATATCGTTTGATGCAGATAGACAATCTTGATTGGTCTGGGAGCTTTGTGGTCTAAAGTACACCACATATGTTGGCCTAGCAAGCGTGAGGACGTGCGGCTAGCATGAATTCGCCGGCATTATTCCAGTTTGTCGTTGGCTTTCCCATTCGCCATCACGCCGTTGCCGTTGGCGTGGTTGCCACTTGCCAGTGTGGTTTGAGGAGAAGCCGTGGGAAGCGATCAGCCGGCCGGAGTGGTCATGGGAGGCCTTCCAATGTTCCACCCACTCGAAGGCCGCCGGCGTGCTGCATGGATGCTCGAGGCCCATGGCATGGTCTCCCTCGGCGACTCCCGCTGGTCCGTGAAAGCCTTCAGGCCATCAATCCAATGAATTTTTTTTCTTTAATATTTATTTTTATTCTTTTTTTCAAAACTATGTGTCCAAAATAAAAATTTACGAAAATATCCCCCGTCGCCCCATACACAGGCGATTAGCCCTGCACCGTTTCCTGCCGTCGGGCTCCGTCGGTGTGGGCCCCCTGTCGCCCGAGACAGGGGCGACAAGGGGTTGCAGCGATTTTTTTAGTATTTTTTGTAATTACTATATGTCTTTTTAATATGAACCCCATAACTTTTGCTAGGATTGTCCAAATGAAATGAAACTTGTTTCTAAATTTAAATTTTGGAATGAGGAATTAGATTGTAAAATAAAAATCTATGTGTTGTTTGCAGAAAAATATTTTTATGTGAGTTCGAATGCTAGGCTCTAACTATGGGTTGTGAAGGAATTACAATGTGTGTTGATCCATAAATCATGAAATAAATAGAATAAGTTACTACAACCTTATGCACTTGATTTTTGCAAAAATATCTAAATATGATTGCATTTTGAATCAAAGATGGCTAGTTTAAACCCTTTATAACATTCATTGTTCAAGCAGTTAGAATAATGTCTAAAGGACCTCAAAACTTGACAGAACCAGTTTTGTTGCATTCTTCGGCTTGCATAGGTTACAATTATGTAAAAATATTTAGATGTCACTTTAGGCTGCACTATTTTATTGTTGTCCGAACATGCAATCGGTAAAACATCAAAATGGCCGTATCTTTCGCAAACGAGGGTCAAACTCGATGAAATGAAATCTGATGAACTTAAAATGCTATAACCTATCTTGATGGACAAAAATAACATCATTTGGGACAACTGGAGCAGTAAGACATATACGAGCCCTTCAGACAGTGAGCATACACTTGAAGGTTAGGCCGCACTCTTTATTACGACTTAAAACAGAAAGGAGTACCACGAACAAAGAAAACCAAAGTTAACACCAGGCGCTCATCGAGTGCTTCGAGGCCACTTCCCATTCGCGGTGCCTCCGACGGGGCTTCTCTGGCACGCCGCGCCCTCTCTCGTTTCCTCTCTCTCTCTCGGCCTCCTTCTCCTCCGCTTCCTTCCTACATGCCTCCTCGCGTGCGACATCGCGTTGTTCTTGAAGCCGCCGCGTGAACTCGCCCTGCCGGTTGGCTTGATCAAGCCGTTGGTCCTCGGGGTTGATCTCGTATCAAACCACTCGCTCAAATTCACACATGGCGGAGGTGATCGCATGAAACGTAAATTAGCAAAGTTTCATTCACAAATATTATGTAACCCATACGATTGTTACCATGCGGCGATCCTTGAGCTCTTCTCCGTGGATCGAAGGCGTAGTTGCGGCACTTCCAATACCTCCTCTTCCAAGTTGAAATTTCCCAAGAGCGGACAAGCCTGCAAAGATCTCAGCACATACACATGGGTGCTACAGCTCCACGAGGTAGGAAGAGATCTTGGTACGCTAAATTGCACGGGCATGCACTTGCTTCTTCCTTTGCCTTCCCCTTTCCCTTTGCACTTGCACGCCTCGGCATTTTCGATTGATCCTGAATTTTTTTCTCACCCCTCTATTCTTTCTTCCTCTATTCTTTGCGAGACCGCTTGTGAGAACGAATGTTATAAAAGCCAGATATCGCCCGGGTATGGAGCGATCGCCCCATATTAGGGCGATCGCCCCTACTAGAGGCGATAGGTGCACCGAGACATTGGTGTGTTGTTACGTCGTGTGGCATAGGTAAGCAATGCATACATGAATTTGAACAATTTAAAGTGATAAGGCTGTCGTGTTACTAACTCGGAGAGTTATACAATATGCTGCTGAACGTAAAGCCATTACAAAAATACATCCGTACAACAAGTCAATCACGGCCACGCTTCCGATCCGCCCGTGGGGTAGGTGAGTGGTGACGCGGACGGACGTCCCTCCTAGGCCGCCTGCGCGCAGCGTAGAAGTAGTGTGGCGGCGATGAGGCGTGTCTGTGGCGGCTCCGAGAGCCGAGAGGGTCGAGGTAGTCGGTCGAAGGTACTCCTCCGTGTCGAACTCGTCATCCATGTGGTCGTCGAAACCACCACGAGGTCTTCTTTGGGCGCGAGGCGAAGAGGAGTCTCCATGACCACTGTCCCCACTGCTGCTGCGTGGGAGCGTAGCGAGGAACCGGCGGGGTAGGGCGATGTCGGGACCCGAACCCACAAATCCGGACCCTCTGTGTATTCTGTGCCAGTCCAGGATCACGCTAGCACACACAGTCATACAGGGTTGCACATCACAGACATTCACGAAGATATAAGAATAAATAGTGCAAACATGTATATAAACCGAGTTGTACGACCTTATGGTCTCCTTACAGATAGGTCACCACACAGGCTTATATTATTCAAAGTAAAGAAATAGCGTGGAACATAAAAAAAGGTCGTGGAAGCCTTCATCTTGCCACAGGCAACCGGTGGCTTGCCCCTAGTTCATCGTGTCCTCGATGTACTCCTCCTCCCAAACTGGTGTAGTCTCCTCCACTGATGTTGGGGTTGAAAGCAAGGTGGGGTGAGTACACAAGGCACTCAACAAGTAATGCACAGAATGCAGCACTATTACTATATGCAGATCTTGTTCCAAAGGATTGGCTTAAATGGTTCTTTTGCATCAAGCAGCATTTTTAACCAATATCTTAGTTAGATTAAAGCAGTAGAACAGTTATACGTAATAATAATTTCAAATGGTTTTTCCATGAGGTTTCCGACACACTGACCTTAATAGTTCATTTTAACACTTGGCACACACCACCCCTTCCATGTTTTGTTTATGAAAATCTACCCTTATCTGTAATCCCGAGCAATGCTCAATTCGTGAGCACGGCTATTCGAATAGTTTTGACACTCTGCAGAGGTTGTACACTTTACCCACAAGATACAGCCGCTCACCACACAGGTGATTGTCCGCAACAAAGCTTTTCAGGAACCTCTACCTTAACCAAAGAACCTCTCCGGTATTGCCTTCACTATCACTTCCCTCACACAGAGCCGAAGTATAGGACCGGCCAATCACCGTTGGATGGGCACCAAGCCGTAGTACAGTGCACGCTCCCCATACAGATACACCCACGTGTCTTGTCACCCCGAGGTATCGGAGGAAAGATATCGAACCCTAGTCAACTAGGTGCATCCCATATCGGACATGTGGTTGTACGGGTGACTCAGATCAAAGGCTTGCAAGGTGAAGTCCTTAACTGACCAAGGCAAGGCTTCCAACACTCAACAGTGGCACACAGCCCAATGTGGCACACAGACTCACATCACTCATCAACCCACTACCACATAGGCCCACCAGGCACACAGCCTCTTGCCACTTGCCCCAGTCTAAAACATTTCCCACCCCATTGATTATTGTGCAACACATGCCAGCAATAACTCAACATCAATATGGAACCACACAGGTCACCATACTTCCATATCATCATGTGGCATCATCACACCACTTTCAAAATACATTCAATATTCCATTAGTCAATTTTGTAGCATTTCTCGAAAGATCATTCATGACTCATTTGCAAGGCTAAGCATCTACTCACGGTCTAGCCTCCCGTGTTGGCACAATATTAACATCCAACTAATATAAACAAACTTAGGGTGACAATGATTTAGGGCATACAAGTAATAATTCAAGGTGGCATAACAAAATGGGTTGATTAACTACATTATCCCAAATTAATTTAAATTCATTTTAAATAATTAGCATGCATAGTTTCAAAGCATAAATTACATTTTAAAATCTGGGATCAAAATGATCAAAGCATCACTTGCCTTCAAAGAGTTGCTGGTCGTGTTCCGAAGCTTGGTCTTGAGCGACGAATTCTTCCTCGAAACTTTCCGACAAATTTGCGTCTACGCGTACAAACAAAAAGATACAATAAATAGCTAATATAGAAGACTAGATGACCTAAAAATTCAAATAAAATTCACCATTAAATAGCTCATAATTTTATGAATTTTTAGAAATTTGAATCACCCAAATCCGAGTTAAAATGCAAAAGTTATAGTCATTTGAAGTTTGAATAAAATCAAAATACGAAATTAAGAAAATACGATTTTTCTGAATTATTTTTATACTAGAAATTCGCATAAATGACGTCGAGCATCGCGTCATGATGACGTCAGCACAGAAATGAATTTCGGTCAAAATATTTTATATATAAAAATATTTATGACGTCATTGCCGACGTCGACGACACGTGGCGACCTCTAGTGCCGCCACGTTGTTTTGATTCATGGGTCGGGTCCACGGTTCGGCTCGGTCCACCGTGGATGGCGAAGATAATGCTCATGCACCGGTGGCGCAAGCCGTGGCGTCGCGACGATCGCGACCAATCCCGACGCGACACGCGGCAAGATCGCACCGCATTCGCTCATCCAGCGGTCGGATCTCACCCGCGCGATTCGGCGGCGCCGCGACTCCACGCCTCACGCGTCGCACATCCAACGGCGCGCTCAGATCAACGGCCAGACCGCGCCGCCGCTGCGACGTCTCGGTTCATGCGACGACACGCGGCGCAATCGCGACAATGACGCCCGAAATCGACGGTGGATCGGTCTCGCCGATCAAAATGCCCACGTGTCAACACGAGATTTGGCGAGGGTGCGGTGCCATCTCCGCCGCGCGTTCAAATCTGAGCGGCGCGGATCCTTAGGGCAAAACCAGATCCAATCTCTACCGTTTAGATCTAATCTAACGGCCTACGATACCGGCGGTTTATTGCTCATGGCGCGACGTGGCTCAATCCCACGCATCCACTAACGATCCAACGGCTAAGACAAAAACATATCGCGAAACTAGATCTAATCCAAGCCGTACACATCAAGATCCAACGGCCACGATTCAATCTAAACATCTACAGAGATGGAGGCTACGCGGACTCACGTAACCGAACGATGCAAATCGGACGGTCGGCGCGGTTCGACGAGGTTGACGGCGCGAAGAAGCGAAGGTTGCCGGAGTGGGAAGATGACCTCGGCGGCGGCGCTGCGGGCTTCTCCGTGAGAAGAAGTGGTCCACTCGATGCGTCTTGCTTGGTGAACTCGGAGCGGGTCGAAGCACGCGGAAAGCGGCGGACGGCGGCGAGAGGAAGCAAAAACAACGGCGGCACAAAGACGCAACTTCACGGCGAGCTCGCTCAGCGCTAGAGAGGGTCTCGGCGTGCGTGCGAGGAGTCAAAAGAGCTTGTGAAGGAGCTCTGCGGACGCGCTACTCGGTGCACTTAAAGGGCCTCGGCGTGCGCGCTACAAAGCGGCGAACGAGCGGAAGCGGTCGCGGCATTAGCTCCGGTGATCTCGCGAAGACGACCGGCGTGGCGCAATCCAGCAGCGTCCGTCGCGGCGACGATCCGAAGGCTCACGCGTCTGGCGGCGACGTGGCGCACTCACGAGCGTTCGATCCGGATCGGACGGCTTGGTGGCGGCGCTAGGGTTTCGCGCGGTTGGGCGACGACACGCACTGAGAATGGGCTCGGCCCATTCTCGTTCATGTGATTTTAAAACATTTCACATTTAAAATAATTCTAGAAATTCAATTAAATCATTTTGAGCTTTTAAAATAGCGAGAAAAATTCCGAAATTACTTTGAGATGTTTGGAACTCCATTAAAATATTTGCAATAAAACTTTGCAAAAACTTTTCCATTATTTAATTGTTTTGAAGAAAAGTTCTATTTGAATAAATCCAAATTAACTTAAATAAATTCCCAAAATTCACAAGAAAAATCAAAAATACTTCAAAATTCAAATTAGAGCAAAAATTAGGGTGTTACAAACCTCCCCTTATGAGAATCTCGCCCCGAGATTCGGGTATCTGTAAATAGGTTAGGAAACTCCTTCTTGAGTCTTCTTGGCGTTCCCACGTGGCTTCACTTTCGAATGGTTACTCCATTGAATTCTGCGAAGCGTGTTGACTTGTTCCTTGTCTCTCTGTCCATTCGTCCGAATCTTCATCGGATGTTCTTTGTAAGTCGATCTTCCTGCGGATCAATTGCCTCCAAAGGTGTTTGCTCCTCCAGACTCAAGACACTTCTTGATTGTGATACATGAAATACATCATGCACTCTGCCAAAGAGCGTGGTAACTCAAGCGATAAGCAACTTCACCTCTGCGGCTCAAGATCTTGAATGGTCCGAGCGTATCTGGTGCGAGTTTCCCTTTGCATGGAACCTCCGACTCCTTTGAGAGGTGTGACTCTAAGATACACAAAATCTTGGGTTCAAAGCTCGGTTCCTGCGACGGTTGTCGGCATAACTCTTACGCCTTGATTGTGCAATCTTCAATCTTTCCCGATCGAGCGTCTGTTCTTCCGCTTCTGAAGAATGTACGGTCCAAAGGCGTGTCGTTCACTGTCTCATTCCAATTCAATGGTGTTCGACAGACCGACCATACAAAGCTTCAAATGGAGACATCCGTAAACTTGCTTGATAAGCGTTGTTGTAACTAAACTCAGCATAAGGCAAACACTTGTCCCATGAGTTGGAATATGCTAAGGCACATGCCCTCAACATATCCTCTAATATCTGGTTAACCCTCTCAGTTTGACCATCTGTCTGCGGATGGTAGGCTGTACTGAAGTTCAAACGAGTCCCCATTGCCTCATGTAGCTTACCCCAAAATCTGGAGGTAAATTGGGTACCTGTCGTCGATACTATCTTCTTGGTACTCCGTGCAAGCGCACGATCCGTGCCATATAAAGTTCTGCTAGCCGGTCTCCGGAATAAGTGGTCTTCACCGGTATGAAATGTGCCACTTTGGTTAGGCGATCCACTATGATCCATATGGAATCATATCCACTTTGCGTTCTGGGTAATCCGGTTATGAAATCCATACCAATTTCTTCCCATTTCCATTCAGGTATCTTTAAGGGTTGTAATAGCCCTGCTGGTCTTTGGTGCATAGCTTTGACTCTTTGGCATATGTCACATAATGCAACATATTCGGCGACTTCTCGTTTCATGCTTGGCCACCAAAATCTTTCCTTTAAATCTTGATACATTTTCGCACTTCTGGATGAATTGAGTATCCGAGTCATGAGCCTCCTCTAGAATTAATCGCTTCAACTCCTTTTTGTTCGGTACACAAATGCGCCTTTAAACCACATAGTACCTTGTTCATCCGGTTTAAAATCTTTTGCTTTGCCTTCATCCATTTTGCCCTTAATCCTTTTGATCTTATCATCATCTTTACGCCCTTCCTTGATCGATCTTCGAGGTAGGCCTTACTTCCAAAGTTGCTAGGAATCATACGGTACCATTTCTAGTTCTAATTTCGAAATCCTTACACAATTCCGTTTGACTTGTTTCCATCAAACATATTAACACCGTGGTTCTTTACGCTCAAGGCGTCGCCACTCGTTGGCTTTACCGGGATGGTAGTGAATTCCTATATTATAATCCTTGATTAACTCTAACCATCTTCTTTGCCTCATATTTAGGTCACTTGCGTGAAGATATACTTAAGACTTTTATGATCAGTATACACTTCACATCTATTTCGATGAGATGATGACGCCATATCTTTAGTGCATGCACTACGGCGACTAATTCCAAATCATGAGTCGGATAGTTCTCCTCATGTGGTCTCAATTGCCTCGATGCATAGGCAATTACCTTCCTATTTTGCATCAACACGCATCCCAATCCACGACGCGATGCATCACAAAAGATGTCAAAGTCTTGATGAGCGTCGGGTAAAACTAGTACAGTGCCGATGTTAATCTTTTCTTCAACTCACGAAAACTCTTCCCACACTCGGTGTCCATAGGAATTTCCTTTCCTTTTCAACAATTGCGTAAGAGGTCTCGCAATCGTAGAGAATCCTTCGATGAATCGACGGTAATACCCGCCATTCCAAGGAAACTACGGTTTGGGTTACCGACTTGGGTTGCTCCCAATGCGAACCGTCTCCACTTTCTTTGGATCTACCGCAACTCTGCTGCAGTCATTATGTGACCAAGAAATTCAACCTTATTCTTCCGAAATCACATTTGCTAAATTTTGCAAACAATCTGTTGCTCTCTCAACTTTTCAAGGACTAGCCTCAAATGCTCGGCGTGCTCTTCTCTCGTCTTGGAATAGGTAAGGATATCATCTATGAATACGATTTACGAACTTGTCCAAGTATTCCATAAAAACCTTATTCATTAAGTTCATAAAATATCTTTGGTGCATTTGTCAAACCAAAGGACATCATCAGTAAACTCGTAGTGTCCATATCTTGACGAAAATGCGGTCTTGAATATCCTCGATCGGATCTTCAATTGATGGTATCTCGATCGGAGATCAATTTTGAGAAGACTCTGCTCCTCTTAATCGGTCAAACAAATCATCGATCCGGTAGAGGATACTTATTCTTTATCGTCACATCATTGAGTGCACGATAGTCTATACACATCCTAAAACTCCGTCCTTCTTCTTGACGAATAAGGCAGTGCTCCCCATGGCGATGAACTAGGTCTTATAAATCCCTTTTCGAGCGGCTCTTCAATTTGTTTCTTCATTTCCACCAATTCCTCTGTGGACATCCCGTAAGGTCTCTTAGCTATGGGAGCTGTCCTCGAACCACTCTATCACGAACTCGATATCTCTATCTGGCGGCATTCGGGTAAATCTTAGGAAAACGTCAGGATATTCATTGACTATGGGCACTTCCTCTAAGTGGCGGTCTTCATCTTTGTTGACCATCAATTGTCCATCCCGCACCGATTTTGCTTCAAACTCAATCTTCTTTCCATCAGGGCTCTCGACCGATATGACTCTTTTTCATGATCAAAGATCGCCTTGTGTTTGGTTAACTAATCCATTCCCGGATAACATCCAAGGTTTGGGTATTAAGGGCGATTAAGTTCGCTAGGAACTCAACCCCATTAATTATTAGCCTTACCCCGAACATCCTACTTTAGATCGGAGTTCGATCCGAGGATTGGACTATGAGCACACATTTAAGATTCACTATTTCCATATCATTTTGAACAGCAAAATCTCGGAAATAAAAGAATGCGAAGCTCGGAATCAAATAAAGCGATGGTGATGCGAGTTTACTAGGAACTTACCCATTACAACATCGTGGCGTTACGCACTTCATCCGTCGTAATGTGGTTGACTCGTCCTCGTGCGTTCCTTGGGATGGAGTTCTTCTTTGTTGATGCCCCGCGTTCACGATTGGCGCGGGAGTTCTTGCGGTGTGTTCCCGTGTTAAAGCGGACCGGGTGACACCTCCTTCTTGGGGCAATTATTGGCAAAATGCCCCATTTCATTGCAATGATAGCAACGTCTTCCCATTGCTCGAGAGGTTCCTCGATCGTGCCTACGATTCGGGCCGAGATCGAACATTCGACCCATCGGGCGATTTGCGGCGGTGGTACCCTATCATTTCCTGCAGGCTGGTGCCGGATGAGCTGTTGAGGTGCCGTCCTCTCGCCTCTGCTGCCCCGACGACCTCCTTGTTGTGCCATTCTGCGCTTCTGTTGTCATCCGGCTCTCGGCGCTTGTCCTCTAATATAAGAGCTTTGTTAACTAGCTCTTGGAAGTCGAGAATGTGTGGGTGATCGGTCCACTGCAACCTCGCATTCAATCCCTTCATGAAGCGGGATTATGCGGCCTTATCCATAGCCACGTCCTCCGGTGCGTAGCGTGCGGTTAGGTGAACTTGTTCGTAATCGCCACCGATCGCCACCCCGCTTGAGCTTCGAATTCCTCCTTTTGAGATCCATGATACCCTCGGGTACATGGTGCTGGCGAAAGTCGAGGTGAATTCCTCCCACGTGATACTCTGTGGGTCCTCATGAGTGCGCAGAAGTTTTTCCACCATTCTGCGGTAGTTCCTTCGAGTTGATGAGAGGCATAGAGTACCCTCTCATGTCCTACACACTGGGTAATGTGCAGCTTCCTTTCAATTGTCCTTAGCCAATCGTCGCCTCCGGTGGATTGGCGTTGCTCGAGAAGGTAGGTGGGCGGGTTCTCATAAACTCGACAACCTTGAGTAGGGTGTGGTCCATGGTTACCCCTGGTTGAACATTCGCAGCAACTTGGTTGGATATCTGCCGCATGGTTTGAACCATTGTGCTCATAAGTTGAGTCAGGCGATCAAGAAGGCTCCTGGGTTTTGCATATCGACTGCGGCGGTTGAGGAATCGGCTCTTCATTACGGTTATCATGCAGTTAGCTCCACTTCCGCTGGCTCCAACATTTCCACGTGTCCTCACCATCTATTGCAAGCTTCCAAGGTTAAGAAAAGAAGAAAGCACAGACAAGTAAAATAACTTATGTGGGGAAACAGGTGTAACTTAAATTATTTAGCCACTTTATTGATATAATATAAAGCTGTATGGTTGCTCACAAGTGCCTAAGGGCAATGCAACGCATACGAGACACTCACAACCAAAACAAGTAAGCAAACATAGGAACCCATGACGACTCACACCTAATGGTGACTCACGAAGAAAAGACGCGACCCAACCTTGAGTCTCGACACTATACTCTACTAGACTCAATCACTCATCGAGCCAACCCATTGCGGCTCCCGAGCATACACCGTGGGTGCTCGCATCGGGCGAATCGGTCTGGTGACCTCTGCGGTGGTGCAAAAGACCCCATCGACTCCATTGGTCCTGTGGCTGCTGCTCGACCTTTGGTGCCTCTGCTCTGCTCCTCCGGATCTGGATCGTGTAACTCCGGGGATCGCTCGGGCTCGGGTCCATCTGAGCCATCTCCAACTCTGGATCTTACGCATGGAGTGAGCTAAGCCCTCCCGCAGCTGGATCCTTGCCTCCGTGACCTCGGCGCGGGTCCTCTGCAGCTCCTGGACTGTCTCGTCCAAGGCGTCCTCCTGGGCGATGACGTACCTCGCCAGGTGGGTGATAGTGGCGTCCTCCTCCACGAGCTCCATCCTGTCAAAATGGTTGTCCCGACGCGGATGGTGACGAAAGACGGTGCCCTCCAACTCTGCGGAGTAGGTGCGGGCAATCTGCCGCATCGCCTGTCGCGCCGTCTCCTGGATTCCGGCCTCAAAAGAAGACCTCCTGACCGTAATGTAGATAGGACGGCTCGCCCTCGTCCTTTCCCGAGCATACACTGTGATCTTGACATCCCAGGCGACGTCAAGTCTGCCTGCACCACGAAGTCCTCGATCATGCTGGTGCATCAAAACCTCCGAGCAACCTGCATCATACGCCATAACTCTGCGGCGTATCCTCGGTGCGCTCTCCATAGGTATGGATCATCCTCATCTGCCAAAACAAACCTTGTTTAAATTAAATAGAGAATAATAAAAATTCAAACATAGGTATGAATAAGGAGAAGAGATAAGTCGAGATTTCTTTGACATTCTTGCTCAAGTTGATTAGGTCTTTAGAAAATAGTTTTCACCCTCCTAGGCACAACCAAACTAGGGTCAAGGCCTCTGATCAACTGCTCGATACCACCTCTGTCGGGACCCGAACCCGCAAATCCGGACCCTCTGTGTATTACATGCGATCGAGGATCACGCTAGCACACACAGTCATATAGGTTGCACATATTCACGAAGATATAAGAATAAATAGTGCAAACATGTATATCACGACCTTATGGTCTCCTTACAGATAGGTCACGAAGCTTACATTATTCAAAGAATAAATAGTGAACATAAAAAACAGGTCGTAGCCTTCATGCCAAGCAACCAGTGGGCTTGCCCCTAGTTCATCGTGTCCTCGATGTACCTCCTCCCAAGCTGGTGGTCTCCAGCGATGTTGGGGTTGAAACAAGGTGGGGTGAGTACACAAGGCACTCAACAAGTAATGCAGAACACTATTACTATATGCGAGATCTTGTTCCAAAGGATTGGCTTAAATGGTTCTTTTGCATATTTTTAACCAATATCTTAGTTAGATTAAAAAGAACGTTATACGTAATAATAATTTCAAATGGTTTTTCCATGAGGTTTCGGTACACCTGACCTTAATAGTTTTTTAACACTTGCACACACACACACCACCCCTTCCATGTTTTGTTTATGAAAATCTACCCTTTTTGTAATCCCGAGCAATGCTCAATTCTGTGAGCACGGCTATTGAATAGTTTTGACACTCTGCAGAGGTTGTACACTTTACCCACAAGCACCGCTCACCAAAGGTGATTGTCGCAACAAAGCTTTTGGGAACCTCTACCTTAACTAAAGAACCTCTCGGTGATTGCCTTCACTATCATCACAGAGCCAAGATAGGCGTTGGATGGGCACCAAGCGTAAGTGTACGCTCCCCATACAGATACAATTTGTCACCCGGTATCGGAGGAAGATATTTAGTCAACTATCCCATAACAACGGTGATCGGATCAAAGGCTTGCAAGGTGAAGTCCTTAAGCCACCAAGGCAAGGCTTCCAACATGGCACACACCCAATGTGGCACACAGACTCACATCACTCATCAACCCACTACCACATAGGCCCACCAGCACACGACCTCTTGCCGTCTAAAACATTTCCCACCCCATTGATTATTGTGAATAACTCAACATCAATATGGAACCACACAGTCACCATACTTCCATATCATCATGTGGCATCATCACACCACTTTCAAAATACATTCAATATTCCATTAGTCAATTTTGTAGCATTTCTCGAAAGATCATTCATGACTCATTGCAAGGCTAAGCATCTACTCACGGTCTAGCCTCCGTGTTGGCATAATATTAACATCCAACTAATATAATCAAACTTAGGGTGACAATGATTTAGGGCATACAAGTAATAATTCAAGGTGGCATAACAAAATGGGTTGATTAACTACATTATCCCAAATTAATTTAAATTCATTCTAAATAATTAGCATGCATAGTTTCAAAGCATAAATTACATTTTAAAATCGGGATCAAAATGATCAAAGCATCACTTGCCTTCAAAGAGTTGCTGGTCGTGTTCAAGCTTGGTCTTGGCGGCGAATTCTTCCTCGAAACTTTCCGACAAATTTGCGTCTCTGACCAAACAAAAGATACAATAAATAGCTAATACAGAAAACTAGATGACCTAAAGAATTCAAATAAAATTCACCATTAAATAGCTCATAATTTTATGAATTTTTAGAAATTTGAATCACCCAAATCCGAGTTAAAATGCAAAAGTTATAGTCATTTGAAGTTTGAATAAAATCAAAATACGAAATTAAGAAAATACGATTTTTCGCGGAAATTCGCATAAATGATGTCATCGCGTCCACAGAAATGAATTTCGGTCGAAATATTTTATATATAAAAATATTTATGGCGTCATTTCAAGACGACACGTGGCGACCTCTAGCGTTGCAACCAAGCGTGGCGTCCAACGCGACATGCGGCAAGATCGAACCGTCGCTCATCCGCGGCTGGATCTCAGTTCGGCGACGCCAGACTCCACGCCCACGCGTCGCACATCAACGGCTCAGATCAACGGCCAAGACCGCGCCGCCCGCGCGACGTCTCGGTTCATGTGACGACCGCGGCGCAATCGCGACAATGCGCCCGAAATCGGCGGTGGATCGGTCTCGCCCGATCAAAATGCCCGCAGCGTCAACACGTGATTTGGTGAGGGTGCGGTGCCATCTCCGCCGCACGTTCAAATCTGAGCAGCGCGGATCCTTAGGGCAAAACCAGATCAATCTCTACCGTTTAGATCTAATCTAACGGCCTCACGGTACCGGCGGTTTCTTGCTCATGGCGCGGCGTGGCTCAATCCTACGCATCCACTAACGATCCAACGGCTAAGACAAAAACATATCGCGAAACTAGATCTAATCCAAGCCGTACACATCAAGATCCAACGGCCACGATTCAATCTAAACATCTACAGAGATGGAGGCTACGCGGACTCACCGAACCGAACGATGCAAATCGGACGGTCGGGCGTGGTTCGGCGAGGTTGACGGCGGAAGAAGCGAAGGTTGCCGGTGGGAAGATGACCTCGGCGGCGACGGCTGCGGGGCTTCTCCGAGAAGAAGTGGTCCACTCGATCGTCTTGCTTGGTGAACTTCGGAGCGGGGTCGAACACGGCGGAAAGCGGCGGACGGCGGCGAGAGGAAGCAAAAACAACGGCGGCACAAAGAGCGCCTTCACGGCGAGCTCGCTCAGCGCTAGAGAGGTCTCGGCGTGCGTGCGAGGAGTCAAAAGACCTTGGCGAAGGAGCTCTGCCGGACGCGCTACTCGGTGCACTTAAAGGGCCTCGGCGTGCGCGCTACAAAGGCGAAGCAGCGAAGCGGTCGGCGGCATTAGCTCCGGTGATCTCGCGAAGACGACCGGCGTGGCGCAATCCAGCAGCGTCCGTCGCGGCGGCGATCCGAAGGCTCGCGCGGCTGGCGACGTGGCACACTCCACAGCGTTCGATCCGGATCGGACGGCTTGGCTGGGCGGCGCTAGGGTTTCGGCGCGGTTGGGCCGACGACACGCACAGTAATGGGCTCGGCCTATTACTATTCATGTGATATTTAAAACATTTCACATTTAAAATAATTCTAGAAATTCAATTAAATCATTTGGAGCTTTTAAAATAGCAGAAAAATTCCGGAAAAATTCCAGAAATTACTTTGAGATGTTTGGAACTCCATTAAAATATTTGCAATAAAACTTTGCAAAAACTTTTCCATTATTTAATTGTTTTCAAGAAAAGTTCTATTTGAATAAATCCAAATTAACTTAAATAAATTCGCAAAAATTCACAAGAAAAATCAAAAATACTTCAAAATTCAAATTAGAGCAAAAATTAGGGTGTTACAGGCGAGACGCGGAAGGAGCCTCCTCATTACCATGTCCCCAGCTGCATTGCGTGGGAGCGTGTGAGGCACCGGCGGGTAGAGGCGAGTCTTTGGGTGCGAGGGCGTGGTGTCTTTGCGTCGCCGATGTCTCCGCGCCCCCGGCAGGTGGCCAAGTGAGCCAACCGCCTCATCCTATCGAGGACCCGAGCCCAAGCTGTCTCGGACTCGGCGGTGGTCACCTGTATGCCCTCCGTGGCGCGTCAACATGGACACGACCTCCACCTCAATCTCCCCATGAGCTGAGTCCGCATGTAACGTCAGTTGTTATTACGTAATTTACATGAAAAGAGCGTGCCCATGTAGCCGGTTGCGACACTTACCGAGGCGTTGTCCTCTGGGACATCTGTGAAGGGTGCGTGTCCACTACCGGATGCCGTCGTGGCGACGTCACGGTCTTTGGTGTGTACCCCACCGAGGCGAGTCGTGGGGCGAACCACTCCATGTCTTGATCGTACATGTCATGGTCGTCGGTCGGGTCTCGGTGACCCTCTCGTCAGAGTGCGTCGGCCCCACCGACGCCCATGGCTGCATACGGTCGGTCTGGCCCGAGTGCCCGCTGCGGCACCCATCCGGTCATCTGCAATGCAAAAGCGGTAAGTGCACACCACATTAATTTCGCAAAGATGCGGAGTAGTAGGATAAGGGCAAGTACTGTGAGCGCCACGCGCGACAGCGTGTGAGGCGGCAAGGGAAAGGATCGAACAGCCGAATCGCCGCAAAGACACTCGGTGCGGGTAGTACTCCTCGACACGAGTCAAAGGCGAGAACCTTACGGGTGAGCGGAAGGCCTCATCTCGCGTGCAAAGCACGGAGACCCGTCAGTGCTCGGGCGTGGGCGTCGTCGCGCGGTGTATGGCGTCCACCGCACGTCCTCGTCGTGGAGGCGGTCGAACTCCGAACGAACTCGGTAGGACCTCCTCACTGTCGGTGCGCGTACCTCATTGCGAGGAAATAAGAAATGGCGAAGGTTATTCAAGTGCGTTAGTGGGGAAAAGATACGAGGAGCATACCTGTCGTCGGACCCAGTAGTGGCCCATGGTGGGCCAGTCCACCGGGTCGTCTCCGTAAAGGCCCTCGGGGTACGGTGTCATGTCAACAACAGGCCTGCCGATGGAGAAGCGCTCCCAAGACCACAACTGGAGGAGTAGGACGCAACCCGACATCATCGCGTCGTGTTTCGCCCGAGAAACGGCGTCGCACAGACCTTGGTACGTCGCCGCTAGCACACGGTGAGCCCCCGACTCTTGCATCATCATTTACAAGGGGAGTTAGGCGTGCTCACCGAGACGAGATTTGAACTGAGTGTGTTACCTCATCCAACGGGGTGTCGGCGATGTGCTGGGCGTACTCGATCAGGTGACGGTCCACCGTGTTCCCGTGGGAGGACGGGAACATCACCCAACCGAACAACAACAGGAGGTATGCCTCCAAGTGGCGGGCCACGTCCGCCTCCTCCGCGTGTGGGTGGAGAAGCTGAGTTCGTTAGTTCGTCCAACGTCTTCCAAAGCGCGTCGAACTTCCTCCGTTGGTTCTGTTTGCACAGGCGCTTGAACATGTTCATAAGCTCCTTGTTCCTGAACTGACGGAAAAAATTGGCACCCATGTGCCTCATGCACCACCTGCTCCTCAGGTCTGGCCACTTTACTGCTCCCACGACAGCGGACCCTTGTTGCATATCCACGATCGCCCTTAACAGCCCTGCATGTCGGTCATGGATGACACAAACATCAGGCCTGTCGAGAAAAACTGCCAACTTCACTCTTTCAAGGAACCAGTACCAACTCTCCGTGTTTTCCCCTCCACGAATGCCAACGCAACCGGTAGAACCTGGTTGTTGGCATCCACCGCGATCATGATTAGAATCGCCCTTGTACTTCCCGTGAGAATGTGCCATCCATGCAAAGGACCAGGCGGCAGTCTTTAACGCATTTATGCATGCGCCAGGCGAAGAATGCACGTTGCAATACCCACTTACCGGTGCACACACCACCGCAGGAAACTCCGCAAGGTCGATGGATGTCTGGGGTTCCTATGTGCGATTGCCTTGAGCAAGTGGGAATATTCTCGTCTGAAGCCTCGTGACGTCCCAAACCGTATTTCGAGCTGTCCTTTTGCTCTCCATGCTTTTGCGTAGCTAATCTTGTCTTGAAACCTCTCCTCCACGGTGTGATAATAGATCGAGGCTGCGGATGTGGATTGTCCACGATCGACCATAAAACACATTTGCCACCCAAGTGGACGACAGATTGCGGTGTCCCTGCTCCGCTTCTTCCAGCTCGCAGTTATGCTCAATCACTATGGAGCATTTCCAATAGTCCTTCCACTTCCCCTGGTATGCATGCACCCGCCATGGGCACGAATCAACTACGCACTTCACGTCGTAGTCCTTCTTCTTGGACTTCACAACCACGAATTGCCACGGAGAGATATTGCCCAGTACTTCACCGTATCCATCACAGCCTCCTTGTCTTTATATATGGCCCCCTCCGTCACCTCGTTCTCACGATACTCCCATGCATCAATGTTCCCTTCATTCATTGTTAGGTCTTCGAAATTGTAATTGGTCCACGCACCAGGGATAGGCACCTCAGGGGCGTTGTCCTCCTCGTCGAAGTGCTCACCATCAGGGACTTCCTCATCCGCACGGTCCTCCTCTTCCATCAGGTCAACAATGTCCTCCACCTCCTCCCCCTCGTCGGCCACCCCTCGCGCCTCCACCGCTGCCTCCTTTGCCCCCCCGATCCCTTCGCCACCGCCAGTCTCGTGCTCCTCGTCTCCGGTCTCCTCGCCGCCTTCCTCTTCGCATCCTTCTACATTTGACGTCCCCTCCCTCGTAATGTCCACCCCGACATCACGAACTTGCGACACCGATGGAGCTACCGGTAGCATCAGTACCAACAACATGAGCGGCCAACCCCGCTCTACGGCAAAACCAACATAACTCCTCCATGTTGGCGTCGAGTTAATAGGAATCAACTCTCGTAAAAGCGGTCTTGCGCTCGGCTCACTCTGCTCTCAACCATAGCCGAACGATCTGGGCATCCAAACCGAACATCCGAGACATCCACTCCAACAAACCCTGTATGACCTATCGCTCGGTCTACATATGCCCGTCTGACTCTTGAAAATGATGATAGATCCACCCCATCCGCCTGTGCTATCTCCCCATCTCCATAAAATATTTGGAAATACAATTTCTCCGACATCTTTGCAACGTCCAAGCGGAAAAATATTACTCTAAAATACAATCTACAAAACGTACATTGATCGTACTACAAAATTATTTACATTGCCTAATACATTATTTACGTAATAAAATTAGTAATACACAACCCTAATAAATTAAATTTCTAAATATTGCCTATAGTTTCTACTGAACTAAATTTCTACATACAAAATACTATATTAAATTTGCATATACTGAAATACTACATTAAGTTTCTAAATACTAGATACTATATTAAGTAACTGCTACATTAAATTTCACGAGAGCTATACAATTCTAAAATTCTAAACACTACGCAATCCTAAAATTTCTAAATACTACAACAAAGTCCTAAATATTAAATGATACTTTAATTACGCAACCTATAAAATAATTCCTACAATTATCTCTAAAAAAATTCTTACAGATAACTATAAAAAAATCAGAAATTTACTTTTTTTTTCTCTTCTCTCTTTCTTTCTTCCTTTCTTCTCTTCTTTCTCTGCCTCGCTCAAACCGGGTCGCCTGCTTGTGCTTTCGGTGAAGGGAGGTGTGGGCTAAATAGGAGCTGTCGCCTCAGATGGGCGATCGCTATCTGGCGATAGGGGACCCACCAAACGGCCGTTGGCTGGCGCAGGGCAAGAGCTGTTGGGCGCAGGGCTAATCGCCCCATACACGGGCGACGGGGGTATTTTCGTAATTTTTTAATTCGGACGCATAGTTTTGAAAAAAAGAATAAAAATAAATATTAAAGAAAAAAAATTCTCAATCCAATAGTGGCCAACACCATCACTGAATCGTTCCTTCTGCTTGTTTGCATCAAGGTTTCAAAATTCGGTTTCGGAATAAATTTTGTCCCTGCTCGGATCCCGAGATTTCGTCGAAATTTCAGAAAAATTTCGGACGAATCCGGTCAGTTAGTAGCGAAAAATCCTAAAATTCGACGAAAAAACCCGAAATTTCTGGTGAAATACTCGAAATTTAGGGTTTTTTGCACCGGCAGAAAAGTGGTCCAAACGTTAACTAAAAATTTTGAAATTGTTTTTGGTGGTTCCTGACACATTACTGATGCTCTCACAAAAATTTCAGATGATTATCACATCTGAGGAATTTTTAAAAATTCGTAGAGTGGTACTGTCCTGATAAAACACTAACCGACAAGTTTGATCCGAATGAAAAATGGTACAAATCAAGTTAGAAACTGTTGAAATTTTTTGTGCATGTTTATGATCCGTAAGTAATATTCTCATAAATTTTCAAGTGATGATCAAGCTTCATGAATTTTTAAAAATTTGGACAGTGCAACTGAAGGCTAACCGACAAATTTCAACAGAATGAAAAATAGTTCAAACCATTCTATAAAATTTTGAAAATTTTTATTTATACTATTAATACATCACTAATATTACCATAAAATTTTTAAATGATGATCAAACATAAAAAAAGTTATAAAAATCTGAAACTGTTACTACCTCGTTTATCTTAATTCTGTTTTTTACTTTTAAAAGATAACAAATTAAGTTAAAATATTTTATAAAATGTTATGTTTGATACTAGACTTCTTAATATTGTACCATAAATTTTCATAGCATTACAAAGCATATTCAATTTTATAAAATTCTAACAGTGTTTCTGCCAAAATTTTAAAATAACTCAAACAAATAAGTTTTTGGACAAATTATCATCAAAGATCACTTTATTATGGTTTATTGATGTAATTGAAGTCAAATCCGGCCATAAAAAACCATAATTCGGATTTTTTTTCATGAAATTTCGTCGAGAAAACTTAATTTACTATAGCATTTTCAAATTTTTTTCGAACTTTTTTTCTGGCCGGTAGTTTAGGTCTCGGGGGGCCCGCAATCTGAAATTTCGGCGAATTTCGCCGAAATTTGGATCCCTGGTTTGCGTGGTGTCTAATGCTTGTACGTTGGTGCACTCACGTTCCGTGAGTAAGGTTGGAGTCGGCGCAGCGCTCGTGTAGGGGCGGATTTTGCTGTACCGGCACAGCATGGCCTGCTTAGGAGTGTAATCGGCTTGGATTCAGTCGGATATCGTTCTTTCTATATTTTAAATTATATTTTTTGTCGGATTCGGAGTCGGATACAGATAATGCCGAATACGAATACGGCATGGATAATATCGGTCGTGGATTCGAATCGAATACGGAACGAAATTGATACGATACCTTGTGGGATATCGTACGAAATCATTTTATTTATGCTTGAATAAAATCGATACCGCTTGATTGCTAAGTACTGAAAACGTCCTAATATGCGCCAAAACATTCGGAATTGATACGGTACCCAATAATCTATACTGGAATGATTTTCGGAGTTCTAAGTGTGTGTTGTCACCTAATTGCGCCAAGCGAAAGACGAGAGCATGATTACAATACTGCTTGACTGTAAGGAAGCTTTATAGGATTTATTTCAACAAGGAAAAGGCTGCACAATTGCTTAGGTGTCGGGATCCAAATATGTAAATTCGGACTCTCTGTGTATTCTGCATTAGTGTAAGATCACGCTAGTGCACACAGACTCAACATAGATGAATATCATAATCATACACAACGATAACATAAATAAGACTTCATCAAATTAACTATAACTGTTAAACGACTATATGATCCACCTTACATGAATACGCCACACAGGGTTAAAATTGAAAATAAGCAAAATAGTAGCAGAAATAAATTTATTCGTAGAAACCCTTCGATCTGCCACAGCCAACTGACAAGGTTCGCACTCTAACCGGTCGTCTCCTCCTAGTACTCCTCCTCGTAAGCAGGTGTAGCCTCTTCTCCAACTGGTGATTTGTTGGTGCAAAGGGTGAATACATAAAGCACTCAACAAGTTGTGCACAGAATACAAGTCTATCACACTATATGCATGGCTTTCTTTGAAAATTGCACACTTGGTTATTTTGCAATAAAGCAAAATTTATAAAAGAATAGCATAAATAGATTGTAAAGACAGTAAAATAAATAATAACAATAAATAAATTTCTCAATAATTTTCTAAATATCATAGCTCACATCCTTAATCAATTTTCATACTTCTATAGGCATACAACTTCCATTCCCATATTTATTTATAAAATCTAACCCTTGACTGTAATCACCGAGCAATACTCAATACAGCAAGCACGACTATTCGAATAGATTTGACACTTTGCAGAGGTTATACACTTTACCCACAAGATACAATCATACACCACAAATGCGAGTGATCATAACAAAGCCTTTTTAATGCTTTGTCTAAACCCAGTACTGTCCGCTGAGGTTTCAACACTGGTAGAACTGGTTACCACATCCAGGGCCCCCTCTTGCGCCAAGTGAGTCTACTCGTACACCCGGAACGTACACCACCACAACAGTTGTAGGATCAAGGATAACCGACTAGAGGGGGGTGAATAGGAGGTTTCTAAATTTTTCGATATTAATTTGCAATTAATCAAGACACTAAGATATATAAGCAATAATTGCAAATTTACCAACACAAACTTCTAAAGATCACAAATTACTTAAGCAATTCTAAGTAAAGCAATTTACTAATTTAAACACAAGTAATCTACTCAAGGTGCTAGGAAAAGTAATTTAGCATAAGAAGAAGTAAGAACAATCCACAAGAGACAAAAAACTTATCCCGTGGTCTCGGAGACTTGCCGGTCTCCCCTACTCCACGTTGAGGTGACTTGAATCACTTCAAGCCGGCTCCAATCACTTGAGCCTTCCTCGATTACTCGTGGTAGCTCTTCACCACTCCGGTTAGGCAAGCTCCTTGCCTTCACAACTGATCGGGTCTTCTCACAAGCTTCTTTGAAAAGATCATCAATCCCTCACGCCTCCAAACCGTCTAGGAGGCGGCAACCTCCAAGAGTAAAAGGTGATGAAGCTTGCTCGAGGCCGAATTTGAGTGCTAGAGGCTCAACACTAAATGCACTACTCAACTTTGCTCTCAACTCTTCCAAAATATGAATTGAATGCTCACAAGAGTATTTGAAACTTGCTAGGGCTCAAAATATCATCAATGAAGATCTCTCCAGCTTTACAATGCAGGTGGGGGGTATTTATAACCCCCACCAATCAAATATGGTCGTTGGCCAAAAGTTGGCGAAAAACCTCCTGAGAGGCCGGTCATACCGCCCTTGGGCCGGTATGACCGGCCCTCAGAGAGCAACGGTCGAAACAGTGCATTTAATGCGGCTACAGTGACCGTTGGACACCGACCGGTATGACCGGAGAGGGTCCGGTCATACCGCTCATCGGTATGACCGAAGGGTCCCCGGTCATACCGCTCTTCCTCGGCGCAAAAACGCCCTCTCTGGAAAAAACAGACCGCACGGATCTCGGTCATACCGATGTCCGGTATGACCGGAGGGGGCCCGGTCATACCGGCCCATACAACCTTTGACTTGAAATTTTATTTCTTTTCTCCACAAGATCTAATTTCTTTTATGCAATCTCTATGATAATAATGAAATGCATAAGAGTTGAGCCTCTGAACCTTTTTCGACACCGATCAAGCAACGATAACCCCTCTTAATAGTACGGTGCCTATTCTAACAATCCGATCTTTTCTCCAAACTCCGAGATCGGAAAAGGACTATGAAAAACTTCTTAACTTTTATACCTTGATTGTCTTTCACTTATGCATGCTCTTCCCCCTTTCTCTATATTCGAACTTTCTTGTTCATCAATCTTCGGACCAACCTATTTTCATAAAACTCAAATGAAATAGTTAGTCTCTTTTTCTTTGATTGTCATCAATTTCCAAAACAAAACAAATTTGGGGGCCTAGATGCTTTCAACAGTACCAAAGCCTAGACATAACAAATTAATCAGCTAAGTTTGTCCCATACTAGACATGTGGTATTATGAATAACTTAGTTCAAATGCTTGCAAGGTTAAGTCCTTAATTGACCAAGGCAAGACTAACAAAAAATTTACCATTGCCATTAACATCATTTACCATTATAAAAAATAATGCGACTGTCCAAATGCCACATTAGTCCACCATAAATCCATAACTCTTACCACTTGCCTCAGTCTAAATCATTTCACCACCCCAGTTGATTACCATGCACCACGTGCCATCAACAACATCAAAATATTATATGATAACACCTGACACACATATTCATAAACATGTTCCATATCTCATTAAGCAAGATTAACCTTTTCACATAAAATGAAATCAATAACTCATTACATGGCTAAGCAAATTACTTGCGTTCTAGATAATCCACAGTGGCAATTAATAGCTTCCAATTATTAAAGAATCATACTAGGGTGACAAATAAAATATGACATACAAATGACAATGTACACATAATTCAATTTGGATGAATAGCTAATCCCAATTTAATTGAAACAAGTGTATATTTGAAGTAGCATGCATTAGTTTAAAACAATATAACTTTAGAAACATGAGTTCAACATGATCAAAGCACAATTTGCCTTCAAAGAGCTCTGGATCCTGCTATGGATCTTGATATTAAGTTGGCTCCTCGCTTACGAATACCTCGGGTACTTCAACGTTTACACTAAACAAGCGATAAAGCAATAGAGCTCAATTTTACAAATTTTAGAAACTGAAATCATCTCAATCGGAGTTCGTACGAGGGAGCGAGCTAAACAAATTTTGAAATAAAAGAAAAAAAGCTGAAAATAGAAAATCCAAATTATCAGAATTATTTTTCTACTAAAAAATCTCATTTATGACGTCACGGTGACGTCCGAATTTAATTTTGACAGAATAATTTTCTAAAGGAAAACTTGATTTATGACATCACGCTGACGTCAGCGGACACGCGGCACATCCACAGCCCGACACGTGTCACTAGCGTATGGACCCGGTCCACGGAACCGATTCGGTTCACGGTGAACCTAGCGCACGACGCCTCAGTTGCTGCGCGTGACAGGCGTCGACTCGGGACTGGGCATGACTCACGGCGCGATCTAAGCCACACAAGATCGATCGGACGGCTATGGTTTGCACGCCACGTGGGAAGGTCTCAACCGCATAGATTAGATCGGACGGTTCTACGAGCTCAACCCCGGCGTCATGGCTGTGGCGGTGAAGACCTTACCAGCGCTGAAGACGACGACGACAGCGCAACGCTCCGGTGACCAAATGGAGGTGCAGGATAGCAGACCAGATAGATCTCAACGCGAGGAGTTTGGATCCGTGCTTCAACACGGCAGAAGGACCTCGTCGGCGGCGAAAATGGCAAAAAAGCGCGGTGGCCGGATCTGAACTTCGGCGAGCAAGTGCAGTAGCTAGCGCGTCTTGGGTCGCGTGCAATGAGGTGGAACGCACAGCTTGAGGTGGTGAACCTTGCACGGCATGCGAAGGTATTTATAGCGCATCGGCGTCTGAGTTACGCATGATTTTCACGGAGCAAAACTCGGCAGCAGTGGAGTCCGACAGTGATACGAGATGACGATGTGGCTCCATCCCGCGTGTACACGTGGCGGAGACCCGTTGGCTGACAGCGCGTGGCGACGTGGAGAGACCACGGTCGTTGGATCAAAATCCGACGGGCCACAATCGCGAGAGCTAGGGTTTCGGTTAAATGGGCTACTCGGGCTGGCGGCGCGGGGAAAATGGGCCAGCCGTTGGGTTTCGGCCCACTGTTCATCCTGTTTTAAAAGCATTTCCTAATTTAAATAAATCTAGAAATTAGAATAGGTCAAAATAAATAGCAAAAATATCCAAAAAAATTCTAGAAAATATTTTAGGGCATTTAGAGCTCAAATAAAATATTTCTAGGAAAAGTTTATTTAAACTTTTCATACTTTTTATTAACTTTGACAAAAGGCCTTAATTCACATAAATGTATAATAAATTAAATAAATTCTATAAAATTCACAAAAATATAAAATACATATAGAATCCATAAAATACAAAAATTGGGATGTTACATGGGGGCAATCGACCTAGTTAATACACTCATTATTGGGTGTAAGTGTAACACAAAACAAACAACGTATGAAAACCACCGCTAGCACTGCAGACCCAAAGAAGCAATGACCAACACATACACTCATCACAGCACACAAGACGGCACAGATCAGCAAATAATTAACATGCTGAATATAGCTAATATATTATCCGCTACAGCTGACTAGCACGTTCGTTTCATTAGCGAGTAGAAAGAAGACGCGAAGGCAAGTCACCACGATGTCGTACAGCCTCGTCCTGGACAGCCCGATCTTCAAGTGCACCTGCGCCACCAACAGCCCACCACCATGCTGAACGCACTGCTGTCCATCCGACGGCCTGCGAAGTTCTGAACCGATTCACCCCCACCAAGAGAATCGATGTGTTGAAGTTTGTCACGCTCCCTAGCGAAGTACTGGCCACATGATGGCTATTGGGCCGGCCAAAGTACTGGCCACATGTTCGCTATTGGGCCGGCCAAAGTACTGAGCCACATGATCTAGATATCCGAATTATATTTTTCGGAAATATCCGAAAGTTAACTCGGAATATCCCGATCCGACAGATAGTGATCTCCCGAATCAGAATCGAATCCAAAAAAAAATCCGAAATCGAAACCGAATCTGACAACTATCCAAATTCGATTCAAACACATCCGATCGGTCGGTCGACCGAAAAATATCCCATCCGATTACACTTCTAGGCCCGCACGTGCGGCAAGCAAATGCGGCAGGTTGTGGCCACGCAATGCTTCCTTCTTTGCGTTTGACGAGATCAATCTCCCCCGCATGAGTAACATTACAACTAGAATTCAGAGTCCATTCATATCTAAACAGGTGTGTTGTGTTGCTGTGATGTGAGATCATTAGTTAACAGGTGTGTTGTGTTGCTGTGATGTGAGGTCATGACCAAAATGTGGCAAAATTAAGCCCACGTCTCCAGTCCTCGTCGCCTTCGTGCCACCAGGATTGATCCTGGCCATCCAATTTCCCAAGAGCGGTCGGCGATTGCTCCTCGCCTTATATTTAGAAATATTCTCTGCGGTGGGTCTATTCTCTTGCGATAGAAAACTGTGAAATTTACATTTTTCTTTTTTTTTATTTTCCACAAGTCGATTTTCTCTTCTTCTTTTTTGCAAAATTAGGAGCAGTGAATCCTAAATACGTAAATGTGGCTACATTTTTCTTATTGTGATATTTGAAATTCATCTATGAGACAACATACAACATCATTTAGAAAAAACTTGCTGGAAAAGAAAGGGAATTTCTCTACTAGATCCTTACACAGAAATTTAACTAATGGAGGAGTTGTTAATGTGAGAATGAGAGAGAGGTGGAAATCCAGAATACCTCTGAAAGAGTATTTCTTTGGACTCTGTACCATACCATGATAGGATCCCATCTCCAGAACAGCTAAAACATCGTAATTGACAGGGAGAAATGCATTGTAAGCTGTGTTGGGAGTTGGAAACTTCTGAGCACATAATGTTTGGATGCAAATTGGCACAATTTGTTTGGGGTGTTTTTACACTCTAATACCCCTTTTTATACACAGTAGTCTCCGATCAGACCAGAGTTTTGTGATATACGGCACGAGTATGCACGGTCTCAAGAGCGAAGAAGATGAATCTCGTAGAAAGAATCAAAATAACGATTTCAAGCAACCACGACGAGAGAAAAATATTTGACGAAGCCGACTGTAAATTTTGAAGCACAACATCAAAAGAGTACAATAAATTGTTGCTCTCCCACAACCTCTCGAACCTTTTAGTGTATTTGGATCATTGTCCTATAAAAAAATCTAGTGCTAATAAACAACATAGCATCTAATCCTATCATGCATCTATTGCTTTAGATGAGTTGGTTTGTAGTTTCTTGGTTGCTTGGGTTCTCCATAACCACCTCCATGGTTTATATACACCCTAGTTCTCCTCCAAAAAAAAAAGTAAGAATTCTACATGATTAAGAATCATAATCTTATTAAGAATTATCTAGTCATATCTTACTAAATTCTAAAATACTATATACAAGTCACTGTAATTAACTATAATTAACAGGTGTGATCAGATATGATAAAAAATGGAGTAGAGCTCCAGTCTGTCTTCGGGATTTTACACATTTACAGAGATGGATGGTGTTGGAGCGACAAGAAGGGCGATCCTGGTTGGAAACGTTGATGACTGAAGTTAAATCAAGACCAGTTTGCTTCTAGGTGTCGCTGTGAGCATATATTGTATACTGCTAATCCCAGTACTCTGTATCAGAACAGTTTGATTTCAATTAAGGCAAGGCCAGCAATGGTTCTTTGGTCTAAAAACCATATAGAAAAAACAATGCGGTTATTTGCTGGTACTAATTCAGCTATCTTAACCTTGGCTATGATGTCATAGATTCCACATATCCATTCCAACCCAATTTCTCATGGCATTCGTACACTTTTGGCTAATCATGGCCAATCGATTTCTTGAGAGCGGTTGGTGATTCTGTCGTTCTCCACCCTATTTTTTGAATATTTTGTAAGAAAGGACCTCCACTATACCTTTCACTATTTTCCACGTGTTTCTTTTTTATTAGAAACTTGGTACGTGTGGCCGTTCCAACATATACACGGTTGGTGATCCTACGCGACAACATTAGCTACGATCAACAAAAACAACGTGATATTCTGACTATGTTATTTAGTTATATGTAACTTAACAAAAAAAGCAACATTCTTGTAGTCGCTGCAAAGCCCTGATGCTCTAGCATGTCTAAATAAACCTTGTAATTAGCTCGGAGAAACACGGTGCCTAGCCGTGGCCGGGCTGACGTGGATCCAATAATTGATGCGGGCCCACCCCAGGCGACCTGACAACCTTTTCGGGTTCAGTCACTAGGCCGCTACTCCCCGAAACCCCGTTCTCATCCGCCTCGCAATTTTCTTCGAAGCATTTTAGTGGTGCGCAGTGTTAGTTATCGAGCTCAGTGTTTCAAAAACCGTTTTTTTAAAAAAAATATTTAAAATTCGAGAAAAATTAGTCAAAAATCATCAGAAAATGAAGAAAACAAGGGTCAAGATATCAAAAATTTTGGAAAAAAATTCAAAAAATCAAAAATCGTTTGGTTTTCACCGAAAACCTACCAACCAATTAAATGTTCCTTCAAATCAGTTTTTGAGCGGTTTTCGAGCTATTTATGTCGCATAAATTTTTTTATAATTAGACCGGTTTATCGACCAGTTTTGAATCTCAAATCACAATTGTAAGATTGAAAATCGCGGTTTTCGTCGGTTTTTGAAACTTAATTGAGCTATTCTGAATTTTTTAAGTTTTTTTTACGATTCACTAAATTTAATATAGTTTAGAATAGCTAGTACTCAATCCAGCCACAAATAGTTATCGTTTTGGACATCGACATGATCTTCAAAACACAACTTTGACCATTAATTTGTATTATAATATATTTATACACTCCAATAAAATAATATTATTATGATAGTACTTTTAAGACAAATCTACACGTACGATTTTCATGCATCTAATTTAAATATTTAAAAAGATATTAATAGTTAAAGTTTTGAAAGTTTGATTAATCTATATGATACCGAAGAGAGTATTTATTTATATTAAAATATATATTCGTATCTAATTTCTACTCGTCGTTATATACTATTATTACAAAACACCGTAAATTTTATCCAGTCATGTTATATACGTCGTGAATTCTCTTCTCATTCTCTCTCTCCATTCCAAGTCGTCTCTTTGGAGCTGTTTGATTCGATTCGTATCACTCTTTGATCGTTTCTGCTATGCCATCGGCGCTGGATGAGGTGCCCGGGTCGCCGTCGCCGCCACAGCACTGCAAGCGGCTGCGCTCGCCGCTCGCCAACGGCGGCGCGGCCGGGGACTTCGAGTTGCGGCACTGGCGCACGGCGAAGCGCCGGGCGCCGGCGCGAGTGCCACCTGGTCAGTGGGCGCCGCCGGAGATCGAGATCCCCAACGACGACGACAGCAGCTGCGGGCACGGGTACACCAGCCTCCGGGACATCCTGTCCTCGCCGGAGTACGCGGCGGGTTCTCCTGCAGCCTGCGTGGGCGGCGGCGGCAGCTGCGGGGACATACACATGATACGCCACCCGCTGGTGAAGCACGCCGCGTACGTGTACCTGCAGATGACGCCGTCCGCGAGGGAGGACCCCGCCCGCCGGCGCCGGCGCTGGCACGGCCCGCTCTGCCGCCTCCTGCTCGGCTGCCTCAGCTTCATCTGAGCGCTCTTCCGGCCGTGACTCCAGCGCGCGGGCCGGAGCCGTGCGGTTCTTGGTTGCACCTGTGATTTCTCTTCCATTTATTTCCTTCTAGCGTTTGTGTGATTAGAATTTTTCGGGCTGTTGTTTGCTTTGTAATTTGTGTAAATAACTTGCTAGGATTAGGCGCAAAGAGAGATGAAAGCAACAACAGAGGATTAATTGCATACTAACAGCAGCACAGTAACCGGCTTGAGGCTTTCTTGATTTTTTTTTCTTTTCTTTTTTTCTCGTCATGAGCTCATGATTGATGCAATAATGGCAAGGAAATGAAAAAAGAAGCATGTGATGGAAAGAAGAAGAAGCAAATCAATGGTAGAAATACAAGATTTCTATCACTACAAGTCTACAAAATACTTCTTTCATGCATAGCAATTCATATCGGATTGTTGGATTTTTTTCTATGTACTCGATCGCTTTCGCCTTTCTTTCAATCATTCTATTTACACAATCATCTCCTAAAAACGGTGTAAAAGTTTCTCGATCTCCTCTAATAATGCTTGCCATTTTGCGCTCGCCGGGGCTTGGAGTTGATGGTAGCGCGCAGTGCTTCGGCGACGACGGCGGCATCAGGGTTGTCGAAGATGGACTCCTGAGGCGGCGGCGACGGTGGCCGGCGTTTGGTCGCGAAGGGGCTCCAGCCGGACTTCTTGTTCCTCTGCTGAAAATGCAAACAAAGAGGGCCAAACATTGTCAGATGTCGATATTAGTTGTGCTCAAACGGTCTCCAGTGCATTGTATATCACGCATCGTGATTCGTGCACATGGTCCAATTGACATGATACGTGGTGATTGGAGACGGATAGACTAAGCCCTCACACAGGGACGGTCCCTGTAAAATAGTCTGTATGATGCCTATATGTTGTGGATCATAGATTTTGATTTCTATAGTTAACATACGAGACATTCAGGATACGACTACAATCATAACTGGGAGACAATCTAAGTTTGACATATCAGATGAAGATGAATTGAACAGCCATGGAATGATGGGAATTAGGACAATGCAAGGAGGGAGCAGCATTGCAGGGCAAGGTGTTGTAACTTGTAACATGACAGAAATCAGACTACACATTTGGTTTGTGGAATGGAATGGACGGATGGTCTGGTTAGCTCTTAGGCTCTTGTGCAGACAATACCCACGTTGAGCGAGCGATTGCTTTCCCTGTTGAACTACAGCTGGTTGCACGTCACTGTCCACTGGGCCCGGACCAAGCGAAAGCTGACAACGGCAGGGGCCGCATGGGCGAGCCATGACCGTAGTTATGATTTGGGAGAAGGAAGGAACAGGTCCTTGGCAGTTGGCAATGGCAAGGATGGATTGGATAATGCTCCTGTCTGCTTGTCAAAGTGGGGCAATGAGAGGGAAACAAAGGGAGGAACGATTTGGCAGGGTTGGGGAATTGCCCTTTATTTGTAACTCTTTGTTTTTGATGCCGGTTGGAGTTTCCTCAGATGGGAAAACCAGGTGTTGTCATGGTTCATGGGAAAGGAAGGCTTGGGTAAAGAAATGTGGGTGTCTTTTGGTGAGATTTCTTAAAGTAATATTTGATCAAGAACAGGCAAACTTCTTGGTATTTTGAGTTTCTGATCACAGGAGTTTCAACTGTTTTTAAGAACGAACTTTGAGTAATATGGACTCCTTTGGAGACTAAACATGAGTTTTCTGATGACAGGAGTAATTTTGGTAGGATTTCTGGTGGTAAATAAGAGATTCTTTAATTTTGGTACTTCGCTTGCGAGCTTTTCCCTCCAGATTGAGAACTATGTAGCACCTGAAAGCTATTTTTAGTAGTGTGGATTTTTTGTTAAGAGCAGATGTCGACATCTGATATAAAATAAAGCTAAGTAGTTCTTGAATTGTGATACTCTGATGTTTTTCATGTAGGATTGCGGAGCGATTATATTAAAATTTGATCAACAAGAAATAGTTTTTCTTAAATTTATAGTCAGCTGATCACAAGTTCTTCAGATTGTATAATGTATAGGTGATGAACTTAGTCCAACAACAGACCAATTTGTATGAGAGAATGCATGGTCAAATTCTTGTCAGTAAAACTATACCCATTTGCTCATACAAATTCTCACAGCTCCAAAGGAGAAATGCAGTCTCCAAAATTATCTAGCATGTAACTACCACGTGCAGAAAATTGGTAAGAATAGATCATGTGGAAGATGAAGTCTAATATAGCGTATGCTATATTGAGTACTGACAGAGAAAAATGTCCTTACCTCCGCACTGGATCCTTCAGGTTTGTCAGAAACCACATAGCGCAGGACATCCATGAAGAAAGCTGTGCCTTTGTCGGCGAAATTCTTAATGTAGAAGCTAAGTAGCTGCCCAGATTTTGCCCTCAGATGCAGTAACCTCTGCTCGATGTTTGGTTCATATTGCATTACAATGGGCCGAACGAAGGTGTCATATACAACATCACTGCCCTACAGAAACAATTGTATTGATGCAGATGTTACTTACAGAAAACTACAAATTCTAGGAAATATAAAAGCAGACGACCAAATATACTTTCTTACCTTTGTTTTGGGGTACCACAGGTAAACAAAGAAAGCTAGCTTAATTTCTCCATACATTGGCATCCTGGAATGGATATAGTACATTAGAAATGCATAAATAAGAGGTGAATTTCAAAATAGGAAGGGAAAAATCAAGCAAGGAGAATGCGACTGACCAAGAGATGAGGCCATCAAATGCTATCACCATGGCCACAATAATCCTGGAGACATTCACAAACAGGATAGTTTACATGCTCCTGTTTTATACTTGAACTTAACCGCAAGATTAAGAATGCACAAGTTCTTGTCATAGGGATGAAAATTGACAGAATTAACACTGTATGCTAACTTGATGGAGTATAATCCAATGGCCCAAAAAGTCCCATGAATTCCACAAAAATATATGTATAAAAACCTTACAGCCAGTCTATTATTGTTAACATAATCTTGGTGGATCACTCGAGTACCAGATGCTTATGCACACACCGTCAAATTTAGTTTGATGCTCAAAGCACCCATCTATATTAAAGTTATCTTCTTTGCTCTACCAGAATATTAACTGAAACACCATTCAAGTGAAGGAGAAAATCATGTTCTACCAAATATTTCATCACTAAAACATTTTAAAGCATAAATATCCTTGGTTTAGACTCGGAACAAATAATTTAACTAATACACACTGAGTATTAATACCTACTACCGTACAGAACTGTCATGAAACAAAATCCCCAATGCAAGCATATGTAACATGTTCTTTTAATACTTAACTAGCAAGCCAACATAAGATTTCAAAATACTATGTTAACAGCACATGCCGATGATGCCTTTTCCAGCTCAAACCAGAAAGGGTTCTACAGGTATAACTAAATTATAAGCATTGTTCACTATTAACCTCAATTAACCTTTCGACGTAACGGTTTTCAGAAAGATATGTAATTCCAGAAAACAATACAGCTGAACTATTGACTCATCCAAAAAAGACCAGTAATACAAAATATTATTGATACATACTGAGCAGAGTTCACCAAAATTATCATAATCAAATAGAGGTAAGGGAAAACTCATATGACTACAGCCAAGACAAGCATATCATATTCTCCTCTGTGTATTAACAACCTCCTCTCTATTTTGAACATCAGTCTCCAATCAATGGGAAGCTTCTTGATCTTTTTTTTGGAATAGCTTCATGCTAGGGTTAAAGATGTGTTAGGTAATAACACAAAACATTATTGTAACAAACTAGTTTTGCAATTCTGTAAGTGTATACTATACTTTGAATTGGTCTCCCCATTAGTCAATTAAGTTGATTAAAATGAATATTGGAGCCTTGGAAACTTCATATTTTGGTTGGCCATTGACCCAGTTCAGTCACGTTCAAGTCTTGGATTATAGATATAAAAACAAAACATGAGGAATCATTCCTCTTGCAAAAAAAATCAATCATTTATGTCAGAGATAATGAAAAGAATAACTAGACATAGAACCAACTTGACATTGTTAAACAAGCCAAGAGACTTGATGAATTTATCATCCCTTACATGGAAAGAACCTCTCAACTAGATAGTAACCACTAGCATATATCTGGGTTGCAACAACGAGCACATGAAAACAGACCATTTATAGTCTGCTAACATATGTACAACTAACAAGTGAGGTGTATTGTATATTGCACGCACATGTTCCTCAAATATTGCATCGACACACATATCTGAAGTACAACCACATGGGCAGCTTGAAATGCCAGATGAAAAGAAAGTAAAATGTAAAAATGCGCAACTAACCAGCAACACAGAAATTTTGTTAAAGAATTTAAGTAGGGTACAATAACTAGCAGCAAGTATAATAACAGCAGTGTTAGTAGAAGCTTTTCAATTTTAATGTCTAATTGATGCATTGCCACAACTTCGAACTATCAAAGGGCATAGAGCTTGACTCAATTCTGGAATTTAGAACTAAGAGGCTAAAGTACCATAAATCTGCATTTTTATCCAAAGTCCCTAAGGATAAGGGGCATATTATCTTTTTTCCATCTAATATTGAAGAAGGGGTTACACGAAGGAATATCAGTATTCACGTATCTTATGCTAGACATACACTAAGGTAACGACCACTGATTCTGTGGAGAATCAGATCGAATAGGCTTATGAAGAACAATTTCGGAGTTGTGGGCAAGGTATCCACATTCTTCCATAGAACGACAGAAAGAGGGGTGGTAGTTTAGGTCAAAAATAAATATGTTTATGCATATGGGTTGTCATTAGTCCATACAAGATCATATGCATACAATTTCCAACCTTACAAACAAAACTACAATTTTGGATAGTTCTAGTGAAATGGCTGAAAATCTTCTGAAGGGAATGTGATACATAAGGGAATTGGAACGTCCATCTTCAATTTAAAAGGCAATAAGCATCCATTTGGACTGTGGAAATAGTTTGATGAAAACTTGAACAGTTAAAATGGTCACACCCCACACGCGAGATAACCCAGCATAGTAATTACTAATTGCTCAATCATATATGATGCGAGGCACTTGTAACTCGCAGCAATAATTCCGGTAGTTTTCCCGCTCTCATGCTAATCGTTATTTTTCTACGAGTGGATACCATATGGTTCATGAACATGTTCCATTTTTTCTTGCCTTTTCACGCAGAGGTGCAAACTAAACTCTGTTCGATTTCAGGCCCTTATGACATATAGAGAGAAAAAAAATCAGAATTTATCTGCCTGGTCTAATCCAAGGCATTAGTTCACGATCAAAAGTGTGCAAACAATTATCGTACTAATCTTTCGCAGTTTCGCACTTTTCTAGGGGTAGAGAGCACGAATCTGAAACTGGAACAGAAACTACTCCCAATATGTCGAGCCATAAAAAGCATAGAACTGCCAATCATAATGGTAAGAGGAATGAAAAATAATTCTCTCATTGATACTAATTATTTGAACAAGGCAGGAGTGTGGTGTCATCATTCATTAACATCCAACTTTTTAACACATGATTTAAAAAATGCATCTAACCTTAAGAAAAACTAAAGGGCGACTGGAATAAAAGTTGGCACTATCATTGCACACGAACTTTTGCCTAGACACACACATAAATATACCATGCTAGCAAGCAAAAGGTTAAAGGGAGAAGAACTAAAGTTACCATCATGGTATCACAGAAACCATGTTATCCAAGTTGTGCATCTCACTCCACATCAAAATGGAAAATAAAGCAAATCACAGCAATTGAAAAGAAAAAGGGGGCAAGCAAGAAGAAATCGAGAACAGGCAGGCGATGCACTAAAAAAAACCATGGATTAAGATGGCTCACCAGTACTGGCACCAGAAGCGGAGCATGTGCGCGTCGTTGGGCCGCGTCTCCACCGTCTTGAAGCACTCGAACGCCGGCATCGCATACCCGAAGAGCAGCCTGCGCCGCGGAGACGAACAGGGCGAGGAATCAGGACATAACAATACAAGAAAAAGCCGTAACCCACTCGTTATTCGTCCAGCCAAGGAGAAGCATTCGAGCAAGCAACCGAGGCTCACAGAAGGATCTTGGACAGGAGCTCCCCCAACATCTCCCCGGCCGGATCAGAAATGCAGGCGCGGCTTCGGAGACTCCGGCGCGCGGCGACTCCCTCCCCACGCGAAACTGCGGCTCTTGTGCCGGCGTTCTCGGGGATTTGCGGTGGGAGAGGAGTAGAAAGAAGGCGAGAGGGGAGACTCGCGTGTTGGGATTGGGAAGAAGAGAGACGCGACCGCGACGAAGCAGCGAAGGGTAGGAGAGTTTGCCGAGTCGGACGGGCGACGTGGTTCGAGTGATCGAGTCAGAGTTGGTGGGGCGCCCCACCGCCGGTGCCCGGTGGTATCTCCGAATCGCGTTTTGCTAGTCGTTGTTTGAGTTTGCTTTACGGTATCTCTCAATGATTCGGTGGGCCCGCTAGAGGATCGGGGGAGGCAGGTGGCGTGTGGGTGAGCGGATGGGTGTGCTTGTGTTTACGACCTTTCTTTCTCCCTTCGACGGCAATGGTTTCTGTGTCTCTGATTCTTCTGTGGCCCCGTCACGTGTTGCTCACGTAGGTCTGTAAGTTTGTTTTTCTTTAAAAAAAAAAAATTAGTCAGAGCACTGACATTCATTAAAGAAGAAGCAACAACAATCATGCTACAAACGCACACACACTCATCCACACACGCACACCCCACAGACTCAAAACCCGGATGTGCAAGGCGCACACCAGTGCCTTTTGCCAACTGAGCTCATCCTCAGTTTGTAAGTTTGTAACACCACCCAAACTCTATTGATTAGTTTGTGTGTTGTCGTTGTTTACTAGTTATATGTGCTTTTTATCGGGGAAAGCACATGCGAACCTAAGTTTAGCTATACTTAATATCACCACCATACAATGTGCATCAACACGTGCACTAATTTTGATTTTCTGATTTTTATTGGACACAAGCGGGGTGCACAAGCCTAAACTGAGGAAGAATCGCACACTAGCAAGGTGTACACTGGAGTTGTACACGGCAGAGGTGTACACTAGGAGTCGAAAACGGTAGTCGGATGGTACACCGGAGGTGAATAATATGACTGGACGGAGTTAAAGACAGCAGGCCGATGGTACACAGAGATTAACAAGATGGTACGTCGAAGATGAACAAGACAACTCACCGATGCACTCCATGTATACATGGCAGTGGCGGCAAGGAGTACACGACATCGCAAGGAGTACACCAACATGTACTCCTCCTCACTGGTGTGTTCCTCCTCCACGATAGCAGAGAGGAGGGAGGGAACATCATCGGTGGGGATGGCAGAACCAGCACCGGTTAACCTAGGGGATGATGGCTTCACGGGAGGCAACATCAAGGACGACAGATCCTGTGCCAGCGACATCGTAGATGGCAGATCCGTGAGTGAAGAGTACACGACATTAGTGACCTCGTGGATGACAGATCCGATGCTGCGGACCTCATGGACGATGGATTCGCGGGTGTCGATGTTGGTGACTGTAGATCTGAGGTTGACCGACGACGTCGTGCAGGACAGATCCACCGCTAGCGAGCTTGTGGACAATGGATCCGTGGGCAGGCAACATTGAGGTCGGTGGATAAGCCATCGCTGACTTCTTGGATGACTAATCCATAGCTGGTGATGTTAGGGATGCCAGATCCAACAGCAATAGCCTCGGTCATGCTAGGATTCAGTAGGGCTGCCTTGTCGCTGTCCCAAAATAGCACCCTGAAAGGACAGGGGATGTCACCTAGAGGGGGGGTGAATAGGCGAATTAAAAACTTTGTAACTAAATGCAGCGGAATAAAAATATTGCAGCTAAATAAAATCTCCCGAGAGACTCAACCCGGAATGTCCGGGATATTTAACCCGGATACTTGGATTATCCGGATTGTCGGGTTCGATGGTCCGGACACTCTCGGTGAGGATCTTCAAGAGGGTTTTAAATCTCGCAATATTTCAACAATCTACTTGAATACAAAAGATCTAAATGCTATCAGGTACATGGGGATGATGAAGATCTAGAGCCAAACACAACAATAGAGTAGATCGGGCAATTTCAAGATTCAAAATCAAATACTAAAACAAGAGTAAGAAGCAAACTTGGAGACGATGATTTTTCACCCGAAGTTCGGATCCTTGAGGATCCTACGTCTCGTTGAGGCGGCTCGGTCACACTTGAGCCGGGGTCTCTTTCAACCCTCTTCCTCCCGGTGTTGCACAAATGCACTCGCCGGTCTTCACTCCTTTGATTCCTTCCCTTACAGAGGCGGAACCGACCTTCACAAACTTCCCACGGCCAACCACACAAAGCTCCGGTGGCTCGTAGGCGACCTCCTAGCCGTCTAGGAGTCCTCAACCTCCAAGAGTAACAAATGCTCACGAAGAACAAACTTGGAGATGAAATCAAGTGCTCAATCAACTCAAAACTCACTCCCCAAACTCTTCCCAACCCTTCTCACAAGGGGATCACTTAGATCTAAGGGTAAAGCTTCCTCAAAGCCCCACACACCCCAAAAGCCTCTCAAAAATCCACACCAAAAGCCTCTTCAAAAGAGGGAGGATGGGCTATAAATAGAACTCACCAAAAACTAGCTGTTGAGGCGTTGACAACCCGGAGACTCCGGACATTACCCCGGAGACTCCGGATTGGAAGGATCAGCTCATCCCGAGAGAGCCAACCCGGAGACTCCGGACAAACACCCCGGACACTCCGGACTAATTCAACCCGGAGTGTCCGGACTAAACACCGGATACTCTGGACCAACCGAGAGCAGCCACCGAGGGTGCCAACCCGGAGTGTCCGGACCAAATGTCCGGATACTCGGACTGTCCAACAAAGACCGAGCAACCCGACGAAAACGAGCATAACTTCTGACTCCGGACTCCGATTCCAGAGATCTTGGACTCTACCAAAAGCTAAGACCGAGGGCTACACAACCAACAAGATCTCACTATCCAAAACTCAAAGGATAACCACAGATTTCACAAAGAAATCAAGAGAGACCTACAACCCTCACTTTCCGGCACTACCAACACCACTCTCTTTCTAAGATTCACAAGGATGGATCACTTGAGCACTTGACACATCTAAAAGTCATTCGACATCGCATCCCTCTTAATAGTACGGCAATCCTTAGACTCAAATTAAATCAAAGATAATATAAGTCTAGAAATAGTCACTTGCCGTCTTCTTTCTTGATGCCGATGCATGAAGACCTTCACCATATAATTGATGACATCTTCGCCTTGTCCAACTCGACTCGATTCACCTCATGAGACTCTCGTCCTATCAACCTTGACTTGATCATCCTCTCTGACGATCTCCACGCCAAGTCGATCTTGACTTAGTCCTCAACTCTTGGTGACACCGCCGTCTTGTTGACCTCGACAATGATCATCCTCCAAGATACCTTGGTCATCATACTGACGGACCTAATTCTTTCCAAACTACTCATGAAAGACATTAGTCCCAAAAGCTCAATAGATATGAAAAAGTTGATATTTGTGAGCAATTGATTACAACAAGTGTTTCATAAAAGAAGCACAACATAACTGGAAACACTTGACATAAGAAATGTTCTCTACTAAGTACATCATGATGAATGTGTAATTGATCTATATGCACTAGAGAGATATATAATTGCCAATATGATGAATCAATTAAATCATGGCAAGGATCACAGACTTTACTTAAATGAAGCACATGATAGAATATACACGAATTGTACATGTGCAAATAATATTTGGAGTAAGAGTAAATATGTGATCCAACACTAGATAAACTTCACTAAGAGAATTGCATGAGAAGATATACAAATAAAACATGCATGCACCAAGTCAATCTATAGCAATATGAAGTTTAACTCTAGTTAATACATGCATACCATAATGAACTCAAATGAATATATATGCACAAATAAATATGACATGAACCAATGTGCATATATATAATCAACATGCTACTTGGAGTTCACTATGCATTTGCACTAAAGGAATGCAATAACAAATATAGAATAGATACCAAAATTGCATACCTTATCTTTGCTTAACCTTCCTATTTGATTTTCCTCTAAATAGATGAGACTGATACTCAACTAGGCAATAACAAGTTAGTCTCATAGCAATATAATCATATTAGAGGTTTGTCATTTGTTAAGCACTAAGTTAAGCATTTACTTAATTGCATAGATTGTCATTATGAGTGTTTGTCATTAATCACCAAAATAACATAAGTGTCTAGATGCACTTTCAATCTCCCCCTTTTTGGTGATTTATGACAAACCTATTATCAATTGCACCAAATGACAATATTAAGATATTTTAGCATTAAAACAAGCATAAAGATACAATAAGAGATCATACTTACAAATCATCCCTTTTGTCAATCGATTAGGGACAATTGATAAATCCATAAATTCTCCCCTTTTGTCATTAATCCCAAAAGGTGCTTAAAAGATCCTTATTGTTTATTCAATAAAATCTGTTCTCCCCCTTGATTGCACACTCAATAAAAAGATTAGGGAGAAAATAAAATAAAAATAAGGAGCTAGTAATGTGACAATAATATTAAGCTCCCCTAAATCTAGGCAAGATATGATACCAATTATTTCCAAGATTTAGGTAATAGATTTTTCTAGTTATACCAAATTAAAGAAGTCATGATTCTTAGGATATAAGTGATGCTTAAACATGACACACGAATATGATTTCACATATTCTTTAAACATCAAGATCATATAGCAAATTTATATAATTTAAGCACATGCTCATGATCAAATTAAATTCTAACAATCAAGATCATATAAAGAAGATTACACAAGTAGGAATTGCTTATATGATCACAAGATGTATACAAGATCATGAATCAAGGTTGTATAAGTAAGATGCACTTTCATGTCAAGAATTTCATAAACTTATCAAGGGCATACCTCTTTGCAATGTGTCACCCATATGTACCTTTTAGTTCTTGATAATGCCGAATGCAAGTCAGATGACACTTCAAAACAATTTAGGATTAGAGGATACCTCTTGAAAGATACCAATTAATCCTACCAATTGAAAGATACAACACCATTTAGAATACCACAATTTAGCATAATGGTGTGCACAGACATTATTGAATATGGTCAGAAAAGAAACACGTCCCTTGTCGATTCTTGTCCACCGCATGTTCGAATTGGTCATGATCACCGCGCCCGGTCTTAGATCCGTCGTACTATGGAGCTCCTCTCCATTTCCTTCATCCCACCGTCGAAGATGACCCCTTTTCCAATACCTTGAACATCAATAGACAAGCACACGATTTCTGGGAACAAATATCTTTTAATTTGACCCAAGTTAGTTTGATAATGTCTAAGTACAACATGCACGATATAGATGATATACAAGATAATACTCTTTGCATGCAAAGAAATTCAAGATATCAATTAAAGATTTTATTACATCACTTTATAATGAAAATATTTGAAACTCATTCAAATTTAATCTTGACATCCACTTGTAAGAGAGACAATGAGTAAAACACATTCAAACTCACTCTTGAGCTTACAAGGGAAATTTTCTCTTTTCCATAATAAACTCGAAGTTATGCAAGAGAGAAAACATTTTGAGGCTAAGTTACAATTAAATCCAATTTTCAGAATAACTTAGCCAAAAGATGCACTTTCATTGGAATGAAAACTTAAATAGATATGCTCCACTTAGAAGCTTGGAGCAATGAATAAGTTCACTTAGTTTTCATCTTGAAAGGCTTGCCAAGATTCCAATTTAAAACTCTTAAAGTCTCAACAGACGCAAATAGCAGCACGAAATCGATTATAGCTTTTAAACCATTACTCAAATGCAAAAATCATCAACGCGGAATAGATCCGTCTCGAAATTCTCCTCGAGGGCTATGAAGACCGAACATTCATTTGAGCAAAGGAGAAACCCCAAAAATAGGATGAACAAGATATTGCAAGAAAGTATAGATAGCAATTTAATAATTTGGGCCGAGCAGTACAACCCGGATACTCCAGTGTTTTTGATCCGGAGTGTCCGGATAATCCGGATACTCCGGATAGATTACCCGGATACTCCGGGTTGTTCAGCTTCATCCCTAAAACTGAACATTTTGAATTTGGATCAAATCTTGATCAAATGAAGTCCAATAGCCATAAGATTTTGCAGAAATGATCCATGAACATCCAAGAGACTTTTTCCAAAAGGACTTTCTCAAATATCACTCTCAAATAAAAAATAGGCCATTAGAAGCATTGGAGGTTTAGTTTTGACACTAAGTCAAATAAAGTCAACAATCTTGCACATGAGTTCAAATAAATTTGAGAATTTTCAGATGTGAACTCCATATGTGATAGAAGGTTTTCCAACAAGGATTTTCATTAAATAAATTTTATTTCGAGAAATATGATGAAAGATGCATATGAAACACATAAAAGATTAAGATTTTCACCAAATCCTCAAAATAGAACCAAATGAGTTTTGAATGGTAATATGCACTTATATGGCTTCATATGATTTAGAGAGATGTTTATAAACCTATTTGCATAATCAAATCCATTCAAATCGTAAAATCCAACTTAATGCAAGAGTATGCCAAATAAGATCGAAAGAGAGAAAAATGCATAACTATTTCAAATTAAGTTGAAATTATTTGAAATTGAGCATAAACATTCTTTAGACTCCCAAGAAACTTTTCCAAAAAGAATTTTCCAAAAAGGAGTCTCCAATCAAAGGATATGCCAAATTTTGCTTTGTAGGCATGATTTTTACTCAAAGAGAAGAAAAGTCAAAACTTTTTCAAATTGAGTCCAAATGATTTGAAACTTTCCAGAAATAAACATTGGACTATTTAGAAGGTTTCCCAATAATAATTTCATTAAAAGGAATTTTCGTTCAAAAGATATGACAAAATGCGCTTTGTAGGTTTGAAAGGAAATTGAATTTTCACCAAATGCTCAAAATGCATTCCGGATTGAAATTTATGGAGATTTGAACTTTCATAGCTTTGTATGAGTTAGAAATACTATTTCAATTCAAGATATGCAAATAAATCCAATTCAAATAGCGAAATCCACAAAATGCAACAAAGGGTCATTTTGGGTGAAATGGATGATTTTGGCCAAATTCAAATGGCTATATCTTTTGAATGGTTGGTCGTTTGGAAAAACTTTGAACTAAAGAAATGCTTAAAATGACCAACCCTATGAGTTTTGTATTGACCACTTTTTCAAACTCCAAATAGATTTTGCTTTAGAAAAATTTGAAGTTAAATGCAAAAGCAAGATCACAAAGATCTTTTTAGGCCAAAGTTTGACTTTTAGCTTCTAGCCAAGGGTTAGATACTTGAAAACATTTGAAATGCATTTGAAAACATTTTAAAAGACTATTTTCATAAGATTTTGCATTTCAAACAAACATTTTGCTTTTATCTCTTTTTGAAGCAAGTTAAATAGGAAATAGTTTTTCATAAAAAGCCTCAAAATACAACTCAATTTGGATTTCATGCAATTTCAATTTCCATGGCTTAGAATTGATTATCAAGATGGTTTCTAGCCAACATTTATAATGAAATCCAACTTGAATGCTAAGATTTGAGCAATATGCTTAAATAAGCTATTTTAGTTCAAACCAAAAATTTTGGCCAATTTTGATTTCAAAAAGGAATTTTTATTTTGAAAGCTTGTAAAACATTTGAAATACATATTAGAATACTTTTACAAAGCTTTTTACAATTTTAGGCCTTTTAAACATAAGATTTGACTTTTGACCAAAAAGGTCCTTTTGAAATAGCTATTTGTAAAACAAAGTCAAATATTTCAACACAAGATTCAAATGAAGAATAAGATGAGATATTGAGATTTGAATTTTGTGTATGAGTCTAAGATACCATTTTGAACCAAGATACTACACAAGATCCGGTCCAAACGGAGAAACTCACTAAGTGCAATAATATGACAATTATGGGTCAAATATAGTTTTTCGGCGAGTTTCAAAATCAAATAACTTTCACTAGGTTGGTCTTTTGAAGATCTTTTGAACACAAGAATTGTTAAGAATGACCAACTCTAGGATTTTCGTTTTGGAATTACTTTCAAATTCATTTTACATTTAATTCTATGAAAATTATAAGTTTAAATCCAAAACAAGATACTACTATCTAGATTTTGATCATGAAACTCATTTTCTTTTCAGAATAGATTTTGTGAAGCCAAAACCTTTGAAAAACGTTTCAAATATATTTGTATACATTTTGCAACTAGTTTTTCACAAGAATACTAATGGTATACAAAATTTTGACTTTTGGCTAAATGGCTTGATTTTGAAAATATATATTTGCACTTATATAAATATGGGCACATGTAGGGATGTAATATACATGGTTATGATTTAGCACTCCCCCTTAATGTGCCACTGTCCCAAACTTACTCAAGATTGAAATCAAAACAACTAATAAGCATGAGCAAGCATATAACAAGCAATCTAAATTGATTTTCATGAATAATACAATATAACCTACACAAGGCTATAAGCTAAATAGTAATCAAATTAGATACTTGTTACCCGAGATGACATTGGCTCAAGATTGAAGTGATCATCCTCATGCTTGGCTCCATTTTGCAAATGATTAAGTCATCTTCTCCTTTTGAAGAAGCCAAACGTCCAATCCATCTCATATTGCCTAAAAATCTTTTAGGCGGTTTTTGGTACCCAATCCTTGTTGGGTCCAACAATATTAGTCACAATAGATTTTGGAACCCAAATGGTCCTAATTTGGATATTATTGAATTGACTAACATAATTAGAAATAGGTTTGCAATAATTATTCCTCCTAAGCAAATGATTGGCATTTTTATGAAAAGGCTTAGGAGGGCAATGATATTTTGCAAAACTATTTCTAGTTTGATCTCTTCTAAGCATATGATAATTGAAATTATGCATTGGCTTAGAGGATCTAGCATATCTAGCAAATGCTTTCCTATCGTTATTTTTCCTAAGCACATGATCAACATGATTTTTCTTGGTCTTAGGAAGTCTAGCATTTTGAGCAAACACATTTCTAGATTCATTTCTCCTAAGCAATTGAATATCATAATTTTGCAAATACTTGGGAGAATCGACAAACTTGGCAAACACATTGCCATTTTTGTCCTTCCTAAGCAAATAATGATCATTGACAATAATAGGCTTAGGAGTAATACCTTTGGGACAATCCTTACCGATGTGTCCCTTTTTCCGATGATTGTAGCAAGTAGGCTTGAGCGTCTCTTCTTCTTCTTGACTTGCTCTTTGTCGGTTTGCCTCATTGTTGATGGTTGTGGCTTGATCTCCACTTTATTAGGGCACACGAGGCGAAGTGTCCTTCTTGTTGCAAGCAAAGCACTTGATGATCTTGAATGTCTTTCGTTGTGCCTTGTCTTGCTAGTCTCCCTCTTGGAGATGTAGCCGAGTCCTCGCTTATCTTGAGGTGCCCTTGGCTTGCTCAAGATCTCGTCGAGAACGGCTTTTCCCTTTATGCACTTCTTCAAGTCATTTTCTAATCTAATGACTTTGGCCTTGAGCTCATTGTTTTCCTCTACAAGATTAGTCTCAATATGCATAGAGGAAGTGGAAACATTTGAATTTGAGCAACAAGGTAAATCATTGCAAGAGGTGGATATGTCTAATTTTGATGAAATATTAGGATTAACATTTAAGCAAGACATTTCATCAATTAAATCACATGAGATTCCTATGTCCATCTTAGGCTTATGAGTTTCTTTGAGAAGGAGGGATTCATGATTTTCTTGAAGCATATTATAATCATTTCGAAGTGATTCATGTTCAAGCTTCAAAATTTTATATTTCTTTTCTCCTTTCCAAGACATTTTTGAGCTCCTCAAGCAAATTCATAAGTTCATTATAAGTGAGCTCATCATCGTCATCATCGTCACTTACCTCATTCTTACCTTTCGCCATGAAGCAACGGATTTGTGATGGAAGAGCATCTTCATCGTCACTTGAGGCGGAGGTTGAGGTTGATGGAGATGTCGGTTCTTCATCACTTGAGCTTGAGGTGGAGCTTGATGTTTCATCTCCGACATCTCTTCCTTAATGCAATCCTCAATAGAAGTGGATGATTCAAATAGTTCTTGAAGCTTTATCCACATTTCATGAGCGCTCTTGAGATTGCATATTCTATCAAAGATTTCATCGCTCACAACACAAAATAAAACATTAGTAGCTTGAGCGTCGAGATGTAGGCATTTCCTCTCTCCTTGATTGGAGCAACTTCATTCAATGGAGAGAAAAGCCGACATCTACGATCCACCATATTTGGGGCTCATGGATTTAAAATGAGAAGTCATAATTAATTTCCATGAAGCATAATTTGTGCCATCTAGCACAAGTGGATTATGTGAGTGCACTAATCCTCTAGTCGACATCCTTTGCTCTCTAGACGGTTAAGTCTAATAAAGGAGAGACCTTGCTCGATACCAATTGAAAGGACGGGATGTCGCCTAGAGGGGGTGAATAGGCGAATTAAAAACTTTGTAACTAAATGCGCGGAATAAAAATATTGCAGCTAAATAAAATCTCCGAGAGACTCAACCGGAATGTCCGGATATTTAACCGGATACTCGGATTATCCGATCGTCGGGTTCGATGGTCGGACACTCGGATTGAGGATCTTCAAGAGGATTTTAAATCTACGCAATATTTCAACAATCTACTTGAATACAAAAGATCTAAATGCTATCGGTACATGGGGATGATGAAGATCTAGAGCCAAACACAACAATAGAGTAGATCGGGCAATTTCAAGATTCAAAATCAAATACTAAAACAAGAGTAAGAAGCAAACTTGGAGACGATGATTTTTCACCGAAGTTCGGATCCTTGGGGATCCTACGTCTCGTTGAGGCGGCTCGGTCACACTTGAGCCGGGTCTCTTTCAACCCTCTTCCTCCGGTGTTGCACAAATGCACTCGCGGTCTTCACTCCTTTGATTCCTTCCCTTACAGAGGCGGAACCGACCTTCACAAACTTCCCACGGCCAACCACACAAAGCTCCGGTGGCTCGTAGGCGACCTCCTAGCCGTCTAGGAGTCCTCAACCTCCAAGAGTAACAAATGCTCACGAAGAACAAACTTGGAGATGAAATCAAGTGCTCAATCAACTCAAAACTCACTCCCCAAACTCTTCCCAACCCTTCTCACAAGGGGATCACTTAGATCTAAGGGTAAAAGCTTCCTCAAAGCCCCCACACAGCCCCCCAAAAGCCTCTCAAAAAATCCACACCAAAAGCCTCTTCAAAAAGAGGGAGGATGGGCTATAAATAGAACTCACCAAAAACTAGCCGTTGGGGGCAGGCTGCGCACAACCCGGAGACTCCGGACATTACCTCGGAGACTCCGGATTGGAAGGATCAGCTCATCCCGAGAGAGCCAACCCGGAGACTCCGGACAAACACCCCGGACACTCGGACTAATTCAACCCGGAGTGTCGGACTAAACACCGGATACTCTGGACCAACCGAGAGCAGCCACCGAGGGTGCCAACCCGAGTGTCCGGACTAAATGTCCGGATACTCGGACTGTCCAACAGACCGAGCAACCCGACTAAAACGAGCATAACTTCGACTCGGACTCGATTCCAGAGATCTTGGACTCTACCAAAAGCTAAGACCGAGGGCTACACAACCAACAAGATCTCACTATCCAAAACTCAAAGGATAACCACAGATTTCACAAAGAAATCAAGAGAGACCTACAACCTCACTTTCCGCACTACCAACACCACTCTCTTTCTAAGATTCACAAGGATGGATCACTTGAGCACTTGACACATCTAAAAGTCATTCGACATCGCATCCCTCTTAATAGTACGGCAATCCTTAGACTCAAATTAAATCAAAGATAATATAAGTCTAGAAATAGTCACTTGCCGTCTTCTTTCTTGATGCCGATGCATGAAGACCTTCACCATATAATTGATGACATCTTCGCCTTGTCCAACTCGACTCGATTCACCTCATGAGACTCTCGTCCTATCAACCTTGACTTGATCATCCTCTCTGACGATCTCCACGCCAAGTCGATCTTGACTTAGTCCTCAACTCTTGGTGACACCGCCGTCTTGTTGACCTCAGCTTAATGATCATCCTCCAAGATACCTTGGTCATCATACACAGACGGGACCTAATTCTTTCCAAACTACTCATGAAAGACATTAGTCCCAAAAGCTCAATAGATATGAAAAAGTTGATATTTGTGAGCAATTGATTACAACAAGTGTTTCATAAAAAGAAGCACAACATAACTGGAAACACTTGACATAAGAAATGTTCTCTACTAAGTACATCATGATGAATGTGTAATTGATCTATATGCACTAGAGAGATATATAATTGCCAATATGATGAATCAATTAAATCATGGCAAGGATCACAGACTTTACTTAAATGAAGCACATGATAGAATATACACGAATTGTACATGTGCAAATAATATTTGGAGTAAGAGTAAATATGTGATCCAACACTAGATAAACTTCACTAAGAGAATTGCATGAGAAGATATACAAATAAAACATGCATGCACCAAGTCAATCTATAGCAATATGAAGTTTAACTCTAGTTAATACATGCATACCATAATGAACTCAAATGAATATATATGCACAAATAAATATGACATGAACCAATGTGCATATATATAATCAACATGCTACTTGGAGTTCACTATGCATTTGCACTAAAGGAATGCAATAACAAATATAGAATAGATACCAAAATTGCATACCTTATCTTTGCTTAACCTTCCTATTTGATTTTCCTCTAAATAGATGAGACTGATATTCAACTAGGCAATAACAAGTTAGTCTCATAGCAATATAATCATATTAGAGGTTTGTCATTTGTTAAGCACTAAGTTAAGCATTTACTTAATTGCATAGATTGTCATTATGAGTGTTTGTCATTAATCACCAAAATAACATAAGTGCCTAGATGCACTTTCACACCCACTCCTTGTGTGACGAAGTGAGCCATGCCCCCACATCCTCCCTCGCCATTGGTGCACCGTTGCCTCTTTCCTCACTAGACAATGCACCGCTCCTACTATATCGGTTGGTGGAGAGAGAATGGAGACAGAGGAAGTAAGACGATGGTGGAGAGGGAATCGAGAGGTGGGAAACAATAAGGGGAGTTGTCGGGCCCTACTATATTGTTGACTTCACCAATTATATCCCATCAAGAAATTTCGAAATTGGGAATGCATAATTAGTATAATATGTTGTGCAAATCTCAGAATACTACCAATGATGGTGATAACCGGTTCAGCATGAACCTGAGTTCATATTCTTATTCATTTTTTATTGACTTGACAATCTGAGTTCATATTCTTCTTATTTGTTTTTTATTGACTTGACAATCTGCCATGAAACACCCATTTCTATGGTTTTATATAGGGGCGACTAGCACCCGGACATATGATGGAAGCTCCCATGCAACATGTCTGACGATATGTGAAACAAAAAATTTCAACATATGCAACATACATGCTTGGATCTCAAAAATTGGGGAGAGGGACCTAGTTTCTTGTCAAAATTAACTTGAAAATTATAAATCTTGCTCCTATACATAAATGTAATTGAAAACTAGCATTGAGTTTCAAATAACATTAATCGATGATGCTATAACCTATGTAACATTTTGAAAACACATATGTAACAATTTGGGGGCAGACTTGCTACTAGCAATTGCATGGCATCTAACGATTGCAACAAGCAAAGCCATCTATTTGCAGGAAAAAAGTCTCAATGTTGCAACTACTTTGCCAATTGTTGTACATGTGAAATCAAAATGACGCAAAAAAAAAATGCAACAATCAAGAAACAAAACCATCTTTGCATAATAAAAATCTCAATGTTGCAACTGTTTTGCCAATTGTTGCACACATGAAATCAAAATTTTGCAAAAAATAAAATAAAATAATAACCTAGAAACAAATCTACAGTAAAGCGGGAATAGATCCTACAACAAACGAAGAACGAGTTACAAAATTATTGAGAAATACATTCAACAACCTCACCGTAGGAAGCATGCACATGGATGGCGACGTGTACCTAAGTTGTCCCCCGCTCACCGTCCACGACATTGCCTCCTTTGGCCACTCCATAGAAAGGGAGACCTCTGCTCCGGCTACATCAGATGCTATCCTAGAGTGCGAGCAGGGGTGACTTTGGACCAGCGGCCTGTGGTGAAGCTTGGTATGCCCAGATAGAAGAGGAGTGGAGTAGGGTTGTGAGGTAGAGGCGCTCAACTCAATGATGGAGGTCGCTCTCATTGGTTACTTGGAAGAAGGAGAGAGAAAACTTCAAGCAAGTACCGTAGATACTAGAGTCTAGATAGTAATGAGAAGATAAGGAAGAAGAAATGAGTGAAAAACAATTTATTGTCCTATACATGGGCTTCTCGTGGGTCATGGGCCGTGGAAACGGTTGCCAGTGTCCATACCATCGGAGGTATAGGTGCTATCATTATCCTTTTATATACTCCCTTCATTTTGGAATACATGTCATTCTATTTTTCAAATTATGCTTCTAAATACATATCATTCTATAATTTCGAGAAGTCTTTTAATGGTTTTTTCTTTTACATATCCCAACCCATTATTCTTAATGTTATTTACTACTATGTATTAGAGTAGCACACATTGTCCAAGAACAATAATTGAGCTAATGAAGAATGATGATTTGATCATTTCTAAACGTGTCTCGGTTAAAGTGCAAAATTCTAAAATGTCATGTATTCAAGAACGAAGAAAGTATGCTATAAAGAGGCGGGGCATGGATAGTCACATGTAGGAGTCACTCCTCTTTGCAAATTAAATGTGAGGTTTGACTAGCCATCCATTGCAAGATCCAAGAGACACCATTTCATTTCCTTTTACGGAAGAAAGAGAGCCTCTAAGGTATTTAAGTTTATAGAACGTATTTTTTTAATGATCTGGTCTATAAATATAGGATGTATTTCATGTTCCAATGCAAATTTAGTATTATATTCCTTTTACAGGCCTAATAAATATCTAACTTTACTTGATATTTTTTAAAGTATGCATTGAATATAGTACTTAAAGATAATAATTAGGGCTAATCTAGTTATTTTAAATATCTCATTAGTCTATGTGCCAACAAAAATACGCCTTACAAACTTAGACAGACGGAGTATCAAAATATTTTATGGATGTTATGCTTCAGTGCCACCATCGTATTAAATTAGGATATGGAACGGAGTCCTCCTTTTGGATCTAACGGAAACGAAATGAAATAACGATGCCTCAACGTTGCTGTGTGTTTAGCGTTGATGGACCTTCTAGTTGGAAACTGTTGAGAAACCCTGAAGCCCACCGAAGGCCCATGTGGTCCCTAATGCCGAAACCCTAGAGAGCGCTATAAAAGGAGGAGGGGGGTCCCCCCATGTACACAGAATTCATTAGCAATAAAGAATTTCCGCTTTCGCTCTCCCTAAACACGTGTCTCTCTCTCTTTCTGTTCTCCACTTCAGATCTGTTCGGGAACCCCAGACTATTCGATAGCGAGGTTCCTTAACACGTTATCAGCACGAAGCTCTACCGGAGTTCAGATTGAAAAGGTGAGAAAAGGTGGGAATTCGTCGATTGAATCTAATCATTGTTGTTTTCTATGCATGTATCTAATCTACATAGCGGTATTGCGTTAAATCACGTGGCAAGAAGCTACATCGACACGAAAAACAATGCACATGAAGCATATTACATCCGAAAAAAAGAAGGGTTGTCGCCTTGGCATGCACCACCGCGTCACCGGTGCCACCTCTACGCGCGACGGCGCAGCCACCAGCGTGGCTCGAGACGCGACCTTGCCGCCGTCGCGACGAAGCATCTCACCTCGGCAAGAGTGCACGAGCCACCGGCCGCCGCCTCGCCGCGCCGCTATCTCGGCCACCCGGCATTGCTGTGCGCCGTCGGCGGCTTCAGCGCGATGCGCCACGCCTCGGCTTTGTGTGCGTCGCCGCCGCACCGCCGTTCGGTACGACGACTCGCGATCGCGCCCAGCGCCTCGGCCAGCGTCGCGTCGCCGCCCGCACCGCCGTTTATTACACGACTTCGCGATCGCGCCCGCGCCTCGGCAGCGCGCGCGTGCCGCCCGGCCGCACCGCCGCTTCGATCACGACGACTTCGCGATCGCGCCCGCGCCTCGGCCGTCGCCGCCGCCGCTTCGGCTTCGGCGTCGGCCGGCAGCCGCCGCCGCCGCGCCGCGATCGCCGTCCGCAGCTCGTCGCTGCGCGATGAAGCACGGCCGCCGCGCCTCGTTGCTGCGCCGCGCCGGCTCAAGCCGCCCGCCGGCGCGCATGTCGCCATCGGTGTCCCACCGCGCTGCGCCCGGCGCCGCGACGCCTCGGTTTTCTCCTCCGCCGCCGCCGCGCGCCGAGCGAGTGGTCGCCTCGGTCCTCGCACTAGCGGTAGCGTCGCCGCCCGTTCTGGCCGCGCCGTGCGTGCCACCGCGGCCTCGGACCACCGCCGCTGGCACCACCGCCGCCGCTTCGCCCGCCCGCCAGCGCGAAGACCGCCACGGCCCCGCGCAAGAAGCGCCGCCAGCAGCCGACAGCGTCACTCGAAATGCCGCCATACGCTGCGCGCCGCTCCGGCCGGAGCCGTGCCGCCGCGCCATCGCGCCACCGTCCGCCCGCCGCCGTGCCGTGCGCCGGCGCCGCCGTGCCGCAGCGCCTTGTATGGCCGTCGTCGCGCCGAGGAAGCGAGCGGCGGGTGGAGCAAGGAAGGCGTGCGGATGTGCGACCTTCGGCGCAAAGGAGCAAGCGGGTGTCGCGCGCAACAGACGGCGGCGCTGGGTGGTGGCTAGGGTGGAAACTAGTCACCGCCCATTTATGGCTCGTGACTCGTGATCGGGCGCGGCAAAAAAAAAAAAAAAAAAAAAGAAGAAAAGAAAAGGAGAGAAAAAAAAAAATTGCGAGAAAATTTTGAAAAATTGCCAAAAATCAAGAAGATTTATTTGGCTCTTTTTAATTTTCTTGCTTTATTTCTCTGCTTTATGAATTTTGAATTCTTTGCTTTATTTTATATAATGCAATGCACATGTATTTATTTCTCGCATCTTTATGCTTTTCGCAACCATTTTCTATTAGATTACACGCATAATCTAATGTCGAATTTTGAAATCTTGAAGATGTCAGGCATCGTGAATCGTGAGTTTGAAGAACGGCCCGCACAGTCAGAACTATCTCACTTGGGCATCGGACGTAAAGATCGTTCGTGGGGGCAAGAAGCTCCGCGCAGCAATTGGTCTAGGGTCCTCGCAGGACGCGAAACCTACCGCCGAACAGAATGATCAAGCCTTGCACTTCCTCAGGCACCACCTCTCAGCCACTCTGAAGAATGAATACATGGTTGAGGAGAGTGCACTCAAGCTTTGGACTGCACTTCAGAAGCAGTTCGAAAAGCTCAAGTACACCATCTTGCCCCAAGCACGGCAAGATTGGGTGCGCTGAGGTTCTGCGACTTGAGCGGTGGCGAGTATAATTCTGCCTTGCACAGAATTTGTACCAATCTCTCTCTATGTGGCATGAAGATCACTGATGAAGAAAAGATTGAGAAGACTCTCTCTACCTTCCACCCTAATGCTATCCAGAGTGCACGCAACTATCATCAGGACGCATACAAGGAGTATAGCGGCGATTGATGTAATGCAAGTTGCGGAATCACAAGACGATGTTCTACGCAAGAACTATGTCTCATGACCACTGGAGGGGCACAGCACGTAAGTCAATGCCAATAGCTACAAGGTGAGAAAGCCCATTCATAGAAAGAAGGGCAAACAAGGTGAAAAAAGAGAAGTTTCAGCCAAGGGAAAGTCCAAAGCCCGTTAATGCATGAATCGCATTTCTTTTAGATTATGGTTGTTAGCATTTTCTTTGAATAATGAATTGTAAGCTCTAGAAGAGCATACTTCTTTCATGAATAAATACGCAATTTATTCTTTATTCCAGTATTCTTTCCTTTACAAGCAATTTTTGAATTATTTTGCCTCTGTTTTATTGGAATTATAGTAGCATAACAAATACCATCTTAAGAGAGTCTAAATACTTTCAGTCGATCACGAAGAACGCTGGAAAGATTACTACGATCGCAGGAAGCGACTCATATGTAATCGGCTCAGGAAGAGCCACTATTATATTGCCTATGGGTACAACTTTGGTAATTGAAGAAGCCCTTTTGTACCCTGAATCAACTCGCACTCTCTTAAGCTTTAAAGACATCCGCCAATGGTTTTCACGTAGAAACCAATGAAGAAAATGGCAAAGAATATTTGTGCATTGTGAAGCACGCGGTATGTGGAAAAATGGTATTAGAAAAATGTCCCTCATATGAATCTGGGTTGTACTACACGAATATTCATGCACCCGAAGTGTATACTTCCTTGAAGACTGTTTTTAGAAGCTCCGAGTTATTTTCTTAATGGCATGGTAGATTAGGTCATCTGGTCTTAGAATGATGAGAAATATAGTGAACAACTCACGTGGTCATGGCATTAATGTTAAAAATTTCCGAATCATGAAGATTTTGTGTGCCCTGCATGTGCCACCGGGAAATTAATAACTAGACCCTCTGTCATGAAAGTGCAAAGTGAAATCCCTGCATTCCTGAACGCATCCAGGGGATATTTGAGGTCCGATTCAGCCTTCGTCGTGGCCGTTTCGATACTTTATGGTGCTCATCGATGCTTCCTCGAAATGGTCGCATGTATGCTTGTTGTCAACAAGAAACCATGCTTTTGCAAAGTCGATCTCGCAGATCATAAGAATTAAGAATGCTTTCCCGATCATCGCGTGAAGTCCATTAGAATGGACAATCTGGAGAATTTACTTCAAAGGCATTTGATGATTATTACGAAAGCGAGGATAGCGATTGAGCACTGCACCGCACGTCCATACGCAGAATGGACTAGCGAAGCACTAATAAAGAGGATTAAGTTCATTGCGGACCACTTTTGCAGAGTTGTAACTTGCCCAACACTTGTTGGGGACACGCGATCTCCGCACGCAGCAGCTCTTATCAATTTTAGACCGTCGGCCTACAACATCCATTCTCCTATGCAGCTTGTGCACGGGATCATCCCGAAGATCCCCCATCTTAGAAAATTTGGGTGTATGGTATATGTACTGTAACATTCCAAAAATTTGGATTTTAGAATGTTTGAATTTCAAAATTCACCATTTGCATTTCTTTGAATTAATTTCAGCTTAATAAGAATTTTCTATTTATAAAAGGATTTAATTTGGCTAATCTATCCATCAAACATTTGATTTTCAGTTTTTGCTGGGTTCATTACGCTGCAAGGAATTTTTCTGTATTTTTGGAGATTTTTCTGAATTTATTTGATATTTATTTGAATTTATTAACTTTTATTTGAAGTTCTGGAATTTCTTAAATTCGGAAAATGATTTTTATTCTGGATTCCTCCTCGGGCCGAATCCTTTTTCCCCGGCTCGTTTTCCCCGGCCCATCTCCTTCGCTCGGCCCGCTCGCTCCTCTCCTCGCCCGCTTCCCGCCGCCTTCGCCTTCCATGGCCAGCCGGCCGCTTCGCCTCCTCCGCCGTTCGATCGCGCACGCGCGTGCGGCTCGGATCTTGCCACATCGCCGCGTCGCGCACAAGGCCATGAAACCCTAACCGCCTCCGCGCCGTTTTCGGCGTCCGTGCCGCGCCCGCCTCCCGAGGCTATTTAAAGCCTCGTGGACCCCATCCCGAGGTTCGCCTCCTCGCGCCGCATCCGCCGCCCCTTTCCTCGTCGCCTGAGACGCCGCCGTCCTCTTCCGCGAGCTCGCCGAAGTCGCGCCGCCGTCCCGAGCCGTCTCCGCCGTTTTTCTTCTTTCTCCGGTGAGCCTCCGCCTTGGTTTTGGTTCCGCCGTTCTCCCCTTTGTCCCCGCATCCTTTTGCCCTAGTCCCGTCGCGCCTCATCGCGTTTTTGTGCGCCGTCGAGGCTGTCTTCTTCGCCTCCGGCGAGTTCGCGCCGCCGCCGAGCCGTTCCGCCGCCATCGCTCCGTCGCGGAGTCGTGGCCGTCCGATCGCCCGCAAACGCCCCAGATCTCTCCACGTCGCCGTTGCCTCCCCGCTGTCCGATCTGCCTCGGCCGGTGGATGCGTGCGCGTGGGCCGGGCGGATCGGTCAGCGCGCCTCGTCTTCCGTGCCAACGCCGCGTCGGCGTCGCCTCGGTTCAGCGCTGCGCCGCGTCGGCCGCCTCATTGCCGCCTCGTCGGCCGTCGCGTCGACCCTGCCGCCGCGTGGCTTGCCACGTCGGCCGATCTGCCGCGTCACCCGAGCCCTCCTCGGTGGACGCAGTCCACCGTGAGCCGTGTCTCTGACGCGTGGGTCCCACGTGTCAGCGGCAAATCTTTTTCTTTTTATTCTTTTCCAGAAATTCCAAAATTCCAGCCAATCACGTGATGCCACGTGTCAGATTTCTGAATTTTTCTGATCTGGGAATCTTCCAGGAGCCCGTTCTCCTTCGTTCGAGCTCCGATTCCAGTGATTCAAATTTCTAAATTCATCTAAATTCAAGATCTATTTTTCAGTACCATTCTTTTCAATTTTTGAATTTTATTTGAATTTGTTTTATTTATTTGCCTCGTTTCGCGTGTAGACGACGCAGTCGAAGATCAGTCGAATCAACAGTCAGAGGTAGAACCAGCAAGAGGTAGCGAAGGCAAGTCTTCCTTGAACATATTGATCCCAAATTTTACAAAATGCCTATATTGTTTTAAATTATGCATGCTTACTTTTATGCAATGTACTTTAAACATAGTTTTAGAGTATAGTTAAATTCCAGTTTGTTATACCCTCATTGGTATTGATCATGTCGAACCTTTGACACCCTAGATGATATATACTAGCTATTTTATTTGGTGATAACCAGTAGATTAGCATGGAACGGTAGAATTGCTTAGTCCAGCTTAAGCGTTTCGGTATTGTGCCATTATGGGAATCATTTCAATTGTTGTTTATACTTATTTGTGAAAGTGCGGCAATTGGTGTTGCTGCTGCGATTTAAATGAAATAAAGTGGAAATGGTTTAGACCGGGGCGGATGGATGTTTGGCGGGTGCAGAAAGCACGAGACCTTGGTATGTGAATGTTCGCCTAGTCAATTAAGGACCAAGCGTGTGTTACCATGGACCGAGCACTACCGTACAACCACAAGTCTATATGGGTGCGACTGGCTAAATAATTTGTGCGTCTCATTATTAGCTTCGCCGGTTGGTGAGTGCGGATGTTGGCAGCGCAAGAGGGGCTTCAGATCTTGGCGGCTAGAACCCTAACAATGTGAAACCTTAGCGGGCGAGGTTAATAGTGGGGTTGTGCATTGTAAAGGCCTTGTCATGATCTCTCTGCCGACACACCAAAGGAAGTGTGTTAATTGCATGGCAACAAGAGTCGATCATGTCTTGTGGGTAAAGTGTACACACTCTGCGAGTTAAAACTACTTAAGTAGCCGTACCCACGGTCAAGGGCAAAGCGAGGTGCGCTTGCACATTGTAGATTTTATGGTTTTGTTTTAAAGGAAAATGATGGTTTGGGAATCGAGAGCGAGATGGAACTCTCGGGTTATGGTTTGGCGGTTGGAGCCAGTCAGGTAGATGGAACCTGCTTTAATTGTTATATCAAATTCAATTACTATGCTATTACATTTTGTTCAAATGATGCTTTATGAAATTACTATTGGTATTTCTGATTAAACTTTGCTTTATGCTAAAAGAGCCATATTATGCCTTCAATTGTTTAGCCTTGCATATAGTTATCATGCATCATGTTTCCAAGACTTGCGGAGTACATTTTGTGCTCACCCTTGCAACATCCCCAACTTTCCACAGAAGAGTGTGCAGAAGCTGAAGCTGACTACGATTTCTACGCTTGTGGTTATGATGAAGGCGACCCGGAATGCTAGGACGCGAACCCAATCGATTACTGTTGGGCAAATGGATGGGCTTACTTACTTTGTTTTTGTTATTTCGTTTCCGCTGTTTCTTATTGAACTCAAGCTATGATGCTTCTTATTTGTAATAATTGGCCATAAGGCTAATACTCTTTTGCTTAATGAATATTATTTGATTCGTGATATGGATGTGTTGTCATCATTTGTTTCCTTTGTGTGTGCTAGCTTTTCTGGACTAGCACGGGTTATACAGAGGGTTGATTTGGAAATCCGGTCCCGACAGGAGGTGGTATCGAGCCATATCATTGTAGGTCGCAACCCTAGTTAGTCCGGTCTTCTTAGCAAGAACTTCAAAATTATTTTCTAAATCAAACCAACGAATTAATGTGAATAGATTATCTCATCTCATCTTATTCTTAGGTTCTTACTCCTTTCCTTTGCTAAAATATTATTTTAAAATTTTAATTTGATCTTATCTCTTGGAACTTCTTAAAGCCTCGAGTTTTACGCAAGAATCCGGATCAAGGAAGCGAGAAGATCAAGCCGTCAAAGGGTATATCGAGAAGACTACCATATAAGATAGGTTTTAGTGCTCTAGGTCATCCCTTTTAGTGTAGCAGCGTATAGTTCGAGTGTTTCAAGATTTTTGTCGCTTGTTTATGGGGTGTGTTGTACACTTGCGCTAGCATTGTGTTGCAGACCATCTTTCTTTTGGAGTGTTAGTTTGTTTGGTCTTGGAATGGCTACCTCCTAGCCTTCTCACCTTTTGCTCTTCCTCTCATCTATTGCTAACTGTTCTGGCCGTTGCTTGGATGGAAGGTCAAGGAAGAGGTCGTGGAGCTGGTCGAGAGGAGGTCGTGTTGGAGGTCGTGGTCGTGGTGGTGGTCGAGCAGAGCCACAAGAGCGGCAGGATGTTCAAGATCGCAAGAGCGACAAGTGCCACCACCGCCGCCGCCGGTCCAACCCCAATTGCGGATATCCAGCAGATGATGGCAATGCGGCTTGATTGTTGCAAGCCCTTGCTCGAATATAGTAAATAATCCGACCGGACCAACGCGGCACGGTGATGCCACCCCAATCAAAGCTTGGAGAGTTTATGAGAACTAGACCGCCTACCTTCACGGGGCGGTGAACCCTTGGAGGCGGATGGTGGTTGAGAGATGTAGAAAAAGCTCCGATTAGCGCGATGTGATGACCGTGAAAAGGTTCTCTCGCGAGTCATCAATTAAAAGGAGTAGCTGCTACTTGGTGGGATAATTTCTGTGCTGCCCATCAGAATGCTCAAGCTATAACTTGGGAGGAATTCTCTGAAGCCTTCCGTACAGCTCATGTGCCTGCGGGCATAATTGAAATGAAGAAAAGAGAATTTATAAGTGCATCGTGGAAACAGAGTGTTTCGAGTATCTTAACCGGTTTACCCAATTGTCGAGGTATGCACGGAAGATGTGGCAACCGAAAGTGCCAAGATCCGGAGGTTCATGGAGGACTTGACCACGACATCAAGGTGCAGCTAGTTGCTTTGGATTTTCGAATTTTCAAACATATGGTGAACAAGGCACTAGTGCAAGAGGATGCTCAACGCCAACAATGAGAGTCCGCAAGAGAAGAATGGCATTTCGGGCTCGGCATGGAGCGAGTGGTTCTCGTCGGCCGCTTCGACCTCGGCAAGCCCACAGAACACTGTTCAAGGAGCACCCGTACTCTAATTCGGACCGCGCCAATCGCTCAAGGACAGCAGAACAACGCCGATGGTCAATAGCGAAAGGGAATTCAAATCTGCAGGATTGGTGTTTCCATTGTCACGGATGGGACATTATGCTAGCAATTGTCCTCGAAGCGTCGACAAGTGACCCCGATGCCGTTCAACTTGGGATCCAGTGCGCGAGCTCCTACGCAAGGACAAGGTCGTGGAACGCCCAGACGCCTGAGCTCCGCAACCTTCTGGAAGAGGACGTGTCAACCATGTGACCGCCGAAGAAGCTCAAGAGGCATCAGATGTGGTTTTGGGTAAGTTCCTTATTAACTCAATACCTGCCTCAGCATTATTTGATTCTGGAGCATCGCATTCTTTTATATCGAAGAGTTTTGTTGAACAATTTGGTTGGGAAACCTTTACCCTTAAGAGCCCTATGATAGTTCAATCTCCTGGAAAAGAATTGAGAACTAGTTCAGTATGCCCAAGTGCAACCATAAAAATCAATGGGGTAGAATTCTAGCGAATCTTATCATCTTGGATTCAAAAGGAATAGATGTCATCCTAGGGATGGATTGGTTAACCCAGTATAAGGGTCAAATAGATTGTGCCAGTAGAGCCATCACCCTTACCAATTCAGAAGGCATTCGAGTGGAGTATATGCCTGATGAGTCCGCAAGTAAGAAGTGCGCTTTGAACAGTTTGAAGGAATCGACTTTGGAAAGTGTGCCTATGGTGCAAGAATATCGGATGTATTTCTGAAGATTTGCGGTATCTGCTTTGATCGAGAGGTAGAGTTCGTCATAGAGTTAGTCCACTGATGCGGCTCCAATTTCCAAGAGACCCTACCGCATGCCACCAATGAACTCGCCGAGATGAAGAAGCAGTTGAGGAATTGCAAGAAAAAGGATACGTTCGTCCAAGTTCGTCACCTTGGGAGCGCCATTCTTTTGTAAAGAAGAAGGATAATAGTTTGCGCTTGTGCGTGGATTATAGAGCCACGAATGAAGTCACAATCAAGAACAAGTACCCGTTGCCTAGGATTGATGACTTGTTTGATCAGTTGAAAGGAGCATGTATTTTCTCCAAGATCGATCTTCGATCTGGATACCATCAGTTGAAAATAAGGTCACAAGATATTCCGAAGACAGCTTTTGCTACCCGATATGGATTATATGAGTTCACGTTATGTCATTTGGTCGACCAATGCACCACTTATTTTATGAACTTGATGAATAAAGTGTTTATGGAATACCTAGACAAGTTTGTGGTGGTATTCATAGATGATATCTGATCTATTCTAAAGATGAAGTAGAACATGAAGGTCATTTGAGGATGGTGTTAGAAAAGCTCAGAGATCATCAGCTGTATGCTAAGTTCAGTAAGTGTGAGTTTTGGTTAAAAGAAGTCGCTTTCTTAGGCCATATAATTTCCGCTGGAGGTGTCTCAGTAGACCCTGAAAAAGTGAAAGGTGTACTTGATTGGAGGCAACCCAAGTCAGTGCCTGATATCGAAGTTTTCTTGGTTTAGCGGGTTACTACCGAAGATTCATAGAAGGATTTTCAAGGATCGCAAGACCGCTTACCCAGTTGCTAAAGAAGGAAAAGAAGTTTGAATGGTCTGAAGCTTGTGAGCAAAGTTTCCAAGAATTAAAGAAAAAAAGTGACCTCGGCCCGATGCTCATTTCTAGGATATTGGAAGAACTTTGAGATTTTACGTGATGCTTCAAGACGGGGTCTTGGATGTGTTTTGATGCAAGAAGGCAAAGTAGTTGCATATGCCTCACGGCAATTGCGACCACATGAGGAAAACTATCAACCCATGACTTGAAATGGCTGCGATTGTGCATGCACTAAAGTTGTGGAGGCATTATCTCATCGGGAATCGTTGTGAGATTTTTACAGATCATAAGAGTTTGAAGTATATCTTCACTCAAGCGGACCTCAACCTAAGGCAAAGAAGATGGTTGGAGTTAATTAAGGATTATGATGTGGGAATACATTATCATCTGGCAAGGCTAATGTAGTTGCCGATGCCTTAAGCGGAAGAGCTATTGCAATAATATGATGATTCAAGAAGGTCAACTTTGCTCTTCACGAGGAGTTTACGTTTGAATTTGGAATTAGTGGATGAGGGTTTCGTCATTGCATTAGAAATTCAACCAACCTTGACGGATCGGATCAAAAGATGCAAAAGTCGGATAAAGAAGTCGCTAAGATCAAGGATAGAATCAAGGAAGGTAAAGCCCCAGGATTTTTCGAGGATGAAGAAGGAACTATTTGGCTTGGAAAAAGTATTTATGTGCCGAATCAAAAAGAGATCAAGCAGTTGATATTAAAAGAGGCGCATGAGTCAGCGTACTCAATTCATCCAGGTAATACTAAGATGTATCAAGACCTTCGTGGTATATATTGGTGGCCAAGGATGAGAAAGGAAATCGCAGAGTATATAGCTATGTGTGATGTATGCCAGCGAGTTAAAGTGAACATCAAAGACTGCAGGATTACTACAGTAGTTAAAAGTGCTTGAATGGAAGTGGGAAGAAATTGGAATGGATTTCATTACAGGACTTCCGAGAACAGTCGAGTTATGATTCAATATGGGTTGTAGTGGATCGATTGACAAAAGTTGCTCATTTCATTCCTGTGAGAACAACTTACCAGGGAGATCAACTTGCAGAGTTGTATATGTCAAGAATCGTGTGTTTGCATGGTGTGCCAAAGAGAATTGTATCAGATCGAGGCACTCAATTTACTTCAAGATTCTGGCAAAAGTTGCAAGAAGCGTTGGGTACCAACACGAATTTCAACCTGACTTATCATCCTCGAGACGGATGGACAAACCGGCGAGTAAACCAAATCCTTGAAGATATGTTAAGGTCTTGTGCCTTGTCCAATGCGGCAAGTTGGGATCAAAGTTTACCTTATGCGAATTCTCATATAACAATAGTTATCAAGCAAGTTTGCGAGATGTCGCCATTTGAAGCCTTGTATGGAAGGAAGTGCGAACACCTCTCTGTTGGAATGAAACAGAGATCGCCAAGTCTTTGGTCACGATATGTTGCAAAAGGCGAAGAACAAGTAAAAATGATTCAAGAAAGATTGAGAACAGTAGTGATCTAGGCGGAAGAGCTACGCGATAATCGTCGGAGAGAGTTAACCTTTGCTCCTGGTGACTATGTGTACTTGAAAGTCTCACCGCTCAGAGGAATGCGTCGATTTCAAGTTCGTGGAAAGTTAGCACCAAGATTTATTGGACCATTCCCAATCCTAGCCAGAAGTGGACAAGTGGCTTATCAGTTGGAGCTGCCACATGGTATCGAATGTGCACAATGTGTTCCATGTGTCATAACTGAAGAAGTGTCTCAGGGTACCAGAAGAGCAAATGCAAAGTGAGAATGTTGAGCTACAGGATGATCTTACCTACCCAGAGTATCCGATTAGAATCCTAGAAGAAGCAGAGCGCAGGACAAGAAACAGGACAATCAAGTTTTGCAAAGTCCAGTGGAGCAACCATTCTAAAAAGGAAGCAACTTGGGAGCGAGAAAAAGATCTTAGAGAAGAGTACCCCAACCTTTTTCCTAGTCTGTCCAAATCTCGGGGTCGAGATTTCTTTTAAGGAGGGGAGGTTTGTAACATTCCAAAAATTTGGATTTTAGAATGTTTGAATTTCAAAATTCACCATTTGCATTTCTTTGAATTAATTTCACAATAAAATTTTCTATTTATAAAAGGATTTAATTTGGCTAATCTATCCATCAAACATTTGATTTTCAGTTTTTCTGGGTTCATTCTGCTGCAAGGAATTTTTCTGTATTTTGGAGATTTTTTGAATTTATTTGATATTTATTTGAATTTATTTGCTTTTATTTGAAGTTCGAATTTCTTAAATTCGGAAAATGATTTTTATTCTGGATTCCTCCTCGGGCGAATCCTTTTCCCCGCTCGTTTTCCCGCCCATCTCCTTCGCTCGGCCCGCTCGCTCCTCTCCTCGGCCGCTTCCCCGCCGCCCGCCTTCCATGGCCCACCGGCCCGCGCTTCGCCTCCGCTGATTCGATGCGCGCCACGCGTGCGGCTCGGATCTTTGCCACGTCGCCGCGTCGCGCTGGCGCGCGAAACCTTAACCGCCTCGCGCCGTTTTGGCGTCCGTGTGCGCGCCGCCTCCGAGGCTATTTAAAGCCTCGTGGACCCCATCCCGAGGTTCGCCTCCTCGCGCGCATCCGCCGCCCCTTTCTCGTCGCCGAGACGCGCCGTCCTCTTCGCGAGCTCGCGAAGTCGCGCGCCGCCCCGAGCCGTCTCGCCGTTTTCTTCTTTCTCGGTGAGCCTCGCCTTGGTTTTGGTTCCGCCGTTCTCCCTTTGTCCCGCATCCTTTTGCCCTAGTCCGTCGCGCCTCATCGCATTTTTGTGCGCTGCGTCGAGGTTGTCTTCTTCGCCTCGGCGAGTTCGCGCCGCCGCCGAGCCGTTCGCCGCCATCGCTCCGTCGTGAGTCGTGGCCGTCCGACGCTCATAAGCGCCCGGATCTCTCCACGTCGCCGTTGCCTCCCATTGTCCGTCGCCTCGGCCGGTGGATGCGTGCCGCGTGGGCCGGGCGATCGGTCGCGCCCGCCTCGTCTTCCGTGCCACGCCGCGTCGGCGTCGCCTCGGTTCAGCGCTGCGCGCGTCGGCCGCCTCATTGTTGCCTCGTCGGCCGCCGCGTCGACCCCTTGCCGCCGCGTGGCTTGCCACGTCGGCCGTCTGCCGCGTCACGAGCCCTCCTCGGTGGGCCGCGATCCACCGTGAGCCGTGTCTCGACGCGTGGGTCCCACGTGTCGCGGCAAATCTTTTTCTTTTTATTCTTTTCCAGAAATTCCAAAATTCCAGCCAATCACGTGATGCCACGTGTCAGATTTCTGAATTTTTCTGATTTTTCTGATCTGGGAATCTTCCAGGAGCCCGTTCTCCTTCGTTCGAGCTCCGATTCCAGTGATTCAAATTTCTAAATTCATCTAAATTCAAGATCTATCTTCCAGTACCATTCTTTTCAAATTTTGAATTTTATTTGAATTTGTTTTATTTATTTGCCTCGTTTGGCGTGTAGGCAGACGATCGAAGATCGATCGAATCAACGATGAGGTAGAACCAGCAAGAGGCGTGAAGGCAAGTCTTCCTTGAACATATTGATCCCAAATTTTACAAAATGCCTATATTGTTTTAAATTATGCATGCTTACTTTTATGCAATGTACTTTAAACATAGTTTTAGAGTATAGTTAAATTCCAGTTTGTTATACCCTCATTGGTATTGATCATGTCGAACCTTTGACACCTAGATGATATATACTAGCTATTTTATTTGGTGATAACCAGTAGATTAGCATGGAGCGGTAGAATTGCTTAGTCCGACTTAAGCGTTTGGTATTGTGCCATTATGGGAATCATTTCAATTGTTGTTTATACTTATTTGTGAAAGTGCGGCAATTGGTGTTGCTGCTGCGATTTAAATGAAATAAAGTGGAAATGGTTTAGACCGGGCGGATGGATGTTTGGCGGTGCGAAAGCACGAGACCTTGGTATGTGAATGTTCGCCCTAGTCAATTAAGGACCAGCGTGTGTTACCATGGACCGAGCACTACCGTACAACCACAAGTCTATATGGGTACGACTGGCTAAATAATTTGTGCGTCTCATTATTAGCCGCCGGTTGGTGAGTGCGGATGTTGGCGGCGCAAGAGGGGCTTCATCTTTGGCGGCTAGAACCCTAACAGCGGTGAAACCTTAGCGGGCGAGGTTAATAGTGGGGTTGTGCATTGTAAAGGCCTTGTCATGATCTCTCTGCCGACACACCAAAGGAAGTGTGTTAATTGCATGGCAACAAGAGTCGATCATGTCTTGTGGGTAAAGTGTACACACTCTGCGAGTTAAAACTACTTAAGTAGCCGTGCCCACGGTCAAGGGCAAAGAGGTGCGCTTGCACATTGTAGATTTTATGGTTTTGTTTTAAAGGAAAATGATGGTTTGGGAATCGAGAGCGGATGGAACTCTCGGGTTATGGTTTGGCGGTTGGAGCGGTCGGGTAGATGGAACACTCGCTTTAATTGTTATATCAAATTCAATTACTATGCTATTACATTTTGTTCAAATGATGCTTTATGAAATTACTATTGGTATTTCTGATTAAACTTTGCTTTATGCTAAAAGAGCCATATTATGCCTTCAATTGTTTAGCCTTGCATATAGTTATCATGCATCATGTTTCCAAGACTTGGAGTACATTTTGTGCTCACCCTTGCAACATCCCCAACTTTCCACGAGAAGAGTGTGCGGTGAAGTCGACTACGATTTCTACGCTTGTGGTTATGATGAAGGCGACCGGAATGCTAGGGCGCAAACCCGATCGATTACTGTTGGGCAAATGGATGGGCTTACTTACTTTGTTTTTGTTATTTCGTTTCATTGTTTCTTATTGAACTCAAGCTATGATGCTTCTTATTTGTAATAATTGGCCATAAGGCTAATACTCTTTGCTTAATGAATATTATTTGATTCGTGATATGGATGTGTTGTCATCTTTGTTTTTCTTTGTGTGTGCTAGCTTTTCTGGACTAGCACAGGTTATACCTGAGGGTTGGATTTGGAAATCGGTCCCGACATGTACCTATACCACCCCTCGGATTGCAATGGGCCCTCCGCAAGTCCGGGATATCGTTGGTTATGAAAGTGCATCCATAATCGGTATTTGGAACCCATATTGGAGATTTGCATACTGACCGGTTCATTGATTGCATCTTTGACGAGGATCGTTTCCGTCATTAGGGAGAAATCAACCTTTGGATGAAAAATGCGGAAATCATATGGCATTCCTTTGGGATCCCCGCACATGACCCCGCACTAATGAAGCAAATCAAGAAGTCCGAAGATAATTGATTTGCGTAATTTAGCAAATGAAGCGCCTGATCATTTTGTGATCGAAGGCGTGGTTAAGTCGCATGTACCCGCAAGGAATGCACAGAGAGGGTGGAAATACCAAACAAAATAGAAGGTATCCCTCAACCTGTTCAGAGGCCTCAAAGGAAAAAGCGAGCAATCGGCTCCTCAAACCCAAAGTACCGGAGGCGTCTGAGAAAAGCGGGCGAGAGGACTTACCACAACCAATCACGAAAATGCCCCAAGGAAAGAAGGGGAGCAGTTGAGACTGCTTTGGAAAGAAGCCAACAGGAAAGGCAATTCGGACTTGAATCTTCCACTGCGAGAAGCCGCGGAAATAATGTGTGCGCACACATAGGCGATGAAAAGCTAAAGGAACTTGCTTGCGATAGGGAAAAGAGAGAAGAGCAAGTAGAAGTGCATGAAGCACCCATGAAGAAATGGCCATAAACTTTGTAATAACGGAGAATCCTGAATAGAGCAACGACCAGCGTTGATGCATACTTCGCAAAGAAGATTGCCTCGATCATTGATCATGATCCGAGCTCGCATCTCTCGCGAGTGCAAGAAAAGGCTAGATTGGGAAGAATGGAAAAAGGCAATCAACTGCGAGTTAGTCTCTCGAACAAGAGAGAGGTGTTTGAGCCGTATGCCGCACACCTCCCCATGTAAACCCGTAGGTCACAAATGGGTCTTTGTTCTAAGAGAAATGAAAACAACGAAGTTGTAAGGTACAAAGCAAGGCTTGTAGCTCAAGGTTTCACTCAATGTCCTGGAGTTGATTATGAAGAAACCTATTCTCCGGTCATGGGAGGAATTACCTTTAGATATTTGATCTCAATGGCAGTCAACTTGAAGTTGAGAATGAAGCTAATGGATGTTGTCACAACATATTTGTATGGAAACTTGGATTCGGAGATATACATGAAAGTACCGGAAGGAATTCCTATCCCGAACCAAGACGGAGACAAATAGAAACACATGCGATGTGAAATTGGAGAAATCACTGTATGGACTGAAGCAGTTAGGAAGAATGTGGTACAATCGCTTGAGTGACTTTCTCTGCAAGAAAGGCTACACAAACAGCGAAGATTGTCCATGTGTGTTTATACAGCGATCCCCGAATAGATTCTGTATAATCTCCGTCTATGTAGATGACTTGAACATCATTGGGACGGATGAAGAAATTGAAGTGGCATGCTCATACTTGAAGTCTGAGTTTGAAATGAAAGATTTTGGTAAAACCAAGTTTTGTTTAGGCTTGCAGCTTGAACATGTCCAAGGAGGAATCTTGGTACATCAATCAACCTACACGCAGAAAGTGTTGGAAAGATTTAGCTTTGAAAAAGTATATCCTGCAAAGACTCCAATGGTCGGAAGGTCACTCCAAGCAGACCTAGACCCATACAGACCTAGAGAAGAGGGGGAGGAAGTCCTGGGAGCAGAATTCCCATATTTGAGTGCAGTTGGAGCGCTCATGTACCTTGCGAATAGCACTAGACCGGACATTGCGTTCGCTGTGAATTTGCTAGCACGGTACAGTGCAGAACCCACCAAAAGGCATTGGAAAGGGATCAAGGACATCTTCCGCTACCTCCAAGGAAGCAAAGACCTCGATGCATTCTTTAGAAGAAATAATGAATTGAATTTGGTTGGCTATGCCGATCTTTGGGTATTTATCGGACCGCATACTAGCAAGTCCCAAAGCGGCTATGTTTTCCTATGTGGAGGAACAAGCAATTTCTTGGAAGTCGTCTAAGCGGACTCTTGTCTCGGCGTCGACAAACCACTCGGAAATCATCGCTTTGTATGAAGCATCTCGTGAATGTGCATGGCTCGGAAGAATGGTTCACCACATCCGAAGTCATGTGGTTTGAACATTGAGCAAACTCCACGATAATTTATGAAGATATTGCGGCTTGTGTTGCCCAAGCACAAATAGGTTATGTGAAGAGCAATCTCACGAAGCATATCAACCCCAAGTTCTTCTATGCTCATGAATTGCATAAGATGAGCGAGATCAAGATATTGCATACTAAGTCATGTGAAAATCTTGCGATTTGTTCACTAAATCACTCCCAAACATCTACCTTTGAAAGGTGCGTGAAAGGAATTGGGATGATGAGACTTAGAAGTGCAGACTTCAGGGAGATATTTCACATACTCCCACATAAATCTCGAAGATGAATTATGAATACCCAACATGAATCTCGAAGATTAGCAATTGAAGTTGGGAGAATTGTAATCTTTTTCTTAGCAAGTTTTCATGAAGTTTTCTTGCATAAGGTTTTAACGAGGCAATTCGTGCAACATAGTAGCGTATGCTATGTACTCTTTCTCCAAGTATTTTTCCTTTGGGTTTTTCGGAGTTTTAACGAGGCATATGCATCTCGCGGCAAAGGGCCCAAGGGGAGTGTTGAGAAACCACGAAGCCCACCGAAGGCCCATGTGGTCCCTAATGCGAAACCCTAGAGAGCGCTATAAAGGAGGAGGGGGTCCCCATGTACATGTAATTCATTAGCAATAAAGAATTTCGCTTTCGCTCTCCCTAAACACGTGTCTCTCTCTCTTTCTGTTCTCCACTTCAGATCTGTTCGGGAACCCCGGACTATTCGATAGCGAGGTTCCTTAACAGAAACTATCCCCTTCGGTCATAAATAGCGGTCAATTTAGACATTACACGGTCCCAAAATATATCTTTGACTACTAATTTTTATTATAATATATTTATAAAACCCAATAAACTATAATATTATGAAAACACTTTCAAAACAAATCTATAAATATGATTTTTGTGTATCCAATTTAAATATTTTAAAAAATATTTGTAGTCAAAGTTTCGAAAATTTGATTATATTTATATCCAAAACGATAACTATTTGTGGCCGAAGGGAGTAATAGAACTTTGTCTGGCCTTTATACGCTTTTACATATCCCATTTTTATGGATAAATCATCGATTTGGGTATTTACATTGTCGCCTCGTGAAACAAACAAGGGCAAAAGGAAACGTGGCAAGAACGTTTAATCATTCTTGGTCCACTGTTTTGTCATTTGGAGGAGGCCAAAACGGAGCAGATTCCGGCCGGAATCTACGCATGCAATGACCCAACAGCCTGCAGGCATGGACATGGACTCGTACCTGATTCCGGTCCGAGCAATCCACCATGCGATTGATGTGAATGAAGGGTCAAACATCCACTTCGACTCGACCTCATGCAGGAGCAGAGCCATCTCCCGGACGTTACGTGACAAGAACGTTTAATCATTCTTCTGTCAGTTGGAGGAGGCCAAAGCGAAGCAAATTCCGACCGGAATCTACGCACGCAATGATGCAATGACCCAGCAACCTAACAGGCATGGGCATGGACTCGTACTTGATTCCGGTCCAAGCAATCCACCGTGCGATGATGGGAATGAAAGGTCAAACATCCACTGCCTCATGAAGCCATCCATCCATCTGTGAGGGTGAACGACTCTCCGTACTTGGTGGTAACGAGCACAGTATAATCTAATCTTCGTCAGGTACCATAGAAAACATGCTAGTATTTTTTTTCTCCGCAAAGAGAAACGCTCCGGTGATCCTTCTGCTATTTTTCCTATGCCTTTTTCTCTCTCATTTAGTTTCATCTCTTACTCGATCGGCACGCGCCACTAGAAAAGTTGCTAGCTAGGCTGCATATTCATCTATATATGCTATACTCGTATTTGGCTGAGTCAACATCAATTTTGTAATTGAGACATGACAAGGATGTGATTTGTTTTGGTGTCAACTACTAATGCACGCATTGCCAAGTCAGTAAACGCGCTTATCGTGTGCATTGGTTCATTGATCCGGTAGCTTCCCGGATCTTGACAACATACCTAGGTGTGGATTCGTGATCTTAGCCATCTAGATTCCACGGCAAAGCGGAGCAATACAACCACAAACTGCTCTTGTTCACAAACAAGTTACCCCACTTGATTTTTATACCGTGTGATTCGACTTGCCACAGTTTTCAAAATACTTTTTACAATATATTGACTACAAAATCATAATCAGATTAAAGTACATTCATATACATATATAACTGTGTCAATTTTGTATCACTAAATGTCAAGACCCTCTCTTCTGACGTGAAATACCATAAGGCTTTATGTGTATACTGTATTAGTCCTATTATCAATAACTAGTACACACATTCATGACCTGATGATCACATCCATACACATTACATAAATACGAATATCAATGACAAATGGTTCTTACTACAAGGCCTTATGGCCAACAAAAGTAGTGGAAGCAAGATCCCGTGTTATGACTTAGCCCAAAATATCCACAAACAACTGACAAGAAGTAAGTCATAGAAAAGCTTGTCACTGTAGTCCCGCAACCTGTGGAAAAGTAGGAATCGTCGGGGATCATGGGTTCCTCGACCTCTGAATATCAACAAGTAAGGGTGAATACATTTGTACTCAGTAAGACTTGTAGTGTATCATAATTATAATAAATGCTTAGCTATGTCAAAGAAGATGGTCATTCTAGTTTTTTTTTGCATCAAGTGAGATTTATTCAATAATAACAATAGTAGATTACAAGCGGTTGACAAACATGTAAATAACGAGTATAGACATATATAACAATAATAAGAATAATTCACAATCCTCCTTGACTGTGATCAACGACCTATTTTCCAACCATAACTTGGCATAAAATTTAAAATAAAACCTTCCACCAATTTTTCCAAATCAACCCTTTTTGTAAAAATATAAAGTCTAACTAGTGTTAGTGCACCAAATCTCTCGTAACCGTGAGAATAGCTTTTCGAAAAGTTTTACACTCTATAGAGGCGCACATATTTACCCAAAACATATGATTAACCTTTTTTGCCACTTTTTTACAGTTATTTTGGTGTATAGCCGAGATACAATGACATGAGCCGTTACATTCCCTAAACTTAACTTTGCACCAGCCCGGTGATGTTTGACCCTTACTATGGCAGCAGAAATTACATACATATAATACATAATAAGAATAACAGTCCACCCCTATCATAACAATTTTCCCCCATAGCAAAGCATACACCGTTGTATTGGTTTGTGTTTTCCCTACACCTTCCGTGTGGACACCTCTACGAGCAAACATACCTGGAATACCCGTACTACTCCAACCTTCCAATGTGTAAAGCTAGACCCAAGCAACTTAATAAGCTAAAGCTACCCCCATAATAGTATTTATGGTTGCACGGTATATCTTAGATTATACAACACTATGGGGGCTGTGCTTCAACTTTGGGCCAAAAGCTCCCCAAACAGTATGGCTGCAAAGCAGCTGAGAAGCTAAGCCACAGAAGCACTCCCAAAAGCTGCAGCTGCTGGGAAGGAGCTTTTCAGCTGTGGCTTCGCTTGACCACCTCCCACCTCGCTCGCTCCGCTTTCCCTACCTTCGCCACCCTGCCTCACCGCCTCCACGTCACCTCCCCACTTGGACGCCGCTATACTTCGCTATGTTGCTACCTCCCCGCTCAGTTGGCCTCCAAAAGCTACATCTGCAGTAGCCAGTTTGCCAAACAGTATAACAAGAAAAGTCACAACCACCAGCTACAGCTGTTTTATAGCCCAACAAACCAAAAGCAGCTTTTCAGTCCAGCCGTAGCTCCCCCAAATCGGCCCTATATTTGGTATCGACCGGACGAGAAGTCCCCTGCACTACATGCAAGTCCATCCCTCACACTTTATAGATTATATAATAACTTGCCCACATCAAAATCTTAGTTTTTTAGTTTTGATTTTTTATACTAAAATAATAAAGACAATTTTTCAAAATTTGTATCCCATGAACAAATAGTATAACTGACCATTTACTCTCCCAATACTAAGGTATAGCTAAGCAATTATACATATAGTCAAATATACTCAAGTTGGCATTAGATATTGCCTAACCATTATCTTATGGTTTTCAAGGTTAACATTTGCATATTTATCAAAGAAGTTGTATGCTTCAAATAGGAATATATATAATTACACATAATTTACCAACTTTACTGAAAATACACGCATACATATATAAATTTGCAAAACAACATAAATTTGCAAAACAACATAAATTAAGTAAAATACTGGGATCAACATGGTCAAAGTGGGTGCTTGTCTTGCTTGTTGAATTCTTGAGGTTGTTCAGGGTCAACGAAGGAAGTTTTCAAAGCGTCGGCATCTACACGCAGTATATCGTAAAGAGAATATAAGAGCTAAATGAATTCAAACAGATGCCAAATTCAAATATTTTTTATAGAAACAGGTGATTGTTGAATCAGACCATCTTGTGTTAGTGAATCTCTGGAGTGCTTGCGGTAAAAAACGAGCAGCGATCATTAGGGGTGGGCATTCGGTTTTTTTCGTCCAATCGGTTCGATTTATTTGGTTTTTAAATAATTCAGTTTCTAAAAAGTGTCTACCAAATTTATCCCTCCAAAACGAAGAACCGAACCGAATTAACCGAATTAATTCGGTTTTTTGGGCAACCGAAATAAACAGGGTCAGAGGAGAGGCGGACCGACTTGGCGAGTGAAGTTCTCAATGGCTAGGAGGATGCATTGGATGTGCTCCTCTGTCTCTATCTACCCAACTGCCTTCGCCTCCGTCGCGGCCACTCACCCTCCCGTGCTCCCCTAGCTCGCAGTGTCCACTTCGTTGTCCACCTCAAAATCACAGTTAGGACCGAATCAAAAAAGCAATCGATGAGGTGATCGAGAGAACTGAGCAACGAGCAAAGCAAACAAGCGCAGAGAAGAGGATCTGTTACCATGACGCGCGCATGAGCTTGGTGCCGGCGACGACTAGGGTCTGGGGCCTGGGGGATGGGGTGGGCCACAGGCCGACAGAGACGCCATGATGGGGCTACAACGGCACTGTTTCGGGTAGGCAAGTAGGGATGGGAGTTACGAGCTCCTTGCTGCCGGTGAGGAGGACGCTGGTAGCGATTTGGAGCGGAGGACAGAGAAGAATGTTGGGCGCGGAGATCCACAAGGGTTTCGCCGTTGCCGTCGTCAGCATTGTCGCCTCGTCGGGTAGGGTTGGGAAAATTTGGGGAATGGGATGGGGAATTGGTGGGATGGCATCTCCCGTGAGCCCATGACGTCTTCGCATGAGTCGTGACCGCTCGCGAGTGACCGCATTGAGCTAGTGGGCCGTGGGATGAATGCGTAGACCGCTGAAGCCATCCGGTTTCGAGAATCGAAACACCGAACCGTATACCGAAAACAGAATCATATCAAAATAAAACCCAAAAAAGAAACTGAAAACCGAAATAATCGGTTAATTTGGTTTGGTTTTATTCGGTTTTTTGGTTTCGGTTTAAATATACCCACCCTAGCGATCATGGCTATCCTTGATGAGATACAGGATCTCAGTGGGGGTTTCGATGAATTGAAGATTTGTTTTGTCCGTCGGGATGCAAATTCTTCGGCCTATTTTTGTACGAAGCAGGTGTCATTGAGTAGTCAATGGTGCACTTGGTTAAACCAGGCACTAGTTAATGATTCTCTGTTTCTGATTAATGAATGAGAGCTCCTGTTTTCGCAAAAATAACAAAAAAAAAAAACGGTCGAAAAGTGGTTTCTGGAGGCACTTGTCCGTCGATGTCCAACAAGGTTCAGACTTCATTATCGTTGATCCGCATGGTTGGTTAGTTAGCTAACAACTATGGGAGCTTGTAAAAGGGGTTTAACCCTTTTAGGTTTGTTAGGTTGGGTAAGGTCACCGTTCAGGCTCAGCTAATGGGATAGAGTTCCTCTGCGATTTGCAAAGGACTACAATTTAAACAGCTACTGCAGTGAGCACTATTCGATTGAATCAAATGGTCTAGATCGTCGAACAATGCTATAGATAATATGTGCTATCGATTTTTATCCAACAGCTAATCCATAATTGCTAAAGTTACAGTGCTCGTACGTTGTATCTCTTTTCCAGCTAATGCTTTCCTTTCCGCGATATGATTTGACTTTGGACATGCCGCCATCACCTTCGATCGAGTCTATGAACCTGCGGTTTAGCCCAAACGTCATCAAAGTTGTTAAGGAACCTCGCTATCGAATAGTCCGGGGTTCCCTGAACAGATCTAAAATTGGAGAACAGAGAGAGAGACACAGATATATGGGGAGCGACAGCGGAATTCTTTATTGCTTTCTGAATGCTTGTACATAGGGGGGATCCCCCTCCTCCTTATATAGCGCTCATCTAGGGTTTCGGCTAAGGGACCATCGTGGGCTTTCTGTTGGGCCACGTGGTTTCTCAACACTCCCCCTTGGACCCATTGCCGCGAGATGCTTATGCCTCATTAAAACTCCAAAAAAACCCAGTGGGAAAAATACTTGGAGAAAGAGTACATAGCATACGCTTACTATATTGCACGAATTGCCTCGTTAAAACCTTATGCAAGAAAACTTCATGAAAAACTTGCTAAGGAAAAAGAGTACAATTCACCCAAACTTCAATTGCTAATCTTCGAGATTCATGTTGGGTATTCATAATTCATCTTGAGATTTATGTGGAGTATGTGAAATATCTCCCACGAAATCTGCACTTCTCTAAGTCTCATTATTCCAATTCCTTTAACGCACCTTTCAAAGGTAGATGCTGGGAGTGATTTAATGAACAAATCTGCAAGATTTTCACATGACTTAGTATGCAATATTTTGATCTCGTTCATCTTATGCAATTCATGAGCATAGAAGAACTTGGGGTTGATATGCTTCGTGAGATTGCTCTTCACATAACCCATCTGTGTTTGGGCAACACAAACTGCATTATCTTCATAGATTATCGTGAGAGTTTGCTCAATGTTCAAGCCACATGACTTCTGGATGTGGTGAACCATTCTTCGGAGCCATGCACATTCACGAGATGCTTCATACAAAGCAATGATTTTTGAGTGGTTTGTCGACGTCGAGACAAGAGTCTGCTTAGACGACTTCCAAGAAATTGCTGTTCCTCTACATAGGAAAACATAGCCAGTTTGGGACTTGCCAGTATGCGGGTCTGATAAGTACCCAGCATCGGCGTAGCCAACCAAATTCAATTCATTGTTTCTTCTAAAGAACAAACCAAGATCTTTGCTTCCTTGGAGGTAACAGAAGATGTTCTTGATCCCTTTCCAATGCCTTTTGGTGGGTTCTACACTGTACCGAGCTAGCAAATTCACAGCGAACGCAATGTCCGGCCTGGTGCTATTCTCAAGGTACATGAGCGCTCCAACTGCACTCAGATATGGGAATTCTGCTCCCAGGACTTCCTCCCTCTTCTCTAGGTGCAGTATGGGTCTAGGTGCGCTTGGAGTGACCTTGACCATTGGAGTCTTTGCGAGGATATGCTTTTTCAAATCCAAACCTTTCCAACACTTTACTGCGTGTAGGTTGATTGATGTACCAAGATTCCTCCTTGGACATGTTCAAGTGCAAGCCTAAACAAAATTTGGTTTTGCCCAAATCCTTCATTTCAAACTCGGACTTCAAGTATGAGCATGCTTCTTCAATTTCTTCATCCGTCCCAATGATGTTCAAGTCATCTACATAGACGGAGATTATCTGAGAATCCATTCGGGATCGTTGTATAAACACACATGGACAATCTTCATTTGTTTGTGTAGCCTTTCTTGAGAGAAAGTCACTCAGCGATTGTACCACATTCTTCTGATTGCTTTAGCCCATACGGTGATTTCTCCAATTTCACTTTGCATGTGTTTCTATTTGCTCCGTCTTGGTTTGGGATAGGTATTCCATCGGTACTTTCATGTATATCTCGAATCAAGTTTTCATACAAATATCTTTGTGACAACATCCATTAGCTTCATTCTCAACTTCAAGTTGGCGCCATTGAGATCAAATATCTAAAGGTAATTCCTCCCATGATCGGAGAATAGGTTTCTTCATAATCAACTCCGGGACGTTGAGTGAAACCTTGAGCTACGAGCCTTGCCTTGTACCTTACAACCGTTGTTTTCATTTCTCTTCGAACAAAGACCCATTTGTGACCTCACGGGGTTTATATGGGGAGGTGTGCGGCATACTGCCCAAACACCTCTCTCTTGTTCAGAGAGACTAACTCTGCAGTGATTGCCTTTTTCCATTCTTCCCAATCTAGCCTTTTCTTGCACTCTGCGAGAGATGCAGGCTCGGGATAATGATCAATGATCAAGGCAATCTTCTTTGCAAAGTATGCATCGATATTGGCTGTTGCTCTATTCAGGGATTCTCCTGTTATTACAAAGTTTATGGCCATTTCTTCATGGGGTGCTTCATGCACTTCTATTTGCTCTTCACTGCTATTCCCTATCGCAAGAGCAAGTTCCTTTAGCTTTCATCACCTATGTGTGCGCACACATTATTTTCGGCGGCTTCCTGCAGTGGAAGATTCAAGTCTGAAATTGCCTTTCCTGTTGGCTTCTTTCCAGTGCCAGGTCTCAACTGGCTCCCCTTCTTTCCTTGGGGTATTTTCGTGATTGGTTGTGGTAAGTCCTCTGCTTGATTTCTCCGGACGTCTCCGGTACTTTGGGTTTGAGGAGCAGTTTCTGTTCTTTTTTTTGAGGCATCCGAGCAGTGAGGGATACCTTCTACTTTCTTTGGTATTTCCACCCTCTCTGGTGCATTTCTTGCTGGTACATGCGACTTAACCACGCCCTTTAGATCACAAAAATGATCAGCGATTCATTTGCTAAATTCTACAAATCAATTATCTTCGGACTTCTTGATTTGCTTCATTAGTGCGGGGTCATGTGCGGGATCGGTGGAATGCCATATGATTTCCGGCATTTTTCATCAAAGGTTGATTTCCTCCCTAATGACGGAAGCGATCCTCGTCAAAATTGCAATCGAATCGGATTTGTATGCAAGTCTCGATCATGGGTTCCAAATACGATTATGGATGCACTCTCATAACCAACGTATATCCCGGACTTTCGGAGAGGGCCCATTGCGATCCGTGAGGGTGGTATAGGTACATATACCATACACCCAAATTTTCTAAGATGGGAGATCTTGGGATGATCCGTGCACAAATTGCATAGGAGAATGGATGTTGTAAGCCGACGATGCGAAATTGATAAGAGCTGCTGCGTGCAGGACTGCATGTCCCCAACAAGTGTTGGGCAAGTTACAACTCTGCAAGAGCGGTCTGGCAATGAATCTAATCCTCTTTATTAGTGCTTCACTAGCCCATTCTGCGTATGGGCGTGCGATGCAGTGCTCAAGCGCTATCCTGTTGCGTGCAATAATCATCAAATGCCTTTGAAGTAAATTCTCGGCATTGTCCATTCTAATGGACTTCACGCGATGATCAGGGAAAGCATTCTTAATTCTTATGATCTGCGAGATCAGCTTTGCAAAAGCATGGTTTCTTGTTGACAATAAGCATACATGCGACCATTTCGAGGAAGCATCAAAACGGCCCTGACAAGGGCTGAATCGGAACATAAATATCCCCTGGATGCGTTCCAGGAATGCAGGGATTTCACTTTGCACTTTCATGACAGAGGGTCTAGTTATTAATTTCCCGGTGGCACATGCAGGGCACACAAAATCTCCATGATTCGGGAAATTTTTAACATTAATGCCATGACCTTGTGAGTTGTTCACTATATTTCTCATCATTCTAAGACCAGGATGGCCTAATCTACCATGCCATAAAGAAAATAACTCGAGCTTTTAAAAGCAGTCTTCAAGGAAGTATACACTTGGTGCATGAATATTCGTGTAGTACAACCCTGATTCATATGAGGGCATTTTTCTAATACCATTTTCCACATACCGCGTGCTTCACAATGCACAAGTATTCTTTGCCATTTTCTTCATTGGTTTCTACGTGAAAACCATTGGCGCGGATGTCTTTGAAGCTTAAGAGAGTGGCGTTGATTCGAGGTACAAAGGGCTTCTTCGATTACCAAAGTTGTACCCATAGGCAATATAATAGTGGCTCTTCCTGAGCCGATTACATATGAGTCGCTTCCTGCGATCGTAGTAATCTTTCCAGCGTTCTTCGTGATCATCTGGAAGTATTTAGACTCTCTTAAGATGGTATTTGTTGTGCCACTATCAACAATGCATATCTCTTCCATTTGGGCGCTACACAATTTCTAAATAAAAGAAATATAATTCCAATCAAACAGAGGCAAAATAATTCAAAAATTGCTTGTAAATGAAAGAATAGTGGAATAAAGAATAAATTGCATATTTATTCATGAAAGAAGTATGCTCTTCTAGAGCTTACAATTTCTTATTCAAAAGGGAAATGCTAACAACCATAATCTAAAAGAAAATGCGATTCATGCATTTAAACGGCAGTGCAAGGCTTGATCGTTCTGCTTGATGGTAGGTTTCGTGTCTGCGAGGACCCTAGACCAATCGCGACCTGAGCTTCTTGCCCCTAAGAGCGATCTTCACGTCCTATGCCCAAGTGAGGTAGTTACGACCAAGGGAGGCGATTCTTCAAACTCACGATTCACGATGCCGGACATTTGCTTGATTTTAAAATTTCGACATTAGATTACTGCGTGTAATTTAATAGAAAATGGTTGCAAAACATAAAGTACAGAAAATAAATTTCCATGCATTGCAGTATATAAAATAAAGCAATGAATTCAAAATTCATAAAGAATATTTATAAAAACAGAGAAACAAATCTAGAAAAAAATAAAAACAGAGCCAAATAAATCTTCTTGATTTTCGGGCAATTTTCCAAAAAAATTTCTGCAATTTTTCTCTCTTTTCTTTCTTCTCTTTTTCTTTTTTCTTTCTCACCCAGTCGAAAGGCCTTTGGCCCCCCTTTTTTCTCTTCTTGCGCGTGGCCCCTTGGCCCATTGGGCTGCGCCCTTCATCGGGCGTTAAGGCGGTGGCTGCCGAGCCGCACTAAGAAAAGAGCCGGCTAGGGTTCCAATCCCAGCCGCCATTTGTGCTTGCGAAGAAAAAAAACGGGTGGCGGCGCTTCGGTGCTAGTGCTCCGGCCGGCTGCGAGCGACGGTCAGGCGTCGGCACATCAACGCGTCAAGCCAGTGAGCGGGGCGCGCACACGGACCAAGCCGAGGGTGCGGGCGGCGCGTGGCAGGCGCGGCGCGATGCGCGCGGCGGTGCCGCATGGCTGGCCGGCTTCTGGCAGCGGCAATGGGCGGGCGGCGAGCGAGAGGTGAGGAGCGAGCGACGCGACGCGAGCCGAGGCGGGGTGGCGCGGACCGAGGCCGAGGGCGGCGCGTGGCGCTCGCGCGGTGGAGCTTCAAGCGGGCGGTCGGTGGGGCGGCGGCAACCGGCCGATCGGGGCGGCGGCGCGGCGGCGGCGCCGTGCCAAGTGGTGGCGAGGCCGTCGGCGGGGCGGCTGCGAGGCGAAGGCGATGGCGCTGCGAGGCCGACGGGCAATGGCGTTCGCGAGGCCAGCGGCGCTGGTCGAGCCGGGCAAGGCGGCGGCGGCGGCGGCGAGCTGCGCTTCTTGCGGCGGCGTGGAGGCGATGCCGCGGCGGCGGTGAGCGGATAAGCGGCAGCGTCGAGCCAACTTCAAGCGGCGGAGCCGAATGGCCTTCTGGCGGTTTCGTGTCGAGCCGGCGAAGCGCAGACGCCGCCGGCGCGTCGGCTTTGCCGAGTAGTGGCGATCGCCGTCGGGTCCGCCGGCGCGAGTCGAGTGGCGCCTTGAGCCGACTTGGCCGGGCGGCAGCTGGCTGAAGCGCGGATCGCGCAGCGGCAGCGGCAATGGCGCGCTGGCGACGGTCGGCGAGCGCGACGTCGGCGACGGCCGAGCCGAGCAGCAGCTGGGCGGCGGCGGCGGCGGCCGAGCTCTCACGCGGCGGCGGCACCGTGCTCACCCGCCGACGGTTGCCAGCGGTCTTTGCGTCTTGTGATGGCCGCGAGGCGCTGCGTCTTGTGATGGTCGAGTGCGGGCTGCGTCTGTGAAGCGTCGGCCGTCGCGTCTGCGTCTTGTGGCGGCGGAGCGACTTCATCTGCAGCCGTGAGGCCAGCTGCCAGGGCGGACGGCGCTTGGCGGCATCGTCGCGCCGTCTTGCGCGTAAACCGAGGCGACCTTTTTTTTCTTTTACGGATGTAAAGATGCTTCATGTATCTTGTTGCCGTGTCGTTGTAGCTTCTTGCCCGCGTGATCGAGCGATGCCGATCGTGGGTTAGATGCATGCATAGAAAACAACGGCGATTAGATTCAATCGCGAAACCCACCTCTTCTCACCTTTTCAATTCGATCTCGGTGAGAGCTTCGTGCGATAGCGTGTTAAGGAACCTCGCTATCGAATAGTCAGGGGTTCCTGAGCAGATCTAAAATTGGAGAACAGAGAGAGATCTGAGATATATGGGAAGCGGCAAGTGAGAATTCTTTATTGCTTTCCGAATGCTTGTACATAGGGGGATCCCCTCCTCCTTATATAGCGCTCACCTAGGGTTTCAGCTAAGGAACCATCGTGGGCTTTCTCTTGGGCCACGTGGTTTCTCAACAAAAGTGACTGTTATTTGACTCGGATGGTCAAGATGGGCAGCCGATGGGCCTACCTGGACACTTTTCTTAGGCCGTTTTCTCTGAATCAACACTGTTGTATACATTACTACATCTACTACATTCTACAAATGAGATCAGGACCCAATATTAATTCCAGTGCTTGATTTCACCGTTGAATACTACCGGATATAATACAAATCCTCTAAAGAAAATACGTGAAATGAAATCTCACAGCTGGAATTGTGTCGAGGAGTGAATCAGTCAGGGACATTGATGCCTTACTGCTGCATTGCATTGCTTGCTGCGGCCCAAGGAAGATCCAGGTGATCTGAGTCACTGACAGGCTTGGTGCACCCGATTCACCAAGAAGCCAAAGGCGAACACATAAATCTGTCTAGTCACATTCACCCATCATGGCAACGCTATTAATTCATGGCATTGTTACTCCTGGTATTAAAACTCAACCAGCCAAGCATTGGTCATGACTGCTGCTAAGCATTTAGGAGCATTAGTTTACTTAAGCGTAGGTCATGACTCGGCCGTGACACACAGAAAGCAATTCCTTCCTTATATCAATGCCAGCAGTTCATGTTATAGATATGATCTTATAAATGATCATTCATATTCAGCAGTCGAGTGACCTGACGGTGAAACTCCTGACTAGGATCATAAAAATGCTGGTGCCGCGTTAAACCCTGCCAGTATAACCATAGTTGTATCTATTAAGAAACGGGAATTCTGAAGGGGGAAAATGCATTCAAGAGTTAGAGGAATGCACAATATCTTCAGATATCCGAGTTTTCAGTATGGCCAATCCGACTAATCGACAAAATTAATGGTAGTGCAAAACTCGGAAAGACAAGAACTAGAGCTGGAGTTGATCAAACCTGGTTAAAGAGTTATTAGCAGCCCACAGAGAAGTGTTCCTTTTATTTTCGTTAGGAAGAAGAAGAGGGAAGTGTCATATTGTGTGTGTTACAGCTGGATGGATGCATCAAATTGTTGCAGATATGGCGTAGTTGAGGTGATGAACTGCTCTCACTTGTTAGCATTGAATTGGCAAGAGGTAAATCAATGCTCAGTACTACCGAGTACTACCGCTTGTCTGAAGATGCTGCACAAAAGTTGCAACACCCTACTGCCAGATTCATAATTGGGCGCCCCAGGCCGGAGAGGAGCAGAATCTTTGGACAAATTTTACAACCCAAACTGCAAGACGTTGATGATCTCTCCTTTCCCCTCCTCTCCCATAGATCTCATGCCCTCCTTTTCAGCTACAATGACACTTAGACTCACCTGAGTCATGGCCAGAAAACCTCATCATTTCAAGTTCAGATGCCATGCAGCTGCTGCCAATGGTGCAGAGATAACTCAAATATCCAAATTAAGTTTCTTAGAGAGATGCTCAATATCCAAATAGGATTATTTGGCAAAGACTGTTCTAGTTTTTCTTAACCTTGGGGGTTTTCTAGGAGATAATTTCATTATGGATTTTGAGTTAAAAGGGGGTTTGTTAGAGATAAATCAAATATCCAAATTAGGTTTGTTAGAGATATGCTCAATATCTAAATAGGAGTTCAAATCTAGGATAATTCGAACTCTTTTGGCTATATAAGTCATCCCCTATGTACATGTACACTTGAACAATTTTAGTGGATTATTTCCTCCTTCGTAAGATCTTTTCATGTTAAAAATTTTATCTCCTGTTTTACCGTGCTAACCTTAACATCCCATTTAATGATGAGAAAAAAAGGAAGCACCTTACAATTTCAAGTGCGATTGTGTCTTCACTCCAGAGCAAAACATGACAAAGTCACAAATTTTCACTGAATAATACCATCTGAACAGTAAGCACAAGTAAATCGTGAACAAACACAACCACAAAACTCGAGTCCAGAATTCAGTTTGGTATGAACCTGTCTACTGATTGGTGTTTTCTCGTCACCTAACATCAGAATTGTGGAATATAAAGATCCAGATATCCTCATGATCGGCCTGGAGACGTATGGGGGATAAGCCCAAGAGGAAGGCCCAGGATGATATCCCCCGCACCAGGCCCTGTTGCCGTGTGCCAGGGGGTACATCCCATAGATAGTTGAGCATATATTTAGATGTAAAGGATATTGTTGTAATCCGAGTCGTTTATAAGGAAGGTAAAGATGTAAGCTCTATCCTGTAACCGACTAGAATCCTGTAACCGATCGGAATATCTTAACCGATCAGGACTCTGTAAGTCACGCCACCCCCACTATATAAGGGGAAGGGTAGGCAACAACAGGGATCGATCCATATACACAGCAATATAATCCCAGCGCACAGGACTAGGGTATTATCTCCTCCGCGAGAGCCTGAACCTGTATAATCCCTTGTCTTGTGTGACCATCGAGTTTGAGATCTAGTGCCTGCCCATAATTTCATTGCCGACTACAAAAGTTGACAGTTGGCGCGCCAGGTAGGGGAAGCGCTAACATCTTTTCCAACAGGCTCGATGGCAACAATCGGCGGGATCACCGTCACTTTCGCCTCCGGCCAAGCTTTCCGCTTCGGGAGCATGGACTTCGTCGCGGATAAGCACGGAGAACTGGTCTGCCTAGACTTGAACCAGATCCAATCTGGTAAAAATCAGGCCGATCTATCTCAGGTACGTCACTTTGCCTTAGCCGGCAAACCAATCGGCTTTGTAGGGAGTTACTATGATCTTCGCGGCATCTTTGCCATAGAAGAACAGAAGACCGACCTCCAACACCAGCAAGAGGATCAGGAAGCTACGGAGGAAGATCGACCGCCCGTAGAGGAAGGAGGCGCGATCGCCGGTCTCGCGGCCGCCATGTCCGAGAGGACATCCTGCAATCCAGTTTGGGAGACCAAGTTGTCTTCCATACGCCTCAGCAGAACGTCGTCGCCTCCAAGATGCTACTTGATACGCTGGATCCAATGATTGCGGTTGACAGCCCCGATCGTGGCTCAAATCAAGGCCATGGTGACGGCAGCGGCAATTCAACAGAATCAAGAAGGGCCGGATGGGGAAGCGCGTTCCCGCTCCCACGCGGCCACGCGTGTCGCTAGCAGTCGGACGGCAATCAGTCGGAGTACCGGCAGTCGGCGCCTTACGCCACCAGTCGGAGACGCACGTCGCATCCTCAACCGCGACCTTCGCCAAGATATCACCGCCAGACGATAAGAGCGGGACGAAGAAGAACGACGTGGGCGCTGCGATGACTTCGAGCGCTTTGGCACCGGCTATGATCGGCGAAGCGATCGAAGATACGACGACAGGGATGACCATAGAGACCGTCATCGCCTGGGCCAGAACGACGACGAGCGCCGAGTCATGGACTCGCCGCGCCGAACTCCACCCCGACGCAGTGACGATAATTGCCGCGCCAGGGGCTCGCCGCGCCGCTCTCCCCCTCATCATGAAGAAAGATCCATCGATGGGATTCGAGCATTCAGTCCTCTGCTGCGCCGAGTGGTATGGCCTGAAGGTTTCAACCCTAAAGGCATTGTCAAGTTTGACGGTGAGCGAGATCCGGAAGCTTGGCTGCAGGTATACGCCCTAGCGGTCAAAGCGGCCGGAGGTAACCAGAATGTGATGGCAAATTACCTGCCAGTCAACCTTACCCCCTCGACTCAAGCATGGCTCACGGGCCTCCCTGCAAACTCGGTGGACTCCTGGAGCGATCTCTGCGATCAATTCATTGCTTACTTCCAGGGAACCTACGAGAGGCCTGGCACTCCGTGGGACTGTGCCGGTTGCACCGAGAAGAAGGGCGAGGCCGCGAGGATGTCATCCGGCGTTTCATGCAGAAGAAGAACACCATCAGGGACGTATCTAAAGCCGTGGTGGTGGCAGCCTTCCAGAAAGGCGTAAGTGATCTTGATCTAATTAAGAAAATATCCAGGAAACCCCTGACCTCCGTGAAGGAGATGTTCGCACTGGCCGACCGCTACGCCACGGCCTTAGATGCCCTGGCCAAGCGCCAGGAAGATCGTCCACATCAGAAGAACAAGGGCGACAAGCCCGAGTCCTCCAAGCACAAAGACAAGAAGTGAAAGGGTGAAGAATTAGTCGCAGTGGCCGAGCGCGTCCGACCCCGAGCCATGCGGAGGGAAGGACCTGATTATAGCACCGTCATGGAAGCAATCTGTCCTTTCCATCCTAAAGGAAAGCCGCGCCAAGGACCGCTTCACCTTGAAGCGTTTTTGCGAGAGAGCAACAAGCGGCCGGCTCCGGTCGAAGGACGAGGCGGCAAAGAAGAAAGACCTTCGGATGAAGACGATTTTCAAGAGCCCGAGCACGAGTTGAACTATATATCGGGGACTCCACGGATACGAGTCAAGAGGAAGCAAAGCTTCGCTTGGGAGATCAACGCGGTGGAACCGGCCCCCAATATCCGAAGTGGTCCGAGTGCGAATCACCTTCGACCGAACGGATCACCCCAACCGGTTCTACATCCGGGTAAGTTCCTCTAGTGCTCGACCACATTATCCGCAGCGTGAAGCTCAAGAAGGTCCTGATCGATGGAGGGAGTGGACTCAACGTCTTGTTCTCCAAAACTTTCAACGACATGAACATTCCCCTCTCCGAACTAAGGCCGAGCACTCAGCCGTTCCATGGTGTGATTCCTGGAGCATCGTCGCTCCCACTCAGACAGATTTCCTTGCCCGTCACCTTCGACACCAAGGACAACTATCGGACCAAGTACATAAATTTTGAGGTGACAGATTTCGAGATGGCGTATCACGCTATCTTGGGAAGACCCGGACTGGCTCGATTCATGGCTATTCCGCACTACACCTACTTGATGATGAAAATGCTAGGACCAAGAAGCGTCATCACGGTTTGCAGCGACGTCAAGCGGTCCCTGGAGTGCGACCAAGAGAAACATGAACTCGCCGAGCTGAGGGAAGGAGCCGATGAGAGAAAGGAGATCCAAGCAGAAGCGAACATGATGCTGGAAGAGGGAGATATCTCGTCCAAAAAGCAGGCCACATCAGGAATGAAACATGGCGAAGGAACCAAGAGAATCATTCTTGACCCGTCCGATTCGACTAAGACAACTCTGGTCGGGACAGGGCTCGAGGACAAATAGGAAGACGAGCTCGTCACCTTCCTCCAAGCTAACAAGGACATCTTCGCGTGGAAACCATCCGACATGCCGGGTGTCCCCAAGGATAAAAGTGCGAAGCCAATCAAGCAAAGGCTTTGGCGGTTCGCTCCAGATCGCCGGAACGCCATCAAACAGGAAATCACCAAGCTTTTAGCCGCATACTTTATAAAAGAAGTGTATCATCCAGATTAGCTGGCAAACCCTGTACTAGTTCAAAAAAGAATACAACTTAGCGCATGTGCGTTGACTATACCGATCTCAACAAAGCCTGTCCGAAGGATTCTTTTGGGTTACCTCGGATTGATCAAGTAGTTGATTCAACCGCCAGGTGTGAGATCCTGAGTTTCCTTGATGCCTACTCAGGGTACCACCAGATTCGCCTAAAGGCGAAAGATCATATCAAGACTTCGTTCATCACGCCCTTCGGGGCCTTTTGCTATACCACAATGGCATTCGGGTTGAAAAACACTGGAGCGACGTATCAACGCGCGATACAGCGGTGCTTTCATGCCCAACTCGAACGAAATGTGGAAGCGTACGTGGACGACGTCGTGGTGAAGACTCGGGAAAGGAAGGACCTCATCACCGACCTAACCGAGACATTCGAGAGTCTAAGGGCCTTCAGCATGAAGCTTAATCCCGAGAAGTGTGTTTTCGGAGTTTCTTCGGGAAAACTGCTCGGGTTTATCGTATCTCAACGAGGCATCGAGGCCAACCCAGAGAAGATCAGGGCCATATCGAGTATGGAACCGCCAACTTGCCAAAAGGACGTCCAGAAGCTCACAGGGTACATGGCCGCACTTAGCAGGTTTATTTCTCGGTTGGGTATGCGAGGTATGCCATTCTTTAAACTCCTCAAAAAGCAGGATAAATTCCAATGAACTCTAGAGGCACAACGGGCGTTTGAAGATTTGAAGACTTTCTTAACGACGCCTCCGATCTTGGTTTCACCAATGCCAGAGGAACCTCTCTTGCTATACATCTCGGCAACGACTCATGTAGTCAGCGCTGCGGTCATTGTAGAAAGGGAGGAGCAGGGCCATGTGCAGAAGGTCCAGCACCCGATCTACTTTGTCAGCGAGGTCTTAAGTGAGTCTAAGGTGCGGTATCCGCAAGTTCAAAAATTGCCATATGCCGTAATTCTCATATCCCGCAAACTCAAGCACTATTTCCAAGAACATACGATTTCGGTGGTCACCTCCTTCCCAATTGGAGATATTCTCCACAATCAGGAGGCCACCGGGAGAATTGCAAAGTGGGCAGTCGAGCTTGGAGCCTTCGATATCTTGTTCAGGCCTCGCACAGCCATCAAGTCTCAAGCGCTCGCCGACTTCACCGCCTAGTGGACAGATTTTAAAAGCCCGGCGGTCGATAAGGAACTCGAATATTGGACCATGTACTTCGATGGCTCCCTCATGCTCAGCGGCACGGGGGCTGGTATAGTGCTCATATCACCGAGCGGAGAACGGTTAAGGTACGTTCTCCAAATTCTCTTTCCCGCGTCAAACAACGCCGCCGAGTACGAGGCACTCATTCATGGGCTCCGTATCGCCATATCACTCAGAATTCGGCGCCTGGCGGTTCGCGGGGACTCAATGCTTGTGGTCAATCAAGTGCAAAAAGAATGGTCCTGTATTGAAGACAACATGGTAGCCTATTGCCAAGAGGTACGAAAGCTAGAAGGTAACTTTGATGGTCTGGAGCTTGTTCACGTGCTCCGCCGAGACAATTAAGCGGCCGACGAGCTAGCGAAGATGGGATCCTACCGATCTACAGTGCCCATGGGAGTATTCGTCGAAGAAATTCGCAAGCCCACGATTAGCACTCGATTGAAGGCGGACACCCCAGCCGAGAAGAGCGCAGAAGCAGAAGTCCTAGTCATTACTCCTGATTGGACAGCCCCGTATCTGGACTATTTGACAAAGGATGAGTTACCCGAAGATCGAGTACAAGCCGAATGAGTAATGCGCCGAAGCAAGAGCTATGTGGTGATCAAGGAAGAACTCTATCGCAAGAGTTCCTCGGGAGTACTACGACGGTGCATATCGGAACAAGAAGGGAGAAAACTTCTCAAGGAAATCCACTCGGGAGTGTGTGGGAATCATGCGGCGTCATCAACCCTGGTCGGTAAGGCTTATCGCCAAGGATTTTTCTGGCCGACTGCATTTACCGACGCAGAGGACATCGTCCGAACATGCGAAGGATGTCAATTCTTTGCGTGGCAGATGAACAAACCGGCACAAGAACTACAAACCATCCCAATCACCTGGCCTTTTGTGGTCTGGGGGCTTGACATAGTAGGACCTTTAAAGAAGGCTCAAGGCGGTTACACCCATCTCTTCGTGGCTGTTGATAAGTTCACCAAATGGGTGGAGGCCAAGCCGGTCGCAACAATAACAGCGGCGAAAGCCAAAGAATTCTTCAATGAAATCGTGGTTAGATTCGGTGTCCTAAACCGAATCATCACAGACAATGGCACCCAATTCAGGAGCGGTGTATTCCAAGACTGGTGCGACGAACTCGGAATAAAGATCTGTTTTGCATCAGTAGCGCACCCCCAGAGAAATAGACAGGTCGAGCGTGCCAACGGCATGGTATTACAGGGCCTGAAGGCAAGAATTTTCGATCGGCTAAAGCCGTACGCCACTCGGTGGGTGAAAGAATTGCCTTCGGTACTCTGGGGGCTGCGAACCACCCCCCAATGAGCATTTGGCGATCACCTTTCTTCCTGGTATATGGCTCGGAGGCGGTCCTCCCCACCGAGTTAGAATTCGGATCCCCACAGGTCCGGAGCTATGAAGAAGTTGCCTCGGAGGAAAACCGGCTAGAAGATCTTAACCGACTGGAAGAAGCCAGGGACGTCGCAACAATTCAATCGGCAAAGTATCTCCAATGCCTACAGCGCTATCACGGTCGCAATGTGAGGAGTCGCGCATTCTCCAAAGGAGATCTGGTCCTCATAAAGAATCAGAAATGCGAGCATAAGCCCTCCCCAAGCTGGGAAGGCCCTTACATCGTCGACGAGGCGGTATGCCCTAGGGCTTACAAGCTCAAGCGAGAAGACGGCACGACAGTCAGCAACACTTGGAACATAGAACAGCTACGTCGTTTCTTCGCCTAAGCTTTGTAAATCAAATTGTTCCATTATGAATGAAAGAATCGATATTCAAAGTTATTCTTTACATAATCTTTTCGTTATCTATGTGTCCGAATGCTTCACTCCTACGATTTTAAGACTCTGAGACATGCGTCACAAACCATGCCTCAGAGCCTGGGGGCTGGACTACTCGGGCGCGATATGTCGAAACCACCCAAACAAAGATGCACATCCAAAAGAATCGTACAAGAACAGGAAAACGCTTTTATATACATTCGATTTACAGGTCTAAAGTCTCTACAATGGACGAAGAGGTGTCCTTGACCTCCTCCCAGAGCTCGGTGGCCCGGTCCTCATCTACGTTGCGGGTGAAGCCTTCTTTAATGGCCTCAAGATCCACTCGGGGATAAAGCGACTTGGTGATCACCAAAGCCTGGCTAGCACCATTGGACGCTGTTTCCTTCAAGAGATTCTTGAGCGTCTCGGGGGCTTCCTTCAGCCGAGAGATGACCTGGTCCCTGCTGAGTGGCCTCTCGCTCCCGGGATGAAGCGAACTCAGCAACGACTCGGAGACCTCCTGAAGCTTAGCGCAAGACGCCTCGAGGGCTTCGACCCTCTCATTGAAAACGGCGTACTGCGCCCGCATCTTGAACTTATATTCTGCGGAACAAAACATTAGAAAAGCGGCAATGAAGACAGGGTAAGGCCAAGTCGCCAGAGTTACCTACAAGCTCCTTCTTCGATATCGTTCTGGAGTCCTCCGCGGCTTTGAGCTGCCCTTGGATCTTCGCGACGGCGGAATCCTGAGCTGATATGAATAAAAGAGGATCAAGAAACCGGGTGATTAGATAGAAGCGCGGGGTGGCCCTGGGAATAGCTACCTCGAAGGGAGCCAACGACGTCCTGCTTCTCCTAGTGCAAAGCCTTCTGCTCCTCTCGCGACGCATGGACCTCGGACCGAAGAGATCGCAGCTCAGCCGCATGGCCGGCCTTGATACGCTCCAATTCGGCCAGATATTCCTGGCGCGTCTAGATTTCAGGGAGCATCTTTCGGAAGTATTCAGCTTTCTTTTCAAAGCGCTCCCCCATTTTCTATAATCGTCACAGGAAAAAGTAACTCTATGGTGAATGACGGAAGCAGGAAGACAGCAAGTGTAGAGGAGTGCTTACCCGGGCCGCGCTCGCGCAAGCCGCAGCGTGATCACAAAAGCTATTCATCTCCTTCTCCTCCTCCTTCGGATCATACAAGAGCTTCACGCCTTCCTCCTCATCAACCCACGCAGCTTGCGTTATGAGCCAGGGGCGAACGGGGGACGGCGGAACTCGGAGGATCTCCTTGATCTCGGGGGATGGTCGGGAAACCGGCTCCGGAGCAGCATGGCTTGATTCTGAGGCCGGAGGAGTCGGAGATGGCGCCAGGGGCCCAGGGGGCACTTCGGTGTTCCCGGATGCGGCCTCCACGCCCGAGGCGCAAACCTCCGGAGGTTCGATCTCCACGGGGCCCGGGCGGCGGCGACAGAATATCAGCGAAGGATCCCTACGAGAAGAAGCGTCGTGAGCTATCGGGCGAGTCGAATAAAAGTTGACGGGGTAACCAACCTGTCGGACTTCCTCATTTTCATCGGAGGCTTCTTCCGAGTAGCCGGGCCGCTCCCAGAGGGACCACTCGGCACCCGGGGCTCCTCCCGAACGCTTGAGTCCTTTGGCGATGGACTCGGCTGAGCTGCAGGCTTGCGGGGGGGGGGGAAGCCGAAGGAGCTAGGGCTCACACCGAAGGGTCCCGGATCTTGGGACCGCCAGTCGGGTGCTGGGGCTTCACGGGGTCTTTCGTCGCTGCCTTTTTTCCCTTTTTGGCGGCAGGATCTCCCACAGGAGAGCTCGCTTGCCGCTTTGTAGGACCACCCACGTGAAGGGGCATCTCCGGAAGAGGCGCATCACTGAAGAAGGCAACGCGATCCTGTGAAGGAAGACTAAAGGTTAAAAGACACTCAGAGACAAAGACAAAAATCTCTCAAATTAGCTCACCTCAGGAGGGGGGTGTGAAGCAGTGAAAGACTTCGGGCATCTTACGGAGGATACGTCGATGCTCGAGATGAAGAATTCGCCGACCCGAGCGAATATTTGTTCCCTAGACAGCTCATTGGGCCGTTCCCGGGTCGGGTCATCTTTCCCTTCGTACGCGAATCCCAGATGAACTCACTCTTTCAGGGGCTGTATCCGGTGAGCAACTAAGTGCAGAGCCAGACCTACCCCCGTGAGACCACCTTCCTTCAGTTTTTCAATCAGTGCCAGAAGGTCATGCACCTGATCCATGTCGACAGAGTTGGGGGTGGACATCCAAGAAAGAGATGCCTTAGGACGGCGCCCGCGAAAGGAAGGAAGGGCAGGACTGGGGTTGACGCAATAGAACCACTCATGATGCCAGCCCTTGTTGGAGGTTTTGAAAGGAATTGCGAAGTAATTTTTCTTCAGCCCCTCACGCAGCTGGAATCCGGCTCCCCCAACGACCTTGGGGTCGCTCTTGGATGGATAAGGTTTCAGAGGTAAAAATGGCGAAAGAGATCAAAATGGGGGCTAATGCCTAGGAAGGCTTCACAGAGATGAACGAAAAGTGAAATCTGCAGGATTGAATTGGGATTCAAGTTCACCAATTCAATCTCATAGAAGAAGAGGAGACCGCGAAGGAAAGCGCAGGCGAGAAGGCCCAGCTCACGATGGAAGAAAGATTCAAAGACCACTACCTCTTCAGGGCGAGGAGTGGGGACGGACTCACCGGCAGCTAATCGGGCAGAGACCAAGGCCAAGTCAGGGAGGATCCCATCATCCACCATAGACTGCAGTTTCTCCTCCGTGGTGGTCGAAGTCGTCAAATCCTGGAGCAAGGGCTGCGAGGAAGAAGGAGAAGACATCTTCGAAAGAAAGATCTACGGCGGTGCAAAAAATGCGAAGAACCCTAACGGCGGAGAAGTCAAAGAAACAGGGAAGCAAAAGAGAGCAGGAATGCGCGCTAAAGGGATGAACCGTCGGGCGGTGCCTGGTTTAACCTTTAATGGAAGGGAAAATTAGGTTTTCGCTGAACCGGCGGGAAAAATGATTGCGAAACGTCTCGCCCTTCTGAATTCCCCATAAATGATTTGCAGGCCTGACGTTCTGACTCACGGAGGCAGGCGCGGCTTGACCAAGTCATGTTTGGGACACGTCGCTCCCCACGATGGGATGTTTTCCCCACTTACCGTGCTAAGCGGGACGTGGGTGTCCTTCACCTGGATAAAAAATATATCTTCTCGCGATATGCCCCACGATGGGTGTAACACCCTAATTTTTGCTCTAATTTAAAAGTTTGAAGTATTTTTGATTTTTGAGAAATTTTGGAAATTTAGTTAAATTTAATTGGATTTATTCAAATAGGGCTTTTCTTGAAAAAAAAATTGAATAATGGAAAAGTTTTTGCAAAGTTTTATTGAAAATATTTTAATTGAGTTCCAAATATCTCAAAGTAATTTCGGAATTTTTCTAGAATTTTTACGCTATTTTAAAAGCCCCAAATGATTTAATTGAATTTCGGAATTATTTTAAATGTGAAATGTTTTAAAAATCACATGAGCGAGAATGGGCCGAGCCCATTCTTGTGCGTGTCGCGACGAATCCCTTGAAACCCTAGCGCCGCTTAGCCAAGCCATCCGTCCGGATCGCACGCTGTCGTGTGCCACGTCGCCGTAGCGTGAGCCTTCGGATCGTCGCCGACGAACGCACGAGATCGCGCCACGTCGCCGTCCCCGCGAGATCATCGGAGGCGTGGCGTTGATGGCCGTGACTTCACGCGGTTGTTTCGCGCACGTCGAGGTAGCCCTTAAGTCCCGTTGAAGGCGTCGTCGAGGCTTTCACTCCGCATCTTTGACTCCTCGCACGCACGCCGAGACTCCTCTAGCGCCCGTCTGACGAGCTCGCCGTAGTTGCTTCTTTGTGCCGCCATTGTTTTTCGTCGTTTGCTTCGCGCGGTTTCCCTCGCCGTCGCCAAGGTCACCGGAGTAATCCTTCCGCCACGCGCGTCGAGCGAGCCACTTCATCGCCGGAGAAGCCTCAGAGCGCCGTGGGCTGCGTCATCTTCCTCGACTCGGCACCTTTTCTTCGCGCGCCATCGCCTTCACCGAAGCCGTCGTCCGTCCAGATCTTCATCGCACGCTTCGGTTCGCCCACGTCACCCTTCTTTGTGTTCTTCTAGAGTAGATCATGCAGTTAGATCCGGATTGAGCGGCTTGGATTAGATCTAGTTTCTGCGTTGTGTTTTTGTCTTAGCCGTTGGATTGTTAGTGAACGCGTGAGATTGTGCGCGTGGCGGTGAATAATGCATGACTCGATGCAGTAGGCGTTAGATTAGATCTAAGCGGTAGAGATTGGATCTGGTTTTGCCCTAAGGATCCGCGTCGTTCAGATTTGAACGTGCGGCGGAGATGGCACCGTACCCTCGCCAAATCACGTGTTGACGCGTGGGCATTTTGACTGGGGCGGAGACCAGATCCAGCCGTCGATTTCGGGTGCACCGTCGCGATTGCGCCGCGTGTCGTCGCATGAACCGAGACGTCGCAGTGGCGGCGCGGTGCTGGCCGTTGGATCTGAGCGCGCCGTTGGATGTGCGACGCGTGGAGGCGCGGAGCCGAGGCGTCGCCGCGTTGGATGCGTGGCTGACCGTTGGATGCGCGACGCGTGTCGCACGCATCTCGGTGCGCGTGAGGAGATCTAGCCGTTGATCCAACGAACGGTTCGGATCTTGCCGCGTGGCTGCACTGTTCTGGTGAACCGAGTCCACGGTAGACCAGAGCCGAGCCGTGAACCCAGTCCATAGACCAGAGCGACGTGGCAGCCTCTGGGCGTGCCACGTGTCGTGCTGACGTCATCGCTGACGTCATAAATATGTTTTATATAAAAATATTTTGACCGAAATTCATTTCTGTGCTGACGTCATCATGACGCGATGCTGACGTCATATATGCGAATTTCCAGTATAAAAATAATTCAGAAAAATCGGATTTTCTTAATTTCTGTATTTTCAGATTTTATTCAAACTTCAAATGACTATAACTTTTGCATTTTAACTCGGATTTGGGTGATTCAAATTTCTAAAATTCATAAAATTATGAGCTATTTAATGGTGAATTTTATTTGAATTTTGAGGTCATCTAGTATTCTGTATTAGCTATTTATTGCATATTTTGTTTTTAGCGTGAGACGCAAATTTAGGAAAGTTTCGAGGAAGAATTCGTCACTCAAGACCAAGCTTGAACACGACCAGCAACTCTTTGAAGGCAAGTGATGCTTTGATCATTTTGATCCCAGATTTTAAAATGTAATTTATGCTTTGAAACTATGCATGCTAATTATTTAAAATGAATTTAAATTAATTTGGGATAATGTAGTTAATCAACCCATTTTGTTATGCCACCTTGAATTATTAACTGTATGCCTAAATCATTGTCACCCTAAGTTTGATTATATTAGTTGGATGTTAATATTGTGCCAACACGGAGGCTAGATCACGAGTAAATGCTTAGCCTTGTAACGAATCATGAGTGTTCTTTCGGAAAATGCTACAATATTGATTAAAGACATATTGAATGTATTTTGAAAAGTGGTGTGATGATGCCACATGATGAGATTGAGGTACCGCGACTGTGTGGTTCCAGATCGATGTTGAATTATTCTTGGCATGTGTTGCACAATAATCAATGGGGTGGAAAATGATTTAGGCTGGGGCAAGTGGCAAGAGGTCGTGTGCGGTGGGCTGTGTGGCATTGGGTTGATGAGTGTTGTGAGTCTGTGTGCCACAATGGGTGTGTGCCATTGTTGAGTGTTGGAAGTCTTGCCTTGGTCGATTAAGGACTTCACCTTGCAAGCCTTTGATCCGAGTCACCCGTACAACCACATGTCCGATATGGGACAGACCTAGTTGACTAGGGTTCGATATCTTTCCTCCGATACCTCGGGGTGTGAGACACGTGGGTGTATCTGTATGGGGAGCGCACGTGCTACGGCTTGGTGCCCATCCAGCGGTGATTGGCGGTCCTATACTTGGCTCTGTGTGAGGGAAGTGATAGCGAAGGCAATACGGAGAGGTTCTTTAGTTAAGGTAGAGGTTCTGAAAAGCTTTGTTGCGGACAATCACACGTGTGGTGGCGGTGTATCTTGTGGGTAAAGTGTACAACCTCTGCAGTGTCAAAACTATTCGAATAGCCGTGCTCACGGTATTGAGCATTGCTCGGGATTACAATCAAGGGTAGATTTTCATAAACAAAACATGGAAGGGGTGGTGTGTGCCAAGTGTTAAAAATGAACTATTAAAAGGTGTGTCGAGAATCCTCGAGGAAAAACCATTTGAAATTATTATTACGTATAAGCTGTTCCTTTGCTTTAATCTAACTAAGATATTGGTTAAAAATCTTGCTTGATGCAAAAGAACCATTTAAGCCAATCCTTTGGAATAAGCTCGCATATAGTAATAGCGCCGCATTCATGCATTACTTGTTGAGTGCCTTGTGTACTCACCCCACCTTGCTTATCAACCCCAACATCGATGGATGAGACTACACCGGCTTGGGAGGAGAAGTACATCGAGGACACGATGAACTAGGGGCAAGCCAGTCGGTTACTGTGGCAAGATGAAGGCTTCCACGACTTTTACTTATGTTCATTGCTATTTCTTTACTTTGATTAATGTAAGCCTGTGTGGCTAACTTATCTGTAAGGAGACCATAAGGTCGTACAACTCGGTTTATATACATGTTTGCACTATTTATTCTTATATCCTTGTGTTTATGCGTGATGTGCAACCACATGCTGTGTGTGCTAGCGTGATCACGGATCGCACGAGAATACGGAGGGTCGGATTTGCGGTCGGGGCCCGACAATGGGTCGCAAGGTGGTTACCGTATGTCGGAATCATATATCACGGGTTGAGCCCAAACGGGCGTTAGTCCAATGGCATGCCCCAAGAGGATCGAAAAGTTGTGCGTCGTAATAAACGAGTACGGATACCATTCGGATAAAACCTTGATATGTCCCAAGTTGGACCAGAGCTGTATCCCACACCAGTTGGATATAGGTATCACTCGGTCATGAGCCAAGAAAAAATAGGTATGCTCCAAGTTGAGCCTAAGCTATATCCTACGCCAGTCGGATATGGGTACCACTCGGCCAAAAGCCACGTAAACCCTGATACGCTCCAAGAGGGCTAAAGCCATATCCAGCACCAGTCGGATATGGGTATCGCACGACCATGAGCCAAGAAAAATCTGGTACGCTCCAAGAGAGCCTAAGTTGTATCCGCCATCAGTCGGATATGGGAATCACTCGGCCAAGAGCCGTATAAATCCCGATATGCTCCAAGAGAGCCTGAGTTGTATCCGATGTCAGTCGGGTATGAGTATCACCCGTTTGCGAGCCATGCAAGACCTAATATGTCCTAAGTTGGACCTAAGATGTATGTTGTGCCAGTCGGATCTGAGTAAACAATGTGCTACGCGACGAGCCTAAGATACGCTTTGCGACAAATGGAAGCGGATATCATTCAATCGAAGGACCATGAAAGCTTCAAAATATCCCAAGCAGGATCTAAGTTACGACAAACATCATTCATCGAGAATGCTTTGAAAAGGTTTTTTTTTATTTATATAAATTGCCCAGGCATTACGCCTAGGAGATATTTTTTACAGGAGGGGGGGCTACACTTCACCCCGACGCACGCGGCCCAACGCTTCCACGAGGACTTCCCTGGCCATGTAAAGGACAGGAAAAATCTCGAGGAAAGTGTCGACGACGACGCGGATTATATAGCAAGCTCAAAACAATAATGTAAGTTGGGACTTAGCCAGAAGCATAGCAACTGGATCATGAATCACTCGGGGGCTACTGTGGAATATAAGGATCCAGATACCCTCACGATCGGCCCGGAGACGTCTGGGGGATAAGCCCAAGAGGAAGGCCCAGGATGATATCCCCCGCACCAGGCCCTATTGTCGTGCGCCAGGGGGTACATCCCATAGATAGTTGAGCATATATTTGGATGTAAAGGATATTGTTGTAATCCGAGTCGTTTATAAGGAAGGTAAAGATGTAAGTTCTATCCTGTAACCGACTAGAATCTTGTAACCGATCGGAATATCTTAACCGATCAGGACTCTGTAAGTCACGCCACCCCCACTATATAAGGGGAAGGGCAGGCAACAACAGGGATCGATCCATATACACAGCAATATAATCCCAGCGCACAGGACTAGGGTATTATCTCCTCCGCGAGAGCCTGAACCTGTATAATCCCTTGTCTTGTGTGACCATCGAGTTTGAGATCTAGCGCCTGTCTCATAGTTTCATTGCCGACTACAAAAGTCGACAAGAATCATTTGTTCACAATCTAATACTGCCACAAATTTTCAGAGCTAAACAAGTAAACATGACATAGTCACAAATTTTCACTGAATAATACCGTCTGAACAGTAAGCACTACTAAACCATGAACAAACACAGCCACAAAAGGCGAGTTCAGAACAATTTTTTTTTGAGGCAGCATCAGAACTCAGTTTGAAAATGAACCTGTTACCTGTCTACTGATTGGTGTTTTCTCATCACCTAGCATCAGCCCGGACCCAGGTCAGTATTTTTTCCCTTGGATCAGCTGGTTGCTATTTTTGTCACAAAGAGGAAACTATCCAACATCTCTTTTTTTATTGTCAGTTTGCTCGCTTCGTATGGCGTGTTATACAAGTGGCTTCTAATCGGACTCCTCCTAATAGTATAGCTCATATGTTTAGGACTTGGCTAATAGGATTGGGAAAGGAGATAAAGACCCAATATTTAATTGGGGCTGAAGTTTTATGTTGATCTCTTTGGCTATGTCGAAATGATGTTGTCTTTGATAAAAAATAATTGTTTAATCCGTTGCAGGTTATTTATATGTGCATCAATTAGTTGTGTTCATGGTCAGTGCTGCAGCGTCAGTAGGATTAGGAGATGATATTAATGGCATGCAGTTGTCTACATGCCGTGGTTAGGGATTTCTTTATCGGGCATGGATGGAAATTTCAAACAAGCTTATGCGCGGCTTGAGTGTTTTTTATTAATCTTTTTATTGCTTGTTGCAACCTTTTTTTTGTTTAAGTTTCTATGTAAGAATTTCGTCTTGACAACATTTTTGGCTATAACTTTGTAATAATCTTTAGACTATGTGCATCTCACGATGCAGAAATCGGAAGGTTAATATATTCTTTCATTATCTTAAAAATAGGTCGGTGTCTGGGCAGCAAAAACATGAGAGAGGTCGTCGGCCCCTGGTATTTAAGGTGTAGCAAGACGCTGCCGCTGGGTTCTTGTCAGGATGCTCGATGTTTGTACGCACGCAGGGGAATAAGGGCCTGTTTGTTTTTGCTTTAGATTCTCTAAAAGCTGATTCTAGATTATGGTCGTAGGGAAACTGATTCTCCAAAAGCTAGAATCCAAAAGCACATATGAAGTAAATTGTGGATTCTAGTGTATATGAGTGGCCTGGATTGTGAGAATCGATTCCTAGAATCGGACTGTTTGTTTTTTATTTTGCTTTTAGAGCCAGAATCCAGAATCGAAAGCAAAAACAAACAACCCTAAACCCTGAAAATCTTGCAACAATGAAACCACTGGTTTCTCGTCAGGCCAAAAAAAGGGTTGTTTAAGTTTTAAACACTACGGGAACATATCTATGAAATGAGAACTAGCATGGAGTTTGTGTGGAGAAGATCGAACATCGAACAGTTGCTATTCTGAAAAGCTGCAGTTTTGACTCTTGGATTGATAATCACTGTTTTCTGATGAACAAAACAGAATGATCAGGTCAGGTGACTATCGAGGGGCATGCATGCAAACTTAAATTTGATCTGCATGAATTCATATGCATGCGTGCTTTGTTGTAGTAACAAACTAGCAATGAGTATGTACATTGTAGCTTGGTCCATGCATGAACATGTATGATCGCTGCATATACATGATCCGGCATAACACCATAATTAGCATACAAGATTCAGGAAGCATGCCTGCAGCCTGCACCTTGGAAAGTCCGTATGATCCGTAGGAAAGCTTGCTTACATCATTCACAGGGACCAGTGTACCGCTTGCAGATTTGCAGGACATGCTAACATCCCAATTCGTGGAGCTCGAAGCTAGCATGGAATAATGCTCTTTCAAAACTAAAATGCACAAATTTTGAAGTAAATTAAGCTTCCGATTCAAAACAACCCACTAAATATATATCTGCTAGTCTTTTTAGAAGGAGCGCAATTGGTTATCAAAATCTCAGCAACCGAGAGATTACATGGAAAACCCACAAATTAACTCTAATAGGCAGTTAGTGGGGCTCAAAATGTCACCATTAGGTAGTTTCTGGCTCAAAATATTTGTTTATAAAAAATGTCTCCCTTAGCCACAAAACAAGAGCGCCACACCGATTGGGCTAAGCAACTATTGGCAACTATTGCACTACTAACATCACTATTTTCAAATCTACATATGGATTTTAGTGTTCGAAGAGCATACATACTTTTGACAAAAAAAATATTTCCTCCAACGGTATTCTTTCTCTTTAGGATCAGGCAGGACTCAGGAGGGCTGCTCCTTAACTGGCGTTTATATAATTATATTTCCTCCAATGGTATTTTCAAGTCATTGCAAACATACTCAGATGACATGCATGTCACGGATGTAATATGCCCTTAATTAAAATCCCTGAACTTCTGAAGCTAGCATTCTGGCCGCTGCCAGTGAAAAGAATTGCTCTCAAGGATTGCAGCCTGCAGACAGCATGCTCCATTCCTGAGCCCAAAGACTTGCACACAGGCTCGCTAGACTCGGTTGCAGTGAAAGCTGCTTAACTTGTTTCTAATGATTACCCCACATCTGATTCATTAACTTTTCTAACCCTAAATTAGGCACAGGCTTGACTGTGTGTTAGATTCGATTGATAGGTCATGAATGGACCTGGGCCCAGCTTAATGCTGCAGGGCACCGACCATACCATCCGTGACTTTTGTGTGCAGAGCAACAAATTAAACCCTGCTGCCCTGCTTGCTAGGGATCAATGAGGATGAAAGATGGATGCAAAAACACCGGCTTGTGAACTGTGATGATGAGGCTAGAGCCAAAACTTAGAGCCCTGCATCCATTCACTACTGCGCGTGCTCACATAACAGACGGTTCACAAAACATATTACAGACGGTTTTGTGAACCGTCTGTATCGAAATATCAGTGATGACAATCGGTCATCACAGACGGTTGCAAAAACTCATCCCAGACGGTTTCAAACTAGAACCGTCTGTGATGTTGATTTTCTATTTTTTTTATTAAATTTTAATTTATTGGCTAGCCTCAGGTAATGTTAGTCATGCTCTCCAAACAAAACACAAGTTATGGCAAATTTGGAGCATTTAAGTCATGATAAATTCGAAGACTTAGTCAAAATTTGGAGCATTTAAGTCACGGTAAATTTGGAGACTTCAAGTCATGGTAAATTAATTTGCTATGACAAACCATGGTAAATTTGAAGAGGAATTCAAGTCATAGCAAATTTGAAGATTTAGCCAAAATTTGGAGCATTCAATTCATGGCAAATTTGGAGACTTGAATTTGGAGCAACAACAAGTCATGGTAAATCTGGAGTGTCCAAGCCATTCACATTACAGACTTAGCCAAAATATGGAGTAAAGAAATTACATGAAATGTTATGATCTGATAGAAAAGAATGCTCAACATGTTATTGAGAGGAGAGTACCATCGCCTCCAAAATACAAGAACACAAACAGAGAGTACATGTAAGAGCCTATGGCATGAGCGGTATAGGAATGACCATGTAAGAGCGCTGTAAGCTGGACCATAGCATGAGCATGCCGCTAATGATATCACCATTACACCAACCAGCGTATGCGGAGCCAAGGGGCTAGGGTGGAGAGAGGCCGGGCATGAGGAGGCTAGGGTGCAGGCGAAGGCGGTGGAGGCGGACGGTGGCATGAGATAGGGCTAGGGCGACGCGGCAAAGAGACAAGGGCAGAGCGCGGTAAAGAGAGAAGGTCACTCTCTGTACTTATTTCTTAAAAATAGTCATCATAGACGGTTTTTAGCTAAAATATAAATAAATACTAGCTAATATAATTCATTAGGTAAAAAAATGAACAACCCACGTTAAATTAAGCGAAACGTAAAGTAGCTCAGTGGATATGCTTACTTGACTCGATACGGTATACTAGGTACTAGTAGGTAGTAGCAGCTCAGTTATCTAACTAGCGTTTACTGTATTGTAGCAATGCATTTGGTTGGCAAGGGGAGAAAGGCACGAATCTCGATGTGATCCGTACGCGCGTGGCGTGCGTACGTGTACGCCTCGTGATGATTGGTCGCATGCACGACACGTACGAGCGTGCAGTGCAGTGCAGCATAAGAAAAAAAAGCTCTTGGTTTCTTGGGCTCCTTTTCATGTCCGCGCGCGTGTGAAGGGGTCAAGAGCAGAGAAGAGAAGAGTAGTTACAGTGTAAGTACTGTGCGGTAGTGGGGTTGGGAGTAGGCAGCGTCAGCGTTCAGCTAGCGCTCCCCATGTGTTGGGTGGAGGGAGGCTGAGATGCTACGGTATACTCCCTCCGTTTAGAAATATACGACGTATTTTTAATTTTACATAGGGAATAAGATTTGAATGAAATTGAGAAAGGTATAGTAAAAATGGCTTGGATGCCTCAATTAATTGTCTTAAAAGATGAAAGATAATAGTTTATGTGTGGCGGTAATGGATAAATGCATGTAGTTAAGAGAGAATAAATAGGGGTATAATAGGAAAAACCTCATTAAATCTACATGCAAGTATTATATTTCTAAACAAAATTATTCAAACTATAGGCCTTATATTTATGAACGGGGGGAGTAATTATCAATATCATACCGCTGTTGATCGGGACTTACTATTTTGGTACCTAAATCAGGTATAAAGTAGCATTATGTATCGTATCGGTATTGATACCGGTCCGATACTAATCAATATAAGTTATATCAGTGGAATTGATAATATAGTTTATAAAATTATATGTTATATTTGATAGTTTTACAATGTATTGAAGTAATACGATAAGTGAACTTTGGTATACATATAATTAAACATATGTATATTTATAAATATATATTATTATATTAAATCAAAAATGGTATACATGTATGAACTAATATCAAATTGTGTATTATATGCTATATTTGATAGTTTTACAATGTATTGAAGTAATACAATAAGTGAACTTTGGTATACATATAATTAAACATATGTATATTTATAAATATATATTATTATATTAAATCAAAAATGGTATACATGTATGAACTGATATCAAATTGTGTCATTCGAAGTGTCACATCGGTATATCATCTGATACAATATTGACAAGTTTGCTGAATGCTCCGGGCTGTGTAAGTTTTCGTAGGCCTGGTGTGTTGACCAAGATGAAAGAAACACTTTCGCGTTCAGCTGGTAACTAACGATAAATCTTACGTGTCCTTATTGGCTGCACAAAAGTGTATGAAAACGGGTAATCCAAATTGCAGTACTGCACCCTCCTCTTACAAATAATGCGTGTCGTTTTAGGATGTGCACTCAAACTTTTAAAACTTTAGTTATCGATATTTTTTAAATATTTAGATTTCATACATAAAAATCATATGTATAGATTTGTATCGACAAATATTTTTTATAATATTATAAACTTATTGGTTTTATCACACAATTTTGTTTATAATATTATAATCTTGTTGGATTTATAAATATATTACAATATGAACTAGTGATCAAAGTTGTGTTTTGAGATCGTGTCGATGTTCAAAATGATATGTATTTGTGATTAGATAGAGTATTTAGTTGGAGCTACCGTAGGCCTGTTTGAAGTAGCAAACCGTGCTGATGTGGCATCACTCTCTTAGATGGATGGCCAGAGCAACTATATATCCACGGTTAGACCTAGGCAGAGGGCCAAACTAAGCTGGCACGAGAGCTAGTTGGCCATGGCCTTGGACTGTGTCGTGCTCACATGGCTCGGCTAGCCCGCCATGTCGTGTTGGAACGACCCGACTCGCCTCCGATGAGCCCAGACATTGCCAATTGGTATGTTGTGCCACCTCTGTGTGATGTCAGTCCAAGCTCGATCCATTTGGACTATTGCAGAGGAGAGGAAGGAATTGGGACGACAGGGGAGAATGGTGTCACCTAGCGACGGGGTTGAATGGAGAGGGTTAGTGCCGCCACCATGGGACGAGGAGCTGCAATGGTAGCATTGCAGGCGATCGCTGCACAACACAAGACGACCACTGATCCAACAACCACATGGTGCCGGTCGTGCCATGCCCATGAGGACACCACATAGCCGCACACAAGTACTATCCACTCTCCGATGTCTCCCCTTTCTCTCTCCGCAAGGACCTTGACAATGCTGGCTGCAGTGCAAGGCACAACAAGCCACACTACTGTGCCAAGGCTCTTTGTTGTGTGCCACTGTTCCTGTCCGCAAGCCGTGCCATTTTTTCATGCATAGTGTGTGTCATAGCTGCTTCAAATCCTTTGGGCCTGTGCCATGGTGTGTTGGCCTAAACACGGCCCATAGATATGTGTTGTATTGTGCCACTTATTGTGCCTGAGTTCTATGCCTAGCATGGCCCTGTGATTCGTGCTGTGCCCTCGCACGTCTGTGCCATGTCTGTCGTGCCGCAACTGGCACAAAAAGCCCAGCGCACTGTCCAATATATCCACGGTGGACTAGTGGAGCACTGCAATGTGTTGCGGCAAAAAAAACCCAGCGCACTGTCCAATATATCCACGGTGGACTAGTGGAGCACTGCAATGCCAGGAAGAAAGATAGCATAAGGAAGGTCAAGGTCAAATCTATAAGCAAGGTTATGTTCTTTTTTATTCACATGATTCTAAAAGGTAGGAATAGAAAAAATATAAGAATATTATCGGGGCCCGAAAATGCAAATTCGAACCCTCTGTATACACCACACTAGTCCAGGATCACGCTAGTGCACATAGTGACAATATAGATGATATCATAGTCATACATAGCGGAAACATAATAAAAGACTTTATTTATTAAATATAAGATAGTTATTTGACCTTATGGTCGACTTTACATGACTATGCCATGCAGGGCTCAACTATAATAAGTAAACTGCAGCGGAACGAAAACGTTGTAAATAACCTTTCAATATGCTACAAGCAACTGGTATGGTTCACACCTTAGAAACTCGCCTCCTCCTCTAACGCAGGTGTAGAATCCTACTCAACAGATGATTTTGTTGTGGCAAAGGTGAGTACGTAAAACACTCAATAAGTTGTGTACAGAATGCAAGTCTACTATAACTATATGCAAGACTTATTCTAAACGAATGGCTAACATGGTTATTTCGCAGTAAAGCAATATTTATAAATGAATATAGTAGATAGATTAAAATGATAGTAAAATAAGTAACAATAGTAGATAACTTTCAGGTATTTCTCAGTAATAAACTGGCAGACATCCCTAAACAATTTTCAAACTTCCATTGGCACACAACCTCACTTTCTAAGTTTTATTTGATAAAATATAACCCTTGACTGAAATTCTCGAACATTATCCATAACCAGGGACACATCTAACTGAATAAATTTACACTCTGCAGAGGTTATACACTTTACCCACAAGACATGATCATCCCATATTGCCACAGATAACACACTTTCTTAGGTGTAGTGCGAAGAGATCATGACAAAACCTTTCAGAAATTCTATCCGAACATAGATCCTCTCGATAAACCTGACTCACTATTTCTCAGCTCACACAGAGTAGAAGAATAGGAGGAACTTATCGTTGGACTAGGCACAAACCTTGTTCAAGACGTGAGGCCACTGCACACACACCCTCCCGTGACCGCACACACAGTTTGGTCTTCCGCCTGATACATCCTATATCAAGACAATAACTTATTGAGTTAGGTCTATCCCATTTCAGACATGTAGTTGCATGATTAGCCAGTTCAATAGCTTACAATGTTAAGTCCTTAATGTACCGAGGCAAAACTTTCAACAATTTACTCATAGAAACCACCTCACATTGTACTTATCAACTATCAACCCAATAACACACATGCCCACCACGACTCACAACCACTTCATTAATACAAAATCCGGTGAAATTTCACCGAAATCTTGAATTTTGGGTCACCACAAAATCCAAATTACCGGTCGGATAAAAAAAATTGAAATTGCTATCGTATTTCTTTTTTTCGATGAAATTTCGCACAAATCGGCTGAAATTTTAGGAAATTCGATCGGTTTTTTCTGTTTTATTGCCTGATTTGACCGAAATTACATCAATAACCCATAAGAAAGTGATATTCGATGATAATTTGTTGAAAAAATTAATTTTTGAGACATTTTAAAATTTTGGTAGAAACACTATCGGAATTTTATAAAATTGAAGAAGCTTTTTCATACTATGAAAAATTTATTGTACTATCTTAAGAAGTCTAGGATCATACATAAATTATTTAAAATATTTTAATTTCATTTAATATCTTTTAAAAATAAAAAACAGAATTAACATAAACGAGGTAGTAATAGTGTCAGAATTTTATAAATTTTGTCAAGTTTGATCATGAACTAAAATTTTTATGAGAGCTTAATAATTTCCTCAGTAACATTATATAAAATGTTCAAAAAATTTCAACGTTTTTTGTTTGCTTAATCAAATCTATGTAAGCATTGAACTTCATTTGTTATATTTCAAAAATCAAAAAGAGAAAGAACATAAATGGTACAGTGCCTTGTAAAATTTTTATAAATTCACTGGAGTATAATAATGATTCAAACATTTTATGAGATCTTAATAATTTCCTTATCACCCTTATGTAAATTTTTTAAAAAAATTAAACCTTTGTTTGTTGCTAAAGAAAATCTATGTATTGATCATGAGGCTTTTATCAGGATGTAGCACTTTAAGAATTTTGAAAACCTATTAAATCATGATAATCATCTAAACATTTTATAGAAACATCAATGATACATCTGAACCATCCATTTTTTTAAAAAATATTCTAACATGATTTGAACCATTTTTTATGTTTTTCAAATTTGCTAGTAAGGCTTTAAAAAGGACAATAGCACTGTCCGAATTTTTAAAACTTCATGAAGCTTGATCATCATCTGAAAATTTTATGGGAATATTAGTAATACATCAAAACTATGCAAAAAATTCAAAATTTTCTAACCTGGTTTGTACCATTTTTTATTCGGTTCAAACATGCCAGTCAGCGTTTTATCAGGACAGTAGCAATGTTCAAATTTTTTTAAATTCCTCATACTTGATAATCTTCTAAAATTTTTATGGGAACATAAATGATGTGTCAGGAAAATCCAAAAACAATTTCAAAATTTTTTGATATTGTTTGAACTATTTTCTGTTCAGTTGAAATTTGCTGAGATTTCGGCAATTTCTGGCGAAATTTCAGATTTTTGGCCGAATTTTCGGAAATTCTGGTCCAAAAATTTTGGATTTGATTAAAATTTTGGATTTCGGAGGGGAGCAAAATTTAAACCGAAAACAAAATTTTGGAACCTTGAACCACTTGGCCTAGTCTAGATCGTTTAACACTCTAATTGATTATCGTGCAACACATACCATCAACAACTCAACATCATTATGTGCCAACATATGACACAACCATTCATAAACAAGTTCCATATTCCATTAATCACGATTGGTTTTGAAATTTCAAAATGATATCAATAACTCATTGCATGGCTAAGCATACTAACCACGTTTTAACCAATCCACGTTGGCATCTATTAGCAACCAACTAATAATTATCCATCTTAGGTTGACAAATAATCATGGTATATAAATGATAAGATAGATATAATCCGATTGGGTTGAATAGCCAGATCCCAAACTAATTGAAAACAATTATAAGCATAAAATAACATGTAGTAACTTAAAACAATCTAGCATTTGCAAAACTAGGTTCAACATGATTAAAGAACAACTTGTCTTGAAAAAGATTTTGGTCTTGATTTGGAGCTTGGTCTTAAGTCGATACTTCACCCTCGAACGATCTAGGCACTTCGATTTCTATGCGAATCGAGAGAGAAGCACCAAATAAATACAAAATAGAGAGCATATAAACTCAAAAAATCAAATAAAATTCACCATTAAATAGATCTTGAACTTACAATCTTTTAGAAAATTGAATCGTCTTAATCGGAGCTCGTATGAAGAAGAATGAGCTCTCGAAATATTCAAATAAAAGAAAATACCAGAAAATAATAAATCCGAATTTCCTGATTTATTTTCCTACTAAAAAAGTTGATTTATGATGTCATCAACCAATTTCCTAAATAAAAATAAAAAAATTATCGGTTAGATACCTCGTCGGATTGGGCTTAAAACTCCACACACCTAGGCCCTGTTTGTTTTGGTTTTTTCACTGGCTTAAAAGCAGAAAAGCCAAAGCCGAAACAAACGACTCGCTTTTAAGCCAGGCTTAAAAAAAGCCAAAAGCCTCCGTATAACTTTAAGCCAAAAGCCAAGTGAGAGGTACTTTTTTGGGTGAAATAACCCTTTGCCACTGGAAGTCTCTAAAATTACCCACCAAATACCATCATATACAAACTCAAGAATCCTTCCCCCCATCTCCTCATTTCTCATCATTTTCCCTCGCTCCCCTGTACGACATGCCTTCTCCCTCCGCCGCTCCAGTCTCTTCCGTCCCCGACCTCCTCCCTCCCCAGCCTCCTTCCTCCTCCACCGACCCGGATTCGACACGACGTGGGTTGAGGCGGCCGAACCCGAGCTTGGAGCGGTGGGAGGCTACAGGGTCCAAGCGTGACGTAGGTGGAGCTGAACTGATCCGGCCGTAGCACGGCGGGAGATGGTCGGATCTGGCGTGGCGTGGGTAGAGGGGGCAGACCTAAGGGTGGAACGGCGGGAGACGGGTGGAGGCAGCTGGATCTGGCACGGCAAGAGGTGACCAGATCCGCCTCATCGAGCCCCTCAGTATATGTTTTTATTTAGTTTGCGAGAGTTCAGAATTGTTATGCTATTTTCAGTCTGAGAAGAGTTCAAAATTGACATGTAGAAGGGTTTCAAGTTGATAAATAATTATGCTCATAATGAAGTTTGATCTCAAGATTAATCTATGTTTTTCAATACGACATTCGATGAAAAAAGTATGAAACATTTGTATTAGATAAATCAGTATATAAGAAAAGTCCTTCCAACCTTAAAGGGTATTTCAAACTTTCTAGCAATAAGCTACACCATCCAGCCCATTAAAAAGCCAGGATACCAAACAGCATGTCTTAACTTAAAAACAGACGGCTTAAAAGCTCGTTAAACAAAAAGCTAGCTTTAAGCTAAAAGCCAAAAAGTCTAAGCCGAAACAAACAGGACTCTAGAAGGCTCAACGCGACGAACTTAACGGTGCCTTCAACTCTGCTAGAGACCCAACGACGACGGAAATCCATGCACTTGAATGGCTAGCTGAACACGGAAAACTTCGGCAAGCTCTTACACACGACGACGGTGACTTGAGCTCCGAGACTTAGGGCAAAAGATGTGGCAGGCTTGAGGAATCTGCGGACGGGGTCAACCGGCTTTTATAGCTACGCAGAACGAGTATCTAAGGAGTTCCAAATGGAGACGGCGGCGGAGTCGGAGTTTAGGACGAATATAATGCGGCGACGCTAGGGTTTCAGATGGGGCAGCTAGGCTAGGCTGGGTCTGCGATGCGAGGTGTATCGAGCTGGTGAAGCGGGCTAGCGGACCGAGCCGGGCAGGTCGAGGCACGAAACAGAAATGGGCTAGGCGGGAATTCGGCCCAAGAACCAATACACAAATTAAAATCCTTTTCCAAATAAACTAAATCCCAAAAATTCAATTAAATCCAAATAAATAGCAAAAATATCAGAAAAATTCCATAAAAAGTTGAGACATTTAGAACCTAAATAAATATTTTTGACAAAAGTTTATATAAACTTTACACATGTTTAATTATATTTGCAAAAGGCTTAATTCAAAATTAATATTTAAATTCCAAATAAATTTTAGAAATTTCCCAAAATCCACAAATATCAATATAAAAACAATATGAGCCAAAAATTGGGACGTTACAAATATAATAGGAATGCATATACAAAAGAAAGGATTGGTAAACAAAGGAATGCAGAAATTTAAAAAGTAGGAATAGAGAAAACAAAGGTATATAATAGGAATGCATATTCAGAAGAGAGGATTGGAAAACAAAGGAATGCAGAAATAAGGTTGGAGTGGATGTCTTGATTCTTTTTAAATTTCTGTGTTTTCGTAGGATGCTACAGTACATGTGGGATTTGATTGATCGATTCCTTTGAATCAAACGCAGCTACAATGCAAAATCCTATAGGAATAGAACTCCAGAAATGCTAAACAGCATATACATGGAGTTACATGCACTTCTCCATCATTGGATCACATCGAGATCCGTGCCTCTCTCTCCTACCAACTACATCCATTTTTGTAGAAAAGCCCCTCTATTTATCTTCATTCTCCTCTCCTCACTCTATCTCCTTCCTTCTCTCCCCTGCTGGCTCTGGTGGACTGCGCGGCGGCGAAAGGGAGCCATGCATGGATGGAGGGAGGACTACACGATAGCGTGGTGACGGACTAAGGCGAAAGCGGGGTGGCAGTTGGCAGACTAAGGCGAGGGCACGACGGATAGAGCCAGACACCGACGGACCAACGTGATGCGCGAAAAACCTCATCGTGCCGCTAGAAACCTCTTGTTTCTTTCACTAGAAACATTGGTGTTTCGCTGTAAATCCCAAGGCCATCGCTAGAAACCCCTGAGGTTGTGGTGACAGACCGGCGCAATGTGGGGGTGACAAGCAGCTCAGGAGTTATCTCGAGTGGTGGCCAGATGTGGAGGAAAGAGGGGAAGTGAAAGAGGGCCTTGGAGAAGGGGAGGAGAAGGGAACAAAGAGAAGAAGAGGTTGTTTATGCAAAATAGGGGAGGAGTAGGGAGAGAGAAGCGTACGAATCTTAGAGTACAATAGACAGATGGATTGATCTCTATGTATAGGTGAAAAAAAAACCTCTTCCATAGAATTGCTATGTTTTTCATTGAATATTTCTTGAATCAAAGAGCCCTCAGCCGCAGAGGAGGAAGGGAAGGGTAGAAGGATGAGCCCCACACGACCCCACCTCAATGCTCTTCGTCACGTGGCCCTGCCATGGCCACTTGCCCAGCTAAACCGCACCGATTAATCAATCCCCTTAATTAGCCCCACTGTCCTCCTAGTCAAATCGCATATATATAAGCCGCTACAAGCCCTGGCTCTTGCACATCACCATCCATCCAATCAGACACAAAAATATATCTACACTTAGCTAGCTTAGCAGCTGCCATGTCATCCAGGGCGCGGCGGAGCGGCAGGCACATCCCGGTGGGCGGCCGGTGGCGTCACGTGGCGGTCGTCGACACCGGCTGCGGCTGCCGCCCGCGCCGCCCCAGGCAGCTGCTCATGAGCCTGCCTTCCTTCCTCAGGCCGTCCCCGAAGCCCAGGAGCAGCAGCTCCCACTCCTCCTCCTCCTCCTTCTTCCCCTCCTCCGCCTCCATCGCCTCCTTCTCCTCCTCCTCCGCTGCCACCTACACCACCACCTACTCCTCCCCATACTCCTCCTCCAACTACTACACATCCTCATCCTCCCACGTCTACAAGCAAGAGCCACCGCCCCAAAAGACGACCAGGTTGCCGTCGCCGGCGCCAGTGGCCAGGAAAAAGCCAAGCAAGGTGAAGAAGAGGTACGAGAAGATGGAGGCGGAGGCTGAGGAGGAGGAGGAAGACGTCGGGGTGGCGGTGGAGAAGGAGTCATCGGACCCCCGCGCCGACTTCCGGGAGAGCATGGTGCAGATGGTGCTGGAGATGGGGTTCTGCGACTGGGACGACCTCCGCTGCATGCTCCGCCGCCTGCTCGCCCTCAACGCGCCGAGCCACCACGCCGCCATCCTCACCGCCTTCGCCGAGGTGTGCGCCCAGCTCGTCGCGCCCCCCGCAGCCCCGCCGCGGCAGCCGGCGTATGACTACCACTACCACCATTGACTGATCGATCGGCGAGGTCGTGCCCTGCTCTGTGGCCGTAGGTGTCTCGAGATCCTGGCACCACCTGGTGTACGCATTACCGGGTGGTGATAGGATCTCGAAGGAGAAAGCTAAAAGAAATTAGTAGTGCCTGGCTTAATTATGTGTTTAGTACGTAGTAGTAGTCCGGCTTTGATTTGTTAGGTTTCTTTGTGTTTTTCTTGCTTGCTAGCTTGTTTGTGGAGTGGTGCATGTTTCAGTGTGTTTGTGCGGCCTTCTCGGTTTTGCATGAAGGTCTCCGAAGAAGTCGATTAATTAGCTAGTTCACTAGTAGATCTAGCTAGTTTATGATTATGCAACTATTTATCAGATTAACTATTGCTGTGATGTGCTTATGTTACATGCATGGCCCTTTTCTAGTGAATGATGTACGTTCCTATATCTTAATTATGAGTCTTCAAAAGAAAATGTTTATTTTGTGTAGTATAATAATGTAAATATCATTTGGTGCCTGAGGCTGAGATGTGTAGGTACTGAAACAAGCCCATATTTATTCATCCCTGGAAGACACACACAGGACATAGCATCTTCAGATGTTCTCTCTTTTCTTGGTTGTCTACTGTCTAGTAATCCAACTGCATAGTTGTGGAACCAGAAGTTTCAGCCACCTGCTGGCTGCTGGTATAACGCCTTCTCCACAAGTTTGTTACTACATATACTTTACTTTCCTTTATACGCTACAGTACTTTCTCAATTGAAATTTATAAGACATATTTTTTTAATGATCTTATCTATAAATATAAGGTGTATTTTATGTTTCAATACAAAATTAATGTGATGTTTCCCCTATACCTCTAATAAATATCCATCTTTACTTTACATTCTCTATGCACGTATTGAATATAATACTTAATTATAATAATTAGAGGTAATCTCGTTAGTTTTAATATTTTTTAGTTTATGTACCAAGAAGAAATATGACTTATAAACTTACATGGAGGGAGTAAGTTATTCTCTTTCAATCACAATATCTTTTAAAATATTATATGCGTAGATTTATTTCAAAAATTACTTTCACACTATTACAATGTTATTTGGTTTTATAAATATACTATAATAAAACTTAGTGGTTAAAGCTATATTTTGAGAACTGTGTCAATATCCAAAAACAACTATTTATGCCCGAATGACGTACTATTCTACGAGATATTTCTTCTTCCTTTCTTTTAATTATTTCGTCTTCCTAATCCTTTTCCTTTTGGTAAAAAGAAAAAAACTTTGGATGCATGCATTGTGGCTTCGGCTTTTGAGGAGTTAGAAGGTGTGCCCGATCGAGAGCTTTGCTGGGAAAGCATTAAGCATGCATGCATCTGTCTTCTCATCTGTGTAGCCAGCTAGCGTGAGATCGAGGCCAAACGTACGTGCTTTTGAAGCATTGGCATGATGAGTTTTAGATGTCATCGCTTGCTGTAGGCCTGTAGTACAGCAAGCAACAGCAGCAGCAACTCGCAATTGCTCCTCACATTTACGCATGCTATCGGGTTGCTGCATAGTGTATGTATCCGCTACGAGTACACGCATGCGAAGGCAATGCAAAGTAGCACGATCCGAGTGGCTGATCCTGTGTTTTTCTCTTGTTATCCTCTTGAGAAGCAGAGAAATCCTCGTTGTCTGGACTCACCGGCGATGGAGGGTGAAATTCCAGTGCATTCCGGCAACTGTTAGGTATCATAACAACCACCTCTTTTTAAAAAAGCTCTTGATCATAGTTAGATTTATCTAGGATTGTAAAATTTTCTAGCTCTGCGGCTGCTAATGAGATCATCCATGAATGTATATATGTATGTGTATATACACCGAACTAACTGTGCCCCAACTCGTAAGTACTATGCACGTACGTACTTTCTTCCTTGCATCGCGGTCGCGGGTGCATATCGATCTGCATTCGGCAGTAGTGCTGATGTACTGACGAAAGGATCTAATGCTGCCTCCGTGAGTGCGTACGTGTACGTATACTTCGTACGATACACTTTCTGTAGTTGACTAGCTGAGTAGTACTACTTCATATCTCATTACTCGTAGGGGTACACTGTCTACGTACACAGGAAGTTAATTCGCCTTACATCATCACTTTAAAAGAACCTAGGGATGGTGAATTATAGTTCCTCACTTTCCCCGCCTTCACTCACCTCTCCTCGAATTCTCTTTCACCTCTACAAAATCTAACAAAAAAATAAAAAAAAACCTCATAACAGATAAAATAGCTACTAAAAAATACAATACTTAACCCAACAATCTCTCTTCCCTCCTTTTATGGTGTGCGGTGGAGGTGCAAGGCAGACAACGATGGCAAAACCAAGGATATGGTGCAACCTAAGCTCGATATCAGAGACATAATGTGGGTCGAGATAGAGCTCGACTAGGCACTACAACAGAGCCAAGAGCATGGCACAAGCTAAGCACAATGACAATTACTTAACATGCTATGTAATATTATTTTTATCCGTAATAAAGTATGTGCATTCGACTAGTACTTTAAAAGAACCTAGTGGTGGTGAATGATGATGGGTTCTTCACTTTTTCATCATACCAACAAATTAACAAATTCATCTCCCTAAAAATTCTCTAATAGAAAAAACAATACACTAATAAACTAGTAGCGAAGCAACTCTAAACGCATGGCGAAACCGACGGCACCAAAGAGCGATGTGACTGAGAGCGAAGGCAGAGCCGAGGATATGGGCTAGGCAGGCCGATCCCGACAATGCCGAATCAGATCGACCACAGGGCTTGTTTGGAGTGACACACGTACGGCTCGATCGCCATATGATCCATGGAAGAATCTTTTCTGCTGCACAGGGATCACAGAGAGAGAATCTTGAAATGCAAGCTCTTCACCATTTAGTATTGTGTTTATTTAGGGCTTATATAGTACAGCTCCTTCTCCTATTTTTTTGTTCGGATCTTATGAATCTGCGATAAACATCTAGCTTCTCAAAATGAATAGATTCTGCTTCTTACGAGGAGCACTCTCAAAAATATACTAGCGAGGTTCTAGTGAATTATCGTGGGAAGAGATATTACTAGAAATAAATAAAATACCCCTAAGTTACCCAAAATTATTCGTAAAATGCCACTCGACCCACTTACCAGTCCCCACCTCGAGTCCTGTACCTCTTTCGCACCGCCCACCTATCACGATGGCGGCAGGCCCTGTATCTCATCCCGAGTGAGAAGTGAGCGCGTTGGCTGGCCTTCGTCCTCCATGCCGGCCAGCAAGGAGAAGGGAGCAGAAAAGGGGGGAGCATTTCGCTTCTTCGAGATCGGGTCGATTTGGTGGGCGCCTCGTCTCACGGTGATAGGTGCGGCGAGCTGCGACGATGGATTTGGCTCGGCCCAAGAGGAGGTTCGTTCCGTCCGCTGCTCGCTTCGCCAGTGGTATAGGTTGTTGTTCTTGGTTCTTGATTGCTACGCAAAGCACCGGATGTCTGGAGTTATGGCCGGGGGTAATGTTTCTGTTGGATTGTTGGGGGCAGTGGTTGGGTGCCGGTGCCCTACACGCTAGGTGTTCGATTGGTTGCCAACGCAGTCTCATGCCCTAGAACTGCCTTCAGATAGATGTCTGAGTGTTTGTGCTATGTACTTAGGGATCTTGGTAGATTAAGTGTAAGCCTGTTTGGGCATATGGCAGTACTGATGAAATGCGCTGTCAGTTGTTTATTGATGTTTCTTCCCATCGTACTTTGGCCCCGCTGGACACTGTAACGCAGTTGATCTATATGCAGAAATAATCGAGGGAATGTGGTTCTTATCACAGCGGCTTTGTACCATTCACTTGCACAAAGTTTTTGTTGGTGTACATATCTAGGCTAGCTGCAGAATGATAGGCAAATTTAAATCAGCAAAAACTAATTTTTGAAGCGATCTACTTTCAAAGCACTTAGCATAGTTATACATTGGTATGATCTTGCAAAAATTTGCAAAAAAAATTGTGTACAAATATAAAGGAGCAATATACAAATACAATTGAAGTGTTACAACTAAGGGTAACAAAGTCTATTTGATTCCAATCCTTTCTCTTATGTTTTTTTGAAGCCAACCTACTGACCAAACACTTTCCAGAGACAGCTCTAGATTCTCAGAGAATCAAGCCTAGAAGCTAAAAACTAAGAATCTAGAGCTATACCAATCAGAGCCTTAATTAGCCCCAAGGATATGCATGGATCTTGTATTGTACTAGATGATTTACTATACCAACAATGCCCCAGTTCGAAACGACTTTAAATCTTTTGAGAACAAATCTAACATGAAACAACTTTCAAGATTTTAGGCACTGTATTAAACTTTGTCTCATTCAGGATCCAGGCTGTAATCCTTTTATACATACACGTCATTTTGGACATCAATATAGTCCACAAATCACAACTTTAACCACAGTTTACATTGTAACATATTTATAAAACTCAATAAAAATTTAATATTGTGACGGTACTTTCGAAACATGATCTACAATTATGATTTTTTACATATAAATCTAAATAATGTAAAAAGATATCGATAGCTAAAGTTTTGAAAACCTGAACTTAAGCAAGACAATATGTTTTTGTGATCGGAGGGAGTATTAATTGGACTGAAAGTATTGCGGGTGCAATTGTTATACACACCAAACTTGATTGTGATGTAGTTTGGGTACTTTCAAATCTGTTATTTTCCCTATTAATTGTCACACCTGAGAACCTGGAGTTACAGTACTTTGTAGGAACTAACTGTACAGATCAATGATACAAAATTGCAGCTACTCTTGATCTACTACGACTTATGGAGATTAGGAGATGCACCTTGCGAGGCAAGGTTGTGGCAAGAGCAGAAAAAAAAATGCTATATACCACATTCAGCTTCCTAGCTTATTTCAAGGATCTTGAGGTTATTTGTTTCTTCTATGCTTCACTGTACAGATAGCACGTATTACCATGGTTTTCAATTTAGGCCGGTGGAGGGAAGAGAGTGCCCATGACATAATGTTGAAGCGCGAGCTATCTGTTGCAGGAGCGACGCACTACTGCGGATCGGGCATGCACAAGCGGTTCGAAACCGCTTTCAGAAGCGGTTTTAGAACCGCTTGTAAGCAACCGGGAGTGATACCCCGTCGGGTATCACAAGCGGTTCCCCGAACCGCTTGTGGTTCGACATTTCCACAAGCGGTTGGTGTTACCAACCGCTTGTGGAGAGGCTCTCTCCAAAAGCGGTTGGTATTACGAACCGCTTGTGGAGAGGCTCTCTTCACAAGCGGTTGGAGTTACCAAGCGCTTGTGAAGAGTCGACAACAGTAGCGTTTGATTATATTCAATATATAATATGTTTTCAGAGGGTTTTGATATAGATTTTGACAATTAAAATAAATAGAACTTCATGAGTTTTTTGACACACTTAATATATATATATATATATATATTAGTCATTAGTATTCATTGAGATAATTACAGATCACTAAAATGAACAAGTTGATCGATGAACACATGAAATAATAAGCTAGCCACGTCTTTTACAACTTTCAAAGAATAAAAGGCGAATGTTGAGCTCATTTCTTGCGTCGTCGCTCTTTGTGCCCTTGGTCGGCGTTGATGTCAGTTCACTGTCCTTATTTCAGGACAATCTCTCCAACCATTTGCGTGGAACTCGCCTTTGGTGGATACAATCTAAATCGACAATAAAGCCGATGAGTTGTTCTTGGATTGCGCAACCGGTGCGGCGGGATCACGTCTTGCACATCGATGTTGGGTGACAAAGCGGGAGGTAAATAAATCTCTGGACATGTAATTATTAAAGTGTAAGTACTAAGAAATTGACATGTGCACACTACCTCGGCGTTGGTTGTCGGCACATCACCGTGGGTAATACTTTGCATATAGTGGCACACATAATAGCCACATAGGTTGTTTCCACCCGTCATTGTAGAACCTGCGATGAAATTTGAAAGGACCACGATTATTGGGATGAAAAACTGTTACGGCATATTAATATTCTTTAATACGTACTCGAGTGCTTAATTGTACATCAAATTCGTTCTCGAAATCTCCTTGTTGCTTCTTTCGAAACCGTGCGAATGTCCTGTGTGATGCGTTAGTATGAATGGTAATTATCAGAGTTGGAATAATTAGCAAGGTATTTCAATATATATAATAAGGAAAACCATCGTATATATATGTGCTATATACCTGTTTAGGGTGTCAATGATAAATTGAAATTTTTTCACCGGAGTCCTTTTTGAGTCTTGAACAATGATTTGGCTGCTATCAAGCTTGATGACAAGCAGGATCCAGTGAAACCTATTCATGTATTGCAACATATATGTAACTAGTTAGCTAGTAGTATTATAAATGCCTTGGAAAATATAAGAACGAGAGGTTGTATATATACGTACTCGAAGTTGAAGGGCAGAAGTATGTACGGTTTGTAGTGTTTGTCCCAAGAATGCATCGAGAATGTAATCTTCAAGTTCCTTTCGGTTGTATCCAAAGACGAACTCGTTAACAATCTCTGGGTCGATGAAGCCCACGTTGAAGATATTCTCTTTTCTACATCGTTGTATCTCCATTCTAAATAGAAAGGTATAAGTTTAATAGTTGCAATTTTATTGTGCGAGGAAGCACACAGTAAAGGTATGAGCTTGACACTTACAGCACCAAAGACTCATGAGAGACACGTTGATGGAGTCGGCATGGTAAATATTGTATAAGTCGTCAAATTCGAGCCATATGGTGTTGTCCCCGCAATAAAAATCATCTTCTTTGATACGGAGGGGAACATCGTTCTTCCTTGAGCGGACTCTATCATGTACCATTCGTGAAATTGCCGCATCTTGGTTGGCGATCCTTTATCTCATTTGGGTCAATCGGCTCCGGCCCAACCGAAATTGCCATCGACCTTTGTTGCCATTGGGATATCATCTATTAATCCAAGAGTGCACTGTGGAACCGAGTCTGCCTCCTTCATAAACCTTCGAGGTTCTCCGATCTTGGTCTCTCTTCTTCTTCTTTGCCGCCGCCGACCACGTTTATTCTTCGTGTAGCCTTAATTATTGTCCGTTCATAGTTGGGCCAGCACAGTAATGACTTTGCGGCATATCGCGAAGTGTTCTGCGCTTTTGGATCGGTTGGTACCTTTGGCTCTACCTTCTTTTTGCGAAGTTTGCAGCCATACGCTTTAGTGACCGCGTCACTCTCCTCCTTATTCATATCATATGCCCTCTTTGGAGGTTCCTTTACCTTGGTCGATCGGTGGACTCCGTCTTCTTGGGAGCAAAGCGGGAGCCTTCATTCTATTATCGAGCTTCTTCCTCGGAGGAGATGGTGGGCGTGGTTTTCCTAGGGGGTTCTTTTTGTTTGAGATCTTTGGTGGTGGAGTAGGGCTTCTGCGTGGAGCGGGTGGAGACACGGAGAGCTGCTGGTGGTGGAGTAGGGTTTACGCTGCTTTTCTTGGCGAGGCATTGCGTGGCGGTGACGTTGGAGGCGTGGGTTGCCGTGGTGGAGATGACGCGTCCATAGCGGTGGAAATATGATGTACCGTTTGCGCCAAAGGATGATATTGTGGAGGGCTGTCCAAGCTTGGTCACGTCGTCGCCTCAAAGCAATATCGAGGTGAAGTTCTTCAAATCCGCTCGGCACCTCCTCCACCGCGACCTTTGAGTAACCCGGGGTATCTCGTTGCGATGGAACATCCGCCCACTCCACCGGATATGCCATGCCGTAAGCCACCTTGATGGAGAGGTTACGCGCATCAATATGCAGCTCACACTGGCGGCGAACCCTTATGTCATCCATAGGATAACGGGATAGCAAGGTGTCCGCTTCAGGGGCCCCGGTGGACGCGCAGCTACTTCGCCGCGCGGAGGGGCTGATCACGAGATCCGGTGATTGCTCGGACCTAGTCCTTGAAGCTTCTTGAGGGCAATTTGTACTTGTTGCGCAACTATGTCGCCGATGCTAGCACGGGTTGCTCGAGCTCTTGTTCCAATTGGTACACTTTACGTGATTCTCTTGATTTGCTTCTATGCCGGCTCTCATGCGTTTGTGCGTCCTTCGCGAAACCATACTTCCACGGCGTCGCCTTGCCCATACCTCGTGTCCGTCACCGGTGCTCGGGGTTTTCAAGGGCATGTGTTAGCTCGTCATTCTCCCCGTCCGCACCAATGTACTGCCGAGGCGCTCAACGGCTTGTACAATCCTTTGGCCACCTCTTGTACTCTGGTGCCATCACCAAGCCGCCGTCATCCGAAAGGCTCCCCATGACCCATGAACCAATTGCGCAGCGCTGTTCCCCTGAGCGGTAGCCGGTGTGGCGTCCTTCGCCATTAATTCTTCTTCCCGCTTCTCCTATTTTGGTACAGCCTTGATGTAACCACGGTGCCAAGATGGTGGTGGTATTTCTTCATCGTGAATTGGCCTTGTTCTTCGACTCGCATACCGGCCTTGGTGACAACTTGAACTCCTCGAATGCTTCCGGTGATCCGCCAACTTAGGAAATTGGTTGAAGTCGGGTCTTTCTCCCTTCTCGCACGTACTTGCGGTGAGAGACGTCTTCAAGCCTGAAACATTGTTGCCATCTTCTTCAAAGTAAATTTCTTGGCCTTGTCTTGGACCCTTGAGGAAATGTGAAATTTTCCTTAATATCTTGCCGAGCGAGTCCTTGGTAGCTTGAGGAACTTCGCCCATTTTACGATGCTAATTGGGACGTGATCCCTCACGTGGTAACCGCAAGCGTTGTTATGCGGCCCAAGCGCTAAAAGAGGGCAACCGCATCCCTTCGTTGTTAACGTCGGTAAACACGTGCTTCGTGGGCGGCTTCTTGTTAGGTCCCGATGCTTGGATTGGTTGCTCGATGCACGGGCTTGAAATACATAAACATATGTACAAACGTGTCGAGTGTATTATATTAATGAGTTGCGATTAATTAACATGTCTACGGGATTATATTCTTACGGTGTACCTCATCTGGCGGAACGGTGTTATCGGACTCGTGGCAAAGAGCGTTACCATCACCTTCGATGGTACCCGGTAGCGATGGAGTCCAACAAGAACTGTTCTCCTCATCGAACGTAGGGTCACCACGTCCTGGTTGCGCCATCTATACTAATTCCGGAAAAATGTTGACATAAATATCATATTACTTTGAAACAACCATATTACAGATTACAACACAAGCATATTATTACATAAATCTCTACACCAAGCATTAAGTACTACGGCGTGTTGGAACTAGCCCAAGGATCAAACACGAACTCGTGATGATATTTATTAGTTAGTCGTTTTGATCGTGATGATTTGATCGTTTTGATCATTTTGTATATGAATTCTACCTAAAATTGATATGCAAAACTAAATAGATGAAACTAAAATATGTACATAGCTAAAATTTGAAATAAAAATTAGATGAAATTAGTAGTTAAATTTATATACAAATCCTAAACTAGAACTAAAATTCAAAATTAAATAAAAACAACAAAATAATAAAAGAAAAAAGAAAACATGCATTGTTATGTAATTCCATACTAAGTGAAAAATATACGTGTTGGTTTAATTTAGAATTAAAATTTCAAGCAAGCGAGCACTTGTGGGCATTTCACGAACAGATGGTGGGCGTAGAACTAGAGAGGAGGACGAGCGCGTGCACAAGCAGCTACCTCGGTCCTCTGGGTGGACGGCGGTGTGGCGGCGCTTTGGTGGCGGAGAAGGCGTCGGCGGGGTGGCGAGAAGGCTTCGCGGCCGGGTGGAGTGACGGCGCGGCGAGGTGGCGAGAAGGCTTGGTGCTGCGCGGGTGGTGGGACTTAGAAGATTTGGGTGTGAGAAAAGGGCGGGCGTTTCAAATTTATCAGGAGCACTTCTACAAGCGGTTCTAATAACCAACCGCTTGTAGAAAATCTCTAGCGGTTTTAGAACCAACCGCATGCAGGGAAGACTTCTACAAGCGGTTCGTAGAGCGAACCGCTTTAGAATATCTCTACAAGCGGAGTTAGATCAACCGCTTGTAGAATATCTCTACAAGCGATTGGTGTTACTAAGCTTTTCGAATAGTCCACTCTAGAAGCGGTTCTTTTCTAAAACCGCTTCAATATTGCGTTCTAGAAGCGGTTCTTATTACTAAGCTGTTTCGAATGTTGCACTCTAGAAGTGGTTCGTTTTCAAACCGCTTGTTTAATTTCATGATTTTTAAAAATTCTTTTCAGTACATGATTTCATTTCATAATTTTTAAAAGGCTTTTAGCAATTGATTTCATTTAAATTTTTAAAAATACTTTTAGCACTCGATTTCATTTCATAATTTTTAAAAATGCTTTTAGCACTTGATTTCATTTGATTTTTAAAAATGCTTTTAGCAATTTAGTTTCATTTGAGATTTTTAAAAATACTTTTAGCACTTTTTCATTTCATAATTTTTAAAAATGCTTTTAGCACTTCAGTTTAATTACATAATTTTTAAAAGTGCTTTTAGCAATTTAGTTTCATTTCAGATTTTTAAAAATTCTTTTCTTTCTGATTTCATTTCATAATTTTTTAAAATGCTTTTAGCATGACAGTTTCATTTCATAATTTTTAAAAAATGCTTTTAGCACTTGATTTCATTTGAAATTTTAAGAAGCTTTTAGAACTTTACTTTCATTCCATAATTTTTACAAAATGCTTTGAGCACTTTAGTTTCATTCGAATTTTGGCACTTTACATTCATTCCAAATAAACACTTCCCTCTTGTAAAGACTTACATATACATAGTTCATACAAGAGGGGTACATCTTAAGTAAGTAACGCACTTTGTCTTTACAAGTGTTCCTTCGTTATGATCGCGACGTATGAAAGGAGTATCCACGTCGTGTCATTGAGGAGGCTTATGTCGACATCCACAATGAAAGGAGGGATCTCGTCGAATCGACTATACTCTTCCTCGTCTGTGGCGTCCTCAACTCCAACAATCCTTCGTTTGCCTTGTAGAACCACGTGTCGCCCGGCTTAGTACTATAATCTTTTCGCTTGTCCTTATGCTTCTTAGGTTTGCTTGACATGTCCATTACGTAGAAGACACATCTCACATCGTTCGCGAGGACAAGCGGTTCGCGCCTATAGCCGACTTGGGTGAGGTCCACGATTGTCATACCGTATTTGTCTACCTTCACGCCGCTTGAAGTCAGTTTGACCCATTGGCACTTAAATAGAGGGACCTTCAAAGGTCCATGGTCAAGCTCCCATATCTCTTCTATGAAACCATAATATGTATCCACCTTGCCTTTGTTGTCTTCGGCGTCTATACGGACACCGCTATTTTGGTTGGTGCTCTTGTTATCCTGCGATCTGGTGTAAAATGTGTAACCATTTATCTCGTACCCCTTAAATGTCACGATTTCACTAGATGGTCCCCGAGCCAAGCGTTGCAATTGTTCATTGTCTGACCCTTTCAAAAGGATGTACTTTTGTAACCAAGCTACGAAAGAATCCATGTGCTTGATGTTATCCAATCCTCGGACCTCTCAGGAAATCGCGCGTAGAATACTCTTGTGCTCAAGGACATACGGGCCACTACAGTTGATTGTTTCAAAACAGTGAAATGTGCTTGCTTAAATGTAAGAAGATCATTGCATGCAATTGCTTTCCTTCCTAGTGTCCCTTTTCCTCATAGCCTCCCTCATGGCGTGATATAGGGACGCCGATCGGGTTTAGATCATTAATGTAATCCACACAAAACTCAATCACCTCCTCTGTCCCATAACCCTTGGCAATGCATCCTTAGGACGAGAACGGTTACTGAACATACTTCTTTAGCACACTCATGTACCTCTCAAAGGGAACATGTTGTGTGGATACACGGTCCAAGGATACCTATCTCTTTGACAAGGTGAGCAGTGAGATGAACCATAATATCAAAAATGCAAGAGGAAAGATCATCTCAAGGCTAACCAAACTTTGTACCACGTCATCCTGCAGCTTACTTAGTTTATCGGGTCGATGACCTTACGTGAAATCGCGTTGAAAAAGAACACAGCTTTGTGATTGTCCCTCGTACCCACTCGGGCAAGATGCCTCTCACACCATCGGGAGCAAGCGTGTCATTAACACAAGACAGTCATGAGATTTCATGTATGCGATTTTATTCTCTTTCGTGTTTACGAGTCTCTTTACATTCGAGGAGTATCAGGAAGGGACCTTCACATTGTTCAGAACTCTATCATGTTTTTCTCTTCTTTGCTTAGAGTGTAGCTCGCAGGATGTAGGTAATGTTGTCCTTTCTCTCTCTTTTCGGGATGTAGGTCGTTCCTCAATTCCAAGAATTTAAGGTCCTTAGAGCTTGCGGTGTATCTTTCGATTTTCCGTACATATCTATGTAGCCTAGCGAGTTCAAGCGGACATTCTTCGTGATGTGCATGAAGTCAAGTGAGTGATTGAACCTCCATAACTTCCCAATAAGGCAAGTCCCAAAATATTGACTTCTTCTTCCACATGGGTGCATGACCATCCTCATTACGCACATGTTTGCTTCAGGACCCTTTCCAAATACTACTTTCAAATCCTTTACCATAGCAAACACACGTGGCCCACTACGATCTTTGAGGCCTTGCACGAAGGTCCCGGTTGCCGTTAAATTTCCCTGCCTTCCTTCCGCAGCGGGTGACTCGAAGAAGAAACCTACGGTGACCCATGTACACAACCTTGAGAGTTTTTCAGCACGTGCCGTCCGTTTCATCTAAGCCTTCGGATGCGTGCTCTATATCCTTTGTTAGTTAGGCCGGACGAGTTACCGAGAGCGGGCCAATCGTTGATTGTTACAAATAACAATGCACGAGGGTGAAATACTCCCTTTGTACTCATCCCAAACCATTGCACCATCGTCCCTAGCGTCACAAGATCTTCAACCAATGGTTTCGGTAGACATCGATGTCATTTCCGGGTTGCTTGGGGCCTTGGATCAACAACGGCATCATGATGTGCTTTCGCTTCATGCACGACCATGGAGGAATGTTATAGATACATAGTGTAACGGGCCAGTGCTATGGTTGTTGCTCAATTCTCGAAAGGATTCATCCCATCGGTACTCAACCCAAACTTTATGTTTCTCACCTCATCTGCGAAGTCCGAGCACGTCCGATCGACTTTCCTCCTTTGTGAGCCATCTGCGGGGTGTCTAAGCATCCCGTCGTCCTTACGCTCTTCTTTGTGCCAACGCATCATGCGGGCATGCGCTTTGTTAGCAAACATACGTTTCAATCGGGGATCACAGGAAATACCACAACACTTTAGTTGGAGGTCTCTTCTTCTTACGCTCCCCATCTATTTCACCGGATCGTCACGCTTCACCTTATACCTTGATTCTCTCGCACTTTGGACAAACATCCAAATCGGCATACTCATTACGATACAGATACAATCATTAGGACACGCGTGTATCTTCGTACTTCCAATCCCAAAGGATGCAGGCGACTTGCTTGGCTTCATATGTAGATTCGGGCGAGTGTTATCTTCGGAAGCACCTTCTTTACGAGTGATAACACCTCATCGAATCCCTTATCGACACACCATTTCTAGCCTTCCATTGCAAGAGTTCGGTGTGGTACGCAGCTTTTGTGGCCCCGCCTACAGTTTGGGTACAAAGGAGTTACGTGGTCCTCTAACATGAGTGGAACTTCTCGAACTGTCTTTCATCGTGTAGTCTCCTCTCCGTCCACGCAAACATCTGGTCTAGCCCATCATCACCAAAGTCACCAAGTGTTTCTTCCACGAGAACAAGATTGCGTGTCGTCCGGTTCTCGTTGAATCCATCTTCCTCTTCCTTGTCTTCTTCATCGTCTTCTGGCTAATCACCTCAACTTCGCCATGGTTGGTCCAACGGTATAATTTGGCATAAAACCTCTCATGATCAAGTGGTTCATAACTTGCCATCGCTGGGAATGCTCCTTCTCGTTCTTGCAATCTACACACGGACAACATATGAAGTCGCTCGAGGCAATAATGCAACGGCCGTGATCGAGAAAAGCACGCACGCCATCAATGAACTCTCTCGAGCGACGGTCCGCATTGTACATCCATTGCCGATTCATCTATACCAAGTTATAATTTCATTAAAAATTATAACAAATTCCGTTAGAAAAATTATAACCTAACTTAAATTTCGTAACATTTAAACCCAACCAAAAAAAACTCCACCTACACCGTCATCCAATTAAAGACCTACCTTTCTAATTATTTTGTATCCCTTCCTACCTTTGTAATTATTTTTTATCCTTCTACATGTTTTTCTATTTTATTTCATACACCAATAATTACTTCCTTGCAATGTTATACCTAGATCTCTTCCAATATTGTGATATTTAAGATTCTAAAGCTAACAACCACCTAGATCTAAAGCTTCCAATCACCTTTACCTTGTAATGTCATATTTTGAACTAGATCTCCACCCTACATCTTCATACAACAACAAAAACAAGGCACGAAAAACAAATTTTCGATAATGCTTAAAAGTTCAAGATTTCTCCACATCCATTGAAAAAATAGCAATATCTAGGTGAGAAGGATGTTCACATGATGTTACTAACTTTGAAACACTTAATTTAGAGCTAATCACCTCCAATTAAAAATTTGGACAGCACCTCCCCAAGAACAGTAGCTTGGTGGCCTTCTCTGTTCGATCGTATTCGTACCTCTCTTTGGCGTATGGAGGAAGAAGGGTTTAAATGCTGCTGGCGGAGGGCTTCGAAGCGGTTGGAGACACGAACCGCTTCGAAGGTTGCGTTCTAGACGCGGTTCTTTTCTCAAACCGCTTCTGAAAATCAGAAGCGGTTTGAGAAAAGAACCGCGTCTAGAACGCAACCTTCAGAAGCGGTTCGTGTCTTAAACCGCTTCTAGAAGCCCTCTCCGGACCGTTGCCAACGAACCGCTTCTGGTGCGAAGATCACAACGGGTTCGCACCAGACCGCTTCTAATAGGCCGGTTGTGATGCCCAGTTCTGTAGTAGTGACGTCAAACTTTGCACACGAACCAACCGCCGAAGAGATGGATTCGACACCATTGGAATGGGCTCAGGCCATCGCGACACGATTTGTAGAGCCCACAGCGGTCATTAACTAGATTGCGGCAACAGAGACTCAGTTTCATGATGGCAGCGGCCGGGACTGTTGTGACCACGAGCGCAACCTCACCGGCAAAGAAGATGGTGACGAGTCCACGTTGGTGACGGAGGCGAAGGAGACGCTGGATTTGTAAGAGTTAATCTAGTAATTAGGAAAGTCTTGTTTTTAGGAAGTAAAAACAAGTCCATATTGATCACATTGCATGTGTATAGGAAGTTTGATTGCTAGTTCGTTGGGCTAGTGGTATCAACAGTTTGGTGTATATGTTAGCACCTTGGGATAGTTGCTTGCATGCATGCATTCATGTTTTTGGTAGTCATGCACGTAGGGTGAATCCGTGCATGTAGAATATGTGTGTTCGCATGATGTTGTGCACGTAGGAGGTGTGTTACATACGTGTGCATGTGGCGTTGTGGTCATGTATGTAGTTGAGTCCATACATGTACAAGTGTGTGCGTGGGTTCTTGTGCGAGTCGTGTCCACAAGATACACATGTGCGAGTTCCTTCAGAGAAGTTGTGTGCATCAGAAGAGATCATGCTGCACGAGAAGATCAAAAGAAAGCCGCTGCGTGTGCGAAGTCAAATTCATCAAAGTTGACTCCGGGGCATTGAAGAGATTCGTTCGTCGTCCAAAGTTAAGTTCGTCGAAGATGAGTTCGGAATGTTGAGGAGTGCAGTCGTCGTTCTAGATGTGTGTGCACATGAGAGTTCTTATAGGTGTGTCTAAGTTCTCTCGTGGGTAAGCTCTAATGCGAGTCTGCATCACCGTCAAGTTGTGTTACCGGTGAAAAGACAATTGGAGCTAAGGCAAAAGGTCATAATCGTCGGCGAGGTGCGTCACCGGTGGTATGGCCAGCAAGAAAAAGGTGAAACTCCTTGGAGATGCATTCTCCATCCTGTGTCGAGTATGCGTTTGAGCAAATCGTAGTTGAGATCGATTACCTCAATAAGTTAGAGTTGTGTTACAAGATTAAGAAGGTGATTGCTAGATTTAATCTTGTAATTAGAAAACTCTTGTTTTTAGGAAGTAAAAACAAGTCCGTATTGATCACATGCAGGTGTATAGGAAGTTTGATTGCTAGCCGTATCCGATTCGTGTGAAGATTCAGTTGTATGGTTTGTTATATAAGCAGACTGTGTAATAGCAAACACAGTAACAAAGAGAAGAAGCAATGTATACCTTTCCGTATAGGGGAAAGAATAGCCGGGCTCTCAGGCAAGCCACGCCAGCGTTTTGCGCGAAAAGGTCCCACGATTTTCCGTATTTGTGTGCACATCCACATTATCTAGGCCATTCGTCTCGTCGGTTCGGGTCTCTCTGGCCATCCACGCGTGCCGTACGTGCGTCTGTTTCTCCGTCGAATGATCACGCCCGCGTCCCGATGGCTGATAAAGCTTCGTGGAATCGCTCCTTCCAGAGCCCTTGAGGCCACTGTCGTTCGTCTCCGCGTTCCCCTCCTCGCGAGCTCCGCCCTTCCTCTACACCGTCCGTCCCTTGGGGTCTTCTTCCTAGAGATCGCCGCTCATTGCCTCCCATGGCCACCCCCCCTCCACCCTGCCAATATGGTCGCCTCCTCGCGTTACCCGTGCCCTCCCCAACTGCTACGAGACCTTTGCTTGCAAGAGGCCACCTCCAATCCAACGTCCTCGCCTCCTCCCACACCCTCACCCCTGGATAGGTTGCCCTAGAGTGCGTCGCCGCGGTCGATCTGCTCTACCTGGTCGGCGGTAGTGCCCCCGTCTACCTCCTCGCGATCCTTGAGTATCTCATCGTCGAGGTAACCACTCTTCTCATCGGTCCTCTCTTCACCTCTCCACATTTGTTTCCAAATTTGCTCTGGATTTCGCAATCTCATAGTGACTGATTCTTGGTTTCCGTCGTTCGACCAGGTGCTGGAGCTCACGGGGAACGCGGCATGGGACAACAGGAAGAACCCACCCGCCTCCTCGCGCGGCTCCTCCTCCACCCTGAATCTATCCACGCCTCCCTGTTGGTCGTTTGAGACTTCGAGGAGACGATGTTCGTGCATATGGAACAGAAAAGGAGCATATTCTTAGGGTACCAGAAGATCCCTTCTATAAACAGATGGCTGCTGAATTCAGGAAAAAGCAGACCGCAGTGGATATATTTTCTTTCAGTGAGAAGTATTGTGATATAGCTTCCGTAGGTGAGACTTTACTGACAAATACTCAGCAGAAAAGTGCCTTTCATGTTTTCTATCATGCTGTTCTTTATTGTGCTATATATAATTTTGTAGGTTCTCTCCGCCAAATATATCTTTGGTCGTGTGTTTCATCCATCAGTTTGCTCTATTAGGACCTCCTTCTTGTTATTATTTCTATTGAAGCCTCATTAAAGATAGCCAGAAGAAAGATCTTCTGTTTCCTCTTCTATGAGGAAAGAGGAAAAAAATGTTAACAGCCTAAGACTTGATGAATACAGTTATAGCAAGCTATCAAGAGAATAGGTCCTTGCACAAGATATTTGTTTTAGTTATCATTTGCATATATTTGTTTGTCATTTCCTTACATTTATATTGTCTGTTGCTTCACTCTAGCAGTATGTCGATGTATCGCAGAAGTAGTACCTTATATAAATTTTGTGACTTTGCAGGTTGTTCAGCACAACTCATAGAAATCCAGTATACAAATAGCCATGAGTTATTTGTGCAACTTCCTCAAAAGGTTTTAGGGGTAAGTTATGGAAGGGCTCTCCAGCAAGATTTCTCACACACACTGATGGATGTAGAATCCAAGGTCATTTAGAAATCATCATGTGAGCACATGTACTGTTGGTACTTCACCCGGGAAGAATTAGAATTTCCCCCATCAAGGAAAGATGGTATTACTGAAAGCAAGGAGTCAAGACATTTTGTTGTTATATTGTTCATTTATTCGGGATGTTGGGATTAGACTGAAAAACTGTATGTAATTTCCTTACCCCTCTCAAGTGAATCTCATTTTGGCACTTTGCTAAGCTTGCCTATCTATTTTAACATTTTTCTTTCTTTCAGGCCTCAGATGACAATAGCGACAATGTAGTGTTTTGTCGTCGCTTCTATCTACACCAGTCCCTTGCCAAAAATAGTTGGCAGGTGAGGAACTCTGTGTGTTGTAGTGGTGGTGGGTGGGTGGTGCCTATAAAAATCGATTAGGGTGTAGTTTTTTATAAGCATTTGTTACAACAGGTGCTTAAGGAAACATGAAACCCTTGCATATTCTTCACTATATTAGTTTGAATACTCTTGGCATTTTGTTCTTGATTGTTATGTCTTTGGCAAGTTTGCTTCATTTGTTCAAAAACGATCTTTACTTCTTGCTATTTGTCTCTAATATTTTATTTAGGTTACTTTATATATTTATGATTTGCTTGTGTTCATCTCTGGACAAGTATCTTTTTGCTGATGTTCTATTAGTTATCCTTCAGTTTGTATTTGGTTTCATGGGTTTTACTGGCCCCCTGTGCTGTTTGTTTCTCAATTGCAGACAGTTGCAACACTGTTTCTTGCATTGAAAGTTGGAGATACACCTTGTCCCATGGACCTGGTAACTAGACTAGCCTATGAAACAATGTATAGGGAGGACCCATCTACAGCTCGAAAAATCCACCAGTAAGTCGCACCAAATCATTATATGAATTTTCAGTATACTGTTATTTTGCCCAGATAATGGTTGACCATAATTGATTAAACAGGGTGTGTTTGAGAAGCAGAAAGCACTCATCTCGACTGGAGAGAGGTTGGTACTTAAAACTATTCGATTTGATTGAAACATTCAGCATCCTTATAGACCACTTCTAGATGCTATGAAAAATCGTGGAATCATTCAGAAGGAAGTGAAACAAGTAGCATGGAACTTTGTGAATGATTGGTATGTGATGTCTTAGTCTGTAACATCGATATTTTGATGCTTTATTCAGTTCACCAATTTGGATGTATTAATTTTACTGCTCATGTTCAGGCTTGAAACAACACTGTGCCTATAATATAAGCCACAGTTCATAACTGCTGGTTCGCTCCATCCCAATACAGTTAAGAAAAAGGAAGTTCTATGTGAAGCAAAACTGCTCATATCTAACCGCCCGGACTCTCTGTTGAATCAATCTAGAAGCAGCTCAAGTCCTCATATTGGCAAGCCCAATGACCACCTATAGCTAGATCCAGATCAAGACATGATAAGCAAGCATACCGGCGATGGTGGGAACTCTCAGACTGATGTGAGTTTATTGAATGTTAGTGCTAATAGGAATAGTCCCTGTAAAATGCACAACGAAGAAAGCTTGGATCAGACCTTAATAACCAAACTAAACTGCAATTTGTTTATTTATGATGGTATGGCTTTCCAAATACCTTTTACATTACATATGTTTTAACTGTATTCTGTAACGGATGAACTGAAGTTTATTTCTATCAAGAGTTCATAGATCTAACTGTAATTTGTTTGGCCAAGGATCAGATTAGATGTCCTTTATACTATCGTATTGCCATCTTAAAGATAGAATTTGTAGCCTCCTTTATTTTCGTTTTTTTCTAAAAAAAATTTGTGACAACTATGTCTCTGATGCAGGGCCTATGGGGGCATGAGTTCGAGTGGATCTGGCTTTTTCACCCTTTCCATATATTCTCAAAATTTAAGTATAAGTATCAAGATAAATCAGGTTAGTCCTACTTGAAAAATTAAACTTGCTCTCATATTCCTTTAGACAAAAAATACTCTCATATATGAACGTTGTCTTTTGCTATTGTGGTTTGAGCTGGATTATTCTATAGTTGTTCGTTTGACAATTTTTTGTGATAGCCAGAAACTTGCGCAGGTGCTCTTATGTTCTACAATTTATTTATGATTAACTGATTAGTCCGTATTACTCGGTGCTTATAATGAATCTGAATCATTCCTATATCTTGCTAGACTATTAGCTGCATCATGCCATACAGTGCCGCGTAGCGCGCAATCCACCCTAGTGTAAGTTAAGAAGGACTTGGTAGCTCAGTGGTTTGTACGCTGGTCACGGGTTCGAGACTTAAGACAGCATCTTTTAATTGATTTTTTTGGTTTGTTTCTTTTTCTGTTCCAATAGGATCTAAACACGGGCCACTCAAATCTGGCCGACGGCATGATCGTGGGAGCGGGCTGGCCCCTCAGATCTGTTTGGTGGTTTTGCCGTTGGAGTAGCAGCGGTGAGGTAAGAGAAGGGAGGCAAGGTGGCGTTGAGAGAGAGGGATGGAGGGACGGCCGTGGTGACGTGAGAGAGAGAGAGAGGAGTGCCCGGCAGTGAGTGGGAGGGAGAGCGTGCTGGCCACATTGTCGTAAGCAGGGTTAGAAATCTCGTCGGTTTCTCATGAGATCTCGCTTATTGGAGATGGACGAGTTTTGAAATGCCGGCCAGAGTGAAAAAATTCAAAATTTTGAGTTGTTACAGTGATTTCGAAAATCTCGGCGAGATTTCGGCAAATCTCGCCGAGATCTTGGGTGTTCGCGCTGATTTTCTCCTTCTATTGATCGGATTCCAGTGCATTCTGGCTGGATTTAGCTTCAAATTTTTTGTGGAGTATTGTTAGACCATATACGAGGAATACATGTAAAAAAAGTGAAAAAAGAATCGAAAAAGTGAAAAAAATCGAAAATATCAAACAGGTAACAAAAAGCAAGGAGCAGGGAAAGGCGATGCAGCCCTCCGCCGGCTGCTTCCCATCCTCCTGCAGCTGTGGCTCCTGGGCCGCCGCCCCCTAGATGCTATCTGCGAATCCACCAAGAAGGTAATACATATTGCACTAGTAGACATGGAGACTTACTTAACTTGTGCTAGTCGCAATAGTAGTAGTCTCTTGTCACACACATGCTTCTGGCTATGGCCACCGGAACCTCCCTCCGGTCAGGTCCCCCAAGATCTGGCCACGGGAGCCTCCCTTCGGCCAGGTACTTGCAGCATCTCTGCAAGTTGGACCGAGGCCTATGTGGCATGAAATCGTCATCATCATTTGTATAGTTAAGAGCTAGTTCTCCTTCAATGCTGGTTGAACGTCCTCTTGCATTGTTGCTTGAACAGTCTGTTGTAGTAGTGCTTGAACTACCTGTTGTGATAGTGCTTGAACGTCGAGGTCTAGGTGACATGAAATCATCATCATCATTGTCATCGTCATTTGTAAAGTTAGGAGCAAGCCCTCATTTGGCGGTGGTTGAACATCCTCTTGAACTTTCTGCTGCAACAGTACTGGGTGGACCTCTACCCCTCTAGTTAGATCCTCTTCTGCGTCTTCTGTGCTAACTAGACATCACACTCCCGCCGAAGAGCATATACATCGCTATGAATTCTGGGATATCTTTGTTCAGCAACTCTTTATCCTCCGGGAATGACTAACACACAAGAAGAGCATACGAATTAGTAAACTTATGGATAATGCTAAAAAGTTTAGTAGGGTGAACAAATAGGAAATAACTAACCTTAATATGCTCTGCATATTGATCGGGCAGCATCAGTACCCTATAAAGTCTCGTAGAGAAACCTGTAGTAGAAGGGTGGTCGGCTAGTTCACACACCCTGAAATACCTTTGATGCCACCCTTGCAAGTGCGCATTGAGGTCGTTGGAGGTCACAAGGTTCAGGCCAGAGGTTATCACGTTATGGCTCGAAAATGCCGGACGCCACTCTTGCAATTTGGACACCACTTTACTTAGATTCTCCTCCTTAAACGGATCATCCTTCCCATTACATGTAACCTTCAACATGTAATGAAGGACTACGATGCTCATATTAGGTGTCCATGAGAATACTCTTCTAGATGATCCAATCATGATGAAGTGTGAGTGAGAGTTGTGTATGTGTGTCTGCGGTTTTACCTTTTATAGTCTCGAAGGGCTGGTGTATGGACTAAGTGTTGGAAGGTAAGATTCAAACGTGCAGAAGGATAGCAAAACACTAGAGTGTGCAGTCAAGTCGGGCTGAAAAGGCAGTCATGCATGTAAGGTGTCAGTACTGACAAATATACTGTGTAATAAGTGATCACTTTAGAGTTAAAAGTAGGCAGTGAGTGGTCACTTCGGACTGTGCAATGTGCAGTTAGTGCTACTGAGTGTACCGATGGAACTTTGTAGCATGCAGTGAGTAGTCACGTCGGACTATATTGTGTGCAGTGAGGGGCCATTTCAGACCGGTAAAAGTCTTCAGTGAATGGGTGGCAATGTTCTGCTATGTTATGTCACGTAGTCTGGAAAGGTTAAAGATTGCATCGGTATCCGATGTTGTGTTATCACGTCGTCTGACAAAGTAAATTACATTTTGGAAATGATGAATGAAGTAAAAAAGCGATTACAACACAATTAACGGTGTGAAATAGTAAAACATACATCAAGTAAGGAAGTATAAAATATGGATAGGATGACAGCCTAATAATGAGGTACTAACCCTGAGCACCCCCTAAGGTGGACCCTGACCCCTACCCTTAGCACGACCTTTCTTTGACCTACGTGCTGAAGTAGGTGCATCGTCCAGAGATCATGTGTGAAGCTCCTAGAATGGTTACGCCTACCCATAATCTGAAGGGCTGTATCGCTGCACTGGGCGATGCTTGTGGGGAGGCAACGCTTACCCGTAGGAGGTGCCGTAGTCCTACTGCGTCAACTGCATTGTTGGAGGGGGCTGCGTGAACTGCGTCTCTAAACGTGGCTGAGTCCACAGCGTGACGGAGATACTTTGTGCCGGAGAAGAACTGATCAGCCCAATACTCAGCATCGGCATGCCCTGACGAGTGCGGTGACAAAGAGAACTATCCTCCACCCTGAGGGCAACCTACAGTTCAGATAGTAACATTTAATCATAGTTAGGTGATACTTATACCAAACGTGAACAATTGAATATTGCTCAACTTACTTAGTGTGGGGACCATAGTGGGACCGCGTGGTGCCTGCCAACTAGTCCCTCCAGCCATGTCTGGGGTCGGAGGCACAGGGGTGTGGAAGCTGGACTCCGCCTCCACTGCGTGGCGAGGAGCTAGGGTCAGTGTGTGGTAAGAAGGCCCGCGTGGTGGCCTGGATGAGGTGCCATGATCAGTCGCGTCCACCTGCCGACAAGAACTAAGCTCCACGATCCGTCGAGTCCCAGCCACCACGCGTCTCCATGTCTCCATCATCTCGTCTAGCGTGACAGTGACTCCGTCACGTAGCCCTAGTAAAAATGCTGCTGCCATGCTGGTGCAAGTCCCTTGCGTGGTCCACCTGCCACATACGAACAAATGATAAGCACAATGACATAACATAACGAATATATGATGTAATTTACGAAATAAGACTTACCATCACGTGCATGGACACTCCTGCCTGGCCTGGGTACAAGTCTGCCACACTTGGAGCGTACCTGTGGGTCGGTGGCTCCTCCACAAGTGGGAGACAAGTACGCATCCGGGGCACGTACTAGGCTAGGTACTGCTGGTTGGAGGAGTAGTCGTAAGGCATGTCCTCGTCCACGACGTCCTCTAGCGCCCCATCCCATTTAGCGAGCCACGGCTCCATCCTCTGAGCCAAGGTTACCATGCTCTTCTGAGGTCTGTGGGTGGAGAACCTTATGAGAAATCCACATTATTACAAATATAACATATGCATTTAACATATTTGTAGTGGGAGAGTAACTCACGAGTGCACTTTCTCTGGAACACGATCCCCCAAATAAACAGGGACCAGCTGGCGAAGTCTAAACTACCTTACGACTCGCTGCGGCGCGTAGTCCTCCACGAAGATGTCGAAGACAAGCTTCTTTCTAGTAAGCCAGTAAGTCTGGTCCCTTTAGCATAGTGCCGAGATCCCCCTGCCGTGGCTCTCTCCGCTACATGACGCTCACTGTAAGGGTCCTAGATCACCTGCTCCACCTACAGGTGGTCAAATGCCTTCGTGAAGGAGTGGTACACCGAACGTACCTGCAGTCCTGTCCACTGTGGCTGCAATAGAAAAAAATATCTATAAGCATATGCGATTGCAATTAAAATTGGATAAATGCTTAGAAGGACGTATCCATCGCCTAATCCAAAGGGAGCCCATCGTTGGACGGTCGATTACATCACCTCCGTACATCTCAGCGGTGTAGTATCGAGGCTCGACGAAGGGTCGACCCATAGGAAAGTGCTCAAACGACCAGAGCTGAAGAAGAAGAGGCATCCCAGCAGAATTGACGGTCTTGCTTTTCTTCATGCACATGTCGCAAAGGGCGCGGTACGTGGCAGCAAGAACCGCTGAACCTCAGGATACCTGTGGGATGTTTTCCTGCTCAGCATCAGCAATAGCCCGTGCATAGGCTATCCAAAGTGCGTCGACACTGTTGCCATGAGTCGACGTGAGCATCACCCATCGAACAACCAAAGCAAATAGGCCTCAAGGTACCGTGCAACCTGGTAGTCGGTGGGCATCGCCGCCATCTGTTGCACCTGTGATAATTAAAATAGGGTAATATCAGGTTAAGGTTACGCAAAACTAGAATAACATGTTTATGTACAACCACTAACCTCAAACTGGGCCAACCACCTCCTTGATGACCTGTGCCTCTTACCGATCCGTATTTCTGGATCAAGGTCCACCTGTAACGACCTGAAAGTTTGGAACAGTGAAAAACAAACAGTTTAAATTCTAATATAAGTGGTCCTGAAATTCTAGGTATTATTCGCTCCAATTAGAATTTCTTAGACTTTTGTGTTATGCGAAAAGATTAAATAAAAAGGGAAAAACAAAGAAAAAGGTAAAGAGGTGAAAATAAAATTTAGAAAATTTTACCATGAGTCCTATTTGAGCTGGTCATAATGTTTGACCAGTAAGTAGAGTTTTTATAAACTTAGGGGCAAGTCAAATAAAATATGTATCTACTTTTGACTAAAAACAGTGAATCAAAAAGTAGGAAGAAAAATAACCAATGTCAAGAAAATCCAAGAAAATTTATATAAACCCCTGGAGGTATGATGCATCATTGGTAAAATTTCTATAATTTAATTAATTGAAATAATCCTCTTAAAAATTCAAATAAAGTGGGTCCAAAATGTAAGGAAAATGATTGTCAGAATTTTTATAAAATAATGGCCCATGTTTTTGATTTGAACATTTTACAGTCATCCAATTATAAGGATTGGAACCTCTCCAAAAAGTTTCAAAAATAAATCCTATAGAATGAACCTATAATTAAATCAAAAACTGAAATCAAAGTTTAGAACCTGGGTACAGTGTCAGAATTTTAATAAATTGCCCAAAAGGAGTTTTGTCTCAAAATTTTCCAGTAGACGTGTGACTCCCACTAAGTCTTGTTCAAAAAGTTTGGAAAAATCTGGGATTAGTTTAGGGCTTAAACAAATCCAAATTCTAGAGTTTTCCCGTTCTGTCTTATCACATTAAAATTGTTATCTCGCCGACAAGTGGGCCCAGCCCTGTTGAATCGTTGACGAGCTGTGGTCACCGAGGCGGCGTGTCTCGCTTCTAGTGGGCCCCGCCCCACTCGTCGACCTCGGCCGTGTATTCCTTCCCCTTTCTTCTTTTACGGCCGAGGCGAGTCGCCGACATGCCTGCACAGATCGTCCGGCTTTACTCGCCTCGTCCGCCGAGCTCGTCGCCCTCCGCGTCGCGGCCACCTCCTCCTCGCATGTGCTCACTTGATCCCGGCTGAGCCGTTTCGGAGGCGAGCTTGAGCTCGGGTTGTGCTCAGCACAGAGGCGAACCGACCGGTGCAGTACGCCCAAAACCGCGAACGCGATCAACCTCATTTGGCTATAGCCTTGCACTCGCATCGCAGTGCCCACAAGCACCTCACTTCTCCATTCTGCGGAGCCGAGAGCTTCATTCGGGGGTTTTCTCCTCCGTTCATCCGCAAGAACTGAAAAGAGGGGAAAACGTGGAATCGGGTGAGTCTTTCCCCAATCTTCCGAATTGACCTCACCTTGAGCTTCTCTATCACCCAAGGGTTACTGATCACTCGCCATTTTGGCTTCATTTCGCCTGCAGCGCCGTTGAGCCGCCGCTCTTCTTCCTCCCGGCCGGCGCACGGTGGCAGCTCGGTGCAAGCCTTCTCCGACCCAGCCATCCGGTGAGTTCGCATCCCCTAGGGTCACTGTAGCTCGCCTAGCCCTAGCTCACCGGAATGGTAGCCGTTAGCCGAGGTTTCGCAATCGCAGCAATGGCGCCGCCGCACCCTCATGGTGGCGGCCACCTCCCGACGAATGGATACCACCCATGGGTGCGCAAGGGTGTGCTGGTGCCCATGGTGCTGGCCATTTCGCCGCGGCGGAGCTAGTTCGCCGGCGGCGAGCAAAAGTCCGAAGTGCTCTGGTCTAAGTCACTGACTGGCGGGTCCCACCTGTCAGTGAGCCTTCGGGTTTGAACTCTGTTTTGGCGCGCGCGGAGGAAACCGTTTTCTCTGATCGAAAGCGCATTTTGCAATTTTAGTTGATTTTCAGAAACCGGTTGAAATTCAAATGCGTGTAACTTTTGAATCATCTGGCCAAATTGAGTGAAACAAATTTCTAAATTCGTATAAAATTCTGTAGTTTCAGAATATACAAAAATTTCTGAAGATGAGTAAAATGTGATTTTAGGAAAAATTAAAGAGAAGCTTAAGTGTAAATAGGATGTTATGAATAAAATATTTTTGGGATGATCCAATTAAGGAAAAGTAAATTTTTGTTGAGTCTCTGAGTTATGAGTATTCCAAATAAACAAAATGTTCCCATGATACCTTATTATATATCATGTTTGCTCAAAAATGAGTATTAAGCATGAAAAATGAAATTGAGTAAATGAAAGTTAGGATTAAAGTTTGAATGTTTAAAAGTTCATCCTATTGGGACATAAATCATGGGAGTTGCTCTTGTGAAAATACTTAAAGAAAAGTATATGAGGTAGTTGTTCAATTAAGAAAAAACAATGCTAGTTATAACCAAAATAGATGTAATTTGCTTTGAACAAGTTCAAAATAACTCAAATTCACTATTAAAATGTTTTTAAGATCATGCCCTGATGTCAGGAAGAAAATGGATAAAAGATGTTGAATGGTTTAGTAATAAATGAAAGTGAAAGATTGAAAGGTTATAAGTCAGTTTTGTGTTCATATAGCCCTTTTCAACATATGATAAAACGGATTATATGAATGAGAAGAAATGTAAAAATGGTATAGAAGCACTTCACAAAGTATAATATAGTAGATTCTGGAAAAATAATTACATTTTGTTAAGGTTTGTATGCAAAACAAGTTAAGGGAATGAGTCTACTTTTTATGTTTTGCTGAATGATTGAAACAACTAAGCTTTTTCAACTATGTGCAAAATAACTCATCCAAGTAAGAAATTTTTGAAGAATAGTGTAGAAATGATAACCAAAGTTTGTTCTACCATATTCCAGAAAAATATTCTGTTTTAGAGTTTTGGTTCACTTAGTTTTCATAAGTGTAATAACCTTAAGTGATATGATTTAGTCCTCTTAGCCAGTTTTGTAGCCAAGTCTAGAGTTCAACCAAGCCTTTTTAACAATAGTTTTCAGGTTTCATCCAAACGCTAAAAGTTAAAAGAAGTGATTAGAATTGACAATTAAAGTATGCTCTAGCTAATTCAAGACTTAAACTCTAATTTCTGTAGTTAATGCACATCAATCTTGTTAGGTTTATAACCCTAGATGATATAGTTTTCAAGTGCCTCCTTTTTGGGTCTTTTGAGAAAAGTCAGAGAAGACTCTGTTTTGGTTGTTAGTTAGGCATAGTTCTCCTTCCAAAGAAGCAAATAAACAATCTTTTTATTTCAAATAATTTTAGCATCTATAATTCGATGTTTATATTCAAATATTTCATGAATAGCAGTTGCCTGTTTGATTCGAATTGTGTTTACCTGTTTATCTGTCTGTTTTCCTTTTGCCATTTGGAGTTTGCTGATATTCTCTTTTTTCTTCTTGTTCGCGACGAGTAGAGACCGACATCACCGAAGAAGAAGAAGACTGTTCTGCAGATCCGGATTTTATTCCTGACAGTGATTTGCAAGGCAAGCAACTCCTTGATCACGTTGAGCCTGATAATTCACCTACTATATGTTGCTTTTGCTTATGTACAGTGCATCCGGAAAATTCTCCCTAAAAGTGCTATTTTGGGTTAGAACTGTAGTTAATCCTGTAAATTATGGTTTGTCTCAATCTGTATGGACTTGTGAACCTTGTAAACCTTAGATTGAGCTAGACATATTTCATGTCATGTTTGGGTATAATCGCTAGCATAATAATATTTCCTGCTTAAGCCACTCGTTGGTGTTTTCAGTCTTTTCAACCGTCATATAATCTTTTGGGAATTGGTTGATGATAATTTGCTAAAAACCCTTAAACAAAACTATGGTTTGACGCGGGTGATTATTTGGCGCTAGCCGGTTGTGCAAAAGGATATGCACGTAGCTAGGGTGGAGTATCGCCCGTGTCGGATTAAGGACCGAGCAAATGGGGTGTTGTAGAACCATGTTTTCGTGCAACCACAACGGCTTGTATGGACGGGTCTTAGCTTAATAAGTTGTTTAGATTTGGCTTTGCATCTATGGAAGGCGGGAGATTGCACAGGCAGTCCGGTCAGGTCTATCTGTAGGGGTTTCTACATACCAATGCAACGGTGTACGCCTTGCCCTGGACAGAGACGTGGTGTGTGTGTGATAAATGTGGATCCACGGCTTGGGTGAGTGTCTCTGTCTTGTGGCGAGGTTAACGCCCGGCTGGTGTAAAGCCATATCTAAATAATGTAACAGCTTTGTATGATCTCCTTGCCGACACACCGAAGGAAGTGTGTTATCTGGCCTGGCAAAAGAGGTTGATCATTCCATGTGGGTAAAGTGTACACCTCTGCAGAGTGAAAAATCTGATCGATTAGCCGCGCCCGCGCTAATGGGCACTTGGGGAAAATCCTTCCAATGCTAGAGTTTTGGTGATTTCCAAAACGGGTTGGGCTTTTGGAAACTGTTTTTCAACCATCTTTTGTGTCAAAGGATCGACACCGGGGTTATATGCAGTCGGGTAGACTGGGTTGAAAATCTGGAATATTTGCTTATCATTCTGTCTTTCAATTGCTTTTATTAAAATACAATGTTGCAATCTATTATGCTTACTCTTTTTAATGTTTCATGCAATTGCCAAATAACCATAGCCTGTCCATTGCTCAGCCTGCATAATTATTTATTTGCATCTGTGAACCAATATAAGTCTTCTTGAGTACCAATGTACTCAATCTTGCATCTATTTGTCTCAGAGGAAGAAGACTGCGAACTTCCGGACGACGCGTTCTTTCAGGTAGGTCTCGGGGGTTTTGACGATAGCCTCTTCTAGGTTGCCTAGTCAGCGCCTGGGGGTTTAGTGGGCAACCGCAAGGCTGTTTGGAGTTTTAGTTTCCTTTTGGTTGCTGTTTTTATTTCCGCTGATAAAATGGTTTAAATTTGTCTTGAACTCAGATAATTATTTCAGTTATGTAAGATCTTCTATATGTTTGCGTGTATGATTTTGATACGAATGTTGTAAACATGTGAGTGCTAGCTACTGATCCAGGGAATAGCACAGTAATCAAATGGAGTTTCCTGTTCATCAGAACGGGGTCTCACAGCAGTAGTATCAGAGCCATACTGACTGTAGGAACCTTGGGGAGAAATGGTCGCAAGTTAGAAGTGTGAAAACTTAATTTGGAAGGAAACAAAACTCTGTCCACTACTAATAATGGAATTTAGCCTAATGCTAATTTTCTTGTTCGTAGTTTCTTCGCTCTTCCTAATTATGTTTATAAGCTTATCTTGCTTTGTATTTTTGTAGATGGCCCGGTTTGTTCCTTGCCACGAGTCGAGAGTCCCCGAGCACTCAGGTATGATGGGAGTGCTGCAGTCCTTACTCGAGAGCTGTCAGTTTGAGGGGTGCCCGAGATACGTGGTTTTTCAGGCGTACTTGAGCCCAATCACAAGGAGTACGCCGCTCGTGTGTTTATTCCTCCTAGGCCGGCCCACAGTGAGGGAGAGAGGAGCTATATGGGTAGTGGGTCGTCGATAGACGCTTCTATGAATGAAGCGGCATACCTAGCCATAGTGCGACTCCGGCACGTGTTACCTGACTTGAGCCCTCACCATTACTACCTACCCGGGAGACCGTTGGTAGGGAGTAATGTGTATAGGGATCACATTGGAGTGGGAAATGGCAACTTAAAGGTCATGGTGGAGTTTACTAATAGGTTAAATAGCCACTACGTGAGGTTGGCGCAAGAGTTGCTTGAGACTTGGCGTCGTGTGGCATTCTTGGAGTCCCGAGTGACATTGTGTGTGGCAAGGCGTGCCTTACCACGCACGGTGTTAACTAGTGAGGCTCCGAGGATTCCGGCGGCGCAACGCCCTCCACCTATGTCTTATGTGCCTACGCCAGGAGTGGGTGCAAATGCCATAATGTCAACTATTGGGAGTTGCCCTAGGCTCATTAATGACAAGGGCATCAATCCATATAGTATTTGCACCTACCGCCGTAGCACTCCAAGGGTGTATCGCCGAAGGAGATGTGTGGTTAGGAATGTGGGAATATGAGGTAGTGGAATGGAATGTAGAAAAATCTAGTAGTATGTGGTAATGTAATTGCTAAGATGTGATTTTGATGTAATATAAGTGTTGCAAGAACCTTGTAAATAATGAAGGTAGTGCTGAAATTACTAGCTAGAGTAGTCTCATTTTGGTAACTAGGAGTAGGACATGTAATGTCGGGACCCGAATATGCAAATCCGGACCCTCTGTGTATTCAGCACTAGTCCAGGATCACGCTAGTGCACACAGTCTCAACATAGATGAAATATCACAATCATACACAGCGGAATAATAAATAAAGACTTCATCTATTAATATAGAACTATTGAACGACCTTAAGGTCAAACTTACACTTGTGAGGCCTTGGTGGCTTCAACTCAAAATAAATAAACAGCAGCGGAAAGAAGAACGTCGACGAATCCCATCAATATACCACAGGCAACTGACAAGGTTCAACTCCTAGATAATCGCCTCCTCGTGGAACTTCTCCTCCTTCGAAGTTGTGGTCTTCTCCTCAACTGATGATTTTGTGTGTTGCAAGGGGGTGAGTACAAAAAGCACTCAACAAGTTGTGCACAGAATGCAATTCTATGTAACTATATGCAAAGCTTATTACAAAGGAAAAGGTTATTATGGCTATTTTGCAATAAGCAACATTTGTAAATTAATACAGTATATAAATTGGAAAGACAGTAAAACAAATAACTGTATTAGATAGATTCAACAGTTCTCAAGTAAAACAAGTTTCCAATCCTAAGTCAAAATCCACTTTCCATGGCATCCCGCCATCCCAATAAGTTTTGTTTAACAAAAGTCTAACCCTTGACTGTAATTTCTGAGCTTTGCTCAATACCGTGAGCACGGCTATTCGAATAGGTTTACACTCTGCAGTGGTTATGCACTTTACCCACACGACGTGATATCCTCTTTGTGCCTGGCCATTAGCACACTTCCTTTGGTGTGCCGGCAGAGAATTCACAACAAAGCCTTTCAGGAACCTCTACCTTAACCAAAGAACCTCTCCGGTGTTGCCTTCGCTATCACACCTCTCACGCAGTGCCAGCCGAAGTATAGGACAGGCCAACACCGTTGGATGGGTACCAAGCCGCAGCACAGGTACGCTCCCCCGCACAGGTACACTTCCGTGTACTGTCGCCCCGAGGTATCAGAGGAAAGATATCGAACCCTAATCAACTAGGTGCATCCCATATCGGACATGTGGTCGCATGATTGACTCAGTCAAAGGCTTGCAAGGTTAAGTCCTTAAGATGATCGAGGCAAGACTTCCACATACCCCGCCCATCGGGCCCACCTTGGCATTCTCGCCTTGCCACTTGCCCCAATCTAAATCATAACCACCCAGTTGATTACCAAGCACCACGTGCCATCGACAATTTAACCTCGTTGCGTGACATCCTCTCGCCACCGCAACTCAATCTCATCGTGTGACCACACATGACACACAAGTTCATAACATCGTTCCATATTCCATTAGTCAAGATTATTTATCAAAGACTAAAGTACATGTGATGGCGTGGCATGACTAAGCAACTAATACGGTCTAACCATCCCATGTTGATTATTATTACTAACCAACTATAATGAACCAATCTAGGGTGACAATATATCATGGTATACAAATGGCAAGGTAGGGTATAGAACAATTGGGTATAATAGCTAAGTCCCAAATTTAATTGAAGACATTTGTACATGTCAAATAATATGCAATAAAGTAAAACAATATAGCAGTTTTTGTAATCGTAGGTTCAACATGATCAAAGCACAACTTGCTCGGCACTTGCTATAAACTCGCTCTTTACTCTTTTTAATTGATCTTGGCTTCATCAACCTTTGGCTCTTCAATCGAATGCTTGACTTCCTCGTCCTTGACTACTTGGGTAACTTCGAACGACACGCCTAACGACAAAGAAGCACAAATACAACAAAACTCAAAAGCAATTCAAATAAACTCCAATTTAATATTAGATTGGTGCTGAGCGGAAGGATTGAATTTAGGAACTTAGATTTGATCAAGATCGGATGAAAGAAAACGAGCTTTGGAAGATTTATCGAGAAGGTTACGATCGATAATTAGGGAAAACGGAGTATATTCGGGGATATCCTTCGAGATTAATTAACTCGATTGGACAAATATTGACATATGGGCTCTTGATCTATAGATCGGGTCCATAAAGATATGTTAGTTCATGATGAACTAAAGCGATGCTCAATGTTGACTTTTGTTGACTAAACAAATACACATCAAACAAAAGAAAGATAGACTAATAGAATAGATATGGCACGAGGATATGACATATGGCCAATGGTCTATCGACCAAGTCCACGAATGAATTCAGGTTAATGGCGATTAGATTTTCGAGGATAAGACAAGGACGGATGGAATCGACATTGAGCGATCCGATCCGGGTTGATCATACATCAAAGAAGAGACTTGACGATAACAGCGATGACGATATGTAGTAAGACAAGTACAAATATCTTACTACGGTGGACACAACGTGGAAAACCACAATACGGTAGCATGCTCACGATGAACTCATCCATCGAACCGGTCTTAAGTTAGGTTTTGGTCCGCTGCGGATGATAGAAAGATAAAGCCGGACTCACAAGAAATGGGGTTAGATCACGATAGGGCGATAGAAAGGATAATGACATCGCGCCACGCTCTTGCTGGAATGCGCATATGCGATGATAGCGGCGAGCAAAGCGTTAACGGTAGAACGTTAACGAAGAAACGTTAGCGCGAACGTTAACGATGGAACGTTAACGGCGGGAGGTAAACGACGGAACGTTAACGACGGAACGCTGGCGGCGGACGTTAACGCGGCGGAACGTTGACGGCGGGGCGTTGACGGTTAACGTTAACGACTTAAACGTTGACGGCGGGACGTTGACGACGGAACGTTAACGACGGAACGTTAACAATGGAACGTTAACGGCGGGACGTTAACGATGAAGGTGAAGCGTTAACAGAACACTTATGAGATTATAAGGTGGCAACCCTCTGTTGAAAGATAGGGCAGCGAGGTCATGACATGGCTCAAATTTGGTTTGAGATCTGCGGGGTACACATATCACGACGCAACGACAAATTGGACCAAGGGTTAAGTCCGGGTTTGAGCGAAACGATTCAAGGATGAATACACTTGGCATAGGGTAGGATGGTAGGGTTAGCTCTGCGATTAAAGGTTACCAAAGATGGCGAACCGGAATGCGCACCGACACGAAGGACTAGGCCAAAGGACGTTGGGTAGATTCTAGAACATGGCTTTGATGGCCACCGGGGATCAATGAACTTCAACGGTGGGCAAAACAGGGGATAATGATCTTATGGACACAATGACATGGCCACGACAAACCAAAATGGTTGGCGGCACAAGACGACGCGCGGCGGTGGCAAAAATGCGACAGTAACGAATATTAAAATTTTCGGTGGATGGAACAGCAGAGGGGAAGTGAGCACCACGTAGAACGCGGCGACACGAACTCAACGGTATATCCGGATTTGGAAGCAACCCAACGGACAGATCACAAACTGCCGATGAACGGCTGCTAAAGCTAATAGATCAAACGGTCATAACTATTAAAATAATGGATCAAACCTAACCAAAATTTACAGAGAGCTATCTGGGATCATTTGGCACTATATGACGAGAACGGATCTGAGTTTTACCTTGTGGATCAACGGGGAACGCGCGACGAAGTTTTCTGCCGTAAGTACGCAGTATGATCGGGGAAGATTGAATTTTCTGCAGCAATCCCGTGGACAAAACCTTGAGTTAGGGTGAGCACCGTGTAGAGGACATCAAGAGGAGTCTACAGAAAAAATTTCACGGTCAAAATCGCAAAAACGAAGGAGAACGGGCAGCAGCAAGATTTGAGATTCGAACTGCCGTAACTTTTGATTCCGCGGATGGAACTGCACCAAATTTGGTGGAGAGATAGATCTGACTATATGGCACGAGATTACGTGGTTGGATCTCAGAAAAACTCACCCACACGGCGAGGAACGCGATGCCAAAATCGGCCGGCGATGGCGGCGCACCGGAAGAGCTCGTCGACGTTGTAGGAGAAAAAGGGTCGTCGGTGGTGCTCTGTTTGGAATCTTACAAAACTGACTCACAGGGGTGTTGCAACCTTCATGGGGGTGCTCCACAAAAAATTTGAGGATGAACGGAGTTCGGGAGCGCCCTGTAGAGCTCGCCAAAGTTCTTACCGGAGTTAGGGAAAAAGGATTGCCGAGGGATCTCCGTTGCGATTCTGATGCTGATCTTTTAGTATGATGTGAGGAATGAGGAGAGGCGTCTAGGGTTCAATTTTCAGCTACAAAGGAGCAATGGATCAACGGGAAAAGCTCGCCGGAGTTGGGGAAAGAATCGGTTGCCGGAGGTGCTACGATAGGTATTTTCAAAATCTGATTTTACTGGATGTAGAGGACAGAAAGAGGAAGCTCTGGTGAAAATTTCAGATCAAAATAAGATCGGGAGTGACCAGGAGAGCTTGCCGAAGTTATGCCTGAAATTCTGCCGGAATTACTGTAGCAGTTACTGATTATTTAATCCGAATTATTAAGTATCACCCATAAAATCGAAATAAATATCAAACTACCGTTTAAAAATCAGAGAAAAATCTGGAACGTGACCCACAGCCTTAGTAACACAAATAAAATATTATTACATAAAATAATAATTTTATTCGTGTACAGTAAATACTTTTATATTGTTTTTAATATCTATTTAATTTGGAAAATACTAAAACAACCCCAAAAATTCTAAGAAAACTCAGGGAGTTTAATTAGGGCATTTTGATATCAAATAAAATATTTTGGTACCACCAAATATTTTATTTTTATATCCACATATATTTTTATTTTGTTAAAGCTTTCGGAAAGGCTTTAGAAAATATATAATTTGACAAATATAGAAAATTTCACAGAAATTCCCTTAGGTTTATTTATATTAAATAAGACAGTTTTAGCAAAACCAAATCTTTTATTTTGTCTCCAAACTATATTTTAATTGATGAGACTTTTGGAAAGATTTTGAAATCAGGATTTTAACAAATAATGGGAAAATTCACCGAAGTTCCTTGTGATATATTTTTTTAAAACAATTAATTCCAACTTAAATAGGGTTTTTTTAGGAAATAGTTTTAAGTTTTTCAAAAATAGGCGAAAGTCTTTTTCTTTTGAACTCTAGAGAAATCCAGAAAATAAAGAGGAGACAAATAAACTTGAACAACCGATAAAAATAATAATTTAATTTTTTTTATCCTATTTTTGAAATGAAAATTTGGGATGTTACAAACCTCCCCCCTTAACAGAATCTCGTCCCCGAGATTTAGGCTGGCTATAGAATTGGTTCTGGGAGACTCGACCTTCGAAGCTTTCTGCACTTGCAGACAAGTTCACATGACGGCGAAAGCAACTTGCTATTCTGCGGTCTTGGTCGAAGATTGAACATCATTCCTGTTGAGTTGGTTCTTGAGAATAGCTCTTGATCTGAGGAACTCAAGCTGATTGATAATTGCTTCTCTGCAATTCAACGTCTTGAACGATTCCTTGATCCTTGCAAATTCACTACCAATGACCTTCGGAGTAAGGGACATTGACCGAAATGAATCTGGCAACTCTTAACATCACGACTGAGTCATGGAATTCTAAAGATTCTGAATTAGTTTTATCTTATTGGACTTGTCAAAAGCATGGATAAAAATACCAGCTCTGTTGATCTGTTGGTCTGATACTATCTTTGTCGGTTTGGTTCTCAAGTAGCGAATGGAAATTCTATATCTGCTAGATATTCTTTCCATAACGAATTAATGCTTCAATTATCACTGAAGTAAAGGTACTGATCTTCAATATGCTAAATCAACAAATTTTGTCTCTACATCACATTACTGAGAATTCAGGCTCTATGGCCAACATACACATGAACGTTATCTGGTAAAGTGAATGCTCCAAGACATATCAAATCCTTTATTGCCATTAATACTTTTGATTTTGAATTCTGGGTTAGACCGAGCATAACCGAATACCTTCTAATAATGACAATTCTTCTGGCAGACAAGCTCCACGCTAAATGGTACTGAATTGACCATTATAGCACACATATCACTTTCAAGTGAACCACCATTGCAGACAATATCTTCATTTACTATTAATGCTTTTATTTCAAACTTCTCATACCAACAAAACACTCATCTCTACTTTATTTCTTTTGCAAGGAAATCTTTAGATGGAATTCATTACTAATCTCCTCACTTTACAAATGAGTTATGACACTCGCTCAGGGTGAAATCGTTGATCTGAGCTTCCTTGATTGGCGTTGACATTGAGGTTTTGACTGTGGCAGAGTTGAGATTGGCTTGAACCGGCGTGATTGCTTTCTTCTGAGGGCAATTGTTGGCAAAATGTCCGGGCTTGCGGCAGTATAATGAGTTTATGGAAATTTTTCTTCCTTGGGCATTCGCTGACTGGGGTAGTGTCTTCGCTCAGACGTCTTTTCTTCAACTGGTTCTCTAGGCAAACTTCTCTTACGGTGTCACCACTCACTCTTGGCGTTATGTACTTAACTAAAGTAACTTCTGGACTAACCACGGTTGCAGAAAATAATTGTCTTCTCTGTGGACATCAGTTAGCATAATGACCTTCCTTCTGACAGTAGTAGCACACACGTTTGCATCGTTGTGCCTTGTTGGGTATAAATGTATGCTCATTATTGTTCTTCTGGTAATTCAGGGCTGGTTGCTTCAGAGGGCATTCTCTAGACCAATGACCTTGTTCATCACATAAGAAACATGTTGTTGGCGATTGCCACTTACTACTTTCTTGATGAAGACAGCCAAGATCAGGAGGCTGCATCTTTAGTTTTTCAAGTGGCGTCTCCTGTACAACTGATATTACACCTCTTTTTGACAATTCTTGAGTAATTGCAGCTCGAAGATTCTTCTGCTGACGCTGAGTCACTGCAGTAACTATTGGATCCAAGGGACATTGAGCTGGGCAATGATCTCGACCTTCACATAGGTAACATGTGAAGTTGTTCATAGGGCACTCTCCGAAAGGATGACTTCCTTCACAACTGGAGCAATTGATCGCATGCTCATCAGCGGTATGGCCTATTTCTCCACAGTGAATGCATGCACGATCTTCTAACTTGTCAGGCTGACAACACTTCAAAGAACAACGTCTAGATCTTGAATCGATGCGAGGTAGCATTTTGATCGAATCTATCATGATGACACCATCTTCTGTCGAAGCAAAGGAATAGCGAAAAGCATCAACGAACTCATTCCAGGTGATACTCTGCATATTTATCTATATTGACGGTTGCAAAACTGATCCATCATTGGGGCTCTCACTGAGTTGATTTCCACTTCCACTGACTTTACTGGTTCCACCAGACTGCACCATCTGCTTGGTTGCTTCAAAGGGTTAGGGAAAAGGGAAATAGCATAGATAAGGAATAATGATCCTAATACAGGGGAGATAGGTTTAACCCAACAACTTAAGCAAACAATAATATTAATAACTTGGTATGGTTGCTTATATAAGCCTAAGAGCTATGCAACACATACTGCACAATCAACAATCAAGGAACAACCAAATCAACCTATACACACAAAACTACCGTCTATAAGGGCGACATTCTAGCTTAAGAAGACGTGACTCCCACACATGAGTCTCAACTAGCTACTCGAAGCACTGGGTCTTCTAGTTTCAGAACACCGCCTCGATCCTCCTTCCTTGAGCTTGACGATTCTGTCTTCACGATCTTAAGGTTCAAAGAACGAGACACCCAAGACTTTCTCCTTAAGTGGGAGACATCGTTAACTACTTAGAACAACGCAGTAAGATTTTTATTTAAACCGGTGAGGAAAGATGAATAATTTTTTAGCAAAAGGGAAAGAATGGAAGAATAAGATAAGTCAAGAACTTATTATTATTTCAAGTTAAATTTTTACTTTTAGAAAATACTTTTGAAGCTCTAAGGAACGGCCAAACTATCTAGGGTCAAGACCTACAATCAAGATGGCTCGATACCACCTCTGTCGGGACCCGAATATGCAAATCCGGACCCTCGTGTATTCAAAGACTAGTCCAGATCACGCTAGTGCACACAGCCTCAACATAGATGAAATATCACAATCATACACAGCGGAATAATAAATAAAGACTTCATCTATTAATATAGAACTATTGAACGACCTTAAGGTCAAACTTACACTTGTGAGGCCTTGGTGGCTTCAACTCAAAATAAATAAACAGCAATGAAAGAAGAACGCCGATTTAATCCCATCAATATACCACAGTAAGCGACAAGGTTCAACTCCTAGATAATCGCCTCCTCGTGGAACTTCTCCTCCTTGAAGTTGTGGTCTTCTCCTCAATCGATGATTTTGTGTGTTGCAAGGGGGTGAGTACAAAAAGCACTCAACAAGTTGTGCACTGAATGCAATTCTATGTAACTATATGCAAAGCTTATTACATAGGAAAAGGTTATTATGGCTATTTTGCAATAAGCAACATTTGTAAATTAATACAAGATATAAATTGGAAAGACAAGAAACAAATAAGCGTATTAGATAGATTCAACAGTTCTCAAGTAAAACAAGTTTCCAATCCTAAGTCAAAATCCACTTTCCATGGCATCCCGCCATCCCAATAAGTTTTGTTTAACAAAAGTCTAACCCTTGATTGTAATTCCGAGCTTTGCTCAATACCGTGAGCACGGCTATTGAATAGGTTTACACTCTGCAGAGGTTATGCACTTTACCCACACGACGTGATATCCTCTTTGTGCTCGCCATTAGCACACTTCCTTTGGTGTGCCTACAGAGAATTCACAACAAAGCCTTTCAGAACCTCTACCTTAACCAAAGAACCTCTCGGTGTTGCCTTCGCTATCACTCCTCTCACGCAATGCCACCAAGTATAGGACAGGCCAACACCGTTGGATGGGTACCAAGCCGCAAAGACAGTACGCTCCCGCATACAGTACACTTAGTGTCTTCGTCGCCCGAGGTATCGTGAGGAAAGATATCGAACCCTAATCAACTAGGTCTGTCCCATATCAGACATGTGGTCGCATGATTGACTCAGGTCAAAGGCTTGCAAGGTTAAGTCCTTAAGATGATCGAGGCAAGACTTCCACATACCCCCTGCCCATCGGGCCCACCTTGGCATTCTCGCCTTGCCACTTGCCCCAATCTAACTCATAACCACCCCGGTTGATTACCAAGCACCACGTGCCATCGACAATTTAACCTCGTTGCGTGACATCCTCTCGCCACCGCAACTCAATCTCATCGTGTGACCACACATGACACACAAGTTCATAACATCGTTCCATATTCCATTAGTCAAGATTATTTATCAAAGACTAAAGTACATGTGATGGCGTGGCATGACTAAGCAACTAATACGGTCTAACCATCCCATGTTGATTATTATTACTAACCAACTATAATGAACCAATCTAGGGTGACAATATATCATGGTATACAAATGGCAAGGTAGGGTATAGAACAATTGGGTATAATAGCTAAGTCCCAAATTTAATTGAAGACATTTGTACATGTCAAATAATATGCAATAAAGTAAAACAATATAGCAGTTTTTGTAATCGTAGGTTCAACATGATCAAAGCACAACTTGCCTGGCACTTGCTATAAACTGCTCTTTACTCTTTTTAATTGATCTTCGGCTTCATCAACCTTTGGCTCTTCAATCGAATGCTTCGACTTCCTCGTCCTTCAGCTACTTCGGGTAACTTCTGAACGACACGTCTAACGACAAAGAAGCACAAATACAACAAAACTCAAAAGCAATTCAAATAAACTCCAATTTAATATTAGATTGGTACTGAACGGAAGGGATTGAATTTAGGAACTTAGATTTGATCGAAGATCGGATGAAAGAGAACAAAGCTTTGGAAGATTTATCGAGAAGGTTACGATCGATAATTAGGGAAAGCGGAGTATATTCGAGGATATCCTTCGAGATTAATTAACTCGATTGGACAAATATTGACATATGGGCTCTTGATCTATAGATCGGGTCCATAAAGATATGTTAGTTCATGATGAACTAAAGCGATGCTCAATGTTGACTTTTGTTGACTAAACAAATACAGTCAAACAAAAGAAAGATAGACTAATAGAATAGATATGGCACGAGGATATGACATATGGCCAATGGTCTATCGACCAAGTCCACGAATGAATTCAGGTTAATGGCGATTAGATTTTCGAGGATAAGACAAGGGCGGATGGAATCGACATTGAGCGATCCGATCGGGGTTGATCATACATCAAAGAAGAGACTTGGCGATAACGAGCGATGGACGATATGTAGTAAGACGGTACAAATATGTTACTACGGTGGACACAACGTGGAAAACCGCAATACGGCGTGCGCAGCTCACGATGAACTCGATCCATCGAACCGGTCTTAAGTTAGGTTTTGGTCGGCTTTGCGGATGATAGAAAGATAAAGCCGGACTCACAAGAAATGGGGTTAGATCACGATAGGACGATAGAAAGGATAATGACATCGCGCCACGCTCTTGCTGGAATGCGCATATGCGATGATAGCGGCGAGCAAAGCGTTAACGGCGAGCGTTAACGAAGAAACGTTAGCGCGGGCGTTAACGATGGGCGTTAACGGCGGAGGTAAACGTTAACGTTAACGCGGAACGCGGCGGCGGCGTTGACGCATTAACGTTGACGGCGGAACGTTGACGGCGGACGCTGCGTTGGTTTAACGCGTTAACAATGGAACGTTAACGGCGGGCGTTAACGATGAAGGTGGCGTTAACGTAACACTTATGAGATTATAAGGTGGCAACCCTCCGTTGAAAGATAGGGCGCGAGGTCATGACATGGCTCAAATTTGGTTTGAGATCTGCGGGGTACACATATCACGACGCAACGACAAATTGGACCAAGGGTTAAGTCCGGGTTTGAGCGAAACGATTCAAGGATGAATACACTTGGCATAGGGTAGGATGGTAGGGTTAGCTCTGCGATTAAAGGTTACCAAAGATGGCGAATCGAATGCGCACCGACACGAAGGACTAGGCCAAAGGGCGTTGGGTAGATTCTAGAACATGGCTTTGATGGCCACCGGGATCAATGAACTTCAGCGGTGGGCAAAACAGGGATAATGATCTTATGGACACAATGACATGGCCACGACAAACCAAAATGGTTGGCGGCACAAGGCGGCGCTGGCGGTGGCAAAAAGCGGCGAGAACGAATATTAAAATTTTCGTGGATGGAACAGCAGAGGGAAGTGAGCACCACGAGAACGCGGCGACACGAACTCAACGGTATATCCGGATTTGGAAGCAACCCAACGGACAGATCACAAACTGCCGATGAACGGCTGCTAAAGCTAATAGATCAAACGGTCATAACTATTAAAATAATGGATCAAACCTAACCAAAATTTACAGAGAGCTATCTGGGATCATTTGGCACTATATGACGAGAACGGATCTGAGTTTTACCTTGTGGATCAACGGGGAACGCGCGACGAAGTTTTCTGCCGTAAGTACGCAGTATGATCGGGGAAGATTGAATTTTCTGCAGCAATCCCGTGGACAAAACCTTGAGTTAGGGTGAGCACCGTGTAGAGGACATCAAGAGGAGTCTACAGAAAAAATTTCACGGTCAAAATCGCAAAAACGAAGGAGAACGGGCAGCAGCAAGATTTGAGATTAGAACTGCCGTAACTTTTGATTCCGCAGATGGAACTGCACCAAATTTGGTGGAGAGATAGATCTGACTATATGGCACGAGATGACGCGGTTGGATCTCAGAAAAACTCACCCACACGGCGAGGAACGCGATGCCAAAATCGGCCGGCGATGGCGGCGCACCGGAAGAGCTCGTCGACGTTGTAGGAGAAAAAGGGTCGCCGGTGGTGCTCTGTTTGGAATCTTACAAAACTGACTCACAGGGGTGTTGCAACCTTCATGGGGGTGCTCCACAAAAAATTTGAGGATGAACGGAGTTCGGGAGCGCCCTGTAGAGCTCGCCGAAGTTCTTACCGGAGTTAGGGAAAAAGGCTTGCCGAGGGATCTCCGTTGCGATTCTGATGCTGATCTTTTAGTATGATGTGAGGAATGAGGAGAGGCGTCTAGGGTTCAATTTTCAGCTACAAAGGAGCAATGGATCAACGGGAAAAGCTCGCCGGAGTTGGGGAAAGAATCGGTTGCCGGAGGTGCTCCGATAGGTATTTTCAAAATCTGATTTTACTGGATGTAGAGGACAGAGAGAGGAAGCTCTGGTGAAAATTTTAGATCAAAATAAGATAGGGAGTGACCAGGAGAGCTCGCCGAAGTTATGACTGAAATTCAGCCGGAATTACTGTAGCAGTTACTGATTATTTAATCCGAATTATTAAGTATCACCCATAAAATCGAAATAAATATCAAACTACCGTTTAAAAATCAGAGAAAATCTGGAACGTGACCCACAGCCTTAGTAACACAAATAAAATATTATTACATAAAATAATAATTTTATTCGTGTACAGTAAATACTTTTATATTGTTTTTAATATCTTTTTAATTTGGAAAATAGTAAAACAACCCCAAAAATTCTAAGAAAATTCAGGGAGTTTAATTAGGGCATTTTGAGATCAAATAAAATATTTTGGTACCACCAAATATTTTATTTTTATATCCACATATATTTTTATTTTGTTAAAGCTTTCGGAAAGGCTTTAGAAAATATATAATTTGACAAATATAGAAAATTTCACAGAAATTCCCTTAGGTTTATTTATATTAAATAAGATAGTTTTAGCAAAACCAAATCTTTTATTTTGTCTCCAAACTATATTTTAATTGATGAGACTTTTGGAAAGATTTTGAAATCAGGATTTTAACAAATAATGGGAAAATTCACCGAAGTTCCTTGTGATATATTTTTTAAAACAATTAATTCCAACTTAAATAGGGTTTTTTTTTTAGGAAATAGTTTTAAGTTTTTCAAAAATAGGCGAAAGTCTTTTTCTTTTGAACTCTAGAGAAATCCAGAAAATAAAGAGGAGACAAATAAACTTGAACAACCGATAAAAATAATAATTTAATTTTTTTTATCCTATTTTTGAAATGAAAATTTGGGATGTTACATGTAAGAATGTAAGTGTGGAGTAAATCTTGTGTGGACAAGCTAGTGATATGTGTATGTGCTTATAGAAGAGTGCATTTAGTTCCTCCTATGTTCCTTGTGCTGAAATTTCTGGTGTTTGACAATGGGGGCGAAAATTTCAAGAGGTGGTGCTGACCTTCATATGAAAGCGATCCATATCTATGTATGCAAATAATATGTGTTATGATGTGTAGTGTTAAGATTGCTGTTGAGGATAGAAATTGGATTGATGTTTTGTATGTGTGCTTGTGAGAAAAATATTTGATAGTCCTGCTATTATGCTTGGGATGAAATGGTTATTGTGCTGGATATTGCTGCCGAAATGCTAAGGGAAAGTTCGTTTTTGGGTTGTGCTGGTAGTAAGTGTTAAATGGTACATGAGTATGTGTTTGATTTATGTGAGAATCCAAGTTTCTGGAAAGACTAGCTAATGGGTGAATTAGTCCAAGTGGAACCATGTGTTCTGGAAGTAGGATCAAAGACAAGAAAAATATACTAGTGGCTGTTATGTTGAAACAATTTGCATGCACATGTTTAGTGGTAGTTAAGATATGAGCTAACCTGTGTGTATATGCATATGTGCTGGAGAAATGAACCCAAATGACAGGGAGAATGTTTTAGAATTCTTGTGGTGTTGTTGCTTATGTAATATTTGTTGGTGTTCTGGAACTAGAATTAAAATCACAGAAAGGATGTAGTGATACCTGTCATGTAGAAATGGTCTATGCCCTTTTGTATGAACAATGTCTGCTATGATGGGTTGGGATGGTTAATATCTAAGGAAATGGCAATTCTAGAAAAAGGGCAGTAGTATATAGTATGTGAGTTGTGCATTTACATGTGTTTGATAGCATGAACCCAAATGACAGGGAGGTTGAGTTGGCTGTTGTGTGAAAATAAATTGTATGTACATGTTTTAGTGGTAATTAGGATATGAATTTACTTATGTGTATGTGTGTAGCATGTTTTGCAGTATAAAGTTTTCGAGTTGCTTCTTTTTGTGTGAATTAATAGTGGTGATTTTCTCTCGCAAATTTTAGCTTTGAAGTGGAAGTTTTCGATGAGATAATCATTCACGACAATTAAGAGAACATGAGTTAGCTATGTGAAATATTATGCCGGCCATAAATTTTAAAGCGATGTTCTTTTCTGTAGTATGCTAAAAGATTATAATTGCAGGATGAGGTCGACAAGATCCCTTAGTCGATTCGGAGTGCAGTGCGGCTCGGGATGCTCGCGATCCTCGGCGAGTATTTCTCGCCGGCCGGCGAATCCTCAACATCCCACGACGGGCCTCTTCTTCACGAGCTGCTCATCATGATGTTCGGATCCGCCGCCGCTCGGGGATATTAGGAGGATCGATGCCGCATGACCGCCTACAATGGCGCAAGTCCTGGCTATGATTGAGCAAGGAAGGCAGGCGAATGCCCTGTTGCTTCAGCAGATAGCCTAGAATACGGCGCCTCAGAATGTGGCTCGTGGGGGAGATGGTGGAGCACCTCAAGTGTCTAAGTTGAGTGAGTTCCTAAGGACCGACCACCGTTTTCTCCCCTCTGCCGAGCCTCTCGATCGATGATTGGTTGAGAGGCGTGGAGAGCAAGTTGGCCATTGCGGTGTGATGATAGGGAGAAAGTCTTGTATGCCTCCTATCAGTTGCAAGGGACCGCAGCAGTTTGGTGGGAGAACTACCAAGCGGTACTGCCTGAAGGTCGAGTGGTCTTATGGCACGAGTTGAGGTCGCTTTCGCCGCACTCACATTCCGGCTAGTGTGATTGAGGTGAAAAAGCGGAATTTCGGACCTAAAGCGAGGGTCAATGAGCGGTAATGGAGTACTGCATCGCTCAATCGGCTATCGGATATGCCACATATGAAGTAGGCGATGAGGCGAGAAGAATTGAGAGGTTTCGGAAAGTCTAAATGAGGAGATTAAGTGGGCCTTGATTGCTCAAGACATCGATGACTTCGGACCCTCGTTGATAAAGCGGTGAGGGTAGAACACGGTAGCGCAATGTGCTAAGCGAAAGCGCAAGTGGCTTGCGCGTAGTTCTTCTCGAGCTGGATCGTCTCGATTACCAGGGTGCCAGTCGACTAATGTTCGTCGACCACCACCGATTCAGGCCCAAAGGGTCCAGCGCCAGGCTCAGCGGGTTGAGTCGACTCCGCTTTGTTCGTGGCGATCATCGCGGCCCGATCCGTCGGGCAAGAACCGAGATCGGTTCTTTGTTGTTGAAGCGAGCCGCTAATGTTACTTGCTTTCATTGCAACGAGCGTGGGCACTACGCCAACGCTTGTCCTAAGAAGAAGGCTGGACAGCGACCTCAAACTCAGGGCCGCTCACAAGATGGGGCGAAGCGGCAATCTCAGGGATCGGCTCCACCACCTGCTCAAGGTGGTAATGTTGGATGTCTTCATCACGTGACGACCGAGGAGGCGCAAGAAGCGCCAGATGTCGTACTTGGTATGTTTCCCGTGCAATCTATTCCTACCTTGGTTTTATTCGATTCAGGAGCTTCCCATTCTTTCATCTCAAAGAAGTTTTCTGAGCAACATAATTTGGAGGTCTCTCTTTTGCCTGTTCATATGATTGTGCAATCACCTGGAGCTACTATTAGAACTGCTAGTTTCGCTGCAGGGTTGGCATAGAGATCAATGGAGTTATGTTTTATCTTGATCTCATCATGATAGAAACATCTGGTTTGGATGTGATTACGGGCATGGATTGGTTAGCTAAAAGTAAGGGTTGCATAGATTGTGCTAATCGATCCATAACCCTTGAAAATCAAGAGGGTGCATGTAGAATTTACCTCAAATCTTGGAATTTCAACACCTCGCATACCGTATCTCGCATCTGTTTCTAGTTTAAGTGAAGTGGCGATCGTTAGTGAATTTCGATGTCTTTCCTCTTTGAATTGTCGGAGTGCCTCGGATCGCGATATGGAGTTTGTGATTGATTTGGTGCGGGAAGCTGCAGATATCAAACGACCATATCGGATGCCTCCAAATGAATTGGTAGAATTGAAAAAGCAACAAGAACGACTTGATAAGGGGTTCATTCGTCCCAGTTCTTCACCCTAGGGGAGTCCGGTTCTTTTTGTAAAGAAAAAGGACAATAGTTTGCGTATGTGCGTAGACTATCGTGCCTTAAATGAGGTGACCATTAAAAATAAGTATCCGCTTCCCCGGATAGATGATCTGTTTGATCAATTGAATGGGGCGCAAGTCTTCTCCAAGATAGATTTAAAATTGGGGTATTTTCAATTGAAAATCAGACCCTCAGACATTCCAAAGACCGCCCTCACTACGCGTTATGGTTTGTATGAATACACCGTAATGTCGTTTGGGCTGACAAATGCTCCAGCAAGCTTTATGAATCTGATGAACAAAGTCTTTATGGAGTATTTAGATAAATTTGTGGTGGTCTTTATTGATGACATCCTCGTTTATTCCAAGAGCGAGGAAGAGCATAGGCAACATTTGCACCTGGTCCTGAGTAAGCTTCGGGAGAACAAATTGTATGCCAAGTTTGAGAAGTGTGAATTCTGGTTGAAAGAAGTCGTTTTTCTGGGGCATGTTCTGTCCGAAGGCGGGGTTGCCGTCGACCCAAGTAAAGTGGAAGCAGTACTGGCTTGGGAAAGGCCACAATCAGTGCCAAAGATTCGAAGTTTTCTAGGCTTCACCGGATATTATCGCCGGTTTATTGAAAATTTCTCTAAAATTGCTAAGCCACTAACTCACTTACGAAAAGGAAAGGAAATTTGAATGGACTCGGGTTGTGAGGAAAGTTTTGGCCGAAGGAAAAGTTAACCTCTGCTCGGTGCTCATCTTGCGGATATTCATAAGAGTTTTGAAGTGTCTTGTGATGCATCGCTTCACGGCTGGGTTGTGTGTTGATGCAAGAGGGTCGGGTTGTAAACATGCTTCTCGACAACTCCGTCCTCATGAGCAGAATTATCCCACGCATGACCTAGAGCTAGCTGCAGTTGTGCACGCCCTTAAAATCTGGCGGCACTATCTCATTGGAAATAGAACGGAAATTTACACCGACCACAAGAGCCTCAAATACTTCTTTACTCAGCCAGATCTGAATCTGAGGCAAAGAAGATGGCTGGAGCTAATCAAAGACTATGATCTCGGCATTCACTACCATCCTGGCAAAGCCAATGTTGTGGCTGATGCTCTTAGCCGCAAGCTTTATTGCATGTTGGGTTCAAATCAGTCTGAGTTAGTTCATGAATTTCAGAAGCTCAATCTGAATTTAGTTGAGAATGGTTATGTGGCCAATCTGCAGTTGCAGCCGACTCTGAGAAGTCAAATTAAAACTGCACAGTTTAAAGATGAAGCAGTTGTTGAGATTCAGAATCAGTTGAAAGAAGGCACGGATTCTGAGTTCTTGGAAAGCCCTGATGGGATAATCATGAGAGGAACTCGAATATATGTGCCGAATGATCCCGAGATCAAGAAACTAATTTTTGCAGAAATTCATGAGTCACCATTATCTATTCATCCTGGTAGTACCAAGATGTACCAGGATCTTAAAAGAGAATATTGGTGGCCCGGTATGAAAAAGAATGTCGCTGAATATGTCGCAAAGTGTGATGTATGTCAACGAGTCAAGGCTGAACATCAGCGCCCAGCTGGACTTCTTCAGCCATTACAAATTCCAGAATGGAAGTGGGATGATATCAGTATGGATTTCATTACTGGTCTTCCTCGAACCCAGAAGGGGAGTGATTCCATTTGGGTTATTGTCGACAGGCTGACGAAGGTAGCTCATTTCATCCCTGTCAAGACTAGAGATTCTACAGTTAAATTGGCAGAGCTCTATGTTTCAAATATTGTGCGGTTGCATGGTGTCCCGAAGACGATTGTGTCTAACCGTGGATCACAGTTCACATCTCATTTCTGGGAACAGCTGCACAAGTTATTGGGAACTAAGTTGAACTTTAGTTCTGCCTACCATCCACAGACTGATGGGCAGACTGAAAGAACGAATCAGACTCTGGAAGACATGTTGCGGGCTTGTGTGCTGTCTTATAGCACCAATTGGGAGAAGTGCCTCGCATTTGCAGAGTTTTCCTATAACAATAGCGTTCAAGCTAGTCTGCAGATGTCGCCTTTTCAGGCCCTTTATGGAAGAAAATGTTGAACACCACTTTTCTGGTCCGAAGTGGGTGAAAGACAGTTCTTCGGTCCCGATTTGATTAATGAAGCCCAAGAGCAGGTTGATTTAATCAGAAGTCGCCAGAAAAGTTATGCCGACACTCGTCGACGTGACTTTAGCTTCGAGGTCGGCGATTATGTTTATCTTAAAGTTTCACCTCTTCGTGGAGTTCGCCGATTCCAGGTTCGAGGCAAGCTCGCTCCTCGGTATATTGGACCTTATTGCATCCTGGAGAAGATGGGAGAGAAGGCATATAGATTGCAATTGCCTACTCGGTTATCCAAAGGTGCATAACGTCTTCCATGTGTCGCAACTAAAGAAGTGCCTCCGTGTTCGAGTGAACTTACCGGTTGGAAGATCTTGATCTTGACTGACTTAACCTATCGAGGCGTCGGTGAAAATTCTTGAAGAAGCGGGCGCCATACAAAACAAAGCCCATAAGAAGCTAAAAGTGCAATGGAGTAATCATACGGAAGAGGAAGCGACATGGGAGCGAGAGGATCGCCTTAGGGAAGAATTCCCGGATTTCTTTTAAACCCCTTTTTCCTTTTAGCCTGTCAAATCTCGGGGGCGAGATTTCTGTAAGGGGGGTGGATCTGTAATGACCTAAAAGTTTGGAACAGTGAAAAACAAACAGTTTAAATTCTAATATAAGTGGTCCTGAAATTCTAGGTATTATTCGCTCCAATTAGAATTTCTTAGACTTTTGTGTTATGCGAAAAGATTAAATAAAAAGGGAAAAACAAAGAAAAAGGTAAAGAGATGAAAATAAAATTTAGAAAATTTTACCATGAGTCCTATTTGAGCTGGTCATAAAGTTTGACTAGTAAGTAGAGTTTTTATAAACTTAGGGGCAAGTCAAATAAAATATGTATCTACTTTTGACTAAAAACAGTGAATCAAAAAGTAGGAAGAAAAATAACCAATGTCAAGAAAAGCCAAGAAAATTTATATAAAACCCTGGAGGTATGATGCATCATTGGTAAAATTTCTATAATTTAATGAATTTAAATAAGCATCTTAAAAATTCAAATACAGTGGGTCCAAAATGTAAGGAAAATGATTGTCAGAATTTTTATAAAATAATGGCTCATGTTTTTGATTTGAAACTTTTACAGTGATCCAATTATACGGATTGGAACCTCTGCAAAAAGTTTCAAAAATCAATCCTAGAGAATGGACCTGTAATTAAATCAAAAACCGAAATCAAAGTTTAGAACCTGGGTACAGTGTCAGAATTTTAATAAATTTCCCAAAAGGATTTTTTGTCTCAAAATTTTCCAATAGGCGTGTGACTCTCAGTAAGTCTTGGTCAAAAAGTTTGGAAAAATCTGGGATTAGTTTAGGGCTTAAACAAATCCAAATTCTAGAGTTTTCCCGTTCTGTCTTATCACATTAAAATCGTTATCTCGCCGACAAGTGGGCCCAGCCCTGTTGAATCGTTGACGAGCTGGTCAGCTGAGGCGAAGCGTGTCTCGCTGCCAGTGGGCCCCGGCCCCACTCGTCAGCCTCAGCCCGTGTATTCCTTCCCCCTTTCTTCTTTTCCGGCTGAGGCGAGTCGCCGACATGCCCTGCGCTGCATCGTCCGGCTTTAACTGCCCTCGTCCGGCCGAGCTCGTCGCCCTCCACGTCGCGGCCACCTCCTCCTCGCCTGTGCTCACTTGATCCCGGCTGAGCCGTTTTGGAGGCGAGCTTGAGCTCGGGTTGCGCTCAGCACAGAGGCGAACCGGCCGGTGCGATCGCCCAAAACCGCGAACGCGATCAACCTCATTTGGCTATAGCCTTGCACTCGCGTCGCAGTGCCCACACGCACCTCACTTCTCCATTCTACGGAGCCAAGAGCTTCATTCGGGGGTTTTCTCCTCCGTTCATCCGCAAGAACCGAAAAGAGGGGAAAACGTGGAATTGGGTGAGTCTTTCCCCAATCTTCCGAATTGACCTCACCTCGAGCTTCTCTATCACCCAAGGGTAACTGATCACTCGCCATTTTGGCTTCATTTCGCCTGCAGCGCCGTTGAGCCGCCGCTCTTCTTCGTCCCGGTCGACGCACGGTGGCAGCTCGGTGCAAGCCTTCTCCGACCCAGCCATCCGGTGAATTCGCATCCCCTAGGGTCACTGTAGCTCGCCTAGCCCTATCTCACCGGAATGGTAACCGTTAGCCGAGGTTTCGCCGTCGCAGCCATGGCGCCGCCGCACCCTCACGGTGGCGGCCACCTTCCCGCCCACCTCCCGGCAAATGGATACCACCCATGGGTGCGCACGGGTGTGCTGGTGCCCATGGTGCTGGCCATTTCGCCGCGGCGGAGCTAGTTCGCCGGCGGCGAGCAAAAGTCCGAAGTGCTCTGGTCTGAGTCACTGACTGGCGGGTCCCACCTGTCAGTGAGCCTTCGGGTTTGAACTCTGTTTTGGCCTGTGAGAGAAACCGTTTTCTCTGATCGAAAGCGCATTTTGCAATTTTAGTTGATTTTCAGAAACCGGTTGAAATTCAAATGCGTGTAACTTTTGAATCATCTGGCCAAATTGAGTGAAACAAATTTCTAAATTCGTATAAAATTCTGTAGTTTGAGAATATACAAAAATATCTGAAGATGAGTAAAATGTGATTTTAGGAAAAATTAAAGAGAAGCTTAAGTGTAAATAGGATGTTATGAATAAAATATTTTTGGGATGATCCAATTAAGGAAAAGTAAATTTTTGTTGAGTCTCTGAGTTATGAGTATTCCAAATAAACAAAATGTTCTCATGATACCTTATTATATATCATGTTTGCTCAAAAATGAGTATTAAACATGAAAAATGAAATTGAGTAAATGAAAGTTAGGATTAAAGTTTGAATGTTTAAAAGTTCATCCTATTGGGACATAAATCATGGGAGTTGCTCTTGTGAAAATACTTAAAGAAAAGTATATGAGGTAGTTGTTCAATTAAGAAAAAACAATGCTAGTTATAACCAAAATAGATGTAATTTGCTTTGAACAAGTTCAAAATAACTCAAATTCACTATTAAAATGTTTTTAAGATCATGCCCTGATGTCAGGTAGAAAATGGATAAAAGATGTTGAATGGTTTAGTAATAAATGAAAGTGAAAGATTGAAAGGTTATAAGTCAGTTTTGTGTTCATATAGCCCTTTTCAACATATGATAAAATGGATTATATGAATGAGAAGAAATGTAAAAATGGTATAGAAGCACTTCACAAAGTATAATATAGTATATTCTGGAAAAATAATGACATTTTGTTAAGGTTTGTATGCAAAACAAGTTAAGGGAATGAGTCTACTTTTTATGTTTTGCTGAATGATTGAAACAACTAAGCTTTTTCAACTATGTGCAAAATAACTCATCCAAGTAAGAAATTTTGGAAGAATAGTGTAGAAATGATAACCAAAGTTTGTTCTACCATATTCCAGAAAAATATTCTGTTTTAGAGTTTTGGTTCACTTAGTTTTCATAAGTGTAATAACCTTAAGTGATATGATTTAGTCCTCTTTCCTTAGCCAGTTTTGTAGCCAAGTCTAGAGTTCAACCAAGCCTTTTTAACAATAGTTTTCAGGTTTCATCCAAACCCTAAAAGTTAAAAGAAGTGATTAGAATTGACAATTAAAGTATGCTCTAGCTAATTCAAGACTTAAACTCTAATTTCTGTAGTTAATGCACATCAATCTTGTTAGGTTTATAACCCTAGATGATATAGTTTTCAAGTGCCTCCTTTTTGGGTCTTTTGAGAAAAATCAGAGAAGACTCTGTTTTGGTTGTTAGTTAGGCATAGTTCTCCTTCCAAAGAAGCAAATAAACAATCTTTTTATTTCAAATAATTTTAGCATCTATAATTCGATGTTTAAATTCAAATATTTCATGAATAGCAGTTGCCTGTTTGATTCGAATTGTGTTTACATGTTTATCTGTCTGTTTTCCTTTTGCCATTTGGAGTTTGCTGATATTCTCTTTTTTCTTCTTGTTCGCGACGAGTAGAGACCGACATCACCGAAGAAGAAGAAGACTGTTCTGCAGATCCGGATTTTATTCCTGACAGTGATTTGCAAGGCAAGCAACTCCTTGATCACGTTGAGCCTGATAATTCACCTACTATATGTTGCTTTTGCTTATGTACAGTGCATCCGGATAATTCTCCCTAAAAGTGCTATTTTGGGTTAGAACTGTAGTTAATCCTGTAAATTATGGTTTGTCTCAATCTGTATGGACTTGTGAACCTTGTAAACCTTAGATTGAGCTAGACATATTTAATGTCATGTTTGGGTATAATCGCTAGCATAATAATATTTCCTGCTTAAGCCTCTCGTTGGTGTTTTCAGTCTTTTCAACCGTCATATAATCTTTTGGGAATTGGTTGATGATAATTTGCTAAAAACCCTTAAACAAAACTATGGTTTGACGCGGGTGATTATTTGGCGCTAGCCGGTTGTGCAAAAGGATATGCACGTAGCTAGGGTGGAGTATCGCCCGTGTCGGATTAAGGACCGAGCAAATGGGATGTTGTAGAACCATGTTTTCGTGCAACCACAACGGCTTGTATGGGCGGGTCTTAGCTTAATAAGTTGTTTAGATTTGGCTTTGCATCTATGGAAGGCGGGAGATTGCACAGCAGTCCGGTCGAGTGCATGCGCAGGGGTTTCTACATACCAATGCAGCGGTGTATGCGCCTTGCCCCGGACGAGACGTGGTGTGTGTGTGATAAATGTGGATCCACGGCTTGGGTGAGTGTCTCTGTCTTGAGGTGAGGTTAACGTCCCGGCTGGTGTAAAGCCATATCTAAATAATGTAACAGCTTTGTATGATCTCCTTACCGACACACCGAAGGAAGTGTGTTATCTGGCCTGGCAAAAGAGGTTGATCATTCCATGTGGGTAAAGTGTACACCTCTGCAGAGTGAAAAATCTGATCGATTTGCCGCGCCCGCGGTAATGGGCACTTGGGGAAAATCCTCCCAATGCTAGAGTTTTGGTGATTTCCAAAACGGGTTGGGCTTTTGGAAACTGTTTTTCAACCATCTTTTGTATCAAAGGATCGACACCGGGGTTATATGCAGTCGGGTAGACTGGGTTGAAAATCTGGAATATTTGCTTATCATTCCATCTTTCAATTGCTTTTATTAAAATACAATGTTGCAATCTATTATGCTTACTCTTTTTAATGTTTCATGCAATTGCAAAATAACCATAGCCTGTCCATTGCTCAGCCTGCATAATTATTTATTTGCATCTGTGAACCAATATAAGTCTTCTTGAGTACCAATGTACTCAATCTTGCATCTCTTGTCTCGGAGGAAGAAGATCGCGAACTTAGGACGACGCGTTCTTTCAGGCAGGTCTCGGGGGTTTTGACGATAGCCTCTTCTAGGTTGCCTAGTCAGTGTCTGGGGGTTTAGTGGGCAACCGCAAGGCTGTTTGGAGTTTTAGTTTCCTTTTGGTTGCTGTTTTTATTTCCGCTGATAAAATGGTTTAAATTTGTACTGAACTCTGTATAATTATTTCAGTTATGTAAGATCTTCTATATGTTTGCGTGTATGATTTTGATACGAATGTTGTAAACATGTGAGTGCTAGCTACTGATCCAGGGAATAGCACAGTAATCACATGGAGTTTCCTGTTCATCAGAACGGGGTCTCACACCACCACTCCGGTGAACCTGGCCTCCATGTTTGCCACCCACCCGGCAGGAGTCACTGAGGGTCTGATTGGTGTCCCAGCGATCGGTAACCCTGTAAGCATGGTGACGTCCTGTAGGGTCACCGTCACCTCGCTGAAGGGAAGATGAAAAGTGTGCGTCTCCGGCCTCCAACGGTCGACCAAACACGATAGTAGGGACCAGTCGAATGGAAAACTCCGCGATCGCTCTGGACCATCCTCACCCTCGGCCAGATCGTCGGGCACACCTGCGTCCTCAGCTGACCCCTCAACCATGCGATCGAGAGGAAGCAACCTAGCACGTGCCAACCTACCGATACAAAAAAAAACAGTTGCATTATTTAAATATAATTATGCGAACAATGAAACATGTAAAGGTAGTGTAACTCACGTGGTGTGGAAGCGTGGGTCAATGCACCATGCCTTCTTAGGCACACGGATCCGCAACAGAGGCACCTTCTCATTACCTTCTGTCGTGTGGATGAACGCGCGGTGCCACAGGTCCAAGATAGAGTCTAGAAGTAAGTCAGGTTGCTCCATCCCTACAAGTAAATAATGAAACATTTACTGTACATAATATATGATAAACACGATATATATAAATTGAAAGACATAAGGGTCCAACATAAATAAATTTACATTACATATGATAAACATGATATATCACTACAAGAAACAGAGAAAAATTCGTGGGTTTTTTTAAATTCGTGGGCAAAAAAAACCCACGAATTTATTTATTTAAATTCGTCGGTTTCTATAAAACCCATGTTTTTAATTAAATTCGTGGGCCACAATAACACCCACGAATTTATTTATTTAAATTCGTGGACCACTATAACACCCACGAATTTATTTATTTAAATTCGTGGGCCACAATGCACCCACGAATTTAACAGCGAATTCAAAAGCCCATCAGGCTTCCTCTCTCTGTCTTCGCTGCTCTCTCCCCGCCGCCCGCCTCGCCCACGCTACTGCCACCCGGCCCCGCCGCCCCCCAGCCCGTCGCCCGCGCCCCTGCCGCCTGCCTCGTGCCCGCTCTCTCGCTGCTGCGCCGCCTCGCCACCCGCTCGGCCGCCCGTCGCTTGCCCGCCGCGCCCGCGCCGGCTGCCCTCCCGCCCGCCTTGCTGCCCGCTCGGCCGCCTGAGCGCCGCCCGACGGCGCCCGCCGCGCGCCGCGCCGCCCGACCAGCCACCACGCCGCCAGCCCTCGCCGCCGCCTGCGTGCTCATTGCCCGCCCGCCCTCCCGCCCGCGCCCGCCCGCCCGCCCGCCGCGCCGCGCCATGCGCGCCATCGCCGCCGCCTCGCCGTCCGGGCGCGCCCCCGCCTGCCGGACCCTCGCGACGCCCCACCGGCGTTGAGAAGGTATATTTCATCTCTTTTATATTCGTTTGAAGTTATTTCATCTCTTTTATATTATTTGCATATGGTATATATATTTTTATTTTCTCCGCCTGTTGTATATAACATTAGAGTTTAGGGTTTGTGTCGAGCGATGAGAGAGCCTAGGCTCACCGTCATGATTCGAATTGTCCGCGTATTTTGGACGCCCGAGAATGTTGGTTGTTTGCATAGGGCTGTGGCGTGCGGCGATCCGAGCGTGATTTGGCCGCATAACCTGTTGTTCTCCGACGCTTTGAGATCAGCGTGCGTTTGGAGAACAGCGAGTTATGCCACCAAATTTCGTTCGGTTCATGAAGACGTCACAGTCGCATCTAATAGCATCCATTCTTGGGTGGGTTTAGAACACATCTTTCCTAATAGGCTTGTCTTTGTCACCTAAGCCACGGTCGTAGTTTGACATTGTTTTATTTGTTTAGCTTTGATAATGGGTGACGATCGAAGGGCGATGTATGACGGATGGAGGAGTGATGGGGGACACTCAAGGGAATGGGGGCAGATCACGGATGCTTTCTTGAAGCAAGCATTCTTTGGAGGAGTTGAATATGTGTATTGCCCGTGTACTCTGCGAGAATAACAGCTACTACTGACAAGGATATAGTGCGATATCACATTTGCAAAAGCGGGTTCGTGCCTAACTATTTGGTGTGGCACCGTCATGGAGAGGCCGCAGGCGTGCCATTGAGATGGAAGAGATCTTTGGACCATGGGGAGGATCACGGCCGGATGGAAGAGATCTTTGGATGATCTTGGCGGGGGTGAATTTAACTCGGGGAGGGTCACAAAGGAGGAGGTTAAGGAATTCTATAGGCTACTTGACGCCTCGGACGAGAAGCTGCATGACTTGACCAATGTGACCGTCCTGCAGGCGGTTACACAGCTTATGTCGATGAAGTCGAAGTTCAACTTTTCGAACAAATGCTTCAACGCTTTGCTTGAACTTATGAATGATGTCCTTCCGCCTAACCACAAGATGCCAAAGGATTTGTACCGATCGAAAAAGTTGATGGCCGGCCTCGGGATGAATTACCAGAAGATTGATGTGTGCGAGAATAATTGCATGCTGTTTTGGAAGGATCATGACAAGGATACTCATTGTATGCATTGCGGTAAGTGTAGATTCATTGAGGTGGTAGATGAGGAAGGGGTATCAGTGACTACAAAGGTCGCGACTAAACAGCTTTGGTACATGCCGATCACGGATAGGCTTAAACGGTGTACATGTCAAAAGAAACAATGAAACATATGCGGTGGCACAAAGAAGGTAAGCGTGAGGACCAAGACCGGATATGATGGTGCATCCGTCGATGGCGAGGCATGGCGTGCATTGGACCGATTCGATCCTGCATTTGCAAGCGACCCTAGAGTGTCCGTCTTGGTTTGTCCACGGACAGTTTCACACCTTTCAAAGACAAGCGCTAGCCCCTACTCTTTTGGCGGTCTTCATCATGCCATACAATCTTCCACGAGATTTCTTTGGAAAGAGGGTTCATATTCCTTGCTCTTGTCATTCCAGTCCTAAGCATCCCGGAAGGATCTCAATGTGTTCATGCGGCCCTTAATTGATGAGTGAAGAAGTTGTGCCGAGGGAAAAGGCATACGGCGCGTTGGTGGTAGAGAATTTACCTTACGAGCCGCATACACGTGGTCGGTCCATGATTTGTTGGCATATGGCATTTGGGTCGGCTGGTGTGTTCATGGTCGCCTGTGTTGTCCAATTTGTATGGCTTACTCTGATGCATTCAGGCTCACGCATGGTAAAAAGATCATATTCTTCGATTGCCATCGACGATGGCTTCCGACGAGGCACCCTTTCAGGAATGATGCCAAAGCATTTCGAAAAGGACAGAAAGTTAAAAAGGGCCGCGGCGACTCACGGGAGAGGAGATAGTGAATGGCATAGTCGGCTTCTACGATCTACTAAGTGGGTTTCATCGCTATGGAAAGGAGCACAAGCTGGACTATATTTTCTTTTCTTTGGGAGCTGCCTTACGCGAAAGCTTTGATTCTGCCGCATAACATAGATTTGATGCACCAAGAGCGTAATGTGGCAGAAAGCATCATAAGCATGGTGTTTGATGTAACCGACAAAACAAAGGATAACGTTAGTGCTAGGAAAGACATGGGTGATCATTGTGCTAGGCCGTGGCTCGAGGTTAAAGTTGTTTTAAATGGAAATGAGTGCCGACCACGAGCTCCATACTGTGTGAAGCCAGAAGACCGTAAACAGATTTTGAGGTGGTTGAAAACTCTAAAGTTTCCTAATCGCTATGCATCTAACATAAAACGGTTGTGAATGTCAAAGACCGTAAGCTAAGCAGGCTAAAGAGTCATGATTACCATATTATCATGGAAAGACTTATTCCGGTAATGTTTCGTGGCTATTTTGATAGTGAGTTGTGGAGGATGTTAGCCGAGCTCAGTTACTTCTATAGGCAGATATACGCTAAGGAAATCTCGAAGACGTTGATGCAGAAGTTAGAGAAGGGAATTCCATTGCTTGTATGCAAGTTGGAAAAAACTTTTCCACCTGGTTTTATGAATGTGATGCAACATCTGCTGGTGCATCTACCTTGGAAAGCGAAGGTTGGAGGTCCTCATGATTCGGATGGATGTATAGTCGGAAAGGAAGTTGAAAAAGCTTAGAGCTACAGTGCGCAACAAGGCAAGGGTAGAGGGGTGTATCGCAGAGGCTTATGCAAGTAAAGAGATCACAAACTTCTCAACAAAGTATTTCACACTCAAGCACAACGTGAATGCTCCTAGGAATCGGAACCGTGCCGCAAAAGAAGAACCATTGAGCGAACTTAAGCTTTTTCAATGAAAGGGTCAACCTGTTGGGTCGTACACTGCACACCATGTTGAGTATGAGGAGTGGAACCTGGCCATGCTTTACATGTTCACTAACATGGTAGAAGTTGAAAAATATTTTAAGTGACTTTCTGAATTATGTTTTCAACATTTCAGTGTAGTGTCCTTTTTAACCCGAGAATAAATGATGCAGAGTATTTGACAAAGAAAATTGGAAGTCAACTCGACAACCCACAACTAAGCAATTGGATAACCTACGTCGTGATGGGTTGAAAGGCGGCCCAAGCTTCGTGCAATGGTTCCGTCAGCATGTAATTTGACTATTTATTCATTTTTCTAAAATAAGTAATAGTCCAACATAAATAAAATTACATAATTCGATACATAACTGACGATACACACTCCTTCCACACACATCAGATAACATAGCCATGACGAGTTGGTGGATTCGATGTCGAGGCTTTGCCACCACCACCTTCTGAACCTACAGGCTACGGGCATTGCTTTGTCTTGTGCCCATACTCACCGCACTTAGAACACCTTCTAACAGGGCCACCCACTTTAGATTCATCCATGTCGTTGCGAATGCGCATAATTTGCAGGCAAAAGATTGATATATGCATAGCTATCATCAATGAGTACTAATACAAGTAAAACTAATTCATATATGCACTTATAACTCGAGACGATCCTATTATGTAGAAGTAATTCTGTTTTAGCATGCTTTGCATTTGAATCCTATTAAAAGCCTAACCCTATGTAGTATAACCCTAAAGTCCGCAACATAAGTAAACTAATTAAAGTAATAAGAAAACAATAATCAAAATATTTATATCACCAGAACCTTCTTAAAATCATAAATATATGTCCTCAAACCCAGCAGTCTAAACCTAGACCCTTCTTGCGTTAGTCGGTTGAATATCAAATACCCTGTAGTCCATATGAGTTAACTATTCCTAACTTCATGTTTTAATCCTATTAGGGCGTGTTTGTTTTAGCTTTGGATTCTCTAAAAGCTGATTCTGTATTGTGGTTGTAGAGAAGCTGATTCTACAAAAGCTGGATTCCAAAAGCACATATGAAGTAGATTGTGGATTCTAGTGTATATGGGTGGACTGGATTGTGAGAATCGGATTCTAGAATCGAACTGTTTGTTTTGGTTTCTGCTTTTGGGGCCAGAATCCAGAATCAAAAGCTAAAACAAATAGGACCTTAATCCAAACAATTTTAGTATTTTGAATTCAAAGTTATAAATATGAAAATACATAATTTTAGCCACTTGAATTCGTAAAATAAAGAAAAGTAATTCATAAAACAAGAAATTATATCATTGCCTCTAACGAGATAGGATCAACTAGAATCTAAATACCTGAAGTCATAAGAATCTAACCCTAATCCATATATGTTTTATGAAGTAGATTTCTATTTGATTTTCTATCTGTATTCTTTTTACCTTTATTGAAGTTTGTTATTTGCTATATTTTCGTTGAACGACGAGTAGAACCCGACGTCACTAAAATCATCGACGCCAACGCCAACGACGACTTCAACCTCACTTTAAGACAACAATCAGCAAGGCAAACACCCCCTTTGGCCATATTGATCCTATTTTTATAAATGTTTTATTGCATACATTATGTTGTTTAAACATTACTATATTGTGGGTAAAGGTACTTATACCTGTAGACACATAGAACGTCCTTGATAAGTATGAATTTGTGAACCTTGATAACTCTAGATTAAGGTAGACAATACTTAATGTCAACTTGGGATCACTCACACTTAGATGTCATGCTTAGCCATGCTCTTTACAATTTAAAAATGTTGGATATGATTAAAGGGTTGGATATGACTATGCAATGTTATTGGTATTTTCGTTAAAAATGAAAATAAAACTATGATTTGGATGCGGGCGATTATTGGCAATAGCCGAAAGTGCATGGTACTTGCACGTAGTGTAGGAGAGATTATCACCCGGATCAGATTAAGAACTGAACTATGGGTTGTTTTTAGGCCAAGAAATACGTACAACCAAAAGCGCTGGCATATGACAGCCTTAAATCAATTAAGTTATCTAGTTTAACTTTGCATATTGGAAAGTGGAAGATGTACGGGCTTTCAGAGATTGATTGCTTGAAGGGACGTCCACATCGAGGTGATAATGGAACAAACATTTACCTATACAACGATGTATGCCATGCTATAGATATGCAATCATTTACTGTACAATGATTGTACAAATATTTACACCATAGTACGGGTTTAACTTCACCGGGCTGGTGCAAAGTTAACCTAGATAATGTAAAAGTTTTTGTCATGAACATTCTGGTCACTACGTCAAAGGTGCGTGAAACATACGGCAAAGAGAAAAGGTCGTGACTTGTAGGTAAAGATTTATACCTCTGCAGAATGTAAAACTAATCGATTAGCCGTGGCCACGGTCAAGGGCACTTGATAAAGTCATCATATAGTTAGATGATTCTTATTTTCATAAAACTCTGGATTCTACCGGGTATTGGTAGAAAATGATTCGTGGATATGGTCATATCAGTCAGGTTCGTGAATTTTCCTTATTTATACTTATATATTGTCATTTTAAGTATTAATATTGCTTTTACTTAAATTCCGTTTGCAATCTACTATTCTGTATTTACATTTCAAATTGGCTTTATGTAAATTAACCGTAGAAGTCTTTCCTTTGAAATAGCCTGCATATATTATAGGTTTTACAAAAGTCTTGCTGAGTAGAAAGTACTCACACCTGCTTATTCATTGTTTTTAGGTGAAGTTAGCGAACTTCCAAATGACATATAATTTGGTGCAGGTTGCGGGAATATTGTTAACGAGTTTTTCTAGGGATTATGCCTTGTTAGTTGCCCGAAGGTTGGATGGGCACACTACAAGATTTGATTTTCTCCGCTGCATTTCCCTCTATTTTGTAAGACTTTATTGTATAAATTACTATTATCATATGTAATAAAGAGTATGAATATGATATCAATTGTTGTAAATGTGTGTTAGACATTGATTATGAGATATACAGTACCACTCATCATGAGACTAATATTGTATATACATATATTCTCATTTTTAACATTTTATGCTAAAAATAAGGTCCATTACAATTTAACGTATAAGAGCCTAAAGATAAAGATTCGTCCGTAAACATGTGGATTTCAAGCAATGATCCGCGTACTAGCGATGCCATCCAAGGCAGTGATGTGCTAGGCCGTCAGAGTTTTCTCGTTTGGTGAACTCGTGCAACTTCGTATTTTCTTTTTTCGGGGAGAGTATTTATTTTCACTTTTTTCGGAGAGCATTAAAGCTTTACGGCTATCATTCCGTACTCCGTAGTACTAACGCGAGAGCGTATATTGAATCAACTTTGTTTTTTTTCGCCCGGAGAAGCAAGTAATTAATCACTAAACATATCTTCATGTGATCAGCGGGTGTGATGCAAACTCCAGCTTTAGTATCTTATAGATTGGCTGTACAGAAAAAGCCATTGAAGGGCTGCATGCCGTGCAGGGTCATAAACTCATATGTATGAGCAGGAAGCACTGCTCCCAATCAATTCGTGGAGCCTCTCACTCTCACTCGATCATGCACGACGACGAGTTGTGATACTACCTATATTAAAGATGGGTGCTTCCAGTCCAGGAGCCCCGTCTCATCACTTTCGTGTATAGGTCCTTAAAACTTGCAAAATTACGTTTGGCACCTCTACCAGTTCTTTTGCAAAAAGACCCTTTGAAAATTTGGAAATTGCGTTTAGATCTCTCTAGAAATTCCAAAAGTTACATTCAAAGGCCCACCGGCTCTTTTGCAAAAAAAAAAAACCTTTTCAAAAATTTTGAAAATATGTTTAGGTACTTCCTCTGCCTCTTTTGCAAATAAATAAAGAAATATCTCGTGGCTCCGCAAGTTCGAGCCTGGCTCATTCTCCAGCCTATTTGTAAAAAAATGGTAGATTTTAGAGAATTTCACTCATACTCGAACCACGCCCTTTCACAAAAAAACCCTAGACTTCCGAAAAATTGTTTCCAGCCTAGGGACGAAATTCGCCCACACGGCGTATACTACGCGGCTCTACCTAGTTCGTAAAGCAAAGCAAAGATAAATTCACTCGGTGCGGTGTATATCGCCCGGGCTTCTGTGGCCAATGCTTCGATCTACGTGTCGTGACCCTCGCACAACATGGCGTCACGCATCCGCATCTAGTATAGATAAATGTAGCGTCTGTTTCTTGCTTAAACCATGGCATTCTGCTGTATATTGCACACGCGAACTACCGTATAGTACTGTATATATATACGGATTTGCTATCCATCACTCGGCTAAAGATTTTGGGATTTCAGTCCAATTTTTAATCTTTGGATTGGCTTAGAGATTCATGCTCCGGCGAGCATATTCTCCTCTCCGACACCACCGTCTCCCACTGTTGTCGTTAGTGGGAGATCCAACGACGGTGGTGCCATCGAAGCCGAGGAGGCAAGGTGGCCGAAGAGAGGGCGGGCAGCGCTGGAGCTGTCCTCAACATCGGCGGCCACGCCGAGAGGCGGAAGCAGCGACAGATGGTGGAAGCCGGCGAAACTCTCTAGGGCCGAAGCGGTGCACATGGGAGAGGTGGTGTAGTGGAGGGGAGGAATGGGCCGGTTAGATATAAGTGGGGAGGGGAAGAAGGATGACCCTTGGATCTAGATCCTATGGTTCAAAAGTTTGAAGTTTGATAAAAAAAAATACACTCCCATATGTATACACCCCAAACACGCACCAATCAACCTGCAACAATGCATCATGTATGCACATAAATACAGGCACATGCAGGTAGCGTATTCAATGCATTCCGTCTAAGGATCTGCCCCACCTACTGGCTGGTATTGGAGTAAAGTGGTGCAGGAATGTTCGTTTGGCATCAACGTAAAAGGCAGCAGCGGTCGGTGACCAGTTTTGGTATATCAAATTGAACAGATAATGAAATTGGATGTACTAAAATCTGTATCCACTATGTACATTTTCGTTATGCAAAGTGAACATCAAGAGGATAAAACCATTGAAGTGTCAAAGTGTCCCTACAATTAATGTACCGAATCATACTTCAATTGCATTGGATTCCTTCCTCGGTCCGACCTTGCTCGAAAAAATCAATTCCAAGGGAAAATATACTGCTAACGTAGAGCATCATCCAAACTTTGACTCACGGGAGGAACTAGTGCCTGGCACTGGCGCTCCAAAAATAAAAAAAAAACTAGATGCTCTTCAGGCTGCGTGCACTACTGCGGATCGGGCATGCACAAGCGGTTCGAAACCGCTTTCAGAAGCGGTTTTAGAACCGCTTGTAAGCAACCGGGAGTGATACCCCGTCGGGTATCACAAGCGGTTTCTCGAACCGCTTGTGGTTCGACATTTCCACACACCAACCGCTTGTGGAGAGGTTCTCTCCAAAAGCGGTTGGTGTTCTAACCGCTTGTGAAGAGCTCTCTCCACAAGCGGTTGGAGTTACTAAGCGCTTGTGAAGAGTCCGACGTAAGCGTTTGATTATATTCAATATAGAATATGTTTTGAGAGGGTTTTTGATATAGATTTTGACAATTAAAATAAATAGAACTTCATGAGTTTTTTGACACTTAAATATATATATATATATATATATATATATATATATATATATATATATATATGAGTATTCATTAGTCATGATATTCATTCGATAATTACAGACTAAAAATGAACAAGTTGATGAACACATGAAATAATAAGCCACTTTTACAAGTTTCAAAGAATAAAAGGCGAATCTTGAGCTTATTTCTTGCGTGCGTCGCTCTTTGTGCCCTTGGTCGATGTTGATGTCAGTTCATATGTCCTTATTTCAGGACAATCTCTCCAACCATTTGCGTGGAACTCGCCTTTGGTGGATACAATCTAAATCGACAATAAAGCCGATGAGTTGTTCTTGGATTGTCGCAACCCGTGCGGCGGGATCACGTCTTGCACATCGATGTTGGGCTGACAAAGCGGGAGGTAAATAAATCTCTGGACATGTAATTATTAAAGTGTAAGTACTAAGAAATTGACATGTGCACACTACCTCGGCGTTGGTTGTCGGCACATCACCGTGGGTAATACTTTGCATATAGTGGCACACATAATAGCCACATAGGTTGTTTCCACCCGTCTATTGTAGAACTGCGATGAAATTTGAAAAGAACACGATTATTGGGATGAAAAACTGTTACGGCATATTAATATTCTTTAATACGTACTCGAGTGCTTAATTGTACATCAAATTCGTTCTCGAAATCTCCTTGTTGCTTCTTTCGAAACCGTGCGAATGTCTGTGTGATGCGTTAGTATGAATGGTAATTATCGAGTTGGAATTAGCAAGGTATTTCAATATATATAATAAGGAAAACTATCGTATATATATGTGCTATATACTGCTCAGAGTGTCAATGATAAATTGATATTTTTCACCGAGTCCTTTTGAGTCTTGAACAATGATCCGCCGCTATCAAGCTTGATGACAAGAAGGATCCAGTGAAACCTATTCATGTATTGCAACATATATGTAACTAGCTAGTAGTATTATAAATGCCTTGGAAAATATAAGAACGAGAGGTTGTATATATACGCACTCGAAGTTGAAGGGCGTAATATGTACGGTTTGTAGTCTTTGTCCCAAGAATGCATCGAGAATGTAATCTTCAAGATCCTTTCGGTTGTATCCAAAGACGAACTCGTTAACAATCTACGGGTCGATGAAGCCCACGTTGAAGATATTCTCTTTTCTACATCGTTGTATCTCCATTCTACATAGAAAGGTATAAGTTTAATAGTTGCAATTTTATTATACGAGGAAGCACACAGTAAAGGTATGAGCTTGACACTTACAGCACCAAAGAGCTCATGAGAGACACGTTGATGGAGTCGTTATGGTAAATATTGTATAAGTCGTCAAATTCGAGCCATATGGTGCTGTCCCATGATAAAATCATCTTCTTTGATACGGAGGAACATCGTTCTTCCTTGAGCGGACTCATCATGTACCATTCGTGAAATTGCCGCATCTTGGTTGGCGATCTTTTATCTCATTTGGGTCAATCGGCTCCCGCCCAACCGAAATTGCCATCGACCTTTGTTGCCATTGGGATATCATCTATTAATCCAAGAGCTGCGGTTGTGGAACCGAGTCCTGCCTCCTTCATAAACCTCTCGAGGTTCTCCCGATCTTGGTCTCTCTTCTTCTTCTTTGCCGCCGCACCGACCACGTTTATTCTTCCGTAGCCTTAATTATTGTCCGTTCATAGTTGGGCCCGGCACAGCAGCAGCTTTGCGGCATGTCGCGAAGTGTTCCGCCGCTTTTGGATCGATTGGTACCTTTGGCTCTACCTTCTTTTTGCGAAGTGTGCAGCCATACGCTTTAGTGACCGCGTCACTCTCCTCCTTATTCATATCATATGCCCTCTTTGGAGGTTCCTTTACCTTGGCCGATCGGTGGACTCCGCCTTCTTGGGAGCGGTGGGAGCCTTCATTCATTATCGAGCTTCTTCCTCGGAGGAGATGGTGGAGGCGTGGTTTTCCTAGAGGGTTCTTTTTGTTTGAGATCTTTGGTGGTGGAGTAGGGCTTCTGCGTGGAGCGGGTGGAGACACAGGAGCTGCTGGTGGTGGAGTAGGGCTTCTGCTCTGTTTTATTGGCGAGGCATTGCGTGGCGGTGACGTTGGAGGAGGCGTGGGTTGCCGTGGTGGAGATGACGCGTCCATAGCAGCTGGAAATATGATGTACCGTTTGCGCTAAAGGATGATATTGTGGAGGGCCTGTCCAAGCTTGGTCACGTCGTCGCCTCCAGCAATATCAAGGTGAAGTTCTTCAAATCCGCTCAGCACCTCCTCCACCGCGACCTTTGAGTAGCCCGGGGGTATCTCGTTGCAGTGGAACATCTAGCCCAGCTCCACCGGATATGCCATGCCGTAAGCCACCTTGATGGAGAGGTTACGCGCATCAACGTGCAGCTCACACTGGCGGCGAACCCTTATGTCATCCACGGGATAACGGGATAGCAAGGTGTCCGCTTCAGGGGCCCCGGTGGACGCGCAGCTACTTCGCCGCGCGGAGGGGCTGATCACGGCGTCCGGCTGATTGCTCGGACCTAGTCCTTGAAGCTTGCTGAGGGCAATTTGTACTTGTTGCGCAACTATGTCGCCGATGCTAGCCTGGGTTGCTCTGAGCTCTTGTTCCAATTGGTACACTTTACGTGATTCTCTTGATTTGCTTCTATGCCGGCTCCTGTACGTATGTGCGTCCTTAGCGAAACCATACTTCCACGACGTCAGCTTGCCCATACCTCGTGTCCGTCCTGGGTGCTCAGGGTTTTCAAGGGCATGTGTTAGCTCGTCATTCTCCCTGTCTGGCACCAATGTACCGCCGAGGCGCTCAGCAGCTTGTACAATCCTTTGGCGACCTCTTGTACTCTGGTGCCATCACCAAACTGCCGTCATCTGAAAGGCTCCCCCCATGACCCATGAACCAATTGCGCAGGCGTTGTTCCCACAGAGCGGTAGCCGGTGTGACGTCCTTCGCCATTAATTCTTCTTCCCGCTTCTCCCATTTTGGTATAGCCTTGATGTAACCATCGGTGCCAAGATGGTGGTGGTATTTCTTCATCTATGAATTGGCCTTGTTCTTCTTACTCGCGGCCTGGCCCTCAGCTGACAGCTTGAACTCCTCGAATGCTTCTCAGTGATCCGCCAACTTAGGAAATTGGTTGAAGTCGGGTCTTTCTCCCTTCTGCACGTACTTGCGGTGAGAGACGTTTCCAAGCTCAAACATTGTTGCCATCTTCTTCAAAGTAAATTTCTTGGCCTTGTCTTGGACCCTTGAGGAAATGTGAAATTTTCCTTAATATCTTGCGAGGCGAGTCCTTGGTAGCTTGAGGAACTTCGCCCATTTTACGATGCTAATTGGGACGTGATCCCTCACGTGGTAACCACAAGCGTTGTTGTACGGCCCAAGCGCTAAAAAGAGGGCAACCGCATCCCTTCGTTGTTAACATCGGTAAACACATGCTTCGTGGGCGGCTTCTTGTTAGGTCCCGATGCTTGGATTGGTTGCTCGATGCACGGGCTTGAAATACATAAACATATGTACAAGCGTGTCGAGTGTATTATATTAATGAATTGCGATTAATTAACATGTCTACGGGATTATATTCTTCCGCTTGTATCTCATCTGGCCGGAACGGTGTTATCGGACTCGGCGCTCCGCGTCAATGGCTTCATCACCGCCTCAACGGCCTCACCGGAACCACCATTAGCCCTAGCGGCAGCAGCATTACCATCACCTTCGATGGTACCCAGCGCGATGGAGTCCAACAGGAACTGTTCTCCCTCATCGAAAGTAGGGTCACCACGTCCTGGTTGCGCCATCTCTACTAATTCCGCAAAAATGTTGACATAAATATCATATTACTTTGAAACAACCATATTACAGATTACAACACAAGCATATTATTACATAAATTTCTACAGCAAGCATTAAGTACTACGGCGTGTTGGAACTAGCCCAAGGATCAAACACGAACTCGTGGACACAAGAACAAGAAATACACCAAGAACATACACACAGGGACTATGTGTCAAAAGTAAATGTGCAACATTGACCGTGTTTGATCCTTGTGTTGTATAAAACTATAATCGGGGGCAACGCTAGGATCATGTGCCTTTCTATTAGAACAGTAGGTCATATTAGTTAGTCGTTTTGATCGTGATGATTAGATCTATCTGGTAGAACCCTACATGCTAGTTTATGATCTTGAACATATATCGTGCCAATTATCACAAACTAGGAATGTTTCTTTAAACGAAGAATATAGGAAGATAATCTTTGATTGGCTAGGAGCATTTGCTTAATGATATTTGTTATAGAGATTTATATATATACACGTGCATACATAAACACAGTAGGAGCCTCCAGGCCCATACTGTTACGTGTCAAAAAAAGAATGTAACGAGACTAGTGTGTAGTCCTGATTCCATATACGTGCCGACGATATAACATGAAGAGAGTATATATGTAAGTTCATCTGTGTGGTATAAATGACTGTCCAACACTGCATTGGACAGTCGCACAAGGCACTTATTTAGTTATTTTACAATGAGAAGAATCAAAAGTTTAGCAAGTCACAGTTTCTGTGCCGACTTCTGACAAAGTTTTGCAAGAAAGGTAGTCTAAACTGTAAACTTCTAAAGCATGTGACGTGTAAAACTAAGCGAAGTTATATGACCAACCAAACAGATAAAAATTATCAACTGGATTTGTATATGAATTCTACCTAAAATTGATATGCAAAACTAAATAAAAACTAACAATGAAAATTAACATAGATTTGAAATAAAAATTAGATGAAATTAGTAGTTAAATTAATATACAAATCCTAAACTAGAACTGAAATTCAAAATTAAATAAAAAACAACAAAATAATAAAAAGAAAATATGCATTGTTCTGTAAGTCCATACTAAGTGAAAAATATACATTTTGGTTTAATTTAGAATTAAAATTTCAAGCAAGCACATCACTTGTGGGCATTTCACCGAACATGTGGTGGGCAGCCGAACTAGAGAGGGAGGACGACGCGTGCACTCAAATACCTCGGTCCTCTGGGTGGGCGGCGGTGTGGCGGCGCTTTGGTGGCGGAGTAGGCGTCGCGGGGTGGTAGAGAAGGCTTCGGCGCCGGGTGGAGTGACGGCGGACGAGGGCTAAGCGCGACGCGTGGGTGGCGCCGGCGAGGTGGTGAGTAGGAGTCGGAGAGGTGGCGGAGGAGGCCGACGGCGTCGACGAGGACGGCGACGCGGGGTCTGGACGGAGGCGGCGGCCGGAGAGAGACAGGAGCTGCAGCGGCGCGCGGGGGGGGGTCGACCGGGACTTAGAAAATTTCGGGTGTGAGAAAAGGGCGGGGCGTTTCAAATTTATACAGGGAGCATTTCTACAAACGGTTCTAATAACCAACCGCTTGTAGCAAATCTCTACAAGCGGTTTTAGAACCAACCGCTTGTAGAGGGATGACTTCTACAAGCGGTTCGTAGAACGAACCGCTTGTAGAATATCTCTACAAGCGGATTTAGATCAACCCGCTTGTAGAGGATGACTTCTACAAGCGGTTGGTGTTACTAACCGTTTTCGAATAGTCCACTCTAGAAGCGGTTCTTTTCTAAAACTCGCTTCAATGTTGCGTTTAGAAGCGGTTCTTATTACTAACCGTTTCTGAATGTTGTGCTCTAGAAGCGGTTCTTTTCTCAAACTGCTTCAGTTTAATTTCATAATTTTTAAAGAGTGCTTTTCACACTACAGTTTCATTTCATAATTTTTAAAAATGCTTTTAGCAATTTAGTTTCATTCTATATTTTTGAAAAACTTTTAGCACTTGATTTCATTTGAATTTTTAAAAATGCTTTTAGCACTTGATTTCATTTCGTAATTTTTAAAAATGCTTTTAGCAATTTAGTTTCATTCTATATTTTTGAAAAAACTTTTAGCACTTGATTTCATTTTGTAATTTTTAAAAGCTTTTAGAACTTTACTTTCATTCCATAATTTTCACAAAATGCTTTGATCACTTTAGTTTCATTCGAATTTTGGCACTTTACATTCATTCCAAATAAACACTTCATCTTGTAAAGACTTACATATACATAGTTCATACAAGAGGGGTACATCTTAAGTAGTAACGCACTTTGTCTTTACAAGTGTTCCTTCATTATGATCGCGACGTATGAAAGGAGTATCCACGTCTGTGTCATTGAAGAGGCTTATGCCGACATCCACAAATGAAAGGAGGGATCTCGTCGAATTGACTATACTCTTCCTCGTCTGTGACGCGTCCTCAACTCCAACAATCCTTCGTTTGCCTTGTAGAACCACATGTCGCTTTGGCTTAGTACTACAATTTTACGCTTGTCCTTATGCTTCTTAGGTTTGCTTGACATGTCCATTACGTAGAAGACTGTCTCACATCGTTCGCGAGGACGAACGGTTCGCGCCTATAGCCGACTTGCGTGAGGTCCACGATTGTCATACCGTATTTGTCTACCTTCACACCGCTTGAAGTCGGTTTGACCCATTGGCACTTAAATAGAGGACCTTCAAAGGTCCATAGTCAAGCTCCCATATCTCTTCTATGAAACCATAATATGTATCCACCTTGCCTTTGTTGTCTTGGCGTTTATACGGACACCGCTATTTTGGTTGGTGCTCTTGTTATCCTGCGATCCGTGTAAAATGTGTAACCATTTATCTCGTACACTTTGAATGTCACAATTTCACTAGATGGTCCCGAGCCAAGCGCTGCAACTATTCATTGTCCGACCCTTTCAAAAGGATGTACTTTTGTAACCAAGCTACCGAAAGAATCCATGTGCTTGGTGTTATCCAATCCTCGGACCTCCCGGAAATCGCGGCGTAGAATACTCTTGTGCTCAAGGACATACGGGCCACTATAGTTGATTGTTTCAAAACCGTGAAATGTGCTTGCTTAAATGTAAGAAGATCATTGCATGCAATTGCTTTCCTTCCTAGTGTCCCTTTTCCCGTAGCCTCCCCTCATGGCGTGATATAGGGACGCCGATCGGGTTTAGATCATTAATGTAATCCACACAAAACTCAATCACCTCCTCTGTCCCATAACCCTCGGCAATGCATCCTTAGGACGAGAACGGTTACTGAACATACTTCTTTAGCACACTCATGTACCTCTCGAAGGGAACATGTTGTGTAGATACAGGTCCAAGGATACCTATCTCTTTGACAAGGTGAGCAGTGAGATGAACCATAATATCAAAGAATGCAAGAGGAAAGATCATCTCAAGACTAACCAAACTTTGTACCACGTCATCCTGCAGCTTACTTAGTTTATCGGGTCGATGACCTTTCGTGAAATCGCGTTGAAAAAGAACACAGCTTTGTGATTGTCCTCGTACCCACTCAGGCAAGATGCCTCTCACAACCATCGGGAGCAAGCTGTGTCATTAACACAAGACAGTCATGGGATTTCATGTGTACGATTTTATTCTCTTTCGTGTTTACGAGTCTCTTTACATTCGAGGAGTATCAGGAAGGACCTTCACACTGCTCAGAACTCTATCACGCTTTTTCTCTTCTTTGCTTAGAGTGTAGCTCGCAGGATGTAGGTAATGTTGTCCTTTCTCTCTCTTTTCGGGATGTAGGTCGTTCCTCGCCCAAGAGTTTAAGGTCCTTCGAGCTTGCGGTGTATCTTTCGATTTTCCGTACATATCTATGTAGCCTAGCGAGTTCAAGCGGACATTCTTCGTGATGTGCATGAAGTCAAGTGAGTGACGAACCTCCATAACTTCCCAATAAGGCAATTCCCAAAATATTGACTTCTTCTTCCACATGGGTGCATGACCATCCTCATTCGCACATGTTTGCTTCGGGACCCTTTCCAAATACTACTTTCAAATCCTTTACCATAGCAAACACACGTGGCCCACTACGATGCCGAGGCCTTGCACGAAGGTCCAGTTGCCGTTAAATTTCCCGCCTTCCTTCCGCAACGGGTGACTCGTAAGAAGAAACCTACTGATGACCCATGTACACAACCTTCCGAGAGTTTTTGCACGTGCCATCCGCTTCATCTAAGCAATCGGATGCGTGCTCTATATCCTTTGATAGTTAGGCCGGACAGTTACCGAGAGCGAGCGGTCGTTGATTGTTACAAATAACAATGCACGAGGGTGAAATACTCCCTTTGTACTCATCCCATACCCTTGCACCATCGTCCCACAACGTCACAAGATCTTCAACCAATGGTTTCGGTAGACATCGATGTCATTTCGGGTTGCTTGGGGCCTTGGATCAACAACGGCATCATGATATACTTTCGCTTCATGCACAGCCATGGAGGAATGTTATAGATACATAGTGTAACGGGCCAGGTGCTATGGCTGCTGCTCAATTCTCCGAAAGGATTCATCCCATCGGTACTCAACCCAAACCTTATGTTGCTCACCTCATCTGCGAAGTCCGGCATGCCCGGTCGACTTTCCTCCATTGTGAGCCATCTGCAGGTGTCTAAGCATCCCGTCGTCCTTACGCTCTTCTTTGTGCCAACGCATCATCTGGGCATGCGCTTTGTTAGCAAACATACGTTTCAATCGGGGGATCACAGGGAAATACCACAACACTTTAGCTGGAGGTCTCTTCTTCTTACGCTCCCCATCTATTTCACCTGGATCGTCACGCTTCACCTTATACCGTGATTCTCTGCACACTGGACAAACATCCAAATCGGCATACTCATTACGATATAGGATACAATCATTAGGACATGCGTGTATCTTCTATACTTCCAATCCCAAAGGACTGACGACTTGCTTGGCTTCATATGTAGATTCGGCGAGTGTTATCTTCGAAGCAACTTCTTTACGAGTGATAACACCTCATCGAATCCCTTATCCGACACACCATTTCTAGCCTTCCATTGCATGAGTTCCAGTAGTGGTACGCACTTTTTGTGGCCCCGCCTACGTTTGGGTACAAAGGAGTTCTCGTGGTCCTCTAACATGCGCTGGAACTTCTCGAACCTATCTTTCATCGTGTAGTCTCCCTCTCATCCACGCAAAGATCTGGTCTAGCTCATCATCACCAAAGTCACCAAGTGTTTCTTCCACGGACAAGATTGCGTGTCGACCAGGGATATCGTTGAATCCATCTTCCTCTTCCTCGTCTTCTTCATCGCCTTCTGGCTAATCACCTCAACTTCGCCATGGTTGCTCCAATGGTATAGTTTGGCATGAAACCTCTCATGATCAAGTGGTTCATAACTTGCCATCGCTGGGAGTGCTCCTTCTCGTTCTTGCAATCTACACACGGACAACATATGAAGCTGCCTGGAGGCAAGAATGCAACGGCCGCATCGAGAAAAGCCTGCACGCCATCAATGAACTCTCTCGAGCGATGGTCCGCATTGTACATCCATTGCCGATTCATCTATACCAAGTTATAATTTCATTAAAAATTATAACAAATTCCGTTAGCAAAATTATAACCTAACTTAAATTTTGTAACATTTAAACCCAACAAAAAAAAACTCCACCTACACCATCATCCAATTAAAGACCTACCTTTCTAATTATTTTGTATCCCTTCCTACCTTTGTAATTATTTTTTTATCCTTCTACATGTTTTTCTATTTTATTTCATACACCAATAATTACTTCCTTGCAATGTTGTACCTAGATCTCTCCCAATATTGTGATATTTAAGATTCTAAAGCTAACAACCACATAGATCTAAAGCTTCCAATCACCTTTACCTTGTAAAGTCATATTTTGAACTAGATCTCCATCTACATCTTCATACAACAATAAAACAAGGCACGGAAAACAAATTTTCGATAATGCTTAAAAGTTCAAGATTTCTCCACATCCATTGAAAAAAATAGCAATATCTAGGTGAGAAGGATGTTCACATGATGTTACTAACTTTGAAACACTTAATTTAGAGCTAATCACCTCCAATTAAAAATTTGGACAGCACCTCCCAAGAACAGTAGCTTGGTCGGCCTTCTCTGTTCGATCGATTCGTACCTCTGTGGCGCATGGAGGAAGAAGGGTTTAAGTGCTGCTGGCTGGAGGGCTTCGAGCGGTTGGAGACACGAACCGCACGAAGGTTGCGTTCTAGAAGCGGTTCTTTTCTCAAACCGCTTCGAAAATCGAAGCGGTTTGAGAAAAGAACCGCTTCTAGAACGCAACCTTCGGCGGTTCGTGTTTCCAACCGCTCGAAGCTCTCTCCGACCGTTGCCAACGAACCGCTTCTGGTGCGAAGATCACAACGGGTTCGCACCAAACCACTTCTAATAGGCCGGTTGTGATGCCCAGTTCTGTAGTAGTGGTGTTGCCGCAGGCGGAAGAAATTGCCGACACAGCAAGACATCCTGATTGAGAAAGAAAATCTTTTTTTTCTCTGGTAGCTAAGGCATGCTCTCAGGACAATTCTAAATTTTTTAAAGAGTTTACAAACTTAGCAGCTCAATTAAACTAGTGATGCCACTTAAAGTGCGTTAGCAGCATCATCAGTCTTTTAAAAAAAACAAAAAAGCTTGATCATGATTTGGAATTTGTACGGTAGCGTAGGCATGTTTTCAGGACACTAAATTTTTTTCAAGAACTCACAAATTTAGCAGCATAACTAAATCAGCTAAACTACTTCGAATGTATTAGTAGCATTGCTGGTATTTTTAACAATCACACAAATTTGATCATGATCCGTTTTTTTATGGTAGGTTCACGCGTTGCTGTGGGCGTAAGGAATCACCGACACAGGTAGAGATTCTAATAGAGAAATGAAATATTTTTTGGAAACATACAAAAAGGAAGCCAAATTGTTGTAATTTTTAAAAATCGCAAAAGACTGATCACGACCCGATTTTTTTTATGGTAACTCAGGCACGCTCTTAGCATCCTTCTAACTAATTTTAAAGAATCTACAAATTTAGTAGCTCAACCAAATCAGCGAAATTGTTTTAAGTGCATCGGTGGCATGTCAAAATTTTAAAAATCACAAAAGCTTGATCATAATCTGATAATTTTACGGTATCACAGGAATGCTCTGAGGACCCTTGTCGAAAATTTTCAAGAATCTGCAAATTTAGTAGCTCAACTAAATTAGCGAAGCTGCTTTAAATGCATTAGTAGCATTGCTAGAATTTTTCAAAAACGTATAAATTTAATCATGATTTGAATTTTTTATGATAGGTTAGGTATGCTATGCGGAACATTCTATAAAAATTTCGAAAATTTATAGGATGATTTATTAGCTCAATCAAATCAGCAAAGCCTACTATGTTCTCTATTTTTAAAAATACCGTGGTGCTACAGTACAAAACAGTAATAGCGAAGCTACCGTACGAGCGTCTCATGGTATTCGACCTTGGGACCGGACGAGTGGGCGGCAAAAGCTCAACCAGCCGAGCTAAGATTTATGAAATCTGACGTGAAAAAAATATTTTGAGCCAATGTTGAATGCAATGTAGCTACCGAGCGATGTGGCGGGCGCGTGGGTTTCGTGACCGAGCGACGTGGCGAGCGCGCGGGAGTCACGCCGTACAGCCCCCAACAAGTTTTATATGATATGCGGGATCAATTCTTTCGTCAGTAAATTTGAACTATTTTTACGTAAGATCTTATAAGAGTGAAAGATCATGTGGATGTCTATCCATATTGGTGATGAGTATTTGACTGTATTTGAGTTAAGAGTGCTCAGGTTTGAATTTGATTTTAATTGGAATTCGAATTGAAGCAATTTGAGCTATTTTCAATCAGGAGCGACACTACCGGCCTTATAATGGAGGTACTGCCGACTGAGCGGCACTATCGACCTTTCTAAGTCGATAGTTATTTCTCAAACAAGGTATCTCGAGGGTTCCAAGGCAACCAGCACTACCGATGGTCAAGACGCGGTAGTACCGGACTTGCAGTACTACCGGCCTGTGGCCAGCGGTAGTGCTAACTTTATAAACGAGATCTGATTTATTTTTTGCAATTGGATGATTATTGTATATCATTTTGGATATTGCTATGTGATGGGTTTACTTGTTTTTGATAGTTATAAGATGACGGTGCTAGATCATGGTGAGATAGAGGATGACTGGGACTTGGCGAGATGCACCGGAGGTCTAGAAAGTTGAGGATCATCGGGGATAACCGGAGACGGAGTCGCTACGAGTCTAGAAGATAAGGGAACGACTGAGATGCTAACTTGAGGCTGCTCGGATCGAGGAAAACTGTTGGATTGCGGTTTAGATGATAGAGTAGTTGTCAAGTTAGCTTGCTTTGAAGCGTGCAAAACCCGTTATGTTATTTAGTTGCGAATTAGCCCATATATAAATGAGGGAGTGAATCTCAACCCATGATAAGGTTTCTTAAGGGCCAAGAAGGTCATCCAAGGGTGGAGATTACTCCATGGTTGCTATAAATAGAGGGGGAGAAGAGTGTCTCTCCCTTAAAGGTTTTGTGTGCTCCTTTAAACTTTGCCCACTTTGTTGTGAGGGTTTTTAAACTTTTCTTTTAAGAAATAAAATTTTATTTCCTTACTATTCTGAATTTAATTTCAGCATTTAGTTTATGTCTTAAATTCAACATTTAAATTGCGCACCTTAAATTCTTGCAATTTACTTTCTACACATTTGGATTTGTCTCTCCTCCTTCTAAATGCTTATGGATCTTATACCAATGATGAATGATTGATGGATGAATCTTTTTTAGATCATATCCCAATCATGTAGGTAAACCTTGTGCTTTTCTTTGTAAGAAACCGATCTTTTGTTCTTGAGAAAAGCTATTCTTGTAGATCATTTTTGTGTGGTTCTTTTGTTGTGTTCTTGCTTGCTGTGACAAGTGGTAGGTTATCCATGATCACTTTGATCATCAAAACCCCACGAGTAAGTCTAAGACCAAGATTTTGGTGCACTCTTCCTTCATTTGGGAAAAGATTAGAACTGTCCCAAGCTTGAGAAGAGTAAGAATGATTCCAACGGTTCGGGAAAGAACGACTACAGCGATAAGAACCGTAATAAGAAGCCTTCCGCTCCGACCCATCGCGTGAGAAGAAGTACCGCAACTTCTCGAAGAGCAAAAAGCTCTTCTACCGCGTCCTCGCTGCACTTGACGATATTAGGCTCTCCGACACTGAGACCTAGAGTGACGAGGGCGAGAATGATCTACAATAGAAGAACAAAGGCGGCGACGACTTCACCGGCATGTGTTTCATGGCCAATGCCAATGGCATCAGCGACTCCAAACTCTACAGCGACTCGAACGAGCTACCCTCCTACGACCTACTCAACGATGCTTATGTAAGCTAGGAAAATTTTATGCTAGAGCTAGAGCTAGGTGTACAGAGTTAGAGAAGAAAGTAGGTATCTTGTCTCGGAAGTTAGCTTCACTTAGATCTTGCTCCACTCGAGACTCTGATGACTATATTCTTTGCGATTCTTTGCTTGTAGAGTTTCAGAACCTAAGGACCATGCATGATAGTATGCTTTTTGAGCTTGAGGGTCTTAGGTTGAAGAATACTAGCACTAGTCCTGTTGATACTATTCCTGTAGATGCTAGTTTTCTCCATGCTCACACTATTGCATCTTGTGAAAATTGCCCAAAACTGCTGTCTGAAATTTATGCCATGAGCACTCACCTTAAGAAGCTATCTGCTAGAAATAATGAACTTGAACTGCATGCTTTTAAGGACTCAGTCAGGTCATGTGAGGGCTGTAGGAAACTAAAACTTGACAATGATGCCTTAGATGTCAAGTGTGCTGAACTTGCTAAGAACTTATGTAACATCCCGAAAAATTTAATAATATAAAAATTAATATTTTGAATCTGAATATATTTATTTCTAATTTTTCCTGACATTATTAGAAGTTATTTGGATTTTCCTGGATTTTTGTATTGAATGGAAAATCAAACAAATAGATTTAAAAGAATGGATAATAGTAACAAGATAAAATGGTAAAAGATAAATTTTGGAAAATTTACCATAGAACCCTAACCATACTGGTAAGTCAGTAAAATTAACAAGTAAAAATTATATGCAAAGAAAAGTGAGTAAATAAAATGAATGACACTTCTTTTGACTAAAAACAGTTAAGTCAGATTTCATGTAAAATACTCAAAACTTATCTGGAGCCATAAAAATTACCATAGCACCCTCAGAGCAGTGTTCACATCTGTTAAAAAATATCAGGAATTGATCATGTCGGAAAAGCCCTCTAATAATTCAAAAACAGAAACAATTAAAAACTACAAATCCTAATGTTAGAATTTTTATAAAGTATTCACTTGAGATTTTTACTTGAAATTTTTATGGAGATATCCTTAAGCCAAAATTAATCTCTATAAAAAGTTTGGAAAATAATTAATATGATTTACACCCCTAAATATATAGAATACCGAAATACAGATCCTGTACAAGACCACAGTGTCAGAATTTTAATTAATTAATCATAGGATATTTTGGTCCGAAATTTTTACTGAAGGAGGAACATTTCCAGATCATGTCGGTCAAAAAGTTTTGCAATTTGTCAACTTGATCTGATGTCCGTTTTAATGACGAACGTGGAGCTGTCCTGAACCTTATCCCTTTATCTCGTTTTCCACCTCAGACATGTGGGGCCAACCCGTCAGCCCCTGAATCCGCTGCCCCCTTCTCTTTTCCCCTCTCTCCCAAGACAAGCATGAAGCCTCCCGAGCCTTCGCGCTCGCTTCGCCCGGATTCAGCGCATCACCGCGCCATCTCTGCCGACCAAAGTCGCGCCTGCCCTTGGCCTTCCCTCGCCATACCTGGTCATGTCCTTGTTGCCCCCTTGCCGGTGTGAGACCTCGTGCGCCACATCACAGAGAGCGCCAAAATCCGCCGCAACCTCAGCTCGTCGTTCAAACCCTGTGAAGCGATCTTTTCTCCGGCTATAAATACCTGTGTGCCATCACATTGAGTTCCCCTTCTCCTCATTCACTCCCTAAACCAAACGCCAGAACCGAAACCATGTTCTTCGCCATTTTCTTCAGAAAACCGAAAGGGGGGGGGATCACGATTGAGCTAAATTAGTGAGTCTCCTTCCAAATTAATTGTTTCTTAAACTTACTAGAGCCACACTGAACTCATCCCATTCGCTCATTTCTGCTCTTCTTGCCCGCAGCACCGCCGCACCCTTCGCCCTTCTTCTCCAACTCCGGTGCACGGTGGCGTGCTCCCTCGGCCAAGCTCCGGCCTGGCCAACCGCCAAAATGGAACGCCCTGACATCACTGATGCCTAAACTGCTACCGATTCGGCCGGGAAAGCACTGCTTTTCTTCTCCGGCGAGCTTCTCCTCCCTCCGCCGCATGCTGCCGGTGGCAGCCCGCTCCGGCCGTCCCCGCCAGTGATCGACACCTCCCCCGGGCGCGCCATGACCCCCTAGTGCTCTCAGTGCCCTCGGCCGAACCGCTCCACCGCTCCCTCGCAGCCGGCGAGCAGTCCTAGCCGCTCCTCTGCTTTCGGTCACTGCCCCGTGGGATCGTCCTGTCAACCGGTGAAGCGAACTCAGTGCAACCGGTAAAGGCGCCTTCGCTATAGAGAAAACGTATTTTCAATCTTTTCAGTTATTTTCAATACCCAAAATGATTCAAATGCTTGTAACTTTTGCATTATAGCTCCAATTTGGGTGAAATCAATTTCTATATTCATGTAAAATCAAGTAGTTTCAGAATATGCAATAACATTTTGAAAATGTTCACTGGATAAATTTGAAATTCAAATTTAAAGAGAAGGCTTAAAGAAGTGCTACATATTAAAAAGTTGTAAACAAACTTAGAGTTGAATGGAACCAATTTTAGTGAAATACTTATGCTTCCAGAAGTTCAAATATATAAAAATATTTAAGTTTCATTTATGTTTGAATTACTTTCTATTAAAGATTGTATTCAATGCACTAGAAATTCAAATATACATAATTTGAATAAAAGAAATATGGAATAAGTAAAACTTGGTTTCTAAATATTAGTGTCACAGTAGGATACCTGAGTGTGCCAAAATAATTAATAAATGAACTTGATTTGAGTTAACTTGAAAAGAATGAAATAGCTTAAACATAAAATGTATATATATATATATATATATATATATATATATATATATATGTATAGAAAGTTGAATAGTTAGAATATGGGTCAAATGAATTCGAATAATCACCAAACTAGTTTTATTATACCTCTGGCATTGCAAGGATCTCAGATATAAAATAATATTTAAGGTTTACTATATAAAACAGTAAATGATTAATAGTCAAAGTGTTAATACTTGCATGATATAAATAGCTATACTTTCACAAATAAACTCTGAATTTGACGAAACCAAATCCTATAGCCCTGAAAAATAGTACCCTTGCTGATTAGGCAAAAATATCTTATGTTTGTGCATGGATGAAATAAAATAATGTTAGACCCTAATGTTTTCTTAAAGGGAAAACATCGCGGATAAAAGCCAATTATCACAACTCAACTTTAAATCACTTCTAATGTCATACGCTGTTAATACCTGAAAAATGAGTAGTTTATCCTAGACGGTGTAGTCGCAATCTTATATCAAAAACTGAATCCTTAACGAGTAGTAAATTGAACCCTCAAGCTTTTTCATCGACCCGTAGAACCTCTCGTCTAAATGCAAATATTATATAAATCAGTTTAGAAATGTTATTTAGGATATGGTCTACCATATTCTGGAAAAATATTTCATTTACAACTTTCATTTCAATTAAATCTTGCTAGTTGAATACCCTTAAAAAGTATGATTGTCATAACCTTTAATGTCACATAAGCATTTTCAACTAAGAAAATAATGTCTCGTCTAAAAGCTAAAGTGTATGAAATCAGCCTAGATACATTCTTCAAAGTTATGCTATCCACTTCCGAAGAAATAATCTGATTTCGTCATGTTTTGCATATAAACTCTAGTAGTCAAATAACCCTAAGTTTATGTTTAGTGAACCTTACTGTAATCGGAATAAGTGAACCTTGTAAGAATAAAGTTTATAATTAATATATTTGTATCACTAGAACCTTCTTAAAAACCATAAATAAGTCTAATTACCTAGCTTATCAGTTATAACTTATTTAAAACCATCATATGCAAAATCTTAAGGTTAAGTGCTATTTGCATAACCCTTAACTAGTGTTTTACTTCTTTTAATCCAAATAATTTTAGCATCTATAATTCGAAATCGAAAATATTAGAATTCATAATTTTAGCCTCTTGAATTCGTAAATCAAGAATAGTTAATCTATAAAAGAAACTATGTTTTGTTTGTCATAAAGTCATTAAGTTTGAGAATAATGTAATTTCTTAAATAATTCAATCCTAAAGCGTTCCTGTTTCTGCAGTAAATCTTTATTTGATTTTCTGTCTATTTTCTTTTTGCCCTTATTGAAGTTTATTATTTGCTATATTTTCCGATCGATCGACGTGTAGAATCCGACGTCCTTCCTCCGTCAGCCGTGGTCACGTCTTCGTCGTAAGCGATATATGAGCAAGGCAAGCACCCTCCTTTGACCATCTTGATCCCAGAATTTAATTTGCATTGTTTATTAAAATGTTTCATGCATACGTTTACTTTCTGTAAATTTGCTATTTTGTGGTACTGGTAGTTATACCTGTTGTCTCAAGAAACTTCCTTGATAAGTATGAATATGTGAACCTTGATAACCATAGATTGAGCTTAGACAATTACTTAATGTCGCCATGGGTATATGCAATTACATTTTATTCACGCTTAGCCATGCTTTTAGAACAAATGAGGATGATGATCAGATCAAAATGTGTTTCTTGAGAAATGGAAAATGTTGTAGTTGTAACTGTTGGTTATGGGTATGTTCAATAAAAACCCAAAATAAAACTATGGTTTTGATGCGGGCGATTATTGGCAATAGCCGGAGGTGCAGAGGGATTTGCACGTAGTGTAGGGTGGAGTATCGCCCGTGTCAAATTAAGAACCGAACTCAGTGTTGTATGATCCAAGATAATCCGTACAACCACAAGTGTTGTTATGGGGCTTCCTTAAACCAATTAAGTTATCTAGTTTAACTTTGCACGTTGGTAGGCTGAAGTAGTACGGGCTCTCCTTTCGAGGTTTGCTCTACGGGGTGCCCACACCGAGGTGTTGGGAACAACACTTACCAATATAACGGTGTACGCCATGTCTATGGGAAGTTCCAACATTTCTATGCTCTGAGTTCTTCCAGCATAGCATGGGTTTTATCGTCCCGGTGCTGGTGCAAAGTTAAATTAGATAATGTAAAGGTTTTCGTCATGAACATTCTGGCCACACGCCAAAGGTGCGTGAAACATGCGGCAAAAAGAAAAGGTCATGACTTGTGGGTAAAGTTGTACACCTCTGCAGAGTGAAAATCTAATCGATTAGCCGTCCCCTCGGTCATGGGAAACTTGGTGAACTTGCACTAGTTAAATGTTTAATTTTCTAAAATGGGTTGTGGTTTGGAACTTGTTTAGCAGCTTTTGTTTTCATGTCAAAGGATCGACATTGATGGATTCCATTTCTGGATTATTCGATATTCACGATGGGTTGTGAATATTACTTATGCTTTACTTATTTCACATCAGTCAATTATGCTTTTATAAATTCCGTTTGCAAATAACTTGTTTTACAATGTCAATTCTGCTTTATGCAAATTAACTGTAGTAGCCTCCTTTGAAATGGCCTGCATATATTATAGGCTTTGCTCAAGTCTTGCGGAGTACGAAAGTACTCACCCTTGCTTATATGTGGTTTTTAGGTGGATAAGTTAGCGAAGCTTCCAAGGTTTCTTCCGTCGCAGGTTGCGGGTTTTTCTTCGTCGTGATCTTTCTAGGGATTATGCCTTGTCAGTTGCCTGTGGGTGTTGGATGGGCACACTACAAGACCTTGCTTCTTTAGCTGCTATATCTCTGAGTTGTAAGTGTTTTCTTTATGTAATAGCTTCCGCTTAATAATATTTGTTGTATGGTTGTGATTCCAATTGGTGTGTATGTGCGTACTAGCTACTGATCATGGGAGTAGTACGGAATGCACATTAGATTTCCATTTTTGCAAGTTTGCGAAAATGGGGGTCGTTACAACTTACTAGCTAAGTCATAGGAAAGTTGATTGCGATGTGCTGAGATTGAGGGAGACTTGGATAAAATTCAAGTTGACCTTAGGAAGAAGCTAGAGGCCCAGACTCTTAGGATGAGGAATGCCTTTTTGTATCTTGTGAGGCCCTCAAGATTGAGACAGCTGTGCTCAGGGAGAAAAATGCACGTGCTGGTCGTTCTTCATTGTCTAGCTCTTCTTCATCTTCTTCCCCTGTTCTACTTATGCCTCTCTCTTCCAGGAGTATGAGTACCTCATAAGCACTCTTGTGAAGTTTGTAGGAGGCAAGAAGAAGCTCAATCTCATCCTAGACCAGTTCAAGATTAGTAGATTCAATCAATGTCTTAAGATTTGACTATTTAGAGCATACTCGGGCGCATCCTCCCACCATTGTGCGTGGCTCCAAGAGTAGAGAAATCGTGGTAGCTCCCAGGGTGAGCACCATTGTGTTTAGGTCTGCTGAGGTTGTGTATGGGATCTCTGACCAGAAGGTTGCTTCTCCTGCAGCTTCTGCCTCTAGCAACACGAAGTGTAATGCACCTTCTGTTAAAAGGATGAACATCTAGTAGATTTCAGCTTCAGGTGTGTTAAGATTGCACGTCGTGAATGTGGTCATGTTCTTAGGGGTATTCAGGGTCATCCCCAGACTCGCAGTGCTCCTAAGGCACCCACGGCTTTTAGATAGGGTAGAGTTTCTCTTGTTTTTGAGCAGCATCCAAAACTTGGTTTTCAGGTTGTTCCTTTTGATTTTCATCCTAAAGATACTCGTGGTCAATCTCTCCAATGTCCTTTTGATATTCCTCGTTCTTTCCATCAAGGTAGATATCAGCGATGCGAGATGTTTCCTAGTAGGAGATTTGGGCAGCCTCACTGGGATGGTCTGGCCTTTGCAAGACAGTGGGCCAACCCAACTCTAGCTCCTAGATATTCTGTTAGCGTTGCTTTTGGATTTGTGAGAGTTGAGCATTAGAGAGACACTAGAGTCCAGTCTTTTGTTCCTGTGGCTGGCACTTAAGGGCGTCGTGTGATTCAGTATTGGGTTCCCAGATCTACTCTTGTTTGTCCCAAACTGAGTCACATTTATCTCTTTTGCGTTAATACAGGTCCGTACGATGGGGAAGGGAGAGGCAAAGATCATTGACTCTGGTTGTTCTCATCATATGACCGGAGACTCTCATTGGTTCTCTTCCCTAGTCCGAGCTCCCGATGATGAATTGATCACTTTGGGGATGCTTTGTCTGGTAGAGTCATCGCTAAAGATACCGTCTGCATTAATAACAATTTTATTCTTAAGGACGTTGCCTTATTGAGTAATCTGCAATTTAATTTACTTTTTGTCTCTTAGCTTATCGATGATGATTTCAATGTAAGCTTTAAGAATAATACCTGTAGAATACTCTATTCTTCTGGGGGTTAGTTTGTGAGATTTCTAAATTTGAGAGAGTCTTTTGTGCTAATTTTTCTGCTTCTTCTGGAGACTCTCTTTGTTGTTTCATTGCTTCTGAGTCCCGTGATCTCTCCTTCTGGCATATGAGACTTGATCACATTGGCTTCGATCATTTGACTCAAGTTAGCAGCCATTATCTTATTCGCGGTTTGCCCAAACTAAAAGATAGTCAAGGACTTAGTTTGCTCTCCTTGGCGACATGACAAGATGATTGCTGCTTCTCATTCTCTAGTCACTGTTGTGATGACTGATGCACTAGGACAGCTTTACATATGGACACTATTGGTCCAGCTAGAGTGCAGTTAGCGGGTGGGAAGTGGTATATTCTTGTCATTATCGATGACTTTTCGAGGTATTCTTGGATATTTTTCATGGTCTCGAAGGATGAGTCTTTTATCCATTTTAGGGGTTTGGTCCGTAGGTTGTCTGTTGAGCTCCCTGATGCCTTACGAGCTATACACAGTGACAATGGCACATAGTTCAAGAACTCCTACTTTGAGAGCTTCTGTGAGGAGTTAGGCTTAGAGCATCAGTTCTCCTCTCCATACGTCCCTTAGCAAAATGGCATAGTGGAAAGAAAGAATAGGACCTTGGTCGAGATGGCCAAGACGATGCTAGATGAGTACAGGTATCCTAGGAAGTTTTGGGCTGAGGCTATAGCTACTGCTTATCATGTGTCTAATTGAGTATTCTTGAGAGCACATTTGCATCGCACTTCTTATGAGTTGAGGTATGGGTGAAAGCCCAATATTTCTCATTTTCATGTGTTTGGTTGCAAATGTTTCGTTTGAAGTCTAAAAACCTAGGTAAGTTCGAGTCTCGTTCTTCTGATGGTATTTTTCTAGGTTACTCGACTTCTTCTCGTAACTATAGGGTCTGGAGTTGTGAGGCGAATAGTATCATAGAGACCTATGAGGTGACCTTCGATGAGGCTAGTTCAGGAGTTAGACCTGACATATCAGGCTCTTATTCCCTCTCCGATACCATCTTTGTATATGATGAGGACGATGGATATGACGGTGTTACACTTGATCCAATCTCCTCTACACCTGAGGTACCTCCTGTTTCTATCTCTGCACCTCGGGGAGACCAGCCCTTACCTTCAGACTCTCCTGTAGCATGTGGCTCTGATCCTACCTCTTCTGTTCATGAGGTAGATGCCACTTCTGCATCTGGATCTCTTCGCCATATTTAGAGGCGTCATCCACCTACCTGATCACATTGGATCTTGAGCACGCACAGATGGTGAGCCATTTTGCGAGAATTGATGAGTATCAGGCTCAGACACGACAAATGGTTCAGGAAGTTAAGAGCAGCTTCGATGCCTTCAGTGCATCATTTTCTCAGCGCTTTGATGATCTTAGCTCCTCTCCTGTGCCTATTCTTTACTCTCGTCGAGTTCGTCCCCGTGCCTCGACTCCTTCTCCTCCTCCAGCCCAGCCTCCGTCATCATCTCAGGGGTCGCCCAAAGAAAGAGCGGTTTGAAGATTTCTTGAAGACCCGTTTTGGTCTTTGATGCCAAAGAGGGAGAAGTGAAAGTAAAGTGAAAGTGGCAGCATCTTATATATTATATATATGCTTATGTAATTCGTGAACTGTCTGGGACTTATGGATATGTTTGGATATACTTTGTGTTGCTATTTTGTGGTTGTCTTAAATGTTGAGAGTTTTGTTATGAATACTTGTGTTATTGATATTTAACATGTCCAAATGCTAAATATCTACTGTTGTTTAAATTGTGTTAAATATATCTCTTATGTTCTTCTTGGACCTCTTATATAGAGGAAACTCCGCCAAATTTCAAAAAAAAAATTGTAAAAATTGTGCATGGATTCCACTCATTATCCCTATGCACATATTTAAGGGGAGTAAGACTCTATTCAAAGCAAATCCTTGAATATTCATTTTTGTCTCAACCTAAATGAATACTCAAACTCGGTCTCTTAAAACTTTTTCTTTTACTTGATTAAGATTGTCATCAATTACCAAAAAGGGGGAGATTGAAGCATCTAGGCCCTTATTTTAATTAAAGTTTTGGTAATTAATGACAATTGTGCTAAATGACTAACAATTTCTCTTAAGTTCGTAAGAATTGGTTGGTCCTCACTGTGGCATCTTGAGAAAGTTTGAAGTTCATCTGAGAAAAGGATGCTTATTAAAGAACCAAAAGATCAAATACAAGGTAAATGTGTTTTAAGAAGATTTTATTTTGTTTTACCGATCTTGGAGCAAGGAGTGAAAAGATCGGGTTTATAGGTTAGATGCTGTACTATAAAGAGGGAATAATGACTAGTAGTTTGATTGTGATTAAAGTGTCATATGGCTCTCATTTATATGTAGGCTAAATCATCTACACTTGCATCAAAACATGTGTTTCAAAAATCAGCCCTTTTTAGGGAAACCGGTAGTACCGCAAGTGTTTTCATGGTAGTACCGTAGTTTGTACTGCGGTACTTATTTTCCAGAGAAGAACTCATTTGCTTAATTCCTGTTTTTGATTGACGGTACTAACGCAAGGCAAAGTCCGGTAGTACCGGAACTCCGGTACTACTGTGTTTTTCGCTGCGGTACTTATTTTCCAGAGAAGTCCCTTTCTGATTTTTTCATGAACTTTAAAGCCAGAACTACCGGTGTTAAATTACGGTACTATCGCATGTGCGAAAGTACCGATCTGATGGCCAGTAGTCTTTTTTTCCAGAAAAAGGTGTTTTGAGCTTTTGCTCCAGGGCGGTACTACCGCAGGCTAAATTCCGGTAGTACCAGAATCACGGTAGTACTGGGTTTTATATGGCAGTACCCTTTTTCCAGAACGAGCTGTTTTCGAGCAAATCTCTTCAGAAAAATCGGTACTACCGCACCTTGTGTGGCGGTAGTACCGGACCACCTCCAACGGCTCTTTCTTGCCGCATTAAATGTTCAAATCTGACCGTTGGAGTATAGGCGGTACTACCGAACTTTGTACGTCGGTAGTACCGGAATTCCTGATTTTTTCAGAATCTTCCCCTCAACGGTTGGAATAGTTGGTAGGGGGTTATAAATACCCCCACACCTGCACAATAGAAGCTTTTGGTGACTCATTGAACACATATTGAGCTCTAGCAAGTTCTTTCTACTCACTAGTGCATTTAATTCTCATTTTAAGTGAGTAAGAAGCATTCAAGTGTTGCATATAGATTTGAGCCATTTAGACACTTGATTCATCCTCAATCAAGTGTTATTATTCTATTCTCTTGGAGGTTGCCACCTCCTAGACGGTTTGGAGGCGTGTGGCATCGGTGATCTTCTCAAAGAAGCTTGTGAGAAGGCCCGATCGATTGTGAAGGCAAGGAGCTCGCCTAACCGGAGTGGTGAAGAGCTACCACGAGTGATCGAGGAAGGCTCAAGCGGGTGGAGCCGGCTTGAAGTTGTTCATGTCACCTCAACGTGGATTAGGGGAGACCGGCAAGTCTCCGAGACCACGGGATAAAATTCTTGTCTCTCATTCTCTTGTGATTTGCTTTTATCCTTCTTGTGCTTAATTTCATTTCTAGCAAAATTGAGTAGATTATTTGTGCTTAGAATTATTTATTGCTCTACTTGAATTGCTAAAGTCTTTGGTGATCCCTAGAGATTATAGTTGTAAATTTACAATTATTGCTTCTATAGCTTAGTGATTTAATTAATTGCAAATTAGAATCGAAAAATTTAGAAACCTCCTATTTACCCCCCTCTAGTTGGTTATCCTAGATCCTACATGCATGTCAAGAGTGCATTCCTCAATAGGTATATTGAGGAAGAGATTTATGTTAGGCAACCTCTAGGATTCAAAAAATCTAAGTACCCAATCCATGTCTTCAAGCTTTCTAAAGCTTTGTAGACTTAAGCAGGCCCCTAGAGCTTGGTACGAGAGGCTTAAGCCTTATCTTCTTAATCATACTTTTAAGATGGGTAAAGTAGACAAGACTCTGTTCATCAGACACTAGAATTCTAATTTTCTTTTTGTCCAGATTTATGTGGACGATATCATCTTTGGTGGCTCTTCGCACTCTCTTATGTCTCAGTTTTCAGATGTGATGAGCACAGAGTTCGAGATAAGCATGATGGGCGAGTTGAGCTACTTTCTCGACTTCCAGATCAAGCAGACTCGAGAAGGTATTTTCTTGCATCAAGGCAAGTAAACTCGAGACCTCCTGAGATGCTTCAACATGTCTGATGAGAAGCCGGTGATGACTCCTATGGTCACCATTGTTGTCTTCGAGCCTGATGAGGATGGTGAGCCAGTTGATCAGAAAGAGTTTAGGAGCATGATCGGCCCCCTCTTGTACCTCACTACCTTGAGGCCGGACATACATTTGGCTATGTGTCTGTGTGCTCGATTTTTGGCTTCTCCTCACGCCTCTCACCGCCAAGCGGTAAAACGCATTTTCAGGTACCTTTGAGCTACCATTGACTATGGTATTTAGTACTCTTTCTCTTCTTATCTGTCCCTTAGAGCCTTTTCAGATGCAGACTTTGCTGGTTGTATGATAGATAGGAAGAGCACTTCTAACACTTGCCAATTCATTTGTACTTCTCTTATTTCTTAGTCATCTAGGAAGCAGTCCGAAGTTGCATAGTCTACCACTGAGGCTGAGTACGTTGTAGCCGCTAGTTGTTGTAGTCAGGTGCTTTGGATGAGATCGATCTTGCGAGACTTTGGGTTAGACATAGATAGTGTTCCACTTTTTTGTGACAACACTTCTGCCATTTGTGTTGCTAAGAACCCAATACATCATTCTCGGACCAAGCATATTGATATTAGATATCACTTCTTTAGAGACCATATGGAGAAGGATGATATAGTGTTTCAGTTTGTAGAGAGTGACCACCAGATTTATGATATCTTTACTAAGCCTTTGGATAGCTTTAGGTTTGTATCCTTTAGGGGAGAGCTTGGAGTCATGTGCCCTTACGGCATCTCTTGGGGGTGGTTCTTTATATTATGTATTATATGTTTACTTCTAGCATCTTCTTTCTTCTGCATCTTCTGGGTGATATTGGGCTTATTCTTAGAATTCTGAGTACAATTCACTTAGACTTTTGATATGCTTTGTATGGACTTCTCATCTTATGCTATAAGTTGCTATCATGTACAATTAGTTGTCCTCTTTTCTCTCTAGGTTGAGCTCTCTCACGGTCTTATAGGTCTAGCAAGTGTTGGCCCCCTAGATAGACAGGGTCCGTCTGCACTCTTAGCTTGGGTTCTAGAGTCAGCATTCCTATGTCAGTCATATGGGGAAGATGAGAGTGAGTCTGAGCTATAGTATTCTCTACTATCTTTTCTATGCATTATAGCCACTCAGTTTGCAGTTTCCCGACTTCTTCTCCTCATTATGTGTCTCTGGTTTCTGTTGAATTCATTTGGATATTCTTTTAGCTTAATTCTGCTAATAACTTAACTTGAACCAGATTTATGCTTAAAATTGATTCACTTGTAATGGGGGAGTTTGAGGAGCTATTTCATGTATGGCATATAGAATTTATTTTCTGTTTTAATGAGCTTTGTCTATTATGCAAATGAGCTATCATTCATGCTATGCACCTTGCTACTTTTCTGAAGATCATTGCTAGTTTAGATATGTTCAAGTTCATTTTGCTTCATCATGCTAAGCTTGCTAAAAATGAAAATTGAGGTTTAATGAAAACTTGATGAAACTTGTAGCTTTTACTTGCTATGTTTCCTCACTAGGTGCATATGCCATGATTTATGAAATCTTGGATTTCTACTAGAGTCCTAATAGCAACTTGGGTGAAGCTAGATTGATCCATACTAGAGTCCTTCACATGCTCATGAATCGAAGTGCTCAAATGGTAAAAAAATTGTCATTTTTGTGCAAATTGATCTCTACACTTGACATTCACGAGACTGCTTCCTATTGCATTTGGGATGAACTTAGAATGTATCATGTATGACCAAGACCATTATTTTCGGAGTCCTTGAGATGGTCGACGATGGCTTGAGTCAATCACACTTGAAAAATACAAATAAAAAAGGGAAAAGTTGGTATAGAATGCAAATAATGTCAACATTTTCACCCCATTATATGCGTTAAAGTTTTAAAACAAAAATTTACATTAAAGATGACTGATCACGAAGAATCTTTTATGCACATCTAGCTTCCCCAAAGTTTTGACTAGATTGAACTATAGGTCTTCTATTTGATCTATTGTATGGCCTTGCTTCTAATTTGGAGATTATGCTAAGTATTGCACTTGTTAAAATCATAAAAAATATCATAGTCTTATTTGTGCTTAATAGCAAGGATATTACATTCTGCACTTGGACATGTATTAGATTAGCATAATCTGAACTTGAGAAGCTCATACTTTGTCTATGTGTTCACTTGCATAATTTTCTAAGCTCTTTAGGATGCATTTTATTCATACATGTGAAAAAGAGGGAGAAAATGCTCTCTTGATGCCTGTATTACCAAAAGGAGAAGATAATGCTGAAAAGGCATCATCAAAAGGTAAAAATGTGAATGCATCTTTGGTTCTTATGATCATGGTGAGAAATTGCTAGTTCTTAGGATCACAAGCATATTTGAGCTTTTGTGAATTTTTATTGGATTTTTAGAGCTTTTGTGGAAAACTTGTTCTTTCTATTGTCTTGCTCTAAAATCCTCCTTGTCAACTTGATCATGATCTTATTTCCTCTTGCTCTGGACTAAGGCTTTGCAATCAAATTACTTTCTTCTTTCTTTCAAACTCAAATTTATTCCTTTTGGGTGATTTGTCAATATACTCATCAAGGGGGAGATTGAAAGACCATGCGGAGCTTTACTCATGTTGGTGATGAGTATTTGACTGTATTTAAGTTAGGAGCGCTCAGGTTTGAGTTTGATTTGAATTGAATTTCAAATTGAAGCAATTTGAGTTGTTTTTAGTAAGGAGCAGCACTACCGGCCTTGTAATGGTGGTACTATCAACCGAGCGGCACTACCAGCCTTTTTGAGCCGGTAGTTATTTTTCAGAGAATGTATCTCAGGGGTTCCAGGGCAACCAGCACTATCGACGGCCAAGACGTGGTAGTATCGGACTTGTAGTACTACCGACTATGGCTGGCAGTAGCGCTAACATTGTGAATGAGATCTGATTTATTCTTAGCAATTGAATAATTATTGTATATCATTTTAGATATTGCTATGTGATGGGTTTCCTTATTTTTGATGGTTGCAGGACGATGGTGCTACGTCATGGTCAGGTGGATGGTGACTGGGACTAGGCGAGGTGCGCCGGAGGTCCAAACTGTCGAGGATCGCCGGAGGATGATCGGAGACAGAGTCGCTGCGAGCCTAGAAGACAAGAGAACAGCTGAGATGCCAATTTGGGGCTACTCGGATCAAGGAGAGCCGTTATATTGCGGTTTAGAGGATAGAGTAGCAGTCAAGTTAGCTTACTTTGAAAAGCGTGCAAAACCCATTATGTTATTAGGTTGCGGGTTAGCCCATATATGAGTGAGGGAGTGAATCTCAACCCTTGATAAGGTTTCTTGAGTGTCAAAAAGGTCATTCAAAGGTGAAGATTGCTTCATGGTTGCTATATATAGAGGGGGAGAGGGGTGTCTCTCTCTTGATGGTTTTATATGCTCCTTTGGATTTTGCCCACTTTGTTGTGAGGCTTTGTAAACCTTTCTTCGGAGAAATAAAATTTTATTTTCTTATTATTCTGAACTTAATTTTATTATTTACTTTATGTCTTAAATTCAGCATTTAAATTCCGCTCTTTAAATTCTTATATTCTTTGTGTTTTAAATTTAGCATTTAAATTCCGCACTTTAAATTTTGCAATTTACTTTCCACCCCTCCTACTAAATGCTTGTGGACCTTATACCAAGGATGAATAATTGATGGATGAATCTTCTACAGATCATATTCCAATTATCTAGGGCTCTAGGCAAACCTTGTTCTTTTCTTTGCAAGAAATCGATCTTTTTGTTCTTCACAAGAGCTATTCTTGTAGATCATGTTTGTGTGGTTCTTTTCTTGTGTTCTTACTTGGTGTGACAAGTGGGAGGTTATCCAAAATCACCTTGATCATCAAAACCCCACGAGCAAGTCCAGGACCAAGATTTTGGTTTTCGCTTGGTTTTGGTGCACTCCTCCTTCAATTGGAAAAAAGGTTAGGACTTTGTCGTCAATTCTAGTGATTGAAGGTTAGAATAGGTTTCTGACCTCCATAAGAAGGCGCATACAAAATTTCATGGGTGTTGATCCAGTCGATCTAAAGTTATATCAGTTTTTGTTCTGAGATCGTGCTCTATTCCTGTTTTATTGTTGAAGCCGCCACTACTGCCCAGAATGAGCGGTAGTACCGACCTCCAGCACTACCACCCCCTGTGCTGCGGTAGTACTAACCAGAACAGAGTTTCCTGATTTTGCTCTTCTTCACATGAGTATTTCAATTGGTGTTTTAGTTGGATTCTTTTCAAATGGGGAAAAATTTATTTGTGATCATTCACCCCCTCTGATCGCCATTTTGATCCTTGAGAGGGGATTAGTCATTCTTTTCATGTACAATCTTATTTGAAGTATTTGTATTGTACTTTTGAAAAAATTTGAACTTGTGTAATAGATTCACAATATTATAAGATAATTGTACAAGATTATGAAACTCTATATGTGCACACCTATTGAGATATTTCTAGTTCCATTTCTGAGACTAAACTACGTGGGAGCTTAGATCCAACCCCATCAATCAATTTTGCTTAATTGGTTGGTTAATCAAAACACCAACCATGCAAATTAACATCAACCAAACATGATTATGAGTATGATCACTTGCCTTCTCCACAGCGGATCCTGTCCTGGTTAGACATGACGCACGAAGAAGACGAACAAGAAGCAGAAGCTTCATTTTCGCCACCGCATTGCTCCATCGCTGCAGCTGTTGCAGTACTGACGGCTCTAGTGACCACCACCATCACTGGTCGTGCTCGTACTCGTACTACTACTAGTGCTAGCTGATAGAATTATGTTGAACTAATACTTAAGCCCTTAGCTAGTCTAAAACATGATCACAGAAATAAATAATGCGGAAATCAGACATTTGGTTAACTGACCCTGTGATGAAGATGACGCCATTAGTTCTTGGTCGGTGTAGGAAGTTCGGTCGGTGAAGAGGAAGACATCGTGAACCTCACGGTGATGGTAAGGCCTTTGGCAACCTGAGCGCGAGCTTAGGATCAGATGATGTGTCGGGAAAAAATGAAACTCAAGAGTAGATAACCTCTATGAGTGCCGGCCTTCACCCCTTTTTAATCTCACGTAGGCTGACGGGACCGAACAAAAGATTTGTTGGGTGCTCCCGATTAATGCGCACATAAGGTGGGTCTAGCCCCAAATTTTTGTATCTGATAGTTAGCCGAAGATCATAACCAACATTCTCCCACTTGATCTTAAGGCTAATATCATAAGTCCATACTCAACAGAACAGCATAACAAGATAAAGTATTACAACAATTAATTTAAGCACCACTGCAACCCATTATCTATAGTGCATCATTCTATCTCGATAGGATAATTACTTATTCTTAATGGGAGTTGGTTTTGTACTTATGGTCCTCATTTCCAGAATCAGAGGCTTTCCAATAAACCTATGCGATAACATGCTCTCGAAAGAGATTGGGTGGTAAGCCTTTAGTAAGTGGATCTGCAAGTATAGACTTAGTACTTATATGCTTGACATCAATTGTTTGATCCTGGATTCTATCTTTCACAACATGATACTTAATGTCAATGTGGTTGGCAGCACCACTTGACTTGTTGTTACTTGAATAGAAAACTGCGGCCAAATTATCGCAGTAAATAAGTAGTAGTTTAGATATGCTGTCTACCACTCTTAATCCCGGAATAAAATTTTAGCCATACAGCTTGCCCAGTAGCCTCTTAACATGCCACAAACTCAGCTTGCATCATTGATGATGCAGTAAGGAATTGTTTGGAGCTTTTCCACAAAATGGCTCCTCCCGCAAGTGCGAAGATATAACCTGATGTGGATTTCTTAGTATCAACACAACCTGCAAAGTCAGCATCTGAATAGCCCACAACCTCAAGGGTTTCAGACTTCTTATATGTGAGCATGTAATGCTTAGTGCCCTGCATAAAACGCAAAGCTTTCTTAACGGATTTCCAGTGGTCCAACCCTAGATTTGATTGATATCTGCCAAGGATCCCGGTTACGAATGCTAAATCAGGGCGAGTACAAACTTGAGAATACATAATGATTCCGACAGCTGAAGCATAAGGAATCCCCTTCGTCTGATCAGCTTCTAATTGATTCCTTGGACATTGGAATGTTCCAAACATATCTCCCTTAACAATAGGAGCAGGCATGGTAGAGCAATTATGCATATTAAATCTCTTAAGCACTCTGTCAATGTATGCCCTTTGGTATAGACCTAATACTCCTTTGGACCTATGTCGGTGAATCTCAATGCCCAAAACATAAGAGGCATCACCAAGATCGTTCATGTCAAAATTAGTGGAAAGAAATCTCTTGGTCTCATACAACATATCCTTATCGTTGCTAGCCAATAAGATATCATCCACATAAAGCACTAAGATAGTAAATTTGCTCCCCTTAGTCTTAATGTATATGCAATTGTCCACTTCATTTTCTTTGAAACCAAAATTTCTTATGGTCTCATCGAACTTAAGGTACCACTGTCTAACTCTTATTTTAGTCCACAGATAGATTTCTTAAGTCAACATCCTATATGTTCCTTGCCTTCCATGACAAAATGTTCTGGTTGAGCCATGTAAACATTCTCATGCAAGTCACCATTAAGGAATGCGGTTTTAACATCCATCTGATATAGCTCTAAATCATAATGAGCAACAAGCGCCATGACAATTCTTAATGAATCTTTCTTTGAGACGGGAGAGAAGGTATCAACATAATCAATCCCCTCTCTTTGTGTATACCCTTTTGCTACAAGCTTTGCCTTGAATCTTTCGACATTTCCCTTAGAGTCATACTTAGTTTTGTAGACCCATCTATAGCCTACTATTTTGACTCTATCAGGAATTTCTACTAGATTCCAAACGTCATTAATGCTCATAGACTTAATTTCATCCTACATGGCCTCAAGCCACTTGGGTGAATCCTTAGTCATCATGGCCTCCTTAAATGAGATGGGATCATCTACCTTCCCTATGACATTCACATCTTCATTCATGTATACGACATAGTCATTCGGGATGGCAGACGTTTTGTCCTGCTACGATCTCCTTAGTGGTTCATTAGTTATCATATAGGGCTATTGAGGCTCATCATTAGGTGTTGTACTATTAATCCCATAATCCTCAGGTGGAGGCTCAACTCCAGGATTCTCAGATAGATGTGTAACTGTATGAGATATATGAAGAATAGTCTCTTGGATTATCGGTAATGGAACATATGTCTGAATCTCCTCAAGATCTGTTTTTCTAGCCTCTGAGCTCCCACTGATTTTATTATTCTCTAAAAATACAGCATGTCGGGTTTCTACAAACTTAGTGATACGATCTGAACAATAAAGTCGATACCCCTTAGATCTTTCAGGATATCCAATAAAATGATAGCTTACTGTCTTAGGATCTAATTTCCCAATATATGGATTAGAAACTTTAGCTTCAGCAGGACAACCCCACACACATAAGTAGTTTAAGCTCAGTTTCCTCCCAGTCCATAATTCACAAGGTGTCTTAGACACTGATTTACTGGGAACCCGATTAAGTATATGTGCGGTTGTATTTAATGCTTCAATCAACAAACCAATTGGTACACTGGAGTAACTCATCATGCTATGCACCATATCCATAAGGATGCGATTGCGTCTTTCAGCTACTCCATTTTGATGAGGTTCACCAGGTGTTGAATATTAGGCTATTATGCCATTTTCTGAAAGAAATTTAGCAAATAGACTAGGAATTTTTCCATAAGGAGCATGTCTCCCATAATATTTTCCTCCACGATCTGATCTTACTACCTTAATCTTTAAAGTATGCTGGTTTTCTTTTTCAGCCTTAAATATTTTAAACTTATCGAGTAATTTAGGTCGATCAGGAATGGGAAAATATAACATAACGGGAGAACTCATCAGTGAATGTGATAAAGGAGTCATACCCATCCACTGAAGTTACAGGAAATGGTCCACATATATCAATGTGGATTAATTCTAAGATTCCTGTGCTTCGTGTGGCTCCTTCCTTAATTTGTTTTACATATTTCCCCTTAATACAATCAATAAAATGGTCTAAGTCAGAGAAGTCTAATGGATGGAGTATCTCTTCCTTAATGATAAGTTCCATTCTCCCCTTCAAAATATGACCTAAACAACAGTGCCACAATTTCGATGAAGTCTCATCACCTAAACTTCTCTTTCTTATTGGTCACATCGCACACATTCATTGACACAGGGAATTTAGAGAGAGGAAGCAAATAGAGTTTGTCTCGTCGAGTCACGAGACCAATATTATTGGAATTAAAACTCACAATGCATTTATTGTTCCCAAAAACACAAATGTATCCATCATCATCCAATAGAGAAACAGAAATAAGATTCGTCCTCATTGTAGGAACATAAACAACATTATTCAAATGAAGGGTGAAGCCACTATCTAACGCTAATGGTAGTGTGCCAACGGCTTCAACTTCAGCCTCCTTTCCATTAGCAACTCTAAGACTTCGCTCCCCTTTCTTAGTGTCCTCACGGTAAGGAATCCCTGCAATGAATTAGAAACGTGCAGAGGCTCCAGAATCAATCCACCAGGTATTAGGGGAAAAATCAGTATAAAGGTTTTCATCAATAGTAGAAATTATGTCGTTACCATGCTTAGCGAGCCACTTCATGAAGCCCACACAATCCTTCTGAATGTGCCCACTGTTTTTGCAGAAGTGACAGATGGACCCATCAGAAGAGACAGAGTTAGGTGCAGCAGGGGCCTTCTCCTTTGGTTTTGATTTGCTTGATTCAGCCTTGGGAGAAAAATGCAGGTTCTTCTTAGGCTTAGAATCCCCTTGGAATTTTCTTTTTCCCTAACCAACATTATAAACATGGTCCTTCCTTTCGGCTTTTTACTCTCCTCCTGAACACACATGGCGATCAACTTGCTCATGGTCCACTGCTCCTTTTGAGTGTTGTAGTTAATCTTAAATGTATTATACTCAGAAGGTAGGGAGGTCATAATGAAGTGGACCAAGAAGCCATCAGAAATAGCCATATCCATGCCCTTAAGCTTAGCAACCATATCTGTCATCATCATGATATGTTCACGAACACTGCTGGAGCCATCATACTTAGTGGTGAGTATTTTTATAATTAAAGTACTAGCATATACTTTTGAGGAGACCTTGAATTGCTCCTCGATTGAGGCCAAGCTCTGCTTAGCATTGTCAGATTCAGGGATTGCTCCTCTTATCCCAACAGAAATTGTGCTCTTCATGATCATTAGGGACATGCGATTGGACCGCTCCCACTTCTCTGCTGTTAAGTCATAGAGTTTCTTTTTCTCAGTGAACTCTCATCATCAGCAGCAAGAGCTACGGGAGCGTCCACACATAAGGCATAATCTAAATCCATGACTCCAAGGAAAATTAGAATTCTCTCTTTCCAAGAGGGAAAATTTGTTCCAGTCAGCTGCTCAATGCCGTTTAAGTAAATGGCAACATTAGTATTGTTCATGGCTGAATCAAAAAAATTAATCCGTAAACATTAGAGAAAATAAATATCTTATATGAAAATTAACCCTATGTTGGTCTGATTAATAACATGCTAATGACAGGAAAAATTAGCAGTTCTGACTCACATCACCGTTGGGCAGAAACGAAAAAGAATTAAATTATCTTATGGGCGACACATGTTCATAAACAACGTTGATCAGTATATGATCATGGTCATGACATAATCCCAATTTTTAACATTACACAATAATCTCTAACCAAAAATTCCTGTTGGTTCCATTTTAATTAGAGATAATACTTAGAAAAAATCATCATATGAAATTGATTGCCACATTAATTAATTTGCACAGAAAAATTAATCATGAAAATAATCTGAATATTGATGCCCAGGAAATAATAATTGAACAATACTTATTGTTGAAATTAAATGAGACAAAATATGAAAAGAGCTAAAACACTGTTTACCACTGGCCCAAAACACTCGCGGCCGAGCCGCATTGCCGTGGCCAGACCAAAATGCGCAGTGCGGCCCTCCAGAGTAGACGCGAGCCGACCCAGCCGCGCGCGCAAGGCTGACGGCCCAGCAACGCACTCTAGGAGCCCAAAGAATTCCCGCAGTCCACGCGCAAGAAAAATCACGGCCGCTAATCGAATCGGACAGTCGAAACGATCCAGAACCCGAACAAAACGGCGCGAGCTGGATACCCTAGCTCATTCGGCTACCTCACCCTGAAAAAGTCGCTGCGACGACGAGAGCGAGCGGGGGCTCCAGCAAAGCGGCGCGATGGCACGCACGCGCGTGGTGAGCTGATGCTGCGCACGGCTCCGGCGATGAGGGCCACAAGCTCCGGTGCAAGCACAAGCGAAGCTAATGGCGCGCATGCTTCGACTAGGCTAGAACTGAGGCAAGGCAGCCAAGACAACACACGAGCAGACGCGACGGTGGCACGCACGGAGCGAGCGACGGCGACTACGGCAAGAACGGTAAGCCCCGAAACCCCTTTTAGATATTAGGTTTCCTCATGCATTTGGGATTTAGGGAAAACTAATTAGGGTTTGGGATTTTGGGAATTATGGGTTTGGGTTTGCTAGATCACCTCCTTCTAAGTGCTAAGCCAAGCCAAGCCGAAACCATCTTTAACCGACAAGAGCAAGATCCATACTGGGCTTAAAAGGGATCAAGATTTAGACTAGGTTGCTCTAATACCAAATGATAGAATTATGTTGAACTAATATTTAAGCCATTAGCTAGTCTAAAACATGATCACAGAAATAAATAATGCGAAAATCAAACATTAGGATAACTGACCCGGTGATGAAGATGATGCCATTAGTTCTTGGTCGGTGTAGGCAGTTCGGTCGGTGAAGAGGAAGACACCGTGAACCTCACGATGATGGTAGGGCCTTCGGCAACCTGAGCGCGAGCTTAGGATCGAATGATGTGTCGGGGGAAAATGAAACTCATGAGTAGATAACCACTATGAGTGCCGGCCTTCACACCTTTTTAATCTCGCGCAGACTGACGGGACCGAAACCAAAGATTTGTTGGGCGCTCCCTATCAATGTGCGCATAAGGTAGATATAACCCTAAATTTTCGGATCTGATAGTTAGCCGAAGATCATAACTAATAGTCGCGATGCAGCTGCAGCTGCTACCCGCTGTCGTTGTCATTGTTGTTGCAGTGATTGTTGCGGGTCGAGGAAGGCTCCGATGACGAGCGCGTGGTTGTTACCAGGAAAGAGGACTTCTAATCCTGAAGAATGCAAGTAGGACGAAACAGTTTGAAAAGCAACGTGGCAGTGCAAAAAATTGCAACAACTTGCCTGCTGCAGTGGATAGACTGATTCCAACACCAACCATTGAAAAGGAGTCAGCTGGTTCAAGGATGATCGTTGGTGAAGATGAAAGAGAGGGCATATATAATTGATAGAGCTCATTCTAATTCCTTTTGAATTTTAACGAAGTACAGGAAGGGCTATGCCCCATTGTTTTTTTCTTTTGAAATTGGCCACAGGCCAGCTCTATCATTCATTAAAAAAGAAGAGGACGTTCGAACCGATCCTACTATAGAAAATTTATGTTGTCTTTTCATTTCTATTGAGCTGCATGCATCAGTCAGTTCACTCAAAAGTTTAAGCTGTTTATATTTCAACACTCCTCCTCACGTGTAGTCTCCCTCAGGCCTAAGACGTAGAATAAGAGTGGACTACAATTATTTTTTTAATTGCACCAATCGGGTCTCTTGGCTCTGATACTATATTGAGTTGTATGCACCAGCCAGTTCACCCAAAAGCTTAAGCTGATACGAAAATGTGAGTAATTCACTCGTACATCAAGCCATACGGTCCTCGAGCGACGGCGATGTGGCGGCGTCTGACGGCGGCGTTGGTGCCTCATCTCACTCTATGTAGCGACCCTCTTTTTTGGTACAGAATATCAAGAAGGATGATCTATGTGCATACAGTACTAGTCCCATGATTAGTGGCTAGTACGCACATTTACCACAATTGGAATCACATCCATACACAATATTATTAAAGTGGAAGCTATTTATACAATGCAGTCTTACAGTTCAGAGTATATAGTAGCGGAAGAAGCAAAAGTCTTGTAGTGTGCCCATCCAACCCTCAGGCAACTGACAAGGCATAAACCCTAAAAAACTCGCTAAGATAATTCTCGCATCCTGCGTCAATGTACATGTCGTCTGGAGGTTCACTATCCTCACCTAAAACCAACAAATAAGCAAGGGTGAGTACTTTCGTAGTCAGCAAGACTTAAGGTGGTATTTGCAAATGCAGTAATGCAGGCTATGTTAAAAGAGGCTTCCACGGTTAATTTGCATAAAGCAAAATTTGATTTGTAAATCAAGATGTAATTTGTAAAACGGAATTTGCAAAAGCAAGTTTCACTGATATGAAAGTAACAAGTAAGTAAAGCATAAGTAATAACTCAAAGTCATTCACGACGTGAGCATCGAGACATCCAATTCCTGTCAACACCATTCTTTGCCAACACGAGGCAACCAGATGAAACCAAAACATTTTGAAAATAATAAAATATCTAATTATGTGATGACTTTACCAAGTTCCCTTGACCGCGGATGCGGCTTTTCGAAAAGATTTACCCTCTGCAGAGGTGTACAACTTTACCTATAAGAAATGATCAACCTCTTTTGCCAAGCCAATAACATACTTTCTTTGGTGTGTCGGCAAGGATAACATTACATAACCGTTACATTACCTAGCCCTAACTTTGCACCCGCACGGTGACGATAAAGCCATGCTATGGCAGAAGAACTCAGAGCATAAATATGATAGAACTCCCCATAGCATGGCGTACACCATTGTATCGCTAAACATTTGTTCCATAATCACCTCAATGTGAACGTCCCTTCAAGCAAACCTTAAAAGGAGAGCCCATACTCCAACCTTCCAATGTGCAAAGCTAGTTCTAAGTAACTTAGTAGGTTAAGGCTGTCCCATACCAGCACTTGTAGTTGTACGTATTTCTTGGCTTGAAAATAACCCATAGTTCGGTCCTTAATCCGACATGAGCGATAATCTCCCCTACACTACGTGCAAGTCCATCCCTCGCACACCCGACTATTGCCAATAATCGTCCGCGTCTAAACCATAGTTTTGTTTTGAGTTTTTATACCAAAATACCAGTAACCATCATCATGTCTCAAAATACCAAAGTTTGATCTGATCGGTTTATCCAATTTGTTCATCTCAAATATAAAGCATGGCTAAGCATGATTATTATTCATCGCTTATACCCAAATTGACATTATTATTGTCTAACATTAATTCTAGGTTATCAAGGTTCATATGTCCATACTTATCAAGTTCCATGAGATAATAGGCATATCTACCAATACCACAATATAGCAAATTTATAGAAAATAAACGCATGTATAAATAGATTTTACGAAACAAAATAAAAATAAACACTGGGATCAATATGATCAAAAGGGGTGCTTGCCTTGCTCGTGGATTTAGTCATGAAATTAGAGTCGACTGTCGCAGACTCTGGAACGTCAGAGTCTACACGTAGTTCATTGCAAATATAGCAAATAACAGCTTTTAATAAGGGCAAAAAGAAATCAGATGGAAAGTCAAATAGAAATCTGCTACATAGAACATGTATGGTTTTAGGGTTGGGGTTTCTTGATTGTATGTGAAATTGTTTTATTTAGTCCTTATTCATGAACTGATTTTTATCGGTATGAAAGCATGAATTAAGCTCTTGTTTCATCTTATGACTTGAACCCTTGGTTTCTATAGATTAGTTATTCTTATCCTTCGAATTTAAGAGGCTAAAATTATTTGGATTTATAAAATTAAGTCATAGTCACCCTATGGTAAGTCATGTGCATCTAGTGTTTATCTCTAGATGGTTCTATATTTTAAAGTTTGAATTAATTTAGAGAGAAGAAAAGAGAAAAACAAGAAACAAAATCTGGATTTATTTTCTTACTGCTCTCATCCCATTCTAATTTCTTTTATTTTCGGCACAATCTGGAATACATATATACATATGTATTGTTTTATTCTATTTTATATTTTTTTATTCACTAATTTATTTGTTTATATTTTTATTTATTTATTTAGTATTATTATTTTCTTTTCCCCGCCCAGGCTAGCCCTATTCGACCCAGACCGGCCCACTTGGTCCGATGCCCAGCCGCCCCGGCCTAGCCGTCCCTCCTTAATCCTATCCCTAAACCTAGCCGAACCCCCCTCTCTTCTATCTTTCTCTCTCCCTCTTATCCTTTACCAGCAGCAGCCTTCTAGCCTTTTCCCCATCTCTCTTGCGCGCGCCGCCCTCTTCCTTTCTTCTCGATCTACAGGCCCGAGCCCCGGCTCCTCCTTCTACTTGTCGTCGCCGCCTCTTGCTCCCTCACGCCGCCCCCCTTCTCTGGCCTTCCCCCGCATGCCTCTCTCTTTCTCGCATGCGTCGGGCGTCGCAGCTAGTCGCCGATTTTCCTCTCCCTCCGGCGCCGACCGCACCGCCATCTTTCCTCGGTGCCACCGTCGCCTGATCTCCTTGCCACCACCACGTCTCGGTCGAGCTCCACGCCATCGCCACACGATCTACCTCCTCCTTCGGTGCCGACGTCCTTAGATCCACCACCCCGACAGTCTCCTTCGCCGGATCTAGCGCCCCCGAGGTAAGTACCTCCTCACTCCTCCCTTCTCTCTCCCTCTATTCTCACTCTTCCACTCACCCTCCTTACTCTATTTTTCTCCCAGGTCACCGACGCTCGGCCGACAACTTGCTTGGTCGGTGTCAACCGCCACGACGGCGTTGACACCAAGGCAGGGAGCCTGATGCTCCATGGAGCTGGCCACCACCGATCCCCATGCTGTCGCCTCACCACCGCCTTGATGCCGACGACACCGATGGCTAGCCCTCATTCATACGAGCTAAGTACCCGAACCCCTACTTCTTTTACCTTTGATTCGCATGTATGAACCGAATGTAATCTAGAGGCACTTAGCTTTCAGATTTTCTGTTCTTGTGCTTGATTACCATAAATGGAATCTATGGTATATGACGTGCAGTTATTTGCCAAAAAGTGTATCTGTAAGTTTGTGATATGCATCCTTCTGTGATTGAATGATATATGGTTTAGGGTCTTTGTGCTCTGAGATTGTGAGCATAAGGTTCAATACATTGCTGAATTCTGTGTGCATATGTGAAGACATACTTATATGGATGCATGAGGTTTCTTTAAGTGGAAGACACTGCTCAGCATGAGTGTATCTATTATTACTTATATATTTGTTGATTTCACATGCTTATGTCTTAATTCCTCTAATGGTTATGTGAATGTTACTCTCTAGGGAGTTTTCCTTGGGCACAACATGATAAATCGGTGCTTCTGTTTGGAGGTGTTTGTATATACTAGGAGCAGAAGGTAGGGTATGGACTAAAGTCTTGAATAATCATGCTGAAAACAAAAAATGGGTTTAGAGTTATTTATGCCATAGTTGTTTGTCTACTACATGAAATCCCAGATTGAGTAGTGTGCTGATGTGCTCTTGATAAACTATACTTTTCTAATTTCTAAAAAGTTTATGAAAAGTGACAGCCATGCCCTTGTTCAATTATGGGTTGTTTTGTTTGCCTAGATAAAGTGTATGTTTTCCCCATGTATGCTTGTTACTGAGTCCTGTGTGTGATATAAGTGGAATACCAAGGCATATGATCTTGTTACATGTGTAGCTCTTACTTGACAATGAAAGATCATTTTTTGTTATAATGCTGATTAACCACATTTAGTGATTGATAACTACCCATACTTGAGGACCGAGATAAGTGTGTGATAGTAGTAAGCATTAAGGAGCATACATTTTCTGGAATATGTGTGTCGGCTTAGCAAGTGGTGTGTTAAGATTGATTAGGACCCAAAGCCTAGACATGTAACATTTTCATATTGATCAAAGTGTTTATTTAGCTATGTTACTTGATTGATGTCTAGATTAGTGGATTGAGGAAGTTGTGTGCTTAGTCAAGTGTAGATTCATTCTATTCTTGACAGGATCTATGGATGTTTGTGTTCAAGCTTAAAATAGAGACTGCATTTGATTTTGAATGATTTCCTTATATTAAATGGCTTGAAAACTATTTACTGCCACAGTGAGAATATGGCTAAATTAGACATGTACTTGTGTCTCAGATTATGTTGGTGTGCCATATGATGCTCAAATCATTATTCCATCCACTGCATTCAGAAGTTTAAATATTCCTATAAATTAGATCTAATGATTGGCACCTCATATATGTTGCAGTGGCTGAGGGAAGGGATTGGCAGGAGAGGAAAAAGACAGGGCTGCTCTTTTTCTTCTTCTTCTGGATCGGTACTCTTTTCTCCCAGCAGAGAAAGACAAAAGGGGTAGGTCGACCACTGACTGGTGAGTAATGGTGGGTAGAAATTGCTGGGGTTGCTTTTATATTGGAGTCAAAATCGACATTGTTAGCTGCAAATAACAGGCTAGCTTGACTATGATGGCAGTTCCTTTTATATGGCAGTCACAACCGACATGGCTAGCTGAGACTGGTGGTTTGAGGAGTTTCAAACTGTGGGCTGGATTGGGTAAACTATGGGTAGGTAGGGCAGGTGGTGTGCATGCAAGCCCCCTCCATTGCACTTGCATGTGAGCTGCTGGCTGAGAAGGATAGCTAAGCAGCTGGTTTGCAAGGTGTTAGAATTAGTTGACAAGTGGAGTGTAACATAGGAGAGGGATGGGCAGAGAATGGGCAAAGAAGGTAATAGTTGGCTATGAAGGTCGGTTAGGAAACTGAATGTAACATCCTGAAAAATGCAATAAAATAAAAATAAATATTTTAAATTTGAATATGTTTATTTCTGAGTTTTATCGGCATTGTTGGTTCTTATTTAAATTTTCTTGGGTTTTTTATTGAATAAATAATCAAATAAACTACAGTGTTAAAATTCACATTTACATCTTGTTTGCAAGAATGAATAGGTACAAAAGCCGAAAATAAATAAATAAATAAAAATATGTATTTCTGGAATCTTCTGTCTTGGTAGCTCCTGTCGTTCCAATCTTCATATAACCTGCAAACATCAAAAATATTGTTTTGTCAGTAGAATAAAATTGTAAACAAGAAAATTTAAATTTAGGAAAATCAGTTAAAATAATAATTATTTGTCTCTGTAAAGAATTTAAAATCAATCAAATAAGTTGGAATCCTTAATATAAATAAAAGAGCTTAAATAATAAATAAAAATTAATGATTATGATATTTGTATTACTAGAACCTTCTCAAAGATCATGGAAATGAGTCGGTAGCCTAAACCAACAGATCTAACTCAACACAAAACTAATTCTTATGTAAAATCAATTAAAGATTTAGTGCTATTCATACATAATCTATTGTGCTCACTTAAACCTTTTCGGCAGCACTCAAAACATCTTGTCTAAATGCAGAATTTGGGAAAACAAAACAGCCTAGAAATGATCTTTAGGATATGGACTACAATAATCTGGAAAAACATTCTTGTTACAACTTGCTTTTCAACTAAATCCAGCTAGTGCAATAACCCTAAGTGTTAATCGTTCACTGCACATTTTCGATCCGATTCCTTATAGTGTAACCCTTAATGTCATATAAGCTTTTTCAACAATGAATATTATGTCTCGTCCAAAACCCGAAAATTTATGAAATCAGCTTAGGATTGCTATCCAAAGTATAAACTACCTTATTATGAAGAAATAATCTTGTTTCGTCGTGCTTTTCATATAAATCCAATTAGCCATATAACCTTAAGTATTATGTTTTATAAACTTCATAATATGAATAAGCAAACTTTGTAATAATGAAGAAATCTGTAGTTAATATATTTGTATCACCAGAACCTTCTTAAAACCTTGAATATATAATCAGTAGCTTAACTTATCAGATATAACATAGTCAAAACCGTTTCTTATGCAAATCACTTAAGGTTAAGAGCTATTCGCACATAACCCTTTAACAAATGTTTTAATTCTTTTAATCTAAATAATTTTAGCATCTAGAATTTAAAGTTATAAATACAAGAATTCATAATTTTAGCCTCTTGAATTGTAAAGCAAGAATAGGTAATCTATAAAAAAAAAGAGAACCATGCTTTATACAGCATAAAAGCCGTTAATAATATGTTTGTGTAATTATCTAAATCATGAAATCTTGAAATCATATAATTCAAAACCCTAAAATATTCCTATTTTCTGCAATGAATCTTTATTTGGTTTTCTGTCTGTTTTCTTTTTGCCCTTATTAAAGTTGGATATTTGCTTTATTTCCGGTTGATCGACGTGTAGAATTCAACGTCCCTTCCTCCGTCGTCGACTCCATCAGCTGCGACCGCGTCTTCGTCGTAAGCAATAAATAAGCAAGGCAAGCGCCCCTTTGACCATCTTGATCCCAGTATTTAATTTGCACTGTGTTATTAAAATGTTTCGTGCATGCGTTTAATTTCTGTAAATTCGCTATTTTGTGGTACTGGTAGTTATACTTGTTGTCTCATGAAACCTCCTTGATAAGTATGGACATGTGAACCTTGATAACCATATATTAAGCATAGACATTATTTAATGTTATCATGGGTATATTCGATTTCATGTTATCCATGCTTACCATGCTTTAGAATCTTTGAAGTAGATGATCAGATCAAAATTTGTTTCTTGAGAAATGGAAAATGTTGGAAATGAAGTTGTTGGTTACTGGTACTTTGATTAAAAACCCAAAATAAAACTATAGTTTTGATGCGGGCGATTATTGGCAATAGCCGGATGTGCAGAGGGATTTGCACGTAGTTTAGGTGGAGTATCGCCCGTGTTGGATTAAGGACCAAGCAATGGGACGTTGTAGATCCATGTTTCCGTACAACCACGAGGGCTTGTATGGGCGGGTCTTAGCCTATTAAGTTGTTTAGATGTGGCTTTGCATCTAAGGAAGGCGGGAGATTGCACAGGCATTCGGTCAGTGCATGCAGTAGGGGTTTCTACATACCAATGCAACGGTGTACGCCTTGCCCTGGACAGAGACGTGGTGTTGGGTGTGATAAATGTGGATCCACGACTTAGGTGAGTGTCTCTGTTTTCAGGGCGAGGGTCAAACGTCCCGGGCTGGTGTAAAGCCATGTCTAGACAATGTAACGGCTCTGTATGATCTCCTTGCCGACACACCAAAGGAAGTGTGTTAATTGATCTGGCGAAAAGGTTGATCATTCCTTGTGGGTAAAGTTGTACACCTCTGCAGAGTGTAAGATCTAATCGATTATCCGCGCCCGCGGTTATGGGCACTTGGGTAAAATCCTCCCAATGTTAGAGTCTTTGGTATTTTCTAAAATTGGTTTGGTTTGAGCTTGTTTTAGCAGCTGTTGCTTTATGTCAAAGGGTCGACATTTGTAAGGCCCCCATTTTGATAATAAATACCAAAAATGGATACCATGTGCATACAGTACTAGTCCCATGATCAGTAGCTAGTACGCACAAAATACAAATTGATATCACAATCATACACAAACTTTATTACACATGAAGTAAGATTACATATTATTTTTACAATACCAAAAGTAAAAGCTCTAGTGGAGCGACTTCTTGTAGTATGCCTTTTAACCCATTGTTCCACAGGCAACTGACAAGGGAAAAATTCTTAGATAAATTCATCATTAAATTCCCCGTACCCTGCATCAACGTACGAACCATCGGGGAAATCTAATTCTTCACCTAAAAACATCAACATGGGCAAGTTGAGTACTTACGTACTCGCAAGACTTATGCAAATCCTAAAATACATGCAGGTCATTTCAATGGAAGGCTATTAAGGTTAATTTTGCATAAAGCCAGTTTGAATGGTAAATACAGAATAATAGATTGCAAAACAGAAATTTAGTAAAAGCAATTTAATACTGAAAGTGATAGAATGTAAGCATAAATAATTCACAAAAGCTTGAGTATAACGACCATATTCAAAACCAATTTCCACCGACACACAATGGAAATTTCTAACACATGGTAGAAACCATATTTAATGAAAATAAGCAAAACTGCTAACTATGTGATGACTTTACAAGTGTCCATGATCATGACGCGCTAATCGATTAGTTTTACACTCTGCAGAGGTATACGACTTTCCCACAAGACATAATCGACTCTTTGAGCAATCGATATTTGCACACTTCCTTTGGTGTGCCGCAGAGAGTCATGTTATAACTGTTACATTATTTAAACCTAACTTTGCACCAGCACGGTGACGATAAACCCATTCTGTGGCGTAAGAACTCAGAGCATAGAAATGATGGAACTACCCACAGTGTGGCGTACACCGTTATATTGGTAGACGTTTAATCCATGATCACCTCGGTGTGGACGTCCCGTCGAGCAATTCATTAAGAAACAGCTCGTACTACTCCGGCCTTCCAAGTGCAAAGCTAGTTTTAAACAACTTAATAAGTTAGAGCTGTCTCATACCAGCACTTGTGGTTGTATGATTATGCTTGGCCTGAAAACAACCCATAGTTCGGTCCTTAACTCGACATGGGCAATAATCTCCACCCTACACTACGTGCAAGGCATGCACAACCGGCTATTGCCAATAATTGCCCGCATCTAAACCATAGTTTTATTTTCATTTTTCCATCCAAAATACCATCCACAAAAATGGTCATACTCATTTAAATGTCGTAACCAAAGTCTTTAGCCATGTCACAGTTTTATGTTTATTTAAGATTGGCTAAGCATGTCACTAACTGTGAGTAACCCAGATTGACATTAAATAATGTATAAGTTATTCTAGGGTTTTCAAGGTTCATAATTTTCTACTTATCAAGGAAGTTCCATAAGTCTACTGGTACAACTACCATTACCCGAAATAAAGCAGACTTTAATAAATAAAGTATGCAGTAAGACATTTAATGAAAACATTTATAAAACTGGGTTCAATATGATCAAAGGGGTTTGCTTGCCTTGTTGACTATCCTCGACTTCAAACTCCTGGTCGTCGAATGTATCGGATTCGTCGGGTTCTACACGTCGTACGGCAACATATAACAAATACCAAATTTCAATAGAGCCAAAAGAAATCAGATGGAAATATTCAAATAAAATAACTTCACAAACTCAGAAATGGTTGCAAGCATTATTTGTTCTCATTTGTAATTTAAAGATTTAATCTATTTAAACCATTATTGCATTATTTACCACTCATTTAATAACTTAAATTTTTCTTATAACAAACCCTAAGTATTTTTACAGATTATGGTTCCTGGGATTACAAGGATTCTAACAAAATTTATTTTACTAAATTTGGAGGTCATTTGCAAAATTTTCATGTATGATATATTTCTAACCTTTTCTTTGAATTTGAATTCGAAATTCAAATAAAATTCAATTCTGAAATATTATTGTATATTCTAAATCTACTTGATTTTATATGAATTTAGAAATTTATTTCATCAGATTTGGCTAAGTGATTCAAAAGTTATAGCTATTTGAATATCTAGGTTTTGAATAAATACTGAAAATCAGAAAACTGCCGAAAATGGAAAGTGCGCTTTCGCAGAGAAAATGCGCTTTCCTTTTGGGCTCTTGGCGGGTTGAGGCGCCGACAAGCGGGGCCATCGGCGGCCGATCGCCTTGACGTGGCCTGCTGGCCGCGAGACGGGCTCGCTGGTCGCTACTGCTACCTGGTGACAGTGGGCCGACTTGGCGTGTGACGCAGCTGCGCGAAGAGGTCGATCGCTCGGGCCCACTTGACCGTGACCAGGCAGTAGGGGCGGCACATCCGGGCTCGCCGGCGGCGAACCAGCGTCGGAGCAACGGAATCGATTCCACCCTGAGCTTCAGGGCACCCGTGCACACACGTTGGTGGCGGCGCGGTGGCCTGAGGGGCTCTGTAGCGGCACACCACCGTGCGAGGGCGGCGACGGCCATGGCCGAGCTACGGCGACGCAAAACTAGAGCCAACCGAGCCTCGCTTGGACCCACTTGAGCATCTGCGCGACTCAAGGAACATTCCATCAAACGCTTTGAAAGATGAGAGAAGGAGAAGAGCTCTCACCTAGCACGGCGACGACGGAAGGAAAACACAGCGGGGAAGCTCGCCGGGGAAGAAAGGGCTTCAAGAAGGGTTCGGGATGAACTCCTGAAGGCACTAGGAAGCTTTGGGTGAATTGGTTCGGGGCGAATTGGTTTGAGGCGAAAGAATTGGCGTTTTCCTCTCTCTGCGGTTTTCACCGGAATTGGGGAAGATGACCAAAGCAACGGCGGAATGGTTTCACGGGGAGCTAGCTGGGTCGGTTGCAAAGAGAGGAGGGGGTTTTATATGGCGCGGGAGAGGCGGTTCGGGCGCAGGCGCGAGAAAACCCGAGACGGTCGTCTCTGCGCGGGAGAGAGCAGGGAGAGGGGAAGAAGAAGGCGCGCTGGTGGTCGCTGACGGTGGTGAGAGCGGCAGCGAGTGCCGACTGGTTTGTCTCACTGACAGACCGGGCCCACACGTCAGTGAGAGCAAGAAAAGAAGTCGGGTGAAGTCTCTGGATAGAACGGGATGTTCACAGTGTTTTCGATGGTCAAACCGATACGAAATTTTATACAAATTTTACCATAGGTCGGAAAGGATATTATCAGCTTCCTGGAAAATTTTCACCATTTTAGGATTCATTTAGATTTTTAGAAAAATCTGACAACACAGCGGTTATTGCTCTACCCATTCGGTTTTTCCTTTACTTTGTGATTGAAATGAAGTTAATATTTTATAAAACTTTTTATGATTGTCTGAAATGGTATTCTACACCTTCCTTAAAAATTTCAGATTTTAATTACTATTATTTAATTTTTAATAATTCTGACATTACTGTTTTCCAATTTATTTATTCACTGTTTTTGAATTTTTAAAATTATAAAATGAATTGGTAAATTCTTGATATTTTTACTGGAGGTTGATACTATATTGATGTCGGCAAGATAAAAAAATATTAGGTCAGGATAACTTCCAGATATTTTTACCAAATTATTTTTACCATTTTACCCTGAGATATTTGCACATGATTCACTTTAATTAAATATTATTTTTATTAATCCAGCTCTCCCACCGACTTAAGCAAGCTGTGGAGAGCCCTTAGATATTTATGGTGACTTTGGTAAATTTTTGTTGTTTTGGTATTTTTACTTTTTACCTTTTTCTATTTATTATATTCTTTGGTTCACTTTCTTGTATTAAAGAAAAACCAAAAGAATATTCAATAAATCCAGAAAATTAAGAAATTTCAAAAATAATACACAAAAGATTTTTAATTCATTTTTCTTTATTTTATAATTTTTGAGGCTGTTACAACATTGTTGGATTCCATTTTGGATTATTCGTTGCTCACGAAGGGTTGTGAGTATTACTTATGCTTTACTTATTTCATATCAGTTAACTTGCTCTTACAAATTCCGTTTACAAATAACTTGATTTTACAATATCAATTCTGTTTTATGCAAATTAACCGTAGAAGCTTTTCCTTTGAAATGGCCTGCATATATCATAGGTTTTGCTCAAGTCTTGCTGAGTACGAAAGTACTCACCCTTGCTTATATGTTGTTTTTAGGTGGATGAGTTAGCGAGACTTCGAGTCTCTTTTCGTCGCAGGTCGCGGGATCTTCTTTATCGTCGTGTTCTATCTGGAGTTTATACCTTGTCAGTTGCCTGCAGGTCGGATGGGCAAACTACAAGATATTGCTTCTTTTGCTGCTTTATTCTCTGAGTCATAGCATTTCCTTCATGTAATAGTTTTCGCTTTAATCTATGTGAGGTATTGTTATGACTCCAATTGTTGTAAACATGTGAGTGCTAGCTATTGATCCAGGGAATAGCACAGTAATCACATGGGGGTTCCTGTTCATAAGAACGGGGTCTCACACCAAATGCATAGCCTGACTTTCTTTTTAGACCATTAGCCAATGCTGGAATTCATTTGTAATCCATACTGTATTTTAAAGATGTAACTTTGATGTGTGAATGTAAATTGAACCTGTCTTAATTTCTTGATAATTTGGAATGGGTATGAATGAGATTATATTCGTGGGTATGGGCTGATCTAATTTTAAATGCTTTACTTATGTGGAGATGACCATGTGGTTGAGTTGTATTAGTGTATTTATTTTGATTGAGTTGATATTGTGTGAAGATTTATATTTGATGCTGAAATTTGGTTAACTGTGTATGTGAGCCAATTGTACCAAAACTGGTTTCCGCCTTTTGTATATTAGGGATGAAATCGAACGGATTTGATATTCTTTAAAAGAGAGGTTAAACTGGATGTTAATTGCGAGTACTTATAAGTATTGTGTTTGTTTGATTTTGAAACTCAGAATTAAGGATTCTACTTTTAACCATTTAAAAGCTTTTCTTTAAATGGCAGAAGACTGGAAAAAATTAATAAATAGTGAAAATTAAACTTAAGGACAAAATTAAAATTAAAATTAAAATTTTAACTTTAACTTTCTTTTTATTTTGAGGATGTTACACTCTGGTACTTATCTCAGTTAATCGAATTAACCGAATTGAAAATATTTTAGTTAATTCAGTTCGATTTTCTATTTTGGCTGGAGAAATTGGCATACAGTTTTGAAAAACCAATTTATTTAAAAACCAAAAAACTGAACCGAAATAACCGAATGCCCACCTCTAAGTGGGTGTGAATTGTGATGCAAGCTCTACAGTATCTTTTTTTTGGAAGGAAATATGGGCCATTAAGAGCCTAACCCTGCTTTATTAAGAGGCAATGAAGTACAAGTTCAATGATATTACAAAGAAGGACAAATTACACATAGGTCCTTCTGAGAACACCAGGTTAACATTGCCGTAGTCCAAGACGAAGGTCAGCGTAGATCTCCAAAGTAGAGCGCCGAGGATGTTGAAGACGGCCCGCAACAACCTTGATGTAGCTTCTTTGCCGATGATGTCGTAGACGGCCGGCAGTGACCTTGATGTAGCTTCCCTGCCCGCGATGCTGTAGACGGCCGGCAAAAACCTGTTGTCGATGTCGCCGGAGTTGGTGCAGATGGCCGGTGCAGACCATTCTGGAATAATAAGGGCTGTAGGCGTAGCTCACTTGGAGACGACCGTGCGCCTGCCCGTGGGGAGGTGCCTCCTCTGCAGACCAAGTCTCTTGAGGAGGTATATCTCGTCGGCGTCGCCCCGACGAGGTTCTTGTTGAGGCCGGAGAGGTACCGACGCTCAATCTTTGCTGCATCAGCCCTGAAACGGTCAGATCTGGGTTGAAGTTCATAGGATTTATCATGTGATCGATAGATTTTGCCTCTGCAGCAGGGGGTGGTGCTCGACGTCGACGGCAGCTCACCCGAAGGACTCATTGCTCGCATTGAATTCGTAGTCTCTCACTCTCACTCGCTCATGCACGACGACGACGACTTGTCACAGAGAGGCAGCGGTACCGTCGGTTTCTCACCTAAATCGTGGCTTTCTGCTGTACAATGCACAGCACACACAAGCTACTTTATAGGAGTACTATATATATATATATATACACTCCAAACACGCTCTAATCAAACAAATCACGTCGTATGTATGTACGTACGTACGCACAATGCATGCATCAATGCATCGTGCATGCACATAAATACAGACACATGCAGCTACCGTATTTAATGCATTGCCCCACCTACTGGCCGGTCTTGGAGTAAAGTGGAGCAGGCCAGTTAGTTTGAGATCAACATAAACGTATACCAGCTAGCGGTCGGTGACAAATTCTTCTTTTATCTATCCATCGAACATTTTTTTCTAAATCTAGCTTCCTCACGCACGAATTTATAAAATTGCCCTCCTCTCCTATCGAAGAAAGCGCAGCAGACGACACATGTATCCTACCACGTCTGGGTAGTGCGGAAGATCCCTACCGCCCATAGCGAGTGCGGGAGCGTGTTGGCTACTACGGCAGCGCTCGAGGGTGCGGGAGCAGCCGGCCGACCGAGAGAGGGCATGGGCGAGCGTCAACGGGCGTGTGCGCCGGCAAGCGCCGTGGCTGAAGAGCGCGGAAGCTCTTCTACTGGGGGCACATGCTGCTCCTGTGCACGGGTGAGGAACCGCGGCGCCGGCGAACTTCCTCGTGTGTCGGGCCTGGCAGGGAGCTTCCGTGCTCCTCGAGTGCAATAGGGAAAGGAGATGGAGTCAAATTTGCAAACGCGTACGCGATAGAGTTAGATTTGCAAAAAAAATGAGGTTTGCGGGTCTAGTTAAGCGGTGAATTCAATTTTGGTATATCAGAACAGAATGAAATTGGAAGTACTAAAATCTGTATGTAGTATATATACACACTTCGATTATGCAGAGTGTTACAAAACATACGATAGAAATATAGAATCAAAGGAATGTGAAATAGAGATTTAACGTGAACAATCTTTTCAACAAAAATCACGGACGCACGAATGAAAATAACATTATATGAAAAGATGTTTATAGTAAAACTATCTTTTCTCTTCTCTTGATGTTGGTGTTACTCTATTCTATACATTACATAGTCATATTTGAAGTGGAACGTAAAAGACTCACTCTATGAGTAAAACTCTGAATTGAAACAGAAAACAAAAATAATCATACTTAAACACATAGACGTAGTGAACACAAGAAGAAATATCATCAAGAGGCTAAAATCTTATAAATTGTTATTTAAGCTAGCTAACACCACTGAAGCTAGTGTCAATCTAGTTGTAGTTGTAGTTGTAGTTGTAGTCCCCGTCTCATTGCTAGTCCTACAATTAATGCATCAAATCATACATCAATTGCATCGGATTCCTCGGTTTGACCTAGCTTGAAAAATCAATTCCAAGGAAAAAAAAAGAAGACGAAGAGAAAAGTACACTGCTATCATAGAGCATCATCCAAACTTAGTCTAAACTGCATGCGAGCTTAGATCCAACCCCATCAATCAATTTTGCATAATTGGTTGGTTAATCAAAAAACCAACCATGCAAATTAACACCAACCAACCGTGATTATGAGTATGATCGCTTGCCTTCTCCCCGGCCGGCCTCCTCCTGGTCAGACGTGACGCACGGAGAAGACGAGCAAGAAGCAGAAGCTTCAATTCCGCCGCCGCATTGCTCCATTGCTGCAGCTGTTGCAGTAGTGACGACTCTAGTGCCACCACTACCATCACTGGTCGTGCTCGTACCCGTGCTACTACTAGTGCTCGCGATGCTGCTACTCGTCATCGTCGTCGTCGTCGTCGTTGTTGTGGTTGCAGCCGTGAACGGCGAGGTGGTGGCGAGGCCGACGAGCAGGTCGACGAAGGCGCCGACGATGAGGGCATGGTTGTGCTTGCCGTTAACCCGGAGGTACAACACCAGCAGCTCCTCCAGCTCTTCCCAGCCGCGCAGCCCGTGCGCCGCCACCATGTCCTCCATGGACGCCCGGAAGTCCCGGTACGGGTCCTCCGAGTCCACCGCCACTGCCACGGTCTCCTCGACCAGCGACTTGATGTGGCACGGCTCCAGAACCTTCTCCTTTTGGGACAAGACCGCCGCTTTCTCCTCCTCCGCCGGTGGCGTCCTCGCCGCCGCCAGGATGGAGTTGGTCGTCGGCCCCGGGTCGACGAAGAAGCGGTCGGTGGACGTCGTCCCGCCAAGGTTGCGGATCACCGCCTCAGACCACTCCTCGGACGCGGTCGTCCTGGAGAAGCTGTCGTCGTCCAGCACCCCCTCCTCCTCCTCCTCGTCGAAGCAGGAGCAGGACTCGTCGAAGTAGACCGAATTGACCGTCTTGTACATCTCGCCGGCTGCCTTGCGGAGCCTCGCGGCGGCAGGGCCGCCGCATCTGGGGCCACCAGCAGCCGTCGTGCAGGGCTCGTCTTCCGCGCGGAAGGAGGCGGTCTGCGGGTTCCGGCAGGATGGCCACGGCCACGGCGGCGGCGAAGCAGGGTCGGCGGCAGGTGAGTCCACGACGGCGAGCCTGGAGAAGATGGAGGTGAGGGCGCCTTTCTTGCCCATTGGATCGATCAGAAATCGGATGGGATGAACAATATAATGGAGGGAATAAGCTGGAGGGACAGAGGACGGTGCCCTATGTAAAGAGAGAAAGTAAAGTGGTTGAGATGGAACTTGGAAGAGAGGGCAATGAAGAGCGCGCGTGAGAGACGGAGAGGGGTGTGCAGTTAAGGAGGAGAGAAAGGGAAGAAAGAACACGCGTTGCTCATGTGGCTGCTGTATTCATGTATTCTGTGCTGTTTCTCACTCGAGATAGAGGGAGAGAGATTGTCAGCTTGCTTGTTGGTCAATTGTGCATGGGCTGGGTTACTGGTGCATATCAAACTGATCACCAGTCGTCGTCGAGGTTCATGCATGTTTTGTATAATCAAGATGCTGCTCATGTATATAATTGTTCTGCAGTGTAATTTCGTCCACAAATATAAATATTTCGGGGTTCACTGACTCATAATACTACTCACTCCATCCTGGAAGGGACAGAAGAAATTTTAGGACATACTATTATGGTTTCTGCCAAAAGACTCTAATACCCCTATTTAATACTGTGTCTCTATTAATTGGCAACATGCATGCATTAATTAATCACGATTATAGGGAATGACTTGCCGCGTTTTTGTTTTGGAATATGTGTGGTCGCATGTATCTGCGTGCATCTATATGCATAGGCACAATTTGATGACACAATTTAAGGGGGAAGAGCTCTCAATCTCTAATATTGAAGGACACAATTTGAACGCTTCTCTCCCTTACTTTTAAGGACGGAGGGAGTAGTTGATACTTTTTTTTTTTCGAAACCAAAGTTTATGCTACTTTCGGAACTAGCTAGCTTCTAATATTGTATTCCATTTACTTTCTTCATCCTCTGGCTTTAATTCTTTTACAGTAGTTCCATGATCCGAAACTAAAGCCTCATCTGAGGCTTCCCGGTCCATCACATAGATCCTGAACGTGAACGAGCTTCCTAAACCAGGCCTGAACGTGAGAATTTTTCCTATTCATACGGAAATTGAACCTTTCCATGTGGAATGTTTGCGTTTTAAACGAGGATATCATGGCTGATACGATGACAAATTATAAACTGCTGCCTAACGTGGAGGTGAGGACGATATACATATAGGAGTAGGGACTTCACGCGGAAAAGCTGATGAGATGTCGTTGGTCATGCAATTCCCACGAAATTCTGGCAAGGATACAAAGAAATGAGAGATCGACTGTGCAGTTTCACGACCTGAAACTAATTAACGTTTTTGGTTTGTTCTGCAAGAAATTAATATATATTGGCCATACGATGCATGCATGGCAAGGGGCCATCGTCATGCAAATTCAGTATATATAGCTAATATATGGACACACTATATTTAAGTTATCACGACGTAAATGAACCCACGAAAGTAGAAACGTCTTGATTATCGCTTGGGAGAGAGCATATGCATGCATGACATGTGACGAGCGAATAAAAATGAAATTAGGTTGCCATACTGAAAATTTTGTGGGAATTTCAGCTAAATTTATCACTAAGCGACGTGCTCCGATTGCATCCCAGGAGTGCCGTCCCTCTTGTTAAGCGTAAGTGCCACCGGGCCATTACGCCATATTTAGGTGGCCGGTGCCTTCGGTGAAGCCGCCCGCTACCGCCCGCTGACAAATGCCCCACACCCTCCGCCCCATACTTGCCCCTCCTTATTTTGCTTAGATTATGGTTTTTTGAGTTGTCTCCGGTGACAAAAGTGGCGTACGTCTCTATCATCTACGGCGCGGAGACGGCGGCACAACGGAGCAACACCCGACCGACAGCAGAGAAGGCATGACAGGAGCCGGGGGCCTCGCGGGCACCGCCGGCAGGTCGTCGGAGGTGCGCTCGGTTTTTGGGAAGCTTTTGGCTATTGGCCACGTACGTTACACATTTTTTTCTTCTCATATTTGGTTTCTATCTGAATGAAACTACAAATCTAACCCCCTTCTCCATCGAGGAAGCAGCAGCAGGCGACACTATCATATGCCGTACTCCTATACCGTAGCGCCTAGCCGACATAGCTGCTGTGTACCCCGAGCTCAGCAGTACGTACTGCAGAGTAGTAGCTCGGCACGTCCCTACGAGCATGCCTTCCTCGGTAGGAATTCCTTGCCGATTCGTTAAGTCAATTAATGATTAATTACTGAGGAAGGCATGCTAGATCAGTATGGACCTGCTGAGCTACTGCTTCGTGATACATGCTGCTGAGCACAAGGTACGAGACAACTCTTTATCTGTCTCGATGGATTGTACCTACCACGATGAACTATGATGTCATGGTATCAGCGAGGTGCTACGATACAGGAGCATGACAGGTGATGATACGTGTGACGTGTCACCTGCCGTCACTTCTATGGCAGGGACATTAGCGAGGGAGGGAAATCCAACGCTCCAAAATCTCACCGTTCTTTTTTCTGCAAAAAAGCAGTTGATAATGCATAGACAGTCCCAAATGAAACTCCATATGTAGTATCTGTTGAGTTGGAAGAATTAGCTAGCGCCCTCCTGGCTAAAAGGACGAAGTTTTATCGATCTGGTCTGTAGAAGTTCACAATATGCCCCATATGCATCACCATGAGATGTCTCCCAAATATCCTACAAGGTACTACGATCGTGCTGTTGTCACGTGATCACATGGATCACAGTTGACTAGCTATATATATACGTATATGTTTCAGTATAATACGAAGGTTCGTCTAGTGAGGAGAGAAATAACTCGGAATCATCCTAGCTAGCTAGTTGCCGAGATTCCTTATATTATATATGGGCCAACATGACTTTAGGTGTAATATTCTGGAGCATAGAAATTCCGCAAGAATCTCACAAGCTAGGATTCGGCATGAACAATATAATTTCTGTAGGAAAAATGAAAAATTCTTGCGTCCTAGACATGACCTTAGTTAATATATGCTCCAATCTATATACAGCTCAGCACAAAGCCGCAAAAAACTTCTCCCCCTTTCATTCGGAATCTGCCACTTGAATTTGGTGATATCACTGCTAGAACTCATGGCTCGGCTAGTGCCATACACACTACGGAACAAGGCAAAAAAAAAGGGTACTATAAAGGAACTTTCCCTTGTCTTGCCTTTTGGACTGCCTAGGGAAAGAAGTGCACACTTTCCCAAGGTATGAGCCAAATGTAGGAAAATTTAATTTTTAATTTAAATACTAGATCATAATTCTTTATTGCTTTAGTTTCTTATTTCGCATTATTATGTCCAAAGAAATGCAAGCAAATACATAAACAGTACTAAAATTATCCATCACAACAGTAACCCAATCAAAGGTAACCACACACTGTATATTGCTTAAACAGTAAGTTACAAATACTGAATACAGATACTGAATTTGAACTACAGCTATGAACTAGATATTCTCCTTCAATAAGGATTTTCTCCTTCCCAAGCCTCTTGCAAGAAGGTCCATGTTTGGCAATTCCTTACAGGTGATGCTCACTGAGTACAATCTGCAAAGATGAACCATATGGTAGGATCCTGCAAGAACAGAACTTAAATTAAGATACATAGCACTGTGAAACGTAGTAAAAGTGTTCTATTTGATTAGTGATTTAGTAAAGCTGGAAACATAGGAGGAGATTGTCTATGCATTGCACCTGTCCCATCCAACAATCACACGCAAACCATCCAGAACTGAACAAAAATTAATGTTTCAGGTCATTTAATTGTCTATATATGATCATAGTTTAATGAAGAGATCATCAAGCTATGTGAAAAATGTGCAGAGAAAGAAAACTTGAAGTATGGTACATACATTGTGAACCGAGATAAAAGTGTTTGTTTGATTAATGTCTTCCTCTCTGACAGCTAATAACAATCACACGCAAACCATCCAGAACTGAACAAAAATTAATGTTTCAGGTCATTTAATTGTCTATATATGATCATAGTTTAATGAAGAGATCATCAAGCTATGTGAAAAATGTGCAGAGAAAGAAAACTTGAAGTATGGTACATAGCATTGTGAACCGAGATAAAAGTGTTTATTTGATTAATGTCTTCCTCTCTGACAGCTAATTCTACCAACACAACATAAACAAAGGCAAGTGTTCGTATACAGTGTATACTAATATCATTACTCAGAAATAGGATTATAGGATGATATCTGTCACAACTAACAAATACTGCAGACTAATGGTGTCATTCAAGATGGAGTCTAACGGTACAAGCTAGCAGGCTACAAACAATGAAAGTCTGAAACGTTTACATAGTTCAGAGTTCTGACATTGGAAAGCTGAACTAGCAGCACATTAATTCGAAAGGTTGCAACAATACTTCACAGTACAACAAGAAGCAGTCAAGTATGCACAGTTTTCTCATGTCTGTGCTAGCACTAGCAATTAGGTGTGCATTCGGATCAGATTCGGTCAGATACCCCACTCATTCGGGATCTTAATTCATTTTTTTTTTCTCAAATTCAGCATCAGACATGGATAGTGCCTGATACGAATGAGGATGCGGATAGAATCGGTCGCGAATATAGATTGAATTTGGTATGGCAACGAATATTTAGTCGGATATCGTATGAAAACATAGATCATATACAGCCCACATACAACACTGAAAATTACATAATGAAAATTTCACCACATATCCAAGATACAACGTCAGATGATTTACTAGCAACAACAACTCCAAATCACACATTGGAAAGTCATCATCATGAAGATCTTGTCCAGCTAATTGAAATGTGTATATTATCGACCTAATTCTGAGTTCGGATGAAGAAGATGACACATATTAAAGATATCAAAATCTGTTATATCCAGATATCCTAGATGAATTCATCGGACTATCCACGGGGAAAACTGGATATATCCAATTCCGACGGATACCTCTCTCCCGAATACAAATCCGAAACTGACAAAAAATATCTAATATAGAGTCCAAATCCAAAAAATATTCGATGAGCTTTCTCGGATCCGATCTGAACGTAGTCGGTCTGGCAGTTGGCAGTTGATCGGGAAGTATCTTATCTGATTGCACCCTTACTAGCAATATTAGCGTTGCCTCCCATTTACATTTTTCCTTTATACCCAATTCATAAATAAATAGATACAAACAATTCGAGAGAGTTTCCTGTGGGACTATGATTACTATCTAAGTTCTCAATCCAAATTACTTGGGCAGATAAACCTTGTTTTGTGTAAAGACAAGAACCGAAACACATATAATTGCTATAGCAATGAGTGCACAATTTAGTACCGAAGAGTGAAGGATGTAGAGAATCTGGAGATGAAAATGTGGAGTACCGTGGAAATGCAGGCACAAACAATGTGCAGCGTCTAGCCGTCACATGTAGGCTGCAGTCGAGCGGTGCAGGGATCCGGTGAGGAAGCTCTAGATCTGAGAGCCTATAACCAGTCCACTAGTACAGAAAAGGCTATTACAGAAAATTCAAAAATATTATCACAGACAAAATTCATCTGTAAACATATGTCAGTGATAATACGACACATATCATAGACGGTTTCCCTACCGACTATGAAAACACATATCCCAGACGGTTTTTATCTAGAACCGTCTGTAATATATATTGATCACAGAAGGTTTTTAAATAGAATCGCCTGTTATATGTTTTTTCCCTAACTCTCTTGGTATAACTTCTATGATTAGTATCTGTTGTTCGAAATTTTATTCTCCTTAGATATTTCTACAACGACATTTACAAGACAGAACCAGTTATAGATTTTGCAATTGAATATCTAAACATCCTAGATACATTGAGGCAATATCTTGTCTGATGAGGATGGTCTTAAAATATAAACACTTGTAGCACTTTCATCCCTTTTTTATTCTAATGTTGATGGATTCCAAGGCAAAATCTAATTCCATCCACACCTCATCCCCGAATGAGAAATCATAGGCAACTTATTTTCACTCTGAACTTGTACAGGAATAGGATCACTCTGGTTTTGTTCCTGCACAAGACCAAAGTGAAAATAAGCTGCCTATGGTATTCTCATTCGGGGATGATAATGAAATGAAAGATAAATCAGAGCATGACAACCTTCAAGACAAACTGTGAATTGAATTGGATTTTGCCTTGGAATCCATCAACATTAGAATAAAAAAGAGGATGAAAGTGCTACAAATATTTATATTTTAAGACCATCCTCATCAGACTAGCTATTGCCTCAATGCATCTACGATGTTTTGATATTCAATTACAAAATCTATAACTGGTTGTGTCTTGTAAATGTCATTGCAGAAATATTTAAAGAGAAGAAAATTTTGAACAATTAATACTAATCATGAAAGTTCTATCAAGGGAGATAGAAAAACTTTTGGTTCCAACAAACAAGCTCGACACTATTCAGTAATTGGATTAATTCAAGATGAGCAAATAGTAAGGATAATTTCAGTAATAAATATATTGACAAGATATGATATCATAAATATCAACAAGCATTCATTGAGAAACAACATTAATTATTTGATAGATCAAGACAAAGCTACCTTAGGACTTTTCCATGTCTGCCATCATCTGTGCCACAGCTTCCACAATAGAGGATTTTCTGTTCTTCCTGAAGTTCCACAACTTCGGCACAGTGCCTATTTGTTTGACACTAATAACTGGTTGACTTCTAGTCATATCTCTTAATCCCTACAAAAGGGATCATATTGTTGTGAAAAGGATATTTTGGTATATTATCAGTAACCACATCGAGTTACATACTAGAAACCTTTATATTACCTTTATAAGCTCAGTTTTGGCTTCTTCTAGCTCTGCATTCGCCCTCCTCTCCTTAATGATGAGTGCCTTATTAAGAGAATCAATATCCTGCGATTTGCCATCTATGTCTTTCAGTTTTTGTTTCATTTCATAAATCTTTTGTGTTAACTCAGACTTTCCCTTCAGTTGTTTTATCTCTACCTCAAGTTTTTGTTTAGTATCCAACAGTTTTTTCATATCATTTATCTTGTTTGTAGACTTCATTTTATATATGTGTGCAATTTGCAGTCACTGGGACATATAATGTATATACGATGAATCACGATAGAAGTTAAACATCTAGATGATTTTGAAATATAATGTGCACAATTCAAACCTTGCAAAAACAACATAATCGAAAGAATAAAGCAATTCATAATTATTATGTCGACTTGACATTGAATTATGTCTACTTAACAGATTAATCAGTAATTGTATGATAGAGTACTCTTAGGTGTCGGGCTTCTAATGGTTAGACCTTCAGCCTCCTCGCCACAAGGTGTAGGGCTGCTAGAGACAATCTATTACCTCCACTACACCAGGGTCATATAATCAAAATTGAACTAGATAATTAACTAAGCAAATAAGGTCGTGAACTCTTATCTTCCTAAATTATTTACCATCAAAATCAAATTATGAATAGTATCTAAGTGTTCTTCTAGTGAATGGACGTAGCAACAAATATAAAAAAGAAAACACTATGGATAACTTCTTACTTAAACAAGTTATATTATTAGAATTATATGTCATGTTCTGATAATTACTGAATATTGAATATGATGATCAAGCTCAAACACAATGAAATAAAAGCAATACTTTCTAGCATTAACTAGAGGCAACTCTATAGTTCAAGGCCACATTCGCTACTTTAATTGTTTTAGTTCATCAATAGACCCATAGCATCATTGAGCATATAACCGGCAGCATAAGAGAATGAAAGTACATGCAGTAAACTAACCATTCATGTATCCAGTAGTCATAATCATAGCAGACTAACCATTCATGTATCCAATAATTCATACTTATTATATTGACTTGACATTTAATTATGTCTACATAATCGAAAGGATAAAGCAATTTCATGAATATGTTGTTATTTGTTAATGGCTTATTGGTTGAATAAGGGCTAATGTGTAGTGATTTAGGAATCATCCAACAAGTAAGACTAGTGTGGTAACTCACTGTTATTTTTTTGGATTAAAAACAATGTTAAAAAGTTTATCACTTATAAGGCATGATGTGACTCTCTTTATGTTAAAGAAGATGATGACTAAAACATGTTTCACCCATAGAAATGATTTGTGTGAGCGATTAGATTAGCTAGACCCCTCGCAGAAAGTTGTTACAATGCTACCTTACTCATACATTCTTGAGATAAAACTGCACATCTACAATTCACAATTTCTAAACTATGTTTCAGCCATAGCAATGGTTTTTGGAGTATTGGATCTAAAGGCTCAAACATCACTGGTAAAACACTAGCTTTCATAATTTCTAAACTATGCTACATTACTACCTTACTCATACATTCTTGAGATGAAAGTGACTGTAATTTAACCTTACAAGCTGCCAAACAGCACATCTACCAATCACATGAAAAGCAACATGGTGTATCATTCACATGAAAATGTGGAGATCACCGTGGGGAGGGAGATAGGCGGCGCAGGGGAGGAGGGCGGTGGCATGGTGGAGGAGGCGCTGGGGAGGAGGCTGGTGGCGTGGGGGAGGAGACCGACGCGGGGAGGGAGACCGGTGGCGTAGGAGAGGAGATCGGCACAGGGGAGGAGGACGACGGCTCGAGGGAGGAGGTCGGCGCGGGGGAGGAGGCCGACGGCGCAGGGAAGGAGGCGCTAGGGTTTAGGGGAGGCAAAACGCGCTGGGCATCGTACGCGACAATCAGTATATTTATAGGAATGTTATCTCAGACGATTCTACTATAGAACCGTATGTGATATCAACTATCTTTACAGACGGTTTTAGCATAAACCGTCAATGATGGCTACAGGTATCATCACTAATGGTTTTATAGTAAAACCATATGTGTATATCCCTATATATCACTAACGGTTTATGAAGAGAACCGTCTATGATGATGTCACTACCAGTTTCACTCTAAAATCATCAGTGATGTCCCTCATCACAGACGGTTTTTCAAAATCGTCTATAATGAGACGTCTATTATAAACCTTTTAGTAGTAGTGCGTGTAGCACACGGCGGTGGTCGAGATGAAGCCGTCGGCCGCCGTGAAGGAAATCGCTCCCACCCCCTGTCTGTAATGGTCGCTACCTCCATCGTTGTAAAGACCCTCCTATTTGGTACATGATACCAAGAAGGATGTTCTATGTGCATATAATACTAGTCCCATGATCAGTGGCTAGTACGCACATTTACAACATTAGTAACACATCCATACATAATATTATATTGCGAAAGCTATTTATACAATGTAACCTTTACAATTCAGAGTATATTATAGTGAAAAGAAGCAAAAGTTTTGTAGTGTGCCCATCTAACCCTCAGGCAACTGACAAGATATAATCCCTAGAAAGTTGCAACATCGAATTTCCCATATCTTGCGGCGAAGCGTATATCTTCGGGACCAAGTTGCAACATCGAATTTCCCATATCTTGCGGCGAAGCGTATATCTTCGGGACCTCTTCTTCAACTAAACCATCAAATAAGCATGGGTGAGTACTTTCATACTCAAGACTTAAGGTGTATCGCAAAATACAGTAAATGCAGGCTATATCAAAGGAGGCTACTACGGTTAAATTGCGTAAAGCGAAATTGAACTTTTAAATCAAGTAGTAATTTGCAAACGGAATTATGTAAAAGCAATTTGACAGGTATATAAAATAACAAGTAAGAATAACATAAATATAACAACTCACAGTCCTCCATGACGTGAGCATCAAATCGTCCATTGCCAACACATGGCACAAAAATTGAAACCAATCCTTGCCAACACATAGCATAGTATTGAATCACCTGAGAGGTAAACTTTTCAACACAAGTTTCCAAATAATCCATTTTTGAAAATACCAAAATATCTAACTATGTGATGACTTTACCAAGTACCCATGACCACAGGTGTGGCTTTTCGAAAAGATTTTCACTATATAGAGGTGTACAGCTTTACCCACAAGGTATGACCAACTCTTGTTGTAGATCATTAGCACACTTCTTTTTGTGTGCCACAGAGAGTCATAACATAACCGTTACCTTACATAGACCTAACTTTGTACCAGCTTCGATGACGACAAACCCATACTAGGGTGGTAGAATATATTTATACAATCATTGTACGATAAATGGTTATACACTCCATTGTCCCACTTCTCCCCATAGCATAGCGTACACCGTTGTATTGATAAATGTTTGATCTATAATCACCTCAGTGTGGATGTCCCTTCGAGCAATCAGTCACAGAAAGTCCGTACTACTACAACCTTCTGATGTGCAAAGCCAGTTCTATGTAACTTAATAGGTTAAGGCTGTCCCATACAAGCACTTGTGGTTGTACGGTTTTCTTAGCTTGAAAACAACACAGTAGTTCGGTTCTTAATTTGACCCAGATGATAATCTCCTCCTACACTACGTGCAAGTCCCATGCACATCCGGCTATTGCCAATAATTGCCTGCTTCGTAATCATAGTTTTATTTTGAGTTTTTAATATCAAAATACCAGTAACCATCATCATGTCTCAATATTTCAAAGTTTTATCTGAACAGTATATCCATCTTGTTTATCCCAAATCTAAAGCATGGCTAAGCATGATTATTACTCTTTGCATATACCATGTTGACATTATGTATTGTCTAACCTTATTCTAGGGTTATCAAGGTTCAATGATCAATATTTATTAAGGAAGTTCCATGAGATAACAGGTATATCTACCAGTACCACAATATAGCAAATTTATAGAAAATACACGTATGCATAAATAGATTTGATAAAACAAAAAAAATTAAAACACAAGGATTAATATGATCAAAAGAGGTGCTTGACTTGCTTTGTTGGTTCAAGGGTTGACTCGGGATTGAGATCTTCAGTGGCAGCTTCAATTCTGTCGGCGTCTACACGTCCTATGGTTTGGTATGACAGCAATAAGAAGCAATAACAATGAGAGGAAAAAAGAAATCAAATGAAACCAAATTCAAGGATGAATTGTAATTGAAGGTTCGGGTGATAAAAAGATTTTGGGTGATGGTCCTCAATTTTTAAACTTGTTTGTTTATATTACGAGCTTAAGTTCATGTTATGACATAGATTCTTAGTAGGGTCCAAGTGCAATATTTGTCTAAATACTATTACATGAATAGCACTAGAGGGTCATGACCTATGGGGTCCTTTTGAAAGAATTAAGTGCAAAATACATTCGAATACTTTTACCTCTAGAGCATTAGAGGGTCCTGACCTCTGGGAAGATATTAAGGCTGATCTCATGTTATTGTTTCATAATTAAGGCATGTTTATATATAATTATTTCTATAAAATAGGATGATCTTGTCTTAGGGAACAATTTAAGGCTTGTCCTTTTGGTATTAGTATTTACTTGTGACATTGTATTTATTTCTTAATCTTAATTATTTTTAAATTATATGATATAAGAGGTTAGATTTTGTTTTAGATTTGTGACTGCAATTTACATAAATATGCAACCATTTCTATAGCATTAGCAGGTCTTGACCTTAGGAGAGTCTTAAAACTAGTTTTGCATCTTTTTCCTTTAATTTGTGAAAGGTATTAATGTTTTAGTTTTTATGCACATAGAAAATAAAATCTAATATGGACTTGATTTAAACTAAGCTAATCATTAAATCCTTTTGCAAATTAAAATGGTCTTGGCCTTAAAAACTGTTCCTACATGATCTGATATTTATTTGTGATATTTTGTATATATATATATATATTTGTTTATATTTTAAATCCTTAAGTGTATATTATATCTATCACATAAAAGCATGAGTTGATTAAGGGCTAAGTGCACACTATGCTTAATTATAATGGTTTTTACTGTGTTAGGTGGTTTTTACCTATAGAGCTTATACCAACTAATTTTATACCTATAATTATTTATTGGTGACAGATATGCATATGTCGGTCTTTTGTACACGGGAGGCAAAGCTATTTATAAACTAGGTTCAATCTAAGCTAAACATTAAATATCTTTGCAGGATCAGATGATATGGACCTATAAGGTGTTTGCAACTAGTTTCTATAATATTAGCATATATTTGTGCTATATGGCTATATACTAATTACATGCGTCTAGTACCTAAAGTCTTTTATAAACTTAGTGCAAACTAAATTAAATATGAAATATTCCTACACAACCTAGTATATTATGGTCCTAATGAAGTCTAGAAATTGGTTTTCATAATTTTAAGAGATTAATGGCTATAGTTACTATTATACGAATTTCTATGACTAGAAGTCAACTTACAAATATAAACTAATGCCGACTGGGATTAAATCCATTCATTTTGCAGCATTAAATAGTCCTATCCTCTAGATTATATGAAAACAGGTTTTATATGCTCTACTTCTCATATGTGTACCTTTGACCATAATCTAAGCACATGTATTTTGAAAGTATGATCATTTACAAACTTAATTAAACATGAAATATTTTTTTGTATCTAAGAATGCTATGGTCCTATTTGTGCCCAGGAATTATTCTTATCATATTTTGAATTTATATGCACTAATTATTATTATTTGAATCTTCTATGCATTGAATAATGACCTATCTACAAATTTAATTCAAACTAGGTTCAAATCTAATTATTTTTACATAAATGGATTGCTTATGGTTTCAAGAACATGCATAAATTTATTTCATTATTTTAGGAGTTATGGTTTTCATATTTTAAATGGTGCCCATATTAGGGTTTATTCATATTTTAATTAAAATAATTCAAAATTAGGTCAAAAATTAAATATTTTCACATATTCGGAAACTTCATGATTTTATATGAATTTATAAATTTATTTAAATGGATTTGGGTAAAAAAATTTGAAAGTTATTGATGTTTGAATATCAACCGGTTTGAAATTTTAAGAAAATAACAAAATACGTTTTCTATGTTGTGAAGACGCCTTTTGCTATTTCCAGTTTTCCTGGCTTTATTTTCAAAACACCTGACACGTGGGGTCCAATGTCAGTGACCTTGTGAGGATAAGGGCGCATGTGAGGCTGCCTACTGGGACCCACGAGTTAGCGACTCAAAACAGGGGCGATTCGGAGGAGGTTCGCCTGTGGCACTACGGCAACGATCTTCCTCAGCCGATAGCTCAGAGAGCAATAAGAGAGTCTAGGGAAGCTGAGGGATGGCTCAGTTGGGTTTGGGGGTCACCGGAGGTGGGACGCCAACGCAGTCACGCGGCGGTGGTTTTGGCGGAACGGCAAGGAGGAAGACCGGTGGAGCTTAGGCTTCATTATCATGGGGTAAGCCTCCAAGTGGTTTAGGTGTTCATTTTGGTACTTGCCTTGGTCAAAGGATGATCGAGTGGTCTACCATCGTACGCTGGCCGTGAGGAAGAAGGACGTTGCGGTGGCGGAATTTTGGTCTACCAGAGCTGCAGCCAAGGTGCGTACTGGGGTCAGCAATGCACAGAGATGCTTCAAGCTTAAAGGATTAGAGAAATTTTCATCGAAACGCCTCAATCGTGATTTTCCTCTTTCTCTGGTTTCTGTCGACTATGGAGAAAATGGCAGCGAGGTGGACTTAGCTCGGTGCTTGAAGAGGTTCAGGGGAAGGACGTGGTGCTAGAGAAGCCACTAGCTTAGCCTTTATAGGCCAAGAAGGTGGTAGCTCAGGGTGTGAACTTGGCAGCTCGGGTTGCGGCACTGGAAGAAAGGCAAGCTCAGCTGTGGCAATGCAAAACACTGGAAATGGTAGCCGTGGCATAGCTGTGGCAGCAGCGCAATGATGTAGTTGGGCCATGGAAACATTTGGTTGGACGATCTCCTATCGCGGCAGAGGGGGGGATGCAGCGAGCTGGCCGAGAATTTCAGGTGGCAGAGCATGAAGATAAGGTCCCCAAGGTAGGGCTCGAACAGTGACCTAGCTGCGTACGGCTGAGTCAGGTTGGTGCCAAAATTTGCTTGCCATGGCAACGTTTTTGTCTGCTTTTGGTTGCCGTGGCAGAAGAACTGAGAGAGAGAAGCTGTGCTCACTTGGGAAGAAGGCAAGGCCAGGGAGGCTGGCTTGTGGGGTCGTGCTATAGGGAGGTCCCACACGTAAGAGAGAGACAGAGAAAGCAATGAGGATCATCTCCTCTGGTTAGATCATCATTCCTCGCATTCAATAGCTACCAATTCGAGTCAAAAAAAAATTAGAATTATTTTTCTTAATCCTTAGGCAATTTTTATCATTCTTTAAAATTTTCAACTAAAAATGCTATGTGTGCAATTTTTAAAAATTCTGACAAACCTGCCATCCAGAATTTTCCTTTTCTATTTTTGATTTTTTATGAGGATTAAAATTCTATTAAAAATTTTTAAAACTTTTTCTGGGTGTTAATAATGGTTTAAGGATATTACTGAAGAATCTTTATATTTTTATTCCTTATATTTATTTTATATAAATTCTAACATTGATTTTATGAAATTTCTAGCGTCTCTATTTTTGAATTTTTAAAGCAATAAATTGGATTCTTTATATATAATGTTTCTATAGATCATTGTAGTCCTGCAGATTATAAGGTAAAATTGTCAGATGAATATAAGGTACAAACATTTTTAATAAATTCTGACAAGTTTACTATTGCTAGTCTAAATTTACTATTTTTAAACCCTTATCCATGATTATTGCATTCACACATCCTTGGGGTTTTGCAAGGGGTTTGTAATGATGTCCTTATATTTAAATATAGTTTTTGTAGATTTTTTTATCACATAATTTCTTTTTCCATAGTTTATAATTCAAAGAATCAAATGTTGAAAATAATTTTCTTTAAGACCAAAATTTGAGAAAAACAAGGAAAAGACAGAAATCCAGAAAAAAAATGCCAATTGAAGTTTATTTTTTATCTTTTTGTAACTTTGGTCTTCTTCAACCATTCTATTTGAATTTGCTTTTTAAAAAATAATAATTTAATGTTAGAAATGGTTTTCTTTACTGTTGAATTTCAAGAAAAGCATATGAATTTAGAATTTTAGAATAAATTATAATTAAATTATAATGTTTTTATTTTATTCAATTTTGTATTTTTTGGGATGTTACAATCGTTCTTCTCTTTTTCCTCGTCTAGTAGGTCAACCTAGAAAGGAAACTCCATAAAAATCCAAATCGCATAAGAAGAAAAGACATTCTGTAATTCGCATCAGAAGGAAAGGAAGGTGACCGGTGGGAGAAGCGGAAGGTAGCCAATGAGGCGATTGGCTCGGAGAAGGAGGCAAGCGAACGCTTGGGACGGCTTTCGACCGGTTGTGGCTTAATGGGCGAAAGTTGTCACGCATGCGAGCTTCCTCGTGGGTGCAAACAAAAGCCTCTGACCATCAATAATGTGGAGAAAGCCCAAAGATGGCCTAGGGTAGCTTTCTCTTGGTCCGATGGGTTAGGGTTCGACTTTGCACCTAGAGTTGGCTAAAATTGTAACGACCCTCCTTTTGGTATAAAATACCAAGGATAGGATCTATGTGCATACAGTACTAGTCCCATGATCAGTGGCTAGTATGCACATTAACATTGGTAACACATACATACACAATATTATATATATATATTAGTGGAAGTTGTTTATGCAATAAAGACATACAAGAATGAAAATATTGCAGCGGGAATCCAAAAGCCTTGTGCTATGCCCATACAAACCCTGAGGCAACTGAAAAGGTATAAACCCTAGAAAACTCGTCAATATAATTCCCATATCCTGCGTCAAAGTATGCGTCTTCTGGGATTTTGCTATCTTCACCTAAACCAACAATTAAGTAAGGTTGAGTACTTGTGTACTCAGCAAGACTTGTAGTGTATCACAAAGAAATAATAGAATTGTAGGCTATGTCAAAGTAGGCTTCTACGATTATTTTGCATAAAGCGAATTTGAGTCATAAATATCAAGTAATAGATTGTAAACGAAATTTGTAGAAAGCAATTGTGGTGATATGCAAAAAATAAGAGTAGCATAATATATAACTCACGATCCACCATGATTGTGAGCATCGAATCATCGTGTGCCATTCCACGGCATAACATACGAGATAAAACTTTCCAACAAATATTCTCAATTCAATTCTTTTTGAAAATACCAAAATTTTAACTATTTGATGACTTTACCAAGTACTTATGACCTCAAGAATATATTAAAATTTGTTTCATTAATTAAAGAGCTAGGGTTTACATACTTCTAATAGTGGCCATATTGTGTTTATTTAAATTTTAATTCAAGAATTTCTGCATAGGGATCATAAATTAAATATTTTTATATATTATGAAAGATTAGGATTTTATATGAATTTAGAAAAAAATATTCACTGGGATTGGACCAAATATACAAAAGTTATAGTGATTTGAATATTAATCGGTTTGGAAAATGGCTAGAAATTGACAAAATCCGTTTTCCAAATAGGAAAGTGCATTTTGCTGTTTGAATGGCCTATGTGCCTTCACGCTGGTTGACGAACTGACCCCACCAATCAGCAAGCCAAAGGTGGAGGAGGGCTAAGGCAGCTTGCCGGCGGTGAGGCGAGGCTGGAAGCAGTCAGCCGGCGGTGGGGATTGCTAGAGGAGGTACCGATGCAGCTAGGGCTGGCCTCGGAGGCAACCGGCAGCGATTGGAGCTAGGCTGCCACCGTAGCTGGGCGACAGCGACAATGGCCAATCGGCCGAGGAGGTTGAAGAATATGGAAGATACTCGAGAAATGGTCACGCAAGCATTAGAGAATCCAGGGGAGCCTATTTTACCTTTCATCTGTGGTAGAGAACAACTGACGTGAGCTACCACCGTGCGCCGGTCCAGAGAACATGAGTAATGTGGCAGTAGAGTTTCAGTTGGTGGAAGCTGGAATAAAGTGAGGCGAAATGGTCACTAGATGCTGAGGGTGCTTATGTGCAAAGGAATTGGAGAATGAATCACCGATGTGGCGCAATCGGCTTTTGCCCCTTTTCTGCAATCCTTTGGCAATGGCAGAAAAGAAAGGTGCAATTGGGACGAGCCCAGGCAGAGAAAGATTCGGGGCTGTGTGATGAGATGTGTGGGGAAACTCTGGGTCGACTCGATGGTGTTTATAGAGGGGTTGAGGCGGTGCAACAGGACTTGAACTCAGCTGTAGATTTCAGCTCTCCCGGCGACGTGGTTTTCTCGGGCGTAGGGCATGGGTGGGGCATCGCTGTGGCAGGGCATGGTGTAGCTAGCCACGGTAGGGTATGGGTGATGTTTGTCCTATACGGCGCTCTCGGATAGGTCGGTGCGTCGAAATCAGTGAAAAGATTGTGGCTTGACCAAGCTGAGCAGAGGAGAGGGATGGTGCGACCTTGGGAAGAAGAAGCCAAGAAGGCTATGGGGTCTAGTGGTAGTGAGCCAAGGTCAGTTGGACATTGCCGGGTGGCCCAATGTACAGGGACAGCCCCATACGTCAGTGAAACAGAGAGAGCAATAGGGTTCTTTCCTCTTGGACAGATGAGGTCCTCCACATTAATTGAGTTATCAAATCCTGTCTAAGATTTTTTTAAAAAAAATTGTGTGAATCTAAAGCAATTTTTATCACCTAATAAAAATTTCAAACCAACTGTTTGAATTTTGCAAAAAAAAATTTGATTTTTATGAGGTCTCAAACTCACTTCTCTCCTCACCATTCTCTAGACAGACCTGACTAGAACTAAGGAAGAGGCAGCGCTAGGGTTATTCCCTGGAGCCACGTCCACCCTGTGTTAGTGCGCGCCGCCTCACCACCAGTCTTCATCACCTTCTCCCCATTCTCTGTCTTGTCATCGCCTGACGCCACACCCCTGCTCGACTCCTCCTCCCTATTCTCCACCTGGTCCCCGCTCGGTGCTATGCCCCCAGCTGATGCCACATCCCCGCCTGACACCTAGTGCTAACGCCACACCCTCACCTAATGCTGACCCACTCCAACGATGCCCAACGTTGCGCCCCCTCCTCCTCACCAAGGGATTTTGTCTTACTTTATTGCAGGCCATGCCACGTTGCAGGAAGTTCAAGAAGGGACCCTTGCAACATGAGGACAAACATGACATTCTTTTTTATGGTGCAAGCTGTACCACTAAATTCGCTCTTGTTCCTGGTGCAGAGGGTGTAACCCATGTAAACATTGAAGATAATGAGGGTAAGAATGCTCATCGTGAGGGTGATGAGGGAAGCACTACACCCAAAAATTCACCCAATGTGGACAAGTGCTATAAGAACACAAGGCCCAAAAGAGCTGCCCATGACTCACCAAGTGGGAAGAAACCAAAAAAGTCATATAAAGGTGTACAATTGAAGTGGTTGGTGGATATTGTGGAGAAGTCTCATGGTAGCAAAAATTCTGTGAACAATGCACCTTGCCCAATGATTGATCCTGTGAGGCAAGAGATCTCAGAGATCTCTTGATTTGGTCATTGAGGCTGGGGCAGAAGAAGGGAGTGATGAGCATTTCTATGTCACATAGCTCCTCATTAAGAAGGAGTACCGAGATATGATCCACACACTTAAGACACCTCAGCAAAGGCTAGCATGGCGTAGGACGACATAGGAGGAGAAGAAGATGCATTAGATATTTGACTCCTTTCATAAGAGTTCAACCAATTTATCCTTTATGTGATGTGTTATCATAAACCTATTTTTCCTTTTTTTTATATCGTTCCATGGACCTATTTGTGTTATGTTGTGTTGTTGGGATGAAACAATTATCATGTAATGTACTATGTCATATCCTTGTAACTTGTCTATGCTATGTTCTTGTATGTTGTTACTTATGCCATGTTCTTGTCACTATCCAGAAGAGCTCTTCAAGTTCTATTTGCTATTGACACCGATATTACACTAAAATTCATGCACTTTTCCTCTGGTTTATCACATAATAATTGATCATTTGATAAATTTGTCTACTAACATTAACCAATTTTGGAGATGTTTGCAAATGGGTTGGTGATGCATGTAATATGTGGAAACACATCATATTTGGCTAAAAAGATATGACAAAGAGCTTCCTTGTGAATAGTGCCAAAATAATCTTCTTCAAATGACAAATTGGAGGATACCATAATGTTTGCCTCGTTGAAATGATCTAAATGCACATCTTATTTGCCCAAATCAGAGGTTGGACACAAAAGTTATGAAGCTCGGAAGCCATCAGAGCCCAATTTCTAGCCCCCTATTAATGGTCCCGCACTCACCCTTGCTCGGGCCAGGGTTTGGAGGCAAAAAACTCCTTTTTGAAGCCAAAAGACACCTAACGCCGCCCGATGCACATCTTGGAAGATTCTGAAAGAGTTCTGCACGGCCCGTGCACCCCCTTACACCACTCAGCACCGAACTCCACTCCATGCTTTATTCGATTGGGACTCCTCTTGGGTCCCTATATAAGAAGAGGCATAGGCTGGCCTTCAGAACATCAATTCCACGAAAAACAATTAAGGTTTTAACTAAGTACTTGCTGAGATCAAGAAGAAGTCGCTGAAGCGCAGGTTGGCGGCTCCCCTTGCACCTTCCAGCGTTGCCCTTGCACCGACAGGCACAGCCCTAGCACAGGCCGGCGCTGCCCCGCACAAAGCTATGTTGCCTTGGTTTTCGTCCTTCATCTTCTCTCTCGACTCTCTTCTATCGTTACAATATATAACTTAGATCCTAGTATGGAGTAGTCTCGTTTCTTGCCCCATTGGGGTCCTGCTGAAATCTAGACATAGTTTGATTAATAATATTTTCAATACTTCGTATTACTATGGCCGCTTGATATTGTTATTATTCCATGATTGATAATTAGTTGCAAATAGTTATCAATTACTCGGCGCTAGAATTAGACAAGGTGTCTAGGTCTAGATTGCCAATCTATATCGATTACTGCAAGTTAGATATGAAAGGATGCGGATCCGATGTATGGTGATAGCGGATTTTATCTACTTATACTTGAATTGCAGTAGGTGAACAAAAACCTAGGGAAAACCTTTTGATTATTTGTTGATCTAGTTATTTCTTTTTTGTTCTCCTAGGTTGATTAATTACACACATCTTTGAATTGTTGTTCTCAGTTAGTAGTAGATTAGTTTAGATAGCTGATCTAAGACTTGAAGCTTGATGTCTATTTGATAACCTGAAATCTATACCCCTTTATAATGCACGTAAACATTCTTTTCGACGTCCACCCCAAATAGTGCATCCCACTAGAGATGGCCCAATGATCGTGCACCCAAAGAAAACGTCCCCGAAACTTGCCTCCATCAAAATTAACCTCTCAGATCTTTCCTCAGCTTTATTCACCCACATCCGATGGCCATTATTTAGTGTGTTTAATCATCCATGTGGCCCACAACAGACCTCTTCCGACCTCCAGCATCATCAAGGAAAAGGAAACAAACATCCTGAAATGAAGGAAAATGAAACAAACGTCCTGGAAAAGGAAAGGACCATACATTATGTGCTGGGAAAAGGAAACCGAGAGACGGGGCAGCGCAGTATTAGTTTTTGTAAGTTATGATCTTCAGTTAAAATGGAAAGACTGAAAATTAGAATGGAAAGACCAAAATTAGGGATTTGTTTCCATGATTCATGCGCTCTGATCGGGAGCTTGCCAAATATATTGGTTCGGTCCTGTTAGCCAGCGCTACAAATAAAGAGGGAGAAGCCGGCACTCGTGTACACAAGTAAGAAACCACGAGTTGCTTACTCCCGAAAATCACCCATCCGATCTGGGTCTCAAGCGCGAGGCTAACGAAGACTGCACCCATCACCAAGAAGACCTCGGTGCCCGATTTCATCATCGCGCCTTGCTACTACTACCCGAATCAACCATACTGACAAACCCTAATGGCATCATCTTCGTCATTACTGGGTTAGTTCACCTAACGTTTATTTCCGCATTACTTTTGGTGATCATGATTTAGACTAGCTTATGATGTTCATGTTTAGTTCATCCTAAGTATCTATCATTTGGTACCAGAGCAACTAATCTAGATCTTGATCCCTTAAGCCCGGTTGTATCATTCGGTTTAAAGTTGGTTTAGGGTTGTTTTGGTCTCGGTTAGTATTGAGAAGAAGGGGAAAAGAGTAGATCCGAACCTAAAATGCCCAAAATCCCAAATCAATCATGAAAATCTAAAGATCTAAGAGGGGTTTTCGGGGCTTACCGTTTCGGTCGTTGTCGCCGACGTGTTTATCGTGGTCGCCGTCGGCCGAGTCGCCTCTTGCTCGCCGCCGTCTCCCGCGGGCCTAAGTTTCGCCCGCGGCTGCGACTTTGCGCGAGTGTGGCACTCTTAGTTCCCTCCTAACCGGAGCCTGTGCGGCATCAGTCCATGGCCGCGCGTGGGCTGCCGTCGCTGCTCCGCGCGCGCGTCATCACCGCTGCTCTGGCTTCGCGCTCTCCCGCAAGCTCATGTCGCCGCCTTTGTTGCGTTTTATTCGGGAGACGAATGGCTAGGGTTAAGTTTTCGTCGCCGCTTTGATCCGTCTCCAGGCGATCTCGACCATCCATTTCGGATCGACGCCTCGCGTCGCGCGTAGCCCGCCTCCCGTGCGGCCGACACCTCGCCTCCGTGCGGACCGACGCCTCGCGTCGCGCGCGACCGTCGCCTCGCCTCCGTGCAAGCCAACGCTTCACGTCCGTGACTGGCGCGCTGCGCGTCATGTATGGGCCTCTGCGAGTCGCGTTTACGGGCGCGTCGTATACGGGCCACGCAAGAATTTCGGCAGGGCCGTGGTTTCGCAGCTGGGCCGCATGTTTGTGGGTCATTTTTTTTAATGCTTTAGCCCTTTAATTTTGTATTTAAATTCAGTCTTATTTAATTTGATTATGAGTATTGTTTATTTTATTTCTGGTCATTAATATTACATTTAATTTTGATGTTTAATTTACGAGTAAATTAATTGATATGGCATAATTTTTCTCATGATGATTATTTATGGGCATTATCTCTAATTAAAATGGAACCAACGGAAATTTTAATTAGAGATTATTGTTTAATGTTTAAAATTGGGATTATGCTATGATCATATTCATATCTTGACCAACGTTGTTTATGAACATGTGTCACCCATAAGATAATTTAGTTCTTTTTCGTTTCTGCCCAACGGTGATGCGAATTTGAACTTTAATGTTTCCTGTCATTAGCATGTTATTAATCAGACCAACGTAGGGTTAATTTCATGCATGACATTTAATTTTCTTTTCTCTAATGTTTATTGATTAAATTTTATCTTGATTCAGCCATGAATAACACTAATGTTGCCGCTTATTTGAACGGCATTGAGCAGCTAACAGGGACAAACTTTCCCTCTTGGAAGGAAATTATTCAGATTGTCCTTGGTGTTATGGACATGGATTATGCATTACGAGAGGACGCTCCCATAGCTCCTTCCGCTGATGATGAGAGTTTCACTGAGAAAAAGAAACTCTATGACTTAACAGCGGAAAAGTGGGAGCGGTCTAACCGCATGTCCTTGATGATTATGAAGAGCACCATATCTGTAGGGATAAGGGGAGCAATCCCTGAATCCGATAATGCTAAGCAGTACTTGGCCTTAGTTGAGGAGCAATTCAAGGGCTCTTCAAAAGTTTATGCCAGTACCTTAATCATGAAAATGCTCACCACTAAGTATGATGGCTCTAGTAGCGTACGTGAGCATATCATGATGATGACCGAGATATGGTGCCAAACTTAAGGGTATGGACATGGCCATTTCGATGGTTTCTTAGTCCATTTTATTATGACCTCCTCCTTACGAGTATAATGCATTCAAAATTAATTATAATACTCGGAAGGAACGATGAACCATGAGCGAGTTGATCGGCATGTGTGTACAGGAGGAGGAGAGGCTTAAAGCGAAAGGAAGGACCAAGTTTTCATGTTGGTCATGGCAAAGGAAATTTCAAGGGAGTTTAAGTCCAAAAGAAGCTGCATTTCTCCACTAAGACTGAGTCAAGCAAGCCAAAACAAAAGGAGAAGGCCCCTGTTGCATCTAACTCTACTTCTGATGGGCCCATTTATCATTTCTGTAAGAACAGTGGGTACATTCAAAAAGATTGTGTGGGCTTCATGAAGTGGCTTGCCAAGAAGGGTAATGACATAATTTCTACTGTTGATGAAACCCTTTTTACTGAATTTTCCCCTAATACCTGGTGGATTGATTCTGGTGCCTCTGTGCATGTTTCTAATTCATTCTGAGGATCCCTTTCGTGAGGACACTAAGAAAAGGGGAGCGAAGTCTTAGAGTTGCTGATGGAAGGGATGCTGAAGTTGAAGCCGTTGGCACACTACCATTAGTATTAGATAGTGGCTTCACCCTTCAATTAAATAATGTTGTTTATGTTCCTAATATGAGGAGGAACCTTATTTTTGTTTCTCTTTTGGATGATGATGGATACATTTGTACCTTTGGGGATAATAAATGTATTATAAGTTTTAATTCAAATAATATTGGTCTCGCGACTCGACGAGACAAACTCTATATGCTTTCTCTCTCGAGTTTTACGTGTTAATGAATGTGTGCGATGTCACCAATAAGCGAAAGAAGTATAAGCAATGAGACTTCATCGAAATTGTGGCTTGTCGTTTAGGCCACATTTGAAGGGAGAATGGAACGTCTCATTAAGGAAGAGATACTCCATCCATTAAACTTCTTTGACTCAGACCATTGCATTGACTATATTAAGGGGAAATATGTAAAGCAAATTAAGAAAGGAGCTACACGAAGAACAGGAATCTTAGAATTAATCCACACTGATATATGTGGACCTTTTCCTATAACTTCAGTTAATGGATATGACTCCTTTATTACTTTCACTGATGATTTCTCCCGTTATGGTTATATTTTTCCCATTCGTGATCGATCTGAATCACTCGATAAGTTTAAAATATTTAAAGCTGAAGTAGAAAATTAGCATAATTTAAAAATTAAAGTAGTGAGATCAGATCGTGGAGGAGAATATTATGGGTGACATGCTCCTTATGGACAAATTACTGGTCCATTTGCTAAGTTTCTTTTAGAAAATGGCATAATAGCCCAATATTCAACACCTGGTGAACCTCAGTAAAATGGAGTAGCTGAAAGACGCAATCGCACCCTTATGGATATGGTGCGTAGCATGATGAGTTACTCGGTTTACGGTTGGTTTGTGGATGGAAGCATTAAAGACAGCCGCGCACATACTTAATCGGGTTCCCAGTAAATCAGTACCTAAGACACCTTATGAATTATGGACTGGGAGGAAACCGAGCTTAAAATATTTACGTATGTAGGGTTGTCCTGCTGAAGCTAAAATCTTTAATCCACATATTGGGAAATTAGATCCTAAAACAGCAAGTTGCCATTTTATTGGATATCCTGAAAAATCTAAATGATATCGATTTTATTGTCCAGATCGTGTCACTAAGTTTGTGGAAACCCGACATGCTGTATTTTTAGAGAATGGTGAAATAAGTGGGAGCTCAGAGGTTAGGAAAATAGATCTTGAGGAGATTCGGACTTATATTTCATTACCGATAATCCAAGAGACTATTATTCCTGTACCTCATTTAGTTACACCTCCAGTTGTGAATTTTGGAGTTGAGCCTCCAACTGAGAATTCTGGTATCAATAATACAGCGTCTAATGATGAGCCTCCACAGCCCCCTGTGATAATTAATGAACCACTAAGAAGATCACAGCGGGAAAGAAGGTCTGCCATTCCAAATGATTATGTCGTATACATGAATGAAGATGTAAATGATATTGGGAAAGTAGACGATCCCACCTCATTTAAGGAGGCTATGATGACTAAGGATTCATCCAAGTGGCTTGAGGCCATGCAGGATGAAATTAAGTCTATGAGCATTAATGACGTCTGGGATCTAGTAGAAATTCCTGACGGAGTCAAAGCAGTAGGCTGTAGATGGGTCTGCAAAACTAAACATGACTCTAAGGAAAATGTCGAAAGATTCAAGACAAGGCTTGTAGCAAAAGGGTTTACACAAAGAGAGGGGATTGATTATGTTGATACCTTCTCTCCCGTCTCGAAGAAAGATTCACTAAGGATTGTCATGGCGCTTGTTGCTCATTATGATTTAGAGCTACATCAGATGGATGTTAAAACTGCATTCCTTAATGGTGACTTGCATGAGAATGTTCACATGGCTCAACCGGAGGGTTTTGTCGTGGAAGGCAAGGAACATATGGGATGTCAACTTAAGAAATCCATCTATAGACTAAAACAAGCGTCTAGACAATGGTACCTTAAGTTCGATGAAACCATAAGAAATTTTGGTTTCAAAGAAAATTAAGTGGACAATTGCATATACATTAAGACTAAGGGGAGCAAATTTACTATCTTAGTGCTTTATGTGGATGATATCTTATTGGCTAGCAGCGATAAGGATATGTTATATGAGACCAAAAGATTTCTTTCCGCTAACTTTGACATGAAGGATCTTGGTGATGCTTCTTATGTTTTGGGCATTGAGATTCACCGAGATAAGTCCAAAGGGATATTAGGATTATCCCAGAAGACATATATTGACAGAGTACTTAAGAGATATAATATGCATAACTGCTCTACCACGCTGCTCCTATTGTTAAGGGCGATAAGTTTGGAACATTCAATGTCAAGGAATCAATTAGAATCGATCGGATGAAGGGATTCCTTACGCTTGGTGTCGGAAGCATTATGTATGCTCAAGTTTGTACTCATACGATTTAGCATTAAATGGCAGGATGCTTGGCGATATCAATCTAATCCGAGGTTGGACCTTTGGAAAGCCGTTAAGAAAGTCTTGCGTTATTTGCAAGGCACTAGCATTTCATGCTCACATATAAGAAGTCTGATACCCTTGAGGTTGTGGGTTATTCAGACGCTGACTTTGCGAGTTGTGTTGATACTAAGAAATCCACATCGGGTTATATCTTCACACTTGCGGGAGGAGCCATTTCGTGGAAAAGCTCCAAACAATCACTTATTGCATCATCAATAATGCAAGTGAGTTTGTGGCATGTTATGAGGCTCTTTGGGCGGTGTGTGGTTTAAGAACTTTATTAGGGATTAAGAGTGGTAGGCGGCATATCTAAACCACTACTTATATCTGCGATAATTTGGTATGATTTTCTATTCGAGTAACAACAAGTCAAGTGGTGCTGCCAAACACATTGACATTAAGTATCATATTGTGAAAGATAGAATCCAGGATCAGACTATTGATGTCAAGCATATAAGTACTAAGTCTATGCTTGCGGATCCACTTACTAAAGGCTTACTACTCAGTCTCTTTCGAGAGCATGTTGCTGGCATGGGTTTATTGGAAAGCCTTTGATTCTGGAAATGAGGACCATAAGAACGAAATCAACTCCCATTAAGAATAAGTAATTATCCTATCAAGACAGAATGATGCACTATAGATACTGGGGTTGCAGCGATGCTTAAATTAATCGTTATAATACTTTATCTTGGTGTACTGTTCTGTTAAGTATGGACTTATGAAATTAGCCTTCGATCAAGTGGGAGAATGTTAGTTATGATCTTCAGTTAAAATGGAAAGACTGAAAATTAGAATGGAAAGACCAAAATCAGGGATTTGTTTCCACGATTCATGCGCTCTGATCGGGAGCTTGCCAAATATATTGGTTCGGTCCCGTTAGCCAGCGCTACAAATAAAGAGGGAGAAGCCGTCACTCGTGTACACAAGTAAGAAACCACGAGTTGCTTACTCCCGAAAATCACCCATCCGATCTGGGTTCTCAAGAGCGAGGCTAACGAAGACTGCACCCATCACCGAGAAGACCTCGGTGCTCGATTTCATCATCGCACCTTGCTACTACTACCCGAATCAACCATACCGACAAACCCTAATGGCATCATCTTCGTCAGTACCGGGTTAGTTCACCTAACGTTTATTTCCGCATTACTTTTGATGATCATGATTTAGACTAGCTTATGATGTTCATGTTTAGTTCATTCTAAGTATCTATCAGTTTTATGTGCATAGTAGATAGACATCAACAAGATTTCTAGCGCTGTTGCCGGGGATTGCCTTAGATTTGCTATTTAATTTTTATCTATTGCAAACACTCCAATCTTTAACCCCCTCGCTAGTTTTTATTTTTCTATGATCCAATATGAATTCTGCAAGAAAAACTATGTGGCATTTTTCGTCGCCGGATCCCAATCATTGCAAATCAGTCAAAGCCGCTAAAAAGGTAGAGAGAGAGAGATGAATACAAGTTAAGCCTAGGATTGATTTAGATGATCCAACTCGACCAATTTGCTGACACGATGCTCAATGAAGATTTTTCGGCAGACAGTCGCGCATCATACCTATAGTATAATTGGAAGAAAAGTCGGTCCCAGGACGTTTTGAGCCGGGAGGGAGCCGGCTCGCTGCTCGAGCCGAGCCGGTCAAAATTTTTATACATCCGGGTCCTTTTTTAAAAAAAATTTATGGATAGGTCCTTTTCGAAAAAAATATTACGATTAGGTCCTTTTTCCAAAAAGGATTATATATTACGTCCATGCCCTTTTAGCGTTTTTAGGAGTAGCGCTCGGGTCCTTTTCAGGAAAATCGAAATTACGTTTAGGTCCTTTTTTAAAAAAAAAATATGCATTGCATTTATATCCTTTTTCCACTTTTCTAGCATTACGTTTAAGCTCTTTTGAGAAAAACGCAAACTTATTTTTAGATCCTTTTCGTGCGTTTTCTCGATTTATTCGTATATAAAGCGCCAATCGTGCGTTTTGTCAATTTTCTTACGTGGAGAGCGGCGCCCACGGCGTGACACGCCACGCATAAATTTCTAGTGGATTCTACTCCTTTTCTTGTTGACGGGAAGAGGCAATACATGGTACTTCTAGATAGTCGCGCCATATAATGGTAACCGAACTAACCCCTCCAAGCATTCTGCATGAAATTCTTTCCTATGCCTAGGATACAGAAACTAACGCGTAACAAGATTTAGTAATAAATGAATATACTCTCATGCAGACGTTCTACATGTCATTATCAAGGCAGTTCGCCGTTGAGATCCGAATATGTAAATTCAAACTATCTGTATATACCACACCAATTTAGGATCATACTAATGCACACAATTGCAACATAGATATATATCACAATCATCACAACAAAAACATAATAAAATATTATATTACTGAATATAAAATAATTGATTGACCTTATAGTCGACCTTACATGATTATGCCATAAAGGGCTTAAACACCAATAAATAAAATAGCATCGGAATAGAAACTTCATAGATAACCTATCAATATGCCATAGGCAACTCACAAGGTTTGCCACTAGAAACTTGCCTCCTCCTGGTACTCCTCCAAAGGAGGTGTAGACTTTTCTTCAACTGATGATTTTATTATAGCAAGGGTGAGTACATAATTTTGCAAGTCTAACATAGCTATATGCAAGACTTATTCTAAATGAATGGTTGATATCGTTATTTTATAATAAAGCAGTATTTACAAATGAATATAGTTAATAGATTGAAATGATAGTAAAACAAATAGCAATAATAAGTAACGTTCAAGTATTTCTCAATAATAAACTGGTCGTACACAGCTCTAAACAATTTTTAATATTTTCAATGGCACACAGCTTCCTTTTCCCAAATTTATTATATAAAATCTAACCCTTGACTGAAATTCCTGAGCATTGTCCATAACCGGAGACACAACTATTCGAATAGATTTACACTCTACAGAGGCTATACACTTTACCCACAAGATATGATGAATCTTATATTGTCGGTCTACACTTACCTATCAACGTACGACTAAGAAGATCATAACAAAATCTTTCGAAAACTTTATCCGAACATAGACCCTCTCAATAAGCTTGAGCTCACTATTCCTTGCCTGTGACGACCCCTATTTTCACAAAAATGCAAAAATGGAAATCTAATGTACATTCCGTACTAGTCCCATGATCAGTAGCTAGTACGCACATACACGACAATTGGAATCACAACCATACAACAAAATTAATAAGCGGAAGCGATTATACAAATAAAACTTACAACTCAGAGATTACAACGACAAAGAAGCAAAGTCTGCGGTGTGCCCATCCAACCCGCGAACAAGTGACCGACCATAAACTCTAGAAAGAACACGATGAAGATAAACCCGCAACCTACGACGAAAGAGGAAACTTCGAAGCTTCGCTAACTTATCCACCTAAAAACAACATATAAGCAAGGGTGAGTACTTTCGTACTCCGCAAGACTTGAGCAAACCTATAATATATGCGAGCCATTTCAAAGGAGGCTACTACGGTTAATTTGCATAAAGCAGAATTGACATTTAGAAATCAAGTTATTTGCAAACGGAATTTGTAAAAGCAAGTTGACTGATATGAAATAGGTAAAGCATAAGTAATACTCACAACCCTTCGTGAGCATCGAATAATCCAGAAATGGAATCCAACAATGTCGATCCTTTGACATGAAACAAAAGCTGCTAAACAGGTTCCAAACCACAACCCATTTTAGAAAATTAAACATTTAACTAGTGCAAATTCACCAAGTTTCCCATGACCGAGGGGACGGCTAATCGATTAGATTTTCACTCTGCAGAGGTGTACAACTTTACCCACAAGTCATGACCTTTTCTTTTTGCCGCATGTTTCACGTACCTTTGGCGTGTGGCGGAATGTTCATGACGAAAACCTTTACATTATCTAATTTAACTTTGCACCAAGACCAGGGACGATAAAACCCATGCTATGATGGAAGAACTCGAGCATAGAAATGTTGGAACTTCCATAGACATGGCGTACACGTTATATTGGTAAGTGTTGTTCCCAACACCTCGGTGTGGGCACCCGTGAAACAAACCTCGAAAGAGAGGCCGTACTACTTGACCTACCAATGTGCAAAGTTAAACTAGATAACTTAATTGGTTTAAGGAAGCCCCATAACAACACTTGTGGTTGTACGGATTATCTTGGATCATACAACACTGAGTTCGGTCCTTAATTTGACACGGGCGATACTCCACCCTACACTACGTGCAAATCCCTCTGCACATCCGGCTATTGCCAATAATCGCCCGCATCAAAACCATAGTTTTATTTTGGGTTTTAACGAAAATACCCATAACCAACGACTTCATTTCCAACACTTTCCATTTCTCAAGAAACAAGTTTTGATCTGATCATCATCCTCATTTGTTCTAAAAGCATGGCTAAGCATGGATAAAAGTAATCGCATATACCCATGATAACATTAAATAATGTCTAAACTTAATCTATGGTTATCAAGGTTCACATATTCATACTTATCAAGGAAGTTTCATGAGACAGCAGGTATAACTACCAGTACCACAAAGTAGCAATTTACAGAAAGTAAACGTATGCATAAAACATTTTAATAAACACGATGCAAATTAAATTCTGGGATCAAGATGGTCAAAGGGGTGCTTGCCTTTCTTATATATAAACTACGGCGAAGACACGATCACGGCTGACGGAGGCAACGACGGAGGAAGGGACGTCGGATTCTACACGTCGATCGATCGGAAAATAAAGCAAATAACCAACTTCAATAAGGGCAAAAAGAAAACAGACAGAAAATCAAATAAAGATTCACTGCAGAAAACAGGAAAGCTTTAGGGTTTGAATTATAAGATTTCAAGATCTCACGATTTAGGTAAATACACATTCATGCTTTATGGCTTTTACAACGAACAAAACATGATCTCTTCTATAGGTTATCTAATCTTGACTTACGAATACAAGAGGCTAAAATTATGAATTCTTGTATTTTTAACTTCGAATTATAGATGCTAAAATTATTTAGATTAATAGAATTTAAAAGATTAGTCATTATGCTCAAAGCTATGAATGAATAGCACTAAATTTGAATAGCACTAAATTCTTAATTGACTTTGCATAAAAGTGATTTCAAATATGTTTGATTTGTTAAGCTAGGATACTAGGTTGATTCATGGTTTTTAAGAAGGTTCTGATGATACAAATATATTAACTATGGATTTCATCATTAATGCCACGTTGCTTATTCATATTATGAAGCTCATGAACCATAAAACTTAGGGTTATTTGGCTACTAGGATTTATATGCAAAACATAGTGAAATAAGATTATTTCTTCGGAATTGGATAGCATATACTTTGAAGAACATTTCTAAGCTAATTTCATACATTTTAGTGTTTAGATAAGACATTCTATTCATTGTTGAAAAGGCTTAAATGATAATAAGGTTTATGTTATAAGGAATTGGATTACAAGTGAACAATTATCACTTAGGGTTATAGCACTAGCTGGATTCAGACGAATATTAAGCTATAAACAAAATATTTTTCCAGAATATGATAGTCCATATCCTAAATATCATTTCTGAATTGATCTTCATAATATTAACATTTAAAAGAGATATTCTACGGGTTGCTAAAAATGCTTAAGTGTTTCATTTATTTAGAAAACATAATATTTAGGGTTATGTTGCTAGACTCTTTTATATACAAACCTTAACGAAATAATATTCTTTCTTCAGAACATAGTAGCATGCACTTTTTAGAGTACTTCTATGCTATTTTAATAAATCTTTTCATTTAGAGGAGTTATTTTATATGCTGCTGAAAAGGTATAAACAACCACAAAGGTGACATCGAAACAATTCGGTTTTCATATTAAGTTTGCATTGCACCTTACGAGATAATCTACCCATTTTCAGGCATAACCAAGGAACAACTCTAAGAGTGTTTTAAAGCTAATTCGCGATATTTGGCTTCTATTGAGATGTTTTCCTTATAAGTGATCATTAGGGCCTAACAAGGATTAAATTCAGATTAGCACAAACATAAGATATTTTTACATAATCAGCAAGGGCACTATTTTTCAAGGTTATAGAATTTGGTTTTGCCAAATTTGAAGTTAGTTTGAGGAAGTTATGACTATTTGGATTATACAAGCATTGAAATTTCAACTACTAAACATTTATTGTTTTCTATGGTAAACCTTAAATATTTTTACACACCTGGGATCCTTGTGATGTCAGGAGTGTAGCAAAACTGGTTTGGTGATTATTTGAATTCATTTTATCCATATTTTAACTATTCAATTTTCAATGCAAGAGAAGCTTCTTATGCTTACTTTTTAATACAAACTGAGTTCAACTCCAAATGTTTTTGCAGAAATGGGACATTTACAATCTCAGGGACATGTGAGAACAATTTCATGATTTTAGGAGCTATAATTTGCATAGCTACTATATGTTACATAAAAGGAACTTTAAACAAACTTGTTTGAAATAATTTGGACTACGGTGATCATCTAAATTCTGTTACATATTCCAAATCCTTATGGCTTAATTCAAATTTAGAAACTTATTTGGACCTTCCTAGCAAAAGATACAAAGGGATGAACAAAATGTGCCAAAAAGGAAAACTAAAATGCAGCTCCTGGGATTTGAAGTCAAGACCTGAGGCTTCCAGAAAAGGCGCACAACCACTGAGCTACAAGTCTTCTCGTGACAAAAAGGGCCAGAGAACTTACTTGAGGTATCCTGCACGAGCAACCAAAAATGAAAGAAAAATCACGCATTCATGCGCTAACTGGGGTTCGAACTCTGAATCTCAGACTTGAACGCAGCGCTGCTAACCAACTCGGCTGGAGATGTTTCGTGGCAAAGTTGACTTACCAAAATTTTTGAGGTTCAGTTGCAGTCTCTCTACAGAGCCAAAACAGGGGAGGACTAGGGCTCGCCGGTGCCGCTATTCCGGTGGGTCTCCTGCCGAATGGGTGGCACTTCCAGCATCAGTGAGTCTCGGTGCACACAGGGGTGGGGTCGTTCACCGGCGGGGACGGCCGGAGAGGCCTGCCACCGGAGGTCTGCGGCGGAGGTAGGTGCGGCTCGTCGGGGAAGAAATAGAAGGGAGCTCCGGGTGAATCGGTAGCATTTAAGCATCCATGGGGTCAGGGCATTCCATTTTGGTGGTTGGACGGCCGGAGAAGCGGCAATTGGCGCCACCGGACGCCGGAGCCGAGGAAGAAAGGCACACGGTGCGGCGGAGCTGCGGGCAAGAAAAGCATAAAGGAGCGAGTGGGATGAGCTCAGCAGGTCATGAGGAAGCTTTAGAATCAAAGAATTGAATTGATTCTCACCGATTTTGCTTGATCTTCCTTGTTCTTCTTTGCTTGCTCGCTTCTCTGGAATGAGCTAAGCTCATGTGAGGGAGAAGATGAAGCCTGAGCTTTGCTCAAATGACTGAAGCTTGCTGCCTTTGTGCTCTTGCGAGAGAAGTTCTGGACTTGGTGCTGGCTTGGTGTGTGAATTGCTCTCGCTTGTGCAAATGATTCAACTACTGGCTTTGGCGTGGAATTGCTCTGGCTTGTGCGCTGGTTTGGCTGTGTAAGGATGAAGTCTCTGGAATGAGTGAGGTGTCCGCAAAGAACAAGAATGCAGAATGGCTCCAGTGCTGGACGTGAAAACAGCTATCAACCAGGTTGAAAATTTGCTAAACTTTTTTAATATGGTCTACTAGGAGTGGTTAGCTTCCAGTAAAATTTTGGGACGAAAATACAGCATGGTTAATTAATTAAAATTCTGACACTGTGCACTGCTCAGAATTTTGATTTCGGATTTTGATTTAATTAAAGGAGAAAATATTATTATTTATTTTTAAAACTTTTTTTGTCGTTTGGATTGGGCTAATTACTTCTCTATAAAAATTTCAAGTCAAAATATTTGGTAATTATTTTATAAAAAATCTGACATGAAAATTTTCGGATTTTCAATGCCTCTGTTTTTGAATTTTTAGAGGGTCTAAATGACATGATAAATTCCTGAAATTTTTAGCAGAAGTATATTCAGCTCTGTGGGTGTCATGGTAATTTTTATAGCTCCATAAAAATTTTCGAAGATTTTCTAGTAACTTGACTTCTACTGTTTCTAGTCAAAAAGTATTGTCCTTCCTTTCATTTATTTATTTTTTATGTGAATAAAATTTTTACATGTTGACTTTTCTAACTTACCAGAATGTATAGGGTTTCATGGTAAATTTTTCTAACTTTTTATGTTTACCATTTTACCATTTTCCTTTTCCTATTCTCTTTTGTTTGATTTTCATTCAATACAAAAATTCAAGACAATTCCAATTAAAACAGATAATGCCAACAAAATTCAGAAATAAATATTTTCAAATTTAAAATATTCATTTTTATTTTATTGCATTTTTCAGGATGTTACATTGCCTCATACAGAGCAGAAAAATAGGAGGGATTTACCGTTAGACTAGAACAATCCTTATTCAAGATGTGAGGTCACTGCACACATACCCTCCTCAGACCACACACACAGTTTGGTCTTCCACTTGATGCATCATATGTCAATACTGGGCAACTTATTGAGTTAGGTCTGACCCGTAACAGACATGTGGTTGCATGATTAGTCCAATTTAATGGGTTGCAATGTTAAGTTCTTAATTGACCGAGGCAAGACTTCTAATTATTCACTCATAGAAACCATCTGACTTTCACTCATATATCAACCCAATGTCACACAGAACCACCATGGCACACAGCCTTTTGACACTTGCCCTAGTCTAAATCATTTATAACACCGATTGATTATTCAGCAACACATGCCAACAACAACTCAACATCATTGTGTGAGAACACATGGCAAACCCATTCATAAACATGTTCTATATTCCATTTGTTAAATTGAATTTGCACTTTCAAGGATATCAGTTGTACGTGGCATGGCTAAGCAACTACACACGATCTAACCAACTCATGTTGGCATCTATTACTAACCAACTAATATTATCTATCTTAGGGTGATAAATGATCATGGCATACAAATTAATGACAAGGTAGGTATAATCCAATTGGGTTAAATAGCTAGTCTCCCAAATTAATTCAAACCAATTCTAAGCATAAAATAATATGCAGTAATTTAAAACAATATAGCATTTGTAAAACTGGGTTCAACATGATCAAAACACAACTTGCCTTGGAATAGTTCTGGATTTTGATCTGGACCTTGAGCTTGAGTCAACATTTCAACTTCGAACGCTCCGAGCACTTCAATGTCTGTGCGAATCGAGAGAGAAACACCAAATAAATACAAAACCGAGGCAAAAAAATCTCTAAAAAATCAAATAAAATTCACTGTTAAATAGAACTCAAATTTTTTTTTTAAATTTGAATCGCCACAATCGAAGCTTGTATAAAGAAGAACAGGTTGTCAAAAGATTCAAATAAATGAAAAATACAAAAAAAAAGAGAAAATACCGAATTTTTCGAAACAAAAAGTGATTTATGATATCATCGCTGGCATCAGCAAAGAATAAAATAAATCTAAAAAATAGGGATTAGACTGACATGTGGGCTCACGATCCATAGACCAGATCCATGAAAAACCATCCAGTCCAAGATGGACCGGGCCCACGACTCAACCGACTAACGGGTGGGCCTGATCGATGCTGACGCAACCGACATGCAAGTGAACACGTCAGCGAGGAAACAACGTGGCGCTAACAAGGCATTTGACGTGGACGCCACGCATTGGGCCCCGGGATATGACCCTTTGGCAGAGGCGGCACGGGGACCTAGGGTCACCATAGGTGACTGACAAGGGCAGATCAGGCGAGCACTTGACGTCGCTGATCTGGTGACGCGATCCATTCGGCTAGCGGCGAGCTCAATCGACGGCGGCAACAACTTGAAGCACTCACGGCTAGGGTTTCATGGTACGGCGGCGCTCCGTGAAGATCCGGCCAAACCAAGGTGCTCATCGGCGAGACCAGGCGACGGCGAAGCCAACGGGACCAAAATCGAGTGCAGAGACTCACCGGAGACGATGAAGCAAGCGATTTTCCTTGGTGGTGGCGCACAGATCAAACTTGCAATTCCGGCGAAACAGCAACGAACCACGACGAAACAATCGTGGTGCTTGGGTTCTGGCAACCGTGATGCGCACCTTTTATAGCCACAAGAGTCCAAGATGAGGCCGACATGGAGACCTCGTCCATGGCAGACACGGGGGCGCACGGAGTCTGAGTTGACGATGACTGAAACAGACTGACAGGTCAGCCCCGCTTGTCAGCATCTGGATGCGACGGACTGGGCCAAGCTACTAGGCTGACACGACGTGGACAAAGCAGGCCAGATCGGTCTCGGAGGAAACCGGGCCAAGGCCAAGGATTCAGCCCATAACCCGAAACCCAATTTTCCAACGATTTTTCAATAAAAATAATTCCTAAACTTCAAATAGCTTTAAATAAATATAAAAAATATTTTAAAAAATTCATAAAAATTCTGTAAAACACTTTGAGACATGTAGAACTCAAATAAAATATTTCTGACAAAATTTTATATAAACTTTGCACTGATTTAAATATTATTTGTAATAGGCTTATTCAAAATATTATTTAAAATCCAAATAAATCCCAGAGAATTAACAAAATTCAAATCAACTCGGTTTGATCACCGATCAATAGGAAAGGAGACATCATCAACGGTTGGTGCCGAGCTACCAGCTGCGTCGACCTACAGTAGTCACGATGTGCCACCCGCAACCTCATCAATACACCATTCCAATCGAGTTCGGGCCACTTGATGGAGGATGGCTGTATGTTCAGAGACCATATGGGTCAACAATAGCTACTGAAAAGATTGGCTAGATGAGCAACCTAGATATTCTACACCAATATGGATTAACCACCGAGAATACAGTAAAATGATAGCAACATCATTGAAGAACTTGGCTGAGAACTGCATTTTAGAACACTACTACACAAATATACATCACAATCGATTCTTTTTTATCATCACAGTCGGTTCTGGTGGCGACACAAAGTCATGAGACAGAGATGAGGTGACATTATTACAGTCGGTTCTTGCCCGATAGAGATATGACGGTCATCTCTATCGGTTCTTTGTATGAAGCGATAGAGATGATTCGATCATCTCTATCGGTTCTTTGTAAGAAGCGATAGAGATGAATAAGTCATCTCTATCGGTTCTTTGTAAGAAGCGATAGAGATGATTATATCATCTCTATCGCATGATTATATCATCTCTATCGCTTACAAAGAACCGATAGAGATGACTTCTTCATCTCTATCGCTTAAAGAACCGATAGAGATGATCGAATCATCTCTATCGCTTCATACAAAGAACCGATATCATCTCTATCGCTTCTTACAAAGAACCGATAGAGATGATCGAATCATCTCTATCGCTTCATACAAAGAACCAATAGAGATGACTGTCATATCTCTATCGCTTCTTAAAAAGAACCGATAGAGATGATCGAATCATCTCTATCGCTTCTTACAAAGAACCGATAGAAATGAATACCCTCATCTCTATCACTTCTTATATAGAACCGATAGAGATGAGTCTATCATCCCTATCGCTTCTTACAAAGAACCGATACAGATGAGCATCACATCTCTATCATTTTCTTGTGAGAACCGATAGAGATGAAGGGATGTACTGTGCTATTTTCTAATTCACCTTCCAATCAAGACATATTCCACACAATATGCACATATCACATTCACACAGAAATTACAGACAACATATCACATTCAAAGAACATGAACACTATGTTACAACAAACACATATCACATTCGTTAACAAAATAGAACGTAAACATGCTTAACCGTACACATGCAATCGCATTCAGATATGTAATATTGTTCACATCTGGTCTAGTAGGAGCTTTCGGGATCTCTAAACCGTCCGTCCTCCGACAAGCATTCTATCCAGTACCACTGGCATAAGTGGTCTCGTATCTTGTTGAGTGCAGTGTTGTCTATACTTTTCTGGGGGATATTGGTATGCTGCAAAATAGAAATGAGTGCTCTAATTTAAGTTTTCAAATTGCTATGTGAAAGACTAATTGTATAATAATGCATGTACTACCTTAGGGAAACGGTCTGAGCCGGCAATCAAGATCACCATGTGTTGCATGACATACAAACCACAGCGGTCATCGCTGCCCTGTTGATGACACTGTGAAGAAAGAAAAATAAATTAAGAGACGAAGAAAATATGTCAGAAATATAAATCTTATATATGATAGCCACTTGTACCATGAAGCGGACATACTCCGCCTTGAGTCCTTTTTGTCGTCGTGTGTCCCTCCCGCTCGACGTATTCCTTGAAACCCCTATATACATTGGAGAGACGCCGTTGAGTAAAAAGTAATGAACGTAGTTAAATACAAAAATGTTAGATAAGAGTGGTGCACTTATCGCTCCAAAGGAGGCTTGATCGCGTGAGGCCATCGGTCTCTTATCAACCGAATTAAAAGTGTACACTTTGTTGTCACTCGGACGAACACGAGTAGAACCCGATGGTTGCTTATTAAATAGTATGTAGCGAAGAAAATAAGTTCACATACGGTTTGGGCGTAGAAGTAATTGAGCGGTGAAGTAGCACTTTCTCCTCGTGGTACGGAGTAGAATGAAGTCCTTCTTGGACTCGACTTGCAATGCCCTCTTGATGTAGGAGGCAACCCATTCCGGTTGAAGCTAGCCATCGTCGTGGACACAAGCTCGGTCGCATTTAACCCAACTAGATGTCGATTCGTCACGACTCACGCCTCATCACCCCGCAACTCGCATTGAATGTTAAAAAGCATAATGCAAAATCCTATGGAAGTCATAAGGTTGTGCAACATGGTGCGATACCCACGCGTCGAGGATCGTCACAAGAGAAATATCAATGGCTATCGGTTGGTAGTACATTTTAACAGATCCTCAAAACTAGCTGGAATGTCCCATCCTCCTCGCGGTGGAAATGTCCCTTTCCGTATCTAACATTGAAGTCGATACGCTCACTCTCTTTCGCTTTGTCAACGTACCATCCATGGAGCTGTCGAGTCCATATGCCTAGAGCATTCAATTTGCTGGGAGGCAGAAAGGGCTCTCCATGTACGTAGGCCTTAAATTCATAAGGCTTCTCTGTGACCGGGGCAGTAGGCTTTTCATGTACCGAGGCGCGCCGTGGCCTTTGTGAGCCTAGCCTTTTAGCGAGGCCTCGGTGGTTACGTGGTTGTCGTGCTAGTCCTTTTATGCACCGGCTCTGTACTTTGTGCAGGGCTCGTCACGATCGTGGGAGCAGGCGCAGGTACGGTAGGAACCTACAAAGCACGCGCACAATTAAGTAACTTGTTGCAATACTATTGGAATGATACAGAAGACGTGAGGAATGTTTACCTTGACTAGTACGACGCCTGTCGTGGGCCACTTGATGAACGACATCCGCGTTAGCCCGAGAGTGGTGATGTCTTCATTGGGGGGAACTCGAGCACATGGATAAGAAGGCTTCGTGGACATAGTCCACCTGGACCCTCATGTAGCCCTTCCCCAAAAGCTGACCATACACCGTGTCGATCTCCTTGCATGGAAATGCAACCCGTGCTTGACCTCAATAGGAAATCATCTTACGTCGGGGTGGTGGCACTTGGTAGCGCGCGCAAAAAGTGTGCAACTTGAGAGAAAACATATGAAGAGTTACCTCGCACCATTAAGTTAGGCAAAATTAATTATTACCTTTAGCTGGGATTTGGACTTATCATTTTTGGAACGCAGACTACTTGGTGGGGCACAGAGTTTCTCTACGAGAGGCGGGGCATCGGCTCGACTGGAAGATCATCGCCTCATCTCCTCCTCACGTGCCATCATCCGCACCCTCATCTCCTCCCTCATCTCCTCGAGATCTCCTCCCTCGGCTGGTCCCTAAGCGTGTCCTTGAGCGCTCGCACGTGCCTCCCATGTTCTTGATCGGTACTGCAGCAAACATCTTGGAAGTAGGACTTCTTCGTATGCCCCAACCTGCGGCAAGCACCTGCCCTTATGGTCGGGCTTCCGATCGCAGAGGATAGGATGTCATTTGACCCTTGGCTAAGAAAGGTTCCACGCTCTTTCCTCCGCTTACCTCCTCCGCAAGAAGCGAGTACGAATTAGATCTAAAATACAACAGAATGGTCTCTTGCAATGTAGTAAGTTTGATATCTTACGATGGTGGAGACGACTTGTGCGGTAGTGGGGTTTGGTACTACCGGATGCCCGTCCGCGGTTTTCTTTGTCTCGCTAATACCTATCACGTGCCCGCTCCTCACATATGTGCGAGTAAGGCATCATTGTCCTTGAGTTGGCGCACTCCTCGGCTAGTCGTGCCCATTCGCTTTCTTCCTTTGTAGCCGCTGAACCGGGTGGTGCGCATGCGTGTTCAGCCTCACAGGTAGCAATGTTCTTACATCTCGGCTCTCCGCCTCGGGCGTACTCTTGATCTCGTGAACTCCTCCCAAACATCGGAGTCACGAACGGATACCTCTCGAATGGTGTACGGCCTTCAAAGACGTATTCACTATGCATGTAGACCACGAAGTGCCTCGAGCCACACCCATCCTCTTCAAGGCGCACTGCCGGCATTGTTTTCATCCTCCTCTTCTATAATCTATTTTCCCTTAACCTCGTCCCACAGCCGATTCTTCTGCTCGACGCTGACCTCCTTTCTCCAATCCTTAACCGTTATGGGAACTCTCTCCCTCACCAGTTGCCCGAGGAATGAGCGGTATCGCCCCTTACACTTGGGAGGACCCGTGCAAACGCCCGTCGCATTGAAGTGGAGAATTTGCGGCGTTCTCCCCGTGGCCCCTTTGCTCGGTCCTCGGGCCTTCCTCACCTTACTCGGCCCCTCGACACTTGGAAGTTGGCTGCGCCCCTCAGGAGCACCTTCTACTCTTTCTGGCGATGAGTCGATGCTCTCTAATTGCGATATTTTGAGTTTTCTTATCTACCATGGACATATATTTGACATGAGAGAAAGCAATTCGTAGCTATTATGTGAACTTGATAATAAATCATTGTTCTAGTATATTGCAGTACATTAATAGAGGAAAGAATGATCTTCAAGAAAAATCTGTATGTTGGCCAACTAAATACGTACGAACGATAACTCCTAATCTCTAATTAGGTTTGGTCCTAATCCCATTCGAGGATATATGGTTCGGGCTAGTTCCTGAGGCGTTGTACAACTCCAGAGAAAATTTCGGCAGCATCTCCCCGCTATTCTCCAGATACACGTCTCGACAACTGGTCAAGAGGGGTGTGCATCCGGAGAACACCAGGGAGACGCTACCGAAATCTACTCTGTGAGTTGTACAACAACTCAGGAACTTGCAAGAACCACATATCCTCGAACTGTCCAAAATACGTGGACAATTCGAGACTGCTTGCTTATAAATATGTCATTACGGCATATTTATAAATAAGCACTCTCGAACGGGAGACGTAGGTTACGCAACCTAAACTCTTAACATATGCTGAGTACAGAAGCACATATGAGAAAGTAATGAAAAAAGCATCGTAACATTCATGGAAACAGGATAAGGGAACATGTATATCATGAATAATTGAATGTAGAGGTCAACCCATCAATTGAATATATAATGGAAACAGGATGATGAGATTTGGGTTTAGATATGAGGGCAACCCATCAAAAGCAAGCACTGGATGCAACATGCATATCATGAAAAATTGAATATAGAAAGCATGTACGAATAGGCAAAGTTATATGCATATCATGAAAAATTATATACTGCTGGTTTTTTTTTACTCTATGTAAATTATTACATGTGTAACTATTATTAAGAATATCTCAAGAGTACAATAACAGCTTTAGTGTCATGAAGAAAAGATCATGACAGAGAGCAGTCATTCGAGAGTCATGCAACTAATGCTGGCACCTCACCTGGCAGATGATATGCACGTATACGGTGAAAGGTATGCAAGTACTGCACATCAGTTCATGTATGATATATCTACTTTTCTCTCGAAATTAACTTTTCTTGTATCTTTGAAATTAGCGAACTTTGTAACATGTCAGTGTTTTCCCAACACCATAACCATATACTATCATAGTATTAATTAGTCTACATGATTCATCATGTTTAATTTCCATATTTAATTTTATGGCAGCATTAGTTGCATGCTACAGTATGCAATACGTGTGTGGTGAAACACGCAGTGCCAATTTAATTAATGCAAGATTATATATCGAACTATTTCATCATCATGGGATGCTCCCAGCTCAAAGATCGTGCATGACCATCGGTTTGTTGGGTGACAAAATTTATGAAGCTAGAGACTTAAATAACTAAAATCCAAATTGTGCAGCTTCTCCAATTTTTCCCCTTGTGTGGGAATTTTTTTTGTTTGTATCTAATTTTCCATTTATATTTGAGTGTATATTGATCAGTATTAATTGCACACCCTAAATCCAAGATGTATATACTACCTCGTGTCATAAAATTAAGGTGGCCATTTTGGGTTTCCTAAACTTTGCTATCACATATCTTCCTGAATATTTAGATTGGACATATGAAAATGATATGCATGTATTTGTCTCCCTGCACAGCCACCCCAACCGAGAGACAGACAGCCACCTCACCTGGCAGATGTCGCGGGGGAGGCGTCGTCGGAGAGGAGCGACACGCGCTGGTTCGCGGCGTGCACCTCCTCGTCGCAGGCGGTGCAGAGCGTGGCCTCGCTTGGCAAAGACAACAAGGCGAGCCGGGCGTGAGCGGAGGCGTCGCCGACGGGGTGGAGGGCGGCGTCGGCGAAGGGGGCGGAGGCGGTGGAGGGGCGTCGGGGTGGCGCGGCGAGGAGGGGCGGGGTGGCGTCGGGGTGGAGTAGAAGGCGGGGTGGAGTAGGGGAGGCGGGGGGTGGCGGGGTGGAGTCGGGGCGGGGGCGGGCGGGGTGAGGTCGGGCGAGGGGAGGGCGGGGTGGGTGGGGTGGAGTCGGGGGAGGCCTGAGGGGCGACGGTAGGGGGCAGGGTGGAGTAGGGGCGAGGGGGTGGGGGGGAGTAGGGGAGGCGGCGGGTGGGCGGGGTGGAGTCGGGGCGGAGGCCGGAGGGGCGGGGTAGGGGCGGGGGTGAGTAGAGGCGAGGGGCGCCACGTGAGGGCTGGGCGGGGAGAGTTGAGGCGGACCGGTCGGGAGTGGAGTCGGGGGCGGGGTGGAGTCGTGGGCGGCCTGGAGATGGAGGCTTAGTGAGGGTTTGTCGACACAAAAATAAAAAATCGCCAGTACCTATTATCACTATCGGTTTTTTCATTAAACCGACACAAAGCATTATCTATTACTATCGGTTTTTCGATAAAACCGACACAAAAAAGTTTCTATTCCTATCGGTTTTTTTAAAAACCGACACAAAAAAATTCATATTACTATCGGTTTTTTAAAAAACCGACACAAAAAAGGTCATATTACTTTCGGTTTTTTTAAAAAACCGACACAAAAAATTTCCATTACTATCGGTTTTTTTAAAAAACCGACACATAAATGTTAATATTACTATCGGTTTTTTTAAAAAACCGACACAAATATTTAATTACTATCGGTTTTTCGACAAAACCGACACAAAAAATATAATATTACTATCGGTTTTTTTCAAAAACCGACACAACAAAATAAACATCACTACCGTTTTTGGATCAAACCTGACCAAAAAAATTATATTACTATCGTTTTTTTGAAAAAACCGACACAAAGAACTCAATATTACTATCGGTTTTTTTAAAAAACCGACACAAATTAAAAAATTACTATCGGTTTTTTTAAAAAATCGACACAAAAAACTAACATTACTATCGGTTTTTTAAAAAACCGACACACAAAAGTTCATATTACTATCGGCTTTTTGAAAAAACCGTCACAAAAAAGTTCCATTACTATCGGTTTTTTACAAACACCGACACAAAAAATATAATATTACTATCGGTTTTTTTGAAAAACCGACACAAAAAAGTAAACATCACTACCATTTTTGGATCAAACCTGACCAAAAAAAAATATATTACTATCATTTTTTTGATCAAACCGACACAAAGAAGTCAATATTACTATCGGTTTTATTAAAAAACCGACACAAAGTTTACTATCGGTTTTTATATAAAACCGACACAAAAAATATAATATTACTATCGGTTTTTTATAAAAACCGACACAAAAAAGGAGAAATCACTATCGGTGTTTTACTAAAACCGATACAAATGTTGTTCAATGCACTATTTGTTTTCCTGACAAACCATGAATTCTGAACTTGCAAAAATATCTTATTAAAGAGTGAAAAGGCCATAAATTTTGCAAACATAGTTGGAATTTTTTGAAATTTTGCAGGAACGTACTTTGTGATACTACAAAACTATTCTAAAAAGGATTCTGGAAAAAAGAGTTAGCATTGAAAAAAAGAAGCCCAAAGTCACTTTGTAGGCTAGATTTTTTGTTCAAAGAGTCTCAAAGTCAAATCTTTCTCAAATAAAGTCCGAGTATTTTGAAAATTGCGAGAAATGATTTGGTGTAGAGTGCCTTCTTTTTCTTGCTTCAAGTAGATGATACATACCACAATCCATTGAAAAAAAATTGCAAAAGTTTCATACGTACACGTAACCTTTGCAAACACGAAACTACAGTTATGTACAATACAAACATTTCAAACACATAGCAACTGATACAATGACGTACTCCTTTTATTTACAATACAACCCTTCTTGATGATCTACACGCATGTAATTTCTTCCATGTGTGTCATCGTCATCACTAAAACGAGCCCCATCCGCAAGCGGAGGTATTTCATCAAATTGGTCGTATTCTTCTTCATCTATGACATTTTCGACTCCAACGATCCGCCGCTTGCCATGAAGGACGACGTGCAACCTCGGATTGGCGGATCACGTACATAGAAGACTGATTTGCTTGCTTCGCAAGTACGAATGGGTCATCTTTATGGCGAGTCTGTTGAGATCCACAAGAGTAAAACCTCTCTTGTCGACCTTCACTCCATGTAGGAGTCCCACCCACTTACATCGAACAATGGAATTTGGTATATTCCGTAATCGAGCTCCCAAATTTCTTGATCACCCAAGTAAGAGTTCATTGCCATTGAGGATCCTCCTTTCGAGTGATGTTCATCGAAAAAGCATCTATGCTTACACCAATCGTTTTGAACAATTACTCTTAGCATCGACTTTCGGTGTAAAAGGTGTACCCATTAATATCATTACCCTACCATATCCGTACATTAAATCTAGGTTCGTCGACCAACCATTTGATAGTCTCACTAACAGAGACCTCCGCCCTTTGTTTGAACCATGTGAGAAATCTATCGTTGTGTTCTCGCATGATGGAAAGCTCATCCATTTGTGGATTCTCTTCCCGTAATATCGACTTGTCTTGCTCAATGTACCTGCAACCTGCGCTCTTTGCAAGGATCGGATGCGCTTTGCAATACATATCAAACCGTGGCCTCGTTAGTTTCGATCCAACGGTTCCTTTGCCGACAAATCGCCCTCATGGCGAGATAGAGGAACACCGATTGCTTGTCTTTTCCGAGATAGTTCACGCGAACTCAATAACCTCTTGATACCATAACCTTCCACAATACTACCCTCGGAGCTCGACCGATTCCATCGTAGGATTTTAATACACCCATGTACCTCTCGAGCGGTACATATAACGTGGAATGCCGGTCCACATATCTTAATCTCTCTAACGAGGTAAACAACAAGGTGGACCATGACATCGAAGAACGGCGGTGGGAAATGCATCTCAAGGCGACATAGAGTCCGCACCACCTCACTCTGCAAGTAGTCTAGCACGTCGGGGTCAATAACTGCGAGGAGATCGCATTGAAGAAGTAACACAACCGTGATTGCAAACTGACATCCTCTGGCGAATATTTCTTATTACAACTAGGAGCATTTGGGTCATCAAGACATGGCAATCATGGGACTTCATGCCAAACAACTTCAAATCATCCAAGGACACAAGCTTCTTAATGTTGGCGGAGTAGCGGATGGAACTTTAATACCATGGAGACATTTGCAAGGTCCTCTTTCTCCTTCTTGGACAGGTGTAGCATGCAATGGGATATACGGACCTTTTCCATCCTCCTCTATCACCGCAAGCTGGGCACGATTCCCATGCAAGCCATGTCGCGATGAGCATTCACACCATCCTTTGTCTTTCCGGTATGTTCAAGCGGGATACCAACCAAATTGTCGCAGACATTCTTTTCAACGTGCATGACATCAATACAATGCCGAACATCTAACTCCTTCCGAAGACGGTAAGTCCCAAAATATTGACCTCTTCTTCCAAATGGTCCTAGAACGAACAGATTTACTGGCTCTTTCCGTCTTGAACATCGATATCCTCTACACGTGAATATACTTGCCTTCCACTCATAGGCTGCGGTGCGAGCGGACTTCCCTCTTCCCATCAAATTTTTCATCCATCTTACGGTATCGATGACTTGAGGTAGAAACCTACGGTGACCCATATACAGTTTTCTTGAAATTCGGCGCCATAGGCTCTCGGTCTCCTCTTCACAAATAGGACACGCTTTTGCTCCTTTCGCATCAGAGCCCGCCAAATTATCAAGAGCCGGAAATCATTTATGGTGCAAAATACCATAGCCGTAGGGTGAAATGCTCTCTTCAGACGCATCCCACACAATGACCCGTCATTCCACAATTTTACCAAATCCTCGATCAATGGAGCGAGGTACACATCAATATCATTTCCTACTGTTTGGGTCCCGAGATTAGCAGCGACATCATGATATACTTTCGCTTCATGCACAACCAAGGAGGAGGTTGTAGATACACAATGAATCGCCCGCGTCTTTGACGATCGCTCATGTTACCAAACGGATTCATTCCATCGGGTACTCAATCCAAATCTTATGTTCCTCATTTCGCACCAAACTCCTCATGTTTCCAATCGATGTTTCTCCATTGAGCGAATCGCCAGGTGTCTCGACTTGCCATCTTCCTTTCGAGACCCATAATGCCAACGCAACAATTTTGCTTCTCTAGGATTTGCAAACAACCTCTCCAGACGGGGAATGATGGGCAAGTACCACAATACCTTGGCCGGTGCACCTTTAGTGACCTCTTCACCCTCGTTGCCCCGGCTCTTACGCTTCTTGTCGTTACGCTTCTCCTTCGTTTGTACCGAGGCACACCGCAAAGCGGACAAATGTGCAGCTCGATGTGCGTTACGGTACAAGATGCAATCATTTGGACATGCATGTATCCTTTCTATTTCCATTCCCATGGGACATAGTAGCTTCTTTGCTTCATAAATGCTTGTTGGCAACTCGTTTCCCTCCGAAAGCAGATCCGATAGAAGAACTAGAAGTGCATTGAAACTTGTATCTGTCCAACGGTGTTTTGCCTTCAGTTCAAACAATGCAAGGACCAAACCTAACTTGGTGTATTCTGGTTTGCAACCTGTGAACAGTGGTTTCGCATCGTCTTCCATCAAGCTTTTAAACTTTCCAAACTCTCTTCTCGTAATTACCTCCACATCCCGCAACATTTTCTCCAAATTCTCCTCCTCAAATATATCAAACGCAACTCATCATCCGGTTCCACCGTGTCTTCATTGCATACCGGCGAGGTACTACCATCTCCCGTGATGGATCCAACACGTGTAATTCCTCACAAGCCACGTCGAATCGGTGATCCTCAATTTGAGTGAGTTGCTAAATCTTCTCGATTAGTGCAATAAATGCAAGGACAATATATGAAGTTTACACCCTCCTCACCATGTCCTCTTCGCAATTTTTTTAACTCCTTAACACCCCTCGAAATTCAACACTCACACGACTTTTTGCATACATCCATTCCTTACGGTTCATACGCAATTAAACTTCACACAATAAATTAAGCACAAATCGAGCGACAAAGAAGCTAGCTATTTGAAATATTAAGACATCATTTGATTAATATTACCTTTGCAAAATAGATGACAATTTCTGCAATATATATGAAATATGTACTCCGATCGATACATAGATTCTTCCTGGTTTAGAGCTTCCAATTTCCTAGATAAGAGACATACATTTTAACATGAACAATGATATCAAACAATCTAATTATATAGTGCAAGAGCCTCATGATCTTTTGACTACAACAAAACAAAACAAGGGTACCAACGATGACTCCTAATCTCTAAATAGGTTTGGTCTAATCCCATTCGAGGATATGTGGTTCTGACAAGTTCCTAAGCCGTTGTACAACTCAGAGAAAATTTTGACATCTCCCGCTATTCTCCATATACACGTCTCGACAACAGGTCAAGAGGGTGTGTATCCGAGAATACTAGAGAGACGCTACGAAATCTCTACTCGCAGCTTGTACAACACGCCTAGAACTTGCCCGGCACATATCCTCGAGCTATCAAAAACGTGGACAATTCGAGGCGCCGCTTATAAATATGCCATTTCGTTCGGTATATTTATAAACAAGCATCCTCGAGCAGGAGACGAGGTTCCGCACCCTAAACTCTAGCATTCATCGGTGGCAGCAATAATAATTCCATATTAACATCAAAGCACTACAAATTAAGATAATTAAATACATGTGTACATGCTTGTGAAATAAAGGGTGTGAAATCTGATAGGATATACACAATACCAGTGCAAACTAAACTTTCTTCACGACATATCAAAATTACATAGTGCAAAATTAAAGGGGTTTGAAGGAATGCTCACATTTTGAAGAAAACTACAAATTATGCAAAATGAGGGGAAATCTCCTCAAGTTAGGGCTTCAAATTTACCCTCTTAACACCCACCCTTGAGGATTTCAAATTTTCTCACTCAAGTATTGCTTCCAACCACAGAATAGGAGCTATTTTTTCTGGTGGCGGCGGAGAAACCTCCTCTAGAACAATAACAGAGAAGAGTTCAGCTCGAGTGGTATAAATAACCTAACGAGGTACATCACTATCGGTTCTCATATAAAAAGCGATAGTGATGTGATCATGCACATCACAATCGATTCTTATAAGAAAGCGATAGTGATTATCATAATCATCACAATCGGTTCACATAGAAGCGATAGTGATGGCGCATCACATCACTATCGGTTCTTATTTAGAAGCGATAGTGATGATAATCGACATCACTATCGCTTCTCACAAAAGAACGATACTCATCACTATCGGTTCTTTTGTGAGAAGCGATAGTGATGTGAATTATCATCACTATCGCTTTAAATAAGAACCGATAGTGATGTGCATCGTCTTGCCATTCTTATCGCTTTTATATGAAAACCGATATGATGATGATGCACATCACTATCACTTAAATAAGAACCGATAGTGATGTATGCGTGCTTCATCACTATCGCTTTTTATATGAAAACCGATAGTGATGATAATGCACATCACTATCACTTCTCACATAAGAACCGATTGTAATGTTCGCAGTGCTACATCACTATCACTTCTAACCTGAGAACCGATAGTGATTATGATTAATACCTCTCCTAAGTCATCTATCACAATTGTTTCTTCCTAAAAACTTAAGAACCGACACAGATGAAGCGATAGTGATGTACAATTCTGTAGTAGTGGAAGAAGACGATTTAAGTCTGGTTAACACCTTCATGTCGTTCTGCAAGCAAGCCATGGACCCTATTGAAGATCCCTTCCGGTTTGGCAACTATGTGTAGGTCTGTGGTGTCACATGTCATACGTCAAGCGGTGATCCACAAGCCTCAGGAACACCATACATTCCATGCATTCTTAATAGACCGAGGTTTGAGAATTCTCTCTGTGATATGGGAGCTGACGAGAGTATACTCCCTCACTTCATCTTCAAAAGGCTATTGTCGTATTCTGGTATTGAATGACTATTCAGCACCATTCGGAAATACGAAAAAGTATGTTAAAAAGTGAATCTTCCCCTTATTGTTTTTCCAACATCCTCTTAAGATCTGCTATTTTCAAATATGAGAAAAGTGGACGCTGTACTTGTCTGAAAACGGAAACAAAGATGCTTGCGCCTACAGTTATTGGTTTTAGCTTGATCGTTATGCGAGGAAGTCCTTAGGTGTACTAGAGAACATGCCCATAACTATCGGGAGGAATACTCTGTCAATTGACTTTTACATCCTAGAGACTAAGGAAAGTAAAGACAACAACATAATTCTACGAAAGCCCTTCTTGATGCTCACAAACACGATTATGGATATTGCAGAAGGAATAGTCGAGATGGAATTTGGAGGAGAAAAGATAGGATTTGATTTTGTCAAAGCAATGAGAGCCTCGAAGATTTTGGATGAGCTTCCCCCAGACACGACAACGGAAGAAATGTTTTCTACTAATATTTTCAGGAATCCGATGCAATGAACCTTGGAAGATAGCATCGACACGAAGGAAGCTGACGATCAAGAGAAAGTACCGAACTAAAGCCACTCCCCCCTGAACTCAGGGATCAATTGCAAAAATGCTTGGAGGACACTGCTTTTGCTTATGAAGAGGAGAAAACAAGCTCAACTATGGATGATCCTCGACCTTCTCGACCCCCAGCTGATCCTCCAGACAAAACTCTGATTGGAAAAGCTAATCAGCCTTCTACAAAATTGAGGTACCCTCCCAACCCCCTCTCATCTATTTTTGCTAGCTCCATCATCATCATTACATTGTTTGTTTTTCTTTGGAACCCTTGGACTAGAACTGGTTATACTGTAGATCACTTTAAAAAAATGAGTCCAATTGCTAGCATCAATCGATTCTTATTAAAATTTAGTCCTAGATCCAATTTTGAACATCATCTTATGCTACAGAATTTCAGGAGGGATGTGTTTAAGGCGGTAATGATTTTAATTTCTCAGAACATTTTGTTGCCTTATCAAACTCTAATGAAAAGGGAGACATGTGCCGTGCTTAGTTGGGATAATGTAATTGACCGCTCTTTTATGTTTTTTGATAAAAAAATAATGTGGTAGTGGTCATTGATGATTTTGTCTATCATAAGCTTTACAAATCCTGCTCGCTAAGCATTTATTCATGCTCATGACCTTAAAAGAGTGCTTGTCGGGAGGCAATCCAATTTGCATTCGTGTAATTTTAGGATTGTGGCACTGTAAGGTCGAGGAGGCCGACTAGAGAGGGTGAATAGGCGGTTTTAGAATTCTCTTTGGTTAAAATCGTGTTTTATATACGGAAACGTAAATCAACACGGTTTTGTGTAATTAAGGTCTTAATCGTCTACTCTCAACTATGTGTACCAACAGCCTAAGACTATGTATGGTTTGCATTCCTAGGGTGACAAGCAATCAATTCAATTCTAGAAATGTAAATTGCAACAATATAAATGAGCCATAGGAAGCAAACCAAAAGATTAGGACATTCTCAATGGTCACGAATCCATGTGGCATCCAACCGCTGTAGAGGGAAAATTACGACATTCCGAATCCAATAATCTAAATTGGCTCCAAAACACATGTTATGCGAAAATGTTCTAAAGTCAAATTCGAGCATTCCTAACACCAATTTCGGACAAACTCACAGCACAATCTAAAAATGATCATAACTTTTTACTCCGAAATCTGATTTAGGTGATCTTGGACTTCATGAAAAGCTTATCTAGAGGCCTACAACTTTTATCTATTTTCAAGATCTAAGAAATCATAGATATTTTCATAATACACTTGGTCACACAAGTCTAAAATCAAATTTCTCGAAATCTCTAACATAGACTTGATCAAAAGCGTGACTACAAACTAACAAGAGTCTAGAAATGTTCAATGCATGAACTTCAATAATTTGTAAAACACATTTGCAAACTTTAGTCACATGCCACAAAGAGTAAATACACGGGCTTCAACTATTTACAAAACACATTCGTAAATAATAGCATCATGCAAAGAAGAGCTAGAGCAACAGGATTGAGGTATCAACACGTAATGAGACTCAAACTACTAGACAAGATCCCTCTTAATAATATAGCAACCAACACAAGTAATTTGGCCTCCTAATCAAACACCAAGATGGGCAAAAGACTAGGAATACATTCTTAATCTATGCTAGTTATACTTTTGTCTTGCGCATCCACTTGGAGCTTCCAATTGATGCTGATCACCTTCTCTCCATCTCCAGATCTTTGTTTTGTTCATCAACACATTATAAACTACTTTCATTTCAAGATCTTATTTTGGTGCTCATAACATATGATGACTCTTTCATTCCAAACCTTGACCTGATGACCATCAACACATGATATCATTGAAAGTCTTCGTCATCATTGGACTTAACGTATATCATCAACTTATGAAAAATATTAGTCCAACACATCCAATTGTCGTTAATTACCAAAGCACACCATTAACACATAATGGAGGACCTAGATCATTTCATCTACTTCTTCGGTAATTGACGACAACTCAATTGCAAATAATTGAATTTAAATCAATATGATTATATTACAACTACAAAAGCGTTATATACTCAAAGGATGTGTTTCAAAGTAAAGATCCTCGGTATATGTGGAAGAAAGAACGAGATTAATACTGGTGAAACATCAAGATATAGAATGAACTCCCCCTAAATGTGCGCATACATATATATGAATTGAAAATAATATGCACATATCCAAGTTGAAACATTTGTGGAGTTCAACTTGTATTTTGAATCCAAAGAATGCAACAAGATATAATAATATGTCACTGGATGCATACTTTCGAGATTTCCATTTTTCCATCCAAATAAGACTAATCAATATCATACTCAACAAAGAAGTTAGTTTGATATTTAGATTTGTCATTGACCACCAAAACTAATTTAATGGTACTTGAACTTACAGGCACCTCTTCTTTTGTTTCTGAGATGAGTTCGACAAGAATTGGGTATTATAGATTTTGCCACTTAGACTCAAAGGAAACAATGGCAGGCTTTCAATAGGTACCTTGGAAGAAGCCTGTGTACAGGGTTCCAAATTTCGCCGAATTTCGGGCCTCCATGAAATCCAAACTACTGGCCTAATTAAAAAAAGAAGTTGAAAAAACTAAATTGCTACAGTACCACCGAAATTTTGATTTTTCGTCAAAATTTCACCAAAATATCATGATTTTTGGCCGGTTTTTGAACTTTTAGGGCCGGAGTTGGTCCAATAACCCTTAAGAAAGTCATCTTCTATGAAAATTTGTTGAAAAACCTAATTTTTAAGACATTTTAAAATTTTGACAGAAATACTGTCATATTTTTATAAAATTTTATAGGCTTGATAATGATCTGCAAATTTTATGGTACTATATTTAGTAGTGTAGAATCATACAGAAAACTTTTGAAAATAATTTAACTTAATTTTTTATCTTTAAAAAATCAAAAACATAATGAAAATAATTGGGACAGTTACCTTGTCAGAATTTTATAAATTTTCTCGAGTGTGATCATGATCTAAAATTTTAATGAGAGATTAAGAATTGCCTCAGTACCATTCTATAAAAGTTTCAAAAAATTTAAACTTTTTATTTTTGGTCAATCAAATCTATGTAAGCATTGAACTTCATTTGTTATATTATATTTCAAAAATCAAAAAGAGAAAGAACATAAATGGTATTGTGCCTTGTAAGAATTTTATAAATTCACTGGAGTGTGATCATGATTCAAAAAATTTATGAGATCTTAATAATTTCCTTATCACCTTTCTGTAAAAGTTTCAAAAAATTTGAACCTTTTTTGATTGCTAAAGCAAATCTATATATTGATCATCACGCTTTTATCAGGATGTAGCACTGTCAGGATTTTTAAAAATTATTTAAACGTTATAATCATCTAACAATTTTATAGAAACATTAATATTACATCAAAACTATTCACAAAAATTTTAAAAAATTTATAACATGGTTTTAACCACTTTTCAATTTGTTCAAATTTGCTAGTAAGCCTTTTAACAGGACAGTAGCACTGTTCGAATTTTTAAAACTTCAAGAAGCTAGATTATCATCTGAAAATTTTATGATAACATTATTTATGCATCATAACCTTTTCAAAAAAATTCAAATTTTTCTAACATGGTTTGAACCATTTTTCATTCGGTTCAAACTTGCCGGTCAGCGTTTTATCAGGACAGCAGAAATTTTCGAATTTATAAACAATCCTCAGAGTTGATAATTATCTGAAATTGATATGGGAACATAAATGATGTGTCAGGAACCTCCACAAAAAATATCAGAATTTTTAGACTTCGTTTGAACCATTTTTTGTTCAAGTTGAAATTTGGTGAAATTTCGCCCGAAATTCGGTCCAAAAATTCCGGATTTGAATTTTTATTTTTGAATTCATCCGGATTTTGTCCGAAATAACGAGATTTCGCCAAAATTTTGGATTTCGATCATCAGCAAAATTTTATCCAAAACGAAATTTGAATCACTGCATGTGTACACCACTCACCTATCCAGGGCAGAATTTAGGTTTTTTATGCAGCAAACATTTAGGTTTTTTATGCAGCAAACCTTTCATTGTGCATGAAGATTTTGGGAGAGATGATCTTGATGCTGAAATGAGAATCCAGCGGACGGCCTCGCCGAGCATGATTTGAAGAAACATCAGACGACTATAGCGTTAACCCAGTAAACTGCACCTCCTTCTCTAGTTGTTTATTTGTTTCTTTTGCATTAAAGACAATGCAAAATTTGATTGTGAGGGAGGGTGTGCACTTTACTTGTTTATTTGTTGGGAAATTATAACAAGGTTGTCATTAGTTTGAGCTTTGCAAGTTTTTCTACATAGCTTTATACTTTAAGAATGATGGTTTAGAGATGTTTTGTTCTAGTAGCTCAATTCTTGAGTCTCTTTTAAGGTGGTGGCTTGACACTTGAGAATGATACTGTTGAAAACCTTCACACCAAATTGTCAGATTTCCTCTCTGGAACAACCTGAACAATCGCGTGAATAGAAGTTCTTGTATTCTGTATTGCCGGAATCCAGAACAAGCTTTTGTCGTACTAGTTCCTTGCGATGCTTTTCTCTGATCGCCTTGACACAGAGAAACGCAATGCAGAAAACTAGCACACGGCAAGAAGACAGCAAAAACAAAGTTCAGAGTATTTGGTGCTGCAAAACCCTCTGCAGCTTTTCTGGATTTTCTTCTATTGCTTATATAGCTAGAGATTACAAGACATAAACTGAATCAGTTACAACTGCCAAACCGGATTACAAAACTAACTAGACTCCGACTCAAACTCTGAAGCTTTGGGCTGAAACAAACTACTGTGTCTTATCCGACACAAACTCTGGAGATTTCAACAGACTCAGCAAGACTCGTTTGTTCAGGTTTCTTCTTACCTGCATTGGCAATACCGAGACCTGAGCAACAAAACCGAAACAGAGAACACAAGACCAACCAACCTGGACTCTATGCACAAGATTAATGTCAACAAATCACCCCCTAATCTTGTGCATCCAGCTAGAACTCCTCTCAACCGCATCATGTCAAAACTCCTTTGACGTCAATGATTCCCAGCTTTTCCCTCAACTCTAGGAATCTTGTCCGCCCAAGAGATTTAGTTAACATATCCGCAATCTGCTCTTCAGTGCTAATATGTTCCAAATCAACTTCTCCATCTTCGACACACTTCCGAATAAAGTGATAACATGTGTCAATATGTTTACTACGATCATGATAGACCGGATTTTTGCCCAACACAATTGCCGATTTGTTGTCCACAAACAACTTGAACTTCTGAGGCTCTTGGCCTTGCAAATCTCCAATCAAGCGACTCAACCACACACCTTGACATGTCGCGGAAGCTGCTGCAATATACTCCGCCTCGCACGATGAAAGAGCAACAATCTTTTGCTTTTGTGAAGCCCAACTGATTAGGTTTTCACCAAGGAGAAACAACATACCCGTCGTACTCTTGCGGTCATCAACATCGCCGGCAAGATCGCTGTCACTAAACCCAATCAACTTTGGCTCCACCATGTCATGCTTCCTATAACAACAACCATAGCCAATCGTCCCACAAACATACCTGAGTATATGCTTTATGGCTGCCATGTGTTGAATCGTTGGAGCTTCCATGTATCGGCTAACAATGCCCACGGCATAAGCAATATCCGGCCTTGTATTTACCAAATACCGAAGGCTTCCAACAATGCTTCAATATTTGGTGGCATCTACCGCATCTCCTCCTTTCTTTGTAAGCTTCAAACGATTCTCCATGGGTGTTAAACATGGACTACACCCCCTCATTCCAGAAACTTCTAGGATCTTGTTTGCATAGCTACTTTGACACAAGGTAATCTTACCGGCAGTTTGCTTGACTTCAATTCCAAGATAATAGCTGAGAAGACCAAGATCGCTCATGCTAAACATCTTCCCCATTTGAAGACCAAGATAATAGTTTGCTACATCCTGTAACAATCAAGTCATCGACATAAACACCTACTAAAAGAATTGAGCCGCCCTTCACCATTTTGTACACGGCATGTTCCAAAGGACTTCGCTCAAAGCCAAGTGAAATCAAAGTAGCATCCAATTTTGCATTCCACGCTCGTGGCGCTTGCCGTAAACCATATAAAGCCTTGCGAAGCTTTAACACCATGTGCTTGCGTTTTTCATCGACAAAACCCGGCGGTTATTCAACATACACTTCTTCGGCAAGATCACCATTCAAAAACGCCGATTTTACATCCATATGATGTAATTCCCAGCCACCATGCGATGCCATCGCAATCAACAACCGCACGGTTTCCATGTGAGCAACCGGTGCGGATACTTCATCAAAGTCTAACCCTTGTCGCTGCGCATAGCCCTTTGCGACAAGACGTGCTTTATGCTTAACGATGTTGCCATCCGAAGCTTTCTTTACCTTGAAAATCCACTTTAGCCCAATGGCTTTGTGACCAGCCACTGGAAGTTCTACAAAACTCCATGTTTCATTGTCACGTATTGACCGCAACTCAGCATACATTGCAATACTCAAGGCGCATCTCCTAGCGCATGCTCAACTTTGGAAGGTTCTTGGCGACAATTAAACATACGCTATTGAAGTTATTTAGTTACGCATCTTCATCCGACGATGTCGGTGAATCTTCAAAGTTTACCTGCTGAGTCGTGTTGTAAATATCCGATATATGCCGATACCTCAGAGGCGCACCCTCAGAATCGTGTGATTCCCCTGTCGGCGGTGTTGCCCATTGCGCTGCAGTCTGTGAAGCAACGCTTGATGCGTCGGCCGGCGTATTTGGCGAGGAAGTCGCTGGTGAGTATTGCGACGCATGTGATGCAGAAGATGACGCCCCTCCAGGCATGTCTGTTGCTGCTCCCTCGCCAACTATAGACGTATAGGCATCAACTGCATCCAAATCTACACCTTGTTGAGCTTCATTAGAATATTCAACAACAAATGTGCCCATATGTCGGGAACGGATCTCCGAATCCGAACCCTCTGTGTATAACATGTGCTAGTCCAGGAAAAGCTAGCACATACAGTGGAAACAGTGATGACAACACATCCATATCACAAAGCATATAATATTAATTAAGCAAAAGAGTATTAGCCTTATGGCCAATTATTACAAATAAGCAGCGTCATAGCTTAAGTTCAATAAGAAACAGTGGAAACGAAATAACAAAAGCAAAGTAAGCCCATCCATTTGCCCAACAGGCAATCGACTGGGGTTCGCGTCCTAGCATTCCGGATCGCCTTCGTCGTAACCACAAGCTAAAAATCGTAGTCACCTTCAGCTTCTGCAAACTCTTCTGTGGAAGGTTGGGGATGTTGCAAGGGTGAGCACAAAATGTACTCCGCAAGTCTTGGAAACATAATGCATGATAACTATATGCAAGGCTAAACAATTGAAGGCATAATATGGCTCTTTTAGCATAAAGCAAAGTTTAATTGTAAATACCAATAGTAGTTTCATAAAGCATCATTTGATCAAAATGTAATTGAATAGTAATTGAATTTGACATGACAATTAAAGCAGGTTCCATCTACCTCACTGGCTCCATCTGCCAAACCATAACCCGAGAATTCCATCTGCTCATGGATTCCCAAACCAACATTTTCCTTTAAAACAAAACCATAAAATCTACAATGTGCAAGCGTACCTCGCCTGCCCTTGACCGTGGGCACGGCTACTTAAGTAGTTTTAACTCTGCAGAGTGTGTACACTTTACCCACAAGACATGATTGACTCTTGTTGCCATGCAATTAACACACTTCCTTTGGTGTGTCGGCAGAGAGATCATGACAAGGCCTTTACAATGTACAACCCCACTATTAACCTCGCCCGGTAAGGTTTCACCATTTGTTAGGGTTCTAGCTTCCAAAGATCTGAAGCCCCTCTTGCGCCTGCCAACATCTGGCACTCACCAACTGGTGAACCTAATAATGGGACGCACAAATTATTTAGCCAGGTCGTCCATATAGACTTGTGGTTGTACGGTAGTGCTCGGTCCATGGTAACACACGCTTCGGTCCTTAATTGACTAGGACGGAACATTCACATACCAAGGTCTCGTGCTTTCTGCACCCGCCAAACATCCATCCGCCCCGGTCTAAACCATTTCCACTTTATTTTACTTACATCACAGCAGCAACACCAATTGCCGCGATTTCACAAATAAGTTTAAACAACATTTGAAAGGATTCCCATAATGGCACAATATCGAAACGCTTAAGCTGGACTAAGCAATTCTACCGTTCCATGCTAATCTACTGGATATCACCAAATAAAATAGCCAGTATATATCATCTAGGGTGTCAAAGGTTCGACATGATCAATACCAATGAGGGTATAACAAACTAGAATTTAACTAAACCTTAAGACTACATTTAAAGTTCTTTGCATAAAAGTAAGCATGCATAATTTAAAAACAACATAACATTTTCATAAATTTTGGGATCAACATGTTCAAGGAAGACTTACCTTCGTTGCTTCCTGCTGGATCTACCTCTGACTGTTGATTCGCTTGAGCTTCGGCTGAGTCGTCTACATGCGAAACGAGGCAAATAAATAAAACAAATTCAAATAAAATTCAAAAATTTAAACGAATGGTACTAGAAGATAGATCTTGAATTTATATGAGTTTAGAAATTTGAATCACTAGAATCGGAGCTCGAACGAAGGAGAACGGGCTCCTGGAAACTTCCTAGATCAGAAAATCAGAAAATTCAGAAAGCTGACACATGGCGAGACATGATTGGCTGGAATTTCGGGTTTTCTGGAAAATCAGAAAAGGAAAAAGAAATGCCGCTGACACGTGGGGCCCACGAGTCAGAGACTCGGCTCACGGTGGACTGCGTCCACAGAGGAGGAGATGTGCCGACGTGGCGGCCACGCGGCAGCTAGGGCTGACGTGGCGGCCACACGGCGGCTAACGCGTGCCGACGTGGCGCAAAGGCGAGGCGACGCGGCCCGATCGGGCCCGCCCACGCGGGCATCCGGCGATCGGGACGGATCGCCACGGCCGAGACGCGGCGAGGGCGTCGGCAAGCACGGCGGCGACGCGGCTCGACGGCGGCGTGAACTCGCCGGAGATGAAGAAGAAGACGCAGCGGCCGAGGGGGAAAACGCGACGAGGCGGCACTGGGGTTGGGGCAAAAGAAAGAGCGCGGCGCGGCGAACTCGATGCGACCAAAGACAACGGCGGAGGCTCACCGGCGTCGGCAAACGGCGACGGAGAAGAACTCGGGCACGACGGAGAATAACGGCGGCTAGGGTTTGGATTTTGGTGACGCACGAGCGACGAAACTCGGGAAAAGAGAGAGGAGCGGGCGCGGCACTTTAAATAGGCGCGGACGCCGAAGGTGTCCGGCGGATCTGGGCAATCGCCGGAAATCGCCAAGCGAGTGCGGGGCGAACGGACGGCGAAGTCGGCACTCGGGACGATGGCGCCGCTTCGGCGACAAAGAGGCCCAGCGTCGTAAGGGCGTGGGCAGCGGAGGTGGTTGGCCGGAAAAGCTGGCCGGGCGACGCGAGCCGAGCGACGCAGTCGAGGGAACGAGGAGCGGCCAGCGAGATTCGGCCCGGGAGGATTTTCGAAAATAAAACATTTTCCGAATTAACATAATTCCAGAAATTCAGATAAAATAAAATAAATTCAAATAAATAGCAAATAAATTCAGAAAAATCTCCAAAAATATAGAAAAATTCCTTGCAGCATAATGAACCCAACTAAAACTGAAAATCTTTTATTTGATGAATAGATTAGCCAAATTAAATCCTTTTACAAACAGAAAAATTCATATTAAGCTGAAATTAATTCAAGAAAAATGCAAATGGTGAATTTTCAAATTTAAACATTCTAAAATCCAAATTTTTGGAATGTTACACCATACCATCCGAACTGGGCTTTGCTGCAGACACCTCCTCCCAATTCCATTGCTTGTCTTCCTCAAACACCACGTCACGCGTGATATAAAGCTTCTTCCCATTTGGATCATAGACTCGATAGCTTTTGGTTCCTTCCTCATAGCCATGGAAAACAGTGGGCAATGATTTGTCTGGCAGCTTCGACAACCCCGGCCTTGTTATCTTCATGTGCGCAATGCATCCAAATGTGCGAAAATAATGTACCTTGGGTTTTCTTTTGTACCATGCTTCATAGGGAGTAATACCGTCAAGACTGCTAGTTGGAGCTCGATTAAGAATATGCACTGCCATCTTTACCGCTTTGCCCCAAAATTCACAAGGCACTTTTCTATTCTTCAACAAACTACGAGCCATCTTGACAATTGTCTGGTTGCGTCGCTCAACAACGCCATTTTGCTATGGCGAATAGGGCGCGGTTGTGAACCGCTTAATCCCGAGCTCATCACAATAGCTCTTGAACTCAAGAGAATTAAACTCACCTCCCCGGTCTGTCCTGAAAGCCTTAAGCCTAACATCTTGCTCATTTTCCGCCAACGCCATGATCTTCTTAAAGAATTTGAAAGCCTCATCTTTAGACTTTATCAATTCAATCCACATAAACCTGCTAAAATCATCAACGGTTAGCAAAAAATACAGGTTTCCCGCCGGTGTTGGTGGAGAGATCGGTCCACAAAGATCGCCATGTACGACCTGCATGTTGGATAATCTCGTTGTGTTGGATTTCCTTTTGTCATTAGTGTGAGCATGGAAACTTCCAATCCATGCGCGTCTGTTTTGCTCTTCACGTAATTTGCTCACGCTGTTTCCTTTTCTAGTTTCTTGAGTCATTAGTGGCCGTGAGTTTGCTCTTCACGTAATTTGCTCACGCTATTTCCTTTTCTAGTTTCTTGAGCCATTAGTGGCCGTGAGTGGTGGCCGTGACTAACGTGACTGATTAGATTTTGTATCTATTTAAGCAATGGAAAGCAACAAGAAAAGCTGCATCCTTCCGCAGCAACAAAAACTTCCTTGTGTGTTTAGCTATGTTGCACTGGTGTCAACTGTGATCGCATGAGTTTTGATCGTTAGGGAGAACAAGTGGTATCAGAGCATGTTTATCGCATCTTACAACACCTTTGTGATGTCTGGCACAAAGGGCAAGGATGGCGACTGCGCGATCCAGCGGCAAGTGGCCATGTGCGCGAGCTTGCGCTACCGCGGGTGATGAGGGAGCCGATCGGGACAACTACCTACCCCACTCTGACACGATCAAACTACGGCGATTGGGTCCTCTTGATGAGGATCATCCTGCAGGCGAGAGGCCTGTGGCGGGCTGTTGAGGGTACCGAGGACGTCACGGACGAAGTCGGGTACCGCAACGACCGCATGGCGCTGGAGGCGATCCTTCGCGTCGTGCCGCTGGAGATGCTTGCAACTCTGGCGGTGAAGCCCACGACGAAGGATGCGTGGGAGACAATCAGGACCCTACGCATGGGTTCTGAATGTGTCCGCGACGCTAAAGCACAAACTCTCAGGACCGAGTTTGATGAACTCAAGCACAAACCAGGTGAGACGATCGACGAGTTGTCCTTGCGTCTAACCGGCATTTTCAGCAAACTCTCCATGCTCGGTGATGAGATCACAGAAAAACGCGTGATGGAAAAATTCCTGCGCGTCATTCCCAAGCGCTACTCCCAGCTGGCCATGTTCATCGAGAATCTGCTTGATTTGAGCACCCTCTCGATGGAAGATTTAACAGATCATTTCAAAGTGGCCGAGGAGCGGTTCGAGCAGGAGGTAGCAGAGGAGGGTGGTGGCAAGCTCCTGTTGTCGGAGGAAAAATGGCTCGCGCGCATGCGGCGACGTGAGCAGGACGGTTCCTCCGGCAGTGGTGGAAGCGGCTACACCCAGAACAGGCGCCGCGGCAAGTCGCAGGACATGCGTGGCAAGGAGGGCACACGCGATGGCAACAACAAGGCACCTGGTGCAGGCCGAAATGTCAAAAAGGACAGGTGCCGGTACTGTGATAAACCGGGGCACTGGGCTCACGATTGCAGGAAGAAGAAGAGGGACGAGGCGGCTAATCTCACACAGGTGGAGGACGAGGAGCCGGCCTTGCTCATGGCTCAGGTCGCGGCGCTTACCACTGCGCATGACGAGCCTGTTGGTGGCGACGACTCTGTCTTCCTGAATGAGGAGCGCGCCGAAGTACACCTCGGGAAGGAGCATGACATGAAGGACGCGGTGTGGTACCTTGACACCGGAGCTTCAAACCACATGATCGGCGACAGAGCAACGTTCACCGAGTTGGACGACGGCGTCTCTGGGTCTGTTCGCTTTGGCGATGGCTCACTGGTGGAGATCAGGGGGCGCGGCTCAGTCCTGTTCACGGCGGTCGGCAGACGGCACCGAGTCCTCACCAATGTGTACTTCATCCCCAAGCTGCGCAGTATCATCGTCTCGCTGGGACAGCTCGATGAGGTGGGCTGCGAAGTGCTCATCAAAAATGGCGTCATGTGTGTGCGAGATCGGCGGCAACAACTTCTTGCCAAGGTAACACGGACAGCAAACCGGTTGTACGTGATCTCACTCAACATCACAAAGCCGGTGTGCATGTCTGCAACGACCGGTGATGACGCATGGCTCTGGCATGGTCGGTTTGGGCATCTCAACTTCGACTCGCTCCGACGGATGGCGCGCGCCGGTTTGGTGCGCGGTCTCCCTCAGATTGAGCATGTCAAGCAGTTGTGTGATGCGTGCTTGGTCGGGAAGCAGCATCGAGCTCCGTTCCCACAAGCCTCAAACTACCGCGCCAAGGATCGTCTCGATCTTGTGCACGGTGACCTCTGTGGCCCCATCACACCAACAACACACGGCGGGAGGAAGTACTTCTTGCTTCTCGTTGATGACATGTCGCGGTACATGTGGGTTGTCCTGCTGGCAAGCAGGATGAAGCGCCGACGGCGATCAAGAAATTCGAGCCAACATGGAAGTAGAGCGGTCGCAAGCTTCGGCGTTGCGTAATGCATCAGCGGTGGTGAGTTTACGTCTGTGGAGTTTGGTGAGTACTGTGCAGAACAAGACATGCACAGACAACTCACGGCACCGCATTCACCATAGCAAAATGGCGTCGTGGAACATCGCAACCAGATTGTGGTGTCCATGGAGAGGTGTCCGCTCAAGGCGTGCAAGATGCCAGGTGCGTTCTGGGGGGAGGCAGTGAGCACGGCGGTATTCATACTAAACTACTCACCGACCCAGAGCGTACAAGGCATGACGCCGTACGAGGCGTGGCATGGTAAGAAGCCGGCGGTGCACTTCTTCCGTACCTTTGGGTGCGTCGCGCACGTCAAGGTAACGCGGCCCAACCTAAAGAAGCTCGACGATCGCAGCTTCCCCACCGTCTTCATCGGCTACGAGCACGGCTCCAAGGCGTACAGAGTCTACGACCCGACGAAGAGGCGCGTACACGTGACACATGACGCCATTTTCGACGAGAGTGCCAGTTGGGCCTGGCACGACACTGATGGCGGCCCGGAGACTTTCAGTGTGGAGTACTCGGTACCTGCCGTCGCGACGGGCAGTTGCGCGTCACCGCAACATGGGGGAGATGCATCACCAGCCGAGTCCGAACAAACACCAGAGCCAGTGACACCGACGCCCATCCACTCTCCTCCGACACCTGAGTCAAATGGCGTGGAGTTCGTATCCCCACCCGTGGACGCAACGCCCGCGTTTGTACTCGGGGATGACGAAGGGCCACGACGGTGCGCGCCGTGCGAGCGTGTAACGACACCATCGAAAGCGAGTTGAGCTAGACCGGGAGGAGCTCTGGCGCTTCGGTGAGGAGCCGCAACGTTATGAGGCCGAGCCGCATGCATGTTGGCGCATGGCAATGCTCGATGAGCTAAGTTCGATCGTGGAAAATGGGACATGGACTCTAACTAAACTGCCTGCAGGAAAGCGTCCGATTGGCCTCAAGTGGGTGTTTAAGGTGAAGAAAAACAGCTCTGGCGAGGTGGTCAAGCACAAGGCCAGGCTGGTTGCAAAAGTCTATGTCCAGCGTGCCGGCATTGACTTCGACGAGGTATTCGCACCGGTGGCATGGCTGGACTCGGTCCGGTTGCTCCTGGCCATCGCCGCCCATGCCGGCTGGGACGTTCACCACCTTGACGTCAAGACTGCGTTCCTAAATGGGGACCTTGAGGAGGAAGTTTATGTGGCGCAGCTGCCTGGTTTCGTTCACGATGGCGACGAGGACAAAGTACTGCGCCTGCACAAGGCATTGTATGGGCTGCGGCAGGCTCCTCGTGCGTGGAACGCCAAGTTCGACAACACTATGTTGTCACTTGGGTTTCACAAGAACGAGACGGAACACGCCGTGTATACTCGAGGCACAGGCGAAGAGCGGCTACTCCTGGGTGTGTACGTCGATGATCTTATCGTGATGGGTACACACGCTAAGGCCATCGATCTGTTCAAGGAGGCGATGAAGTCTAAATTCTAGATGAGCGATCTTGGCAAGCTCAGTTACTACCTCGGCATAGAAGTTCACCGATGCGGCGGTTACGTTCGCGGCGCAGCGGCGTGCGTGGCAAAAATACTTGAGAAGGTCGGCATGACCGACTGCAACCCGGTTCATGTGCCGATGGAGCCACGGTTGAAACTGAGCAAGAAAAGTTCAATCCCTTCGGTGGACAAGACGTTCTATCGGAGCATCGTCGGGAGTCTTCGTTACTTGGTGCATACATGGCCTGACATATCGTTCGTCGTCGGCTACGTCAGTCATTTCATGGCGTCACCCACATCCGAGCACTGGAGCATCGTCAAGCACATTCTCAGGTACATAGCAGGCACTCTGGGATATGGGTGTCGCTACGCTAGGAACACCGTTGGAGAAAAGCTTATTGGATATAGCGACGCTGACATGGCCGAGGACGTCGACGACAGGAAGAGCACTACCGATGTGGTGTTCGTTCTTGGGGGAAGTCCCGTGAGTTGGCAATCACAGAAACAAAAGGTGGTTGCGTTATCATCATGCGAGGCGGAATACATCGCCGCGACTACTGCGGCGTGCCAAGGTGTTTGGCTCGCGCAGCTGCTTGCAGTCCTGCAGGGCAAGGAGACATGTGTTGTTACTCTACTTGTGGACAACAAATCTACAATACAATTGTGCAAGAACCCGGTACTTCACGACCTGAGCAAGCACATTGAGATGCGCTACCACTTCATCAGGCAGTGCGTCGAAGACGGCAAGGTTGTTGTCGAGCACGTCCACACTAACGATCAGTTGGCGGACATTATGACAAAACCACTCGGGCGAGTCAAGTTTCAGGATTTGCGCGTAAAGCTCGGCGTCGTCAACATCCAGAACAACTAGATTAAGGGGAGTATGTTGGATAATCTCGTTGTGTTGGATTTCCATTTGTCATTAGTGTGAGCATGGAAACTTCCAATCCATGCACGTCCGTTTTGCTCTTCACGTAATTTGCTCACGCTGTTTTCTTTTCTAGTTTCTTGAGTCATTAGTGGCCGTGAGTTTGTTCTTCACATAATTTGCTCACGTTGTTTCCTTTTCTAGTTTCTTGAGTCATTAGTGGCCGTGAGTGGTGGCCGTGGCTAACGTGACTGATTAGATTTTGTATCTATTTAAGCAATGGAAAGCAACAAGAAAAGCTGCATCCTTCCGCAGCAACAAAAACTTCCTTGTGTGTTTAGCTGTGTTGCACTGGTGTCAACTTGATCGCGTGAATTTTGATCGTTAGGGAGAACACTGCAATCCACAATCAGCTCGATATGTTGACGCTTTTGGAAACGGAGTTCGGTGTTGCTTGCCGAGTGCACATCCTTCACAAAATTGCTCAACGTGCTCAATGAGAGGAACACCATCCACCATCTTCTTGAGACCCAGATTGCGAAGAGCTCGGAAATTCAAATGTCTGTAGCGTTCATGCCACAACCATGCACTGTCTTTTGCCTTTGCAAGTAAACAGATAGGAGTAGCCATGTTCAATCTCAAAGAATACAGCCTATTGCTTGATCACAGCACTCGTGCAAGCAATATTCTATTCCGATCAAACATGGACAGAGTGCCATCTTCAAGAATAATCTTGCAGCCACCTTCTTCTAGTTGTCCAAGACTAATTATGCTGCAATGAAGACGAGGTATGAAATAAACATCAGAGAGTGCTCTGTGTTCTTCATTGTTGCACCAAAACAGTACTACTCCCTTGCCGCAAATTTCAACGACAGAACCATCTCCAAACATCACAACTCCTTTCACGGTTTCATCAAGAGATGTGAAGGCTTCTCGGCAACCTGTCATGTGGTTGCTTGCGCCAGAGTCGAGATACCAGATACCCTCATCTGCTTTCACCGGAATAACTTTTTCTTCGTTCAAGAGTACCGCCTGTTGCGCAACCGTTTGCTGCTCTTCTTCTTGCTGGGTCACGGCACGCAACGTCACGGCTGGCTGCGACACGTCCAGTTGCGTAACGGCCAAGAGAAGAGCAAGATGCTCCTCTTGAGTTCGCACCAAGTTCACTTCTTGCCGTTCGTCGAGGCTTGCGACACTCTTTTGCATAGTGGCCGTAAGTGTTACAGTTGTAACACTTAATTTTTGATCTGTCAAAATTTTTGTAGCCTTGTCCAGCATCTCTCTTCGCGTTGTGGCCATGATCTCCTCACCCTCGGCTGTGCTGCTTGCCGCCGTGGCGTTTGTTGTCGTTGTTGTAAGCTTTCTCGCCACCAGTATAACCTGCGGTTTGCTCCTTCTTCGCTGCACGTGACAGCCACTCCTCTTCCGTGAGAAGAAGTTTGCTTCCAGAGCTGGCGCTTGCTGCATTACCAAGACCATATCGCTCCTCAACAGATTGCAAATGCCCAGTTAGTTCCTCAATTGACATGCTCTTCGTATCGAGTAGCATCTCAATAGAAATCGCCACTTGCGTGAACTTCACTGGTATGATGCGAAGAAACTTCTTCACCACTTGCTCTTCTTCCAGCGTGTCACCGAGGACACGGAGATTGTTGGCGTGACCGGTGATCCTCATCGAGAAATTGTCAATGGTTTCCCCTTCGTTGAACTTGATTGATTCAAACTCCGTGCGCAATCTTTACCCATTTGCTTCACGGACGCGTTCTGCGCCCATACGCATCGTCTTGATGGCCTCCCACACTTGCTACGTCGTATCCTTCACCGCCAAGGTTTCCAACATCTCTTGCGGGACGGCGCGAAGAATTGCAGCCAAGGCCATCCGGTCGTTGCGGTACTCGGCAACTCCCGGTTCAATAGCTTCCCATAAACCTTGCGCCTGGAGATTTACCCTCATGAGGAGAGCCCAGTCGCTATAATTCGTTCGCAACAACGTGGGATAGACGATGCTACCCCTGGCTTCCCTCACCACCCGTTGGACCACACTATTG